>CP142454.1:49542500-50180000 GCA_038049695.1 Cinnamomum chago | reverse complement strand
TATGGGCGTATAGGACAGCATATAAAATGCCCATTGGGATGTCTGTAAGACCCCGACCCGAGTGAACCCGTTTAGTGCTAATTAAGTTGCGTGTTAGTGCTAAGCTTGATTAGTGTTTTTGGTCTAGTTGGGTTTGGAAAGGCCTTGATTCTAGTTTTGGGCCTTTTGGAGTGATTGATAGCTTGTGGGGCCCTTTGGGGGTTCCCTTTTTCGGCTTTGCATTTTCTTGTGAAATTTTCCCGACGTGTTTTAAATTGTGTTTTTGGCCCGTTGCATTCATCTTGTGGATTCTTACAACTTTCATGTTGATCCCGTGTCCATTCGAGGCCCCGAAACCCGATTTCATAGCCTTGAGGGTAAAACAGTCATTTCACACCAAATCTGTACCCAAAACTTAATATTCTCGAAGCTCGCGAAACATACACTTTTTGGAAACTAGATATTTCGACGAACATTTCTTCCTTCTTCGTCGAATTCATCCGAGGACCCGAGAGAGATGATTTCAGCCAACGTAGTTCTTTAAGTTGTGGGACCCAACCACCCAAGTGTTAACAAAGAGGAACCCTTCCCTTCCTTCTCCATTTTCATGTTCCAGCACAACTATTGAGTCTAGGGTTTTCATTGCTTTTCTTTTCTTCTTCTTGCTTCTCCATCTCCAAGCCTCACCAAGAGCTCATCAATCAAGAAATGGAGATTACCAATCTCTTCCTCATCTCACAAGCTTCCTCTTGATACTATTTTTAGAAGAATCCATCAACTTTGAGACTTCCCTTGAGCTTACCTTGTCCATTAGGGGACCTTGCAAGTAAGTGATCTTATTCATCTCCTAGATTAGTGATCTTCTAGCCTTAGGGAAGCTACATTTGCATTATTGGAAGTTCTTTCATTTTCATTCTTTGTGTAACCCATTTTAGGGTTGTTTTTGGGGTTTTTTATTGTAGCTTGGAAGTAAGCTTAAGAAGTGAGTAGAGGCTTGTTTTTGGCTAGCTTGGACTTGAGGCAAGTGAATGTTTGGATGTTTTTAAGTTTGAAATGGTTTTGTGAAGTATTTATGGTTTTCATGCTTTCATTGATTACTTTCATTGATTTTTCCATGGTTGAAATAAATGATCTTTACACATCTTGATAGCCTCATTTAATGTCTTGGAATCATGTGTTTAAGTCACCTTGTTCATAGTTAATTGTGGTTGTTGAGGTGTTGGAAGGAAAGGAAACAAAAAGGAGAAAAATCAAGTTCCCGGGCATGCTTCACGCCCAGTGCCGATCGATCGGACCTACAGGCCGATCGATCGGTCTGACTTTTAACTGTAAGGCTTTTTGGGCCGATCGATCGGACCCTGTACATTTCTGGGTCCTTGGCTACCCTCCTTGGACTCACTTGACCATATGTGAGAGCGTCTTGAGCCGATGCTCTTCATGGTTGGTTCGGAATGCATCGAAGTTCAATCTATTTCAATCTTGAACGGGATGGAACGACACGATACCTTCTTCATACCTAAATGCAAAGTCTATTTCCTTGGGTATCGCGAATTCAATTCCTTTCGGTGACTGAGTAGGTTGCTCGATGGTTCCGGGTTGACATCATACTTAGGATGGACCGTTATAGTCTTGATTTTTCTATCATAGCATTTAGTACTATCCATAAGCTCATATTAAGTTTTAAAAATAGTAAAAGTGCATAAGGAGCCCGGAATGTCTTCAAACTCAAGGAGTGCCAAATTATTTCAATAATTGACATACGGGACCCCTATTCACTTAAATAGATCTTGAAATCAATATTTTCCCGGAATTGTAATAGTTCGTTTTATTCCTTCATTTCCAAGATTTACTTTACATAATCTGTTTTCCCAAAAGCTTGATGGTTACACTAGTAACATTGACTTGTCCCGAAGAGTATTGCCCGATATGAAATGAAAGTTATACATTTGAATATTCTTGCCCGTTCATTGATTTACTTGTACTTGATTTACTTGCATATGTATCGATGTGTTATTTAACATATGTGTCGGCATCACTAAGCTTGGATACCTTGTCGGTTTGATCCACCGACTTGGAAATCCCTCTCCCGTCCCGCCAGCTGCAGTTTGGATCCCGATACCCGGTCATTACCGTGGTCCCGTCCCGATACCCGGTTCGCTACCGTGGTCCCGTTCCCGTATATTTATATTGTATATATGTTTACGTTGCTTCTCCTCACCTTGTGTGACTGAGATCAACGTCCCGTGATACTGTTGTCACTTTAGTGACAGAGGACTTAGCTTTATGTGATTGCCACCTTGTTATTCCCGATTTCCCTGGTTACCTCATATGTTTTATCTTGTTTACATGTTTCTAGCAAATGATTTATCTATTTTATGAGAGTTCTTGCTTTAACAGATTTCCTTGCTTTTCGAGATATTTCATCTATTTTATGTTGTTGTATCTTCCCACTCTCTTGCCAGACCGTCGTGTCTGATCCTTTGCTTTGGTACTCAGGTCCCGTTGCCGGTTTCCTTGAGGAGGAGCCGGAGGAGGCGGTAGGTGAGCTGCAGCCTCTAGTTGAGTGGCGTGCTGACGATGTCATGTAGACATCGGGTTGCCAAGAGGCGTAACATTTTGGGGAGGACTTATTAACTATTCTTTGGGTTATTATTTTGTAATATTGGCCTTTGTTGGCCTCTAATTTTGGGGAATGTAACTAAATGATATTTTGTCTAACTTTAACAACCTTTGGGAAACATGCTATAGATCATTGCTCTTTCTGATACAGTTTTGACATTTGATATTAATGCTTGCATGACTAGAGATAGTCTGACTATTTGATTTGCTACATGCTTCCGCACTAAAAAGAAATATTCATGCAAGGTTGTGAAATCCTCACCGCGGACACCTGTGGGAAATTAAATAAATTGTATATTGTGGATGTAGATAATCCTCTTGAATAATCATTACACACTAATGTCCCGATCCCGGATTGGGATTCCCGGTCCGGGGTCGCGACAATGTCACTGAAAGTCCTGGTATCCTAACCCTAGAGGGGAGGGTGAATAAGGTGATCTACAATATGTGACCAATTATGACAAATTTTAACTTCTTAATCTAAACTAGTCACAAGTGATGATAAACAATCAAAATGCGGAAGCTAATAAAACAATCACCACAAGCAAACACCACTACATAAAGATTTATAGTGGTTCGGCCTCAATGCCTACATCCACTACCGGCTTGTGATCCAATCACCCCACCGGATTTCCACTATCTATGCTTTTCAATAGGCTAAGCAATAACCTTTACAATGTTGTTTTTCTAGGCTAAACAACAACCTTTACAAGATGCTTTTCTAGGCTAAGCAATAACCTTTACAAATTGCTTTTCTAGGCTAAGCAATAACCTTTACACAATGCTTATCTTAGGCTAAGCAATAACCCTTACAAATGTGAGATTTCTCAAAGAAGGTGTCTATGCAAGAACACTCTATGAGATACAATTAAAGCTCAATATATTTGCCTCTAAAATAGGCGGATATGAAAGTGAAAAATCTACCCACACAAACACTATATGAATGCAAATGTGTATGCTCATGATGTGTGTGTGTGTGTGATAACTTCAATCAAGTTAAAAACAAAGCTCAATTAATATATGCTTAAAGCATTTCAAAGTTTAAGGCACATAAAAGATTTGATTGAAGTTTAATGCAAATCACATGTATGAATATCAACTTGTTAATGATATGAAAATCAAAGACTCACAAGTTGTATGAAAATTATTAACTTAAAACAAGTGATGCATATACAGTGTTGTTTTCAAAACTAAACAAATTTGACTAAGGTTTAAATGAATGAAAACAACAAATAATGTTTCAACCAAGTAAATGAATCATGCTATAAAAGAAATCAAAGATTTAGGCTAAGCATGATTAATGAAGATTTTAAAACAAAACTTGGTTTGAAATCAAGGGTGAAGAATCCAATCCAACATAAATCAAAGATTAGAAGAAGAATGGATTCAACACATCATAGTTATAATGCTAAAATTAATTTACCAATAATTTAAACAAAGCATATAACATATGATTAAGAAAGGTAAAGCTTATTTAGAGATTTAACTTCATTAATCCAAGCTTTAGCTCTCCAAATGACCCCTTTGTCTCTTTTAGTTCATCCCCTTTGCCTTGTCTCCAAACACCTCAAAGAAGGCTTAAAAATCTCTAACTTTGGTAAAGGAATGAACTTCATTTTATAGCCCAAAACTGCCCAACGGTTAGTCCCCGGTCGACCCCATGACCCCCAGGTCGACCTGGCCTTCACAACGGTCATAAAACTGACCATTTGACAGGAGCCCCAACGGCTCTTTCCCGGTCGACCGAGCCCACTGCGGGTCGACCTGGGCCTGGGACCAAAATTCCCTAAAAATACATTTTTCAAAGAGATTACTTGTGGGGATTTTTGGGTCATTAAATCAAGCTTTGAATCATGATTTAAATCAAACTAAGAGGCTTAGAAACATGAAACATAAAAAGCCAAAAATGATTCGAAACTTTAAAACCAATGGCTAGCTTGATTTCTAAAACTTCTTTTCAAAACTAATTGCATCCAAGTTTAAAAACAAAAACATGCATAACTCAAAATTACTCCAAGTCTAAAAACCAATGCATGTATAAAACATGATTTCAAGATTTTCTAAATCAATGCAAGTGTGTAAATTCAAATGATGCTAATATGATAATGCATCCATCAAATTGCAATACACAAAATCCCTAACAGTCACCTTATCGGTTGGTGTTTGGGAAACCATGCCACCTTCCAGTTGAGTTAGAACACAAGGCTTACTGGGCTATCAAGAGTTTCAGCATGAAGATGGATGAAAGTGGAGAACACAGGAAGTTGCAACTACAAGAGTTGGAGGAAATTCGGAATGATGCATATGAGAGTGCACGGATTTACAAGGAAAAGGCGAAGGCTTTTCATGACAAGATGATCTCTAGGAAAGAGTTTAAAGTTGGTCAACAGGTCCTTCTATATCAGTCACGGCTTCGTTTGTTTCCAGGTAAGTTGCGTTCTCGTTGGATTGGGCCTTTTGTTGTTACTAATATTTTTTCACATGGTGCAGTTGAAATTCAAAGTTTAGCCACTTCCAAAGTGTTCAAGGTGAATGGCCATAGACTTAAGCCTTTCTATGAAGGTTTCCAAATAGAGAATGTGGAAAAATTAGACCTTGAAGATCCGATCTATCCTGATTGAGAAGGAAGCATTGAGTCGAGCCAATGACAATAAACAAAAGCGCTGCTTGGGAGGCAACCCAAGGGGAGTTCGTTCCTTTTCTTTTTATTTTCGCATTTATATTTTGTTTAGTTTTTGCCTTTTCTTTACATTTTACCTTACATTGGGGACAATGTAAGTTTTAAGTGTGGGGGAAGGGATTTAGGTTGTGTTTTAATTTTAGATTTTTGAAAAAAAATTGAAAAAAAAAAGTTTGCCTTTTTGTTTTTGTGGTTTTCAACGATTTTTGGTTGTATATGTCATGAGCAAGATTTAATTGAGCTTGAGAAATTCATAACATGATTGAATAAGTAATCTTTCAACTTGTGATTAATTAGTACAGTTCCTTGAGGATGTTAGTGACTAAATTTGGTAGACAAAAAGCCGGTGAGATTTTGAGCCTTTCGACTGACACATCCATATCAGTCTCACTATTTTCTTTCATGAGAGATATTCTTCCATAGATTTGTTTCTCTAGAACTTACCTTGATTCTCTTCGAGGTCACATAGACACAAGCATGCATGAACATGATTAAGGCCATCGTTGTTATAAGCTACATAAGCCAAATAGCCTACCTTGCAATTAATTTTTCCTTTGTTGAACCCCTTTGAGCTTTATATCTTTCGTTTATTGTAAACCCACGTTACAAGCTCTGAACCTGAAAAAAAATACCTTTACCTAAGCCGTAGAGCTAGTGGAGCATTGTTCATCATTATGATAGGTGTGCAAGAAATAAGTGTGGGGGTGTCAGAATCTGCGGTATGACTATGACTGGTGAAATGGAACATGTGTTCATTTTCAATTTATGAGTTCCATTGTTGCAAAAAATAAAATCAAAAAAATCAAAAAAAATCAAAAGATAAGAAGAAGTTTGTGAAGTGATGGAGGAAATTGCTGTCCATGTTCATGAATCCTCCTAAAAATTCCAAGAAAGGGTATGTTCATATGTGATACATACAAAGGTGGAAGTTGTTGCGAAGAATCGTTCCTTGCTGCAAATGAAAAGTGTTCCCTTTGAACGATCTCTTTTTCAATACAAGAGTTTTACATGGTTTAAATGCTTTGAAGCCAAATTGAAGAAGCTGCTGAATGGAGTGATTGGTTTCATGTCTCATATATTTAAGCTTGAAGTTGGTTCATTTTTGCTTCACTAGTTTTGATGGCTTTTGAGCTACATTCCCAAATATTTCCCACCTTGATCCTAAACCCCGTTACAACCCTTGAAAAGTCCTTATGATTCGTGTTATGCATGTGATCCCAGTGGAGGAGAATGAGGAGATATGCAAGCCTATGGTAGATCATTTCTATTGGAATAACTTTGAGCGAAACACCTATCCTTCAAACACATGAGAGTCGAGTGTTTATTTCCGTAAGGGTCTACGTATTTAGTTTACTCCATCGTCAAGTGAAAATGCTTACTAAGAATATTTTCTCATGATATATTATGAGTTTTGAAGAGCTCGGTTGTTCTTTGTTGATGGCGTTGCAACCTTGGTATTTTTGAAAAAAAAAGTAATTTGGAGTTTTGTCTGAGGACGAGCAAAAGTTAAGTGTGGGGGAATTTAAAGAGAATGTAAAATGTTATATTTTTCTCCCATAATGTTTAATCCTTTATACTCATTTGATGCCTAAATGTACTCATTATTCTTATATTTTGATTTAGGATGCAAATGGAGGTGTTAATTGCTAAACGAAGCTAATTGGGTGATTTTAGACAATTTTCGCATTGATTCGCAAGTTGGGCATAACTCTCCTATCCGAGCTCCAATTGAGATGATTCAAGATACAGTGGAACGTTAAAAGAAGGTGATCATATTTGATGTTGAATGAATGGAGCCGATTCGGAACCGGGTCTTGTTTAGAGGAAATCAAGCAGAAGGGTGCATTTGAAGAGAGGAACTTCTGGTAAATTTGAAGAAATCAGAAGTTCGTCGAAACGTATCCAATATTGGGCTCATATTGTGCAGAACGAAAAATAGTGCAACTTTAATTCTTGGGTCGAGTCTAACAGAAGCCCGAATGAGAAGATATGGTCAAGAAGAAGATTTTTACTAAGTTAGAATTTAGTTGATTATTTTATTAATTTCCATCTTCAATCCCAAGCCACTTCAAATTCTCTCAAAACAACTCACGGGTGCATTCCATCTCAGCGTCTTCTCTCTATTATCTCTTTCATCTCTCATCCTCTCCTACTTTATCTCTCCCTCATTCCTTTTCTCTCCATCAGATGGGCCCAATTACCTATTTTTTCTACTCCCCTAACCTAACCCACCTCTATAAATCCCCATAACACGCCATTCAAACGGTACATTCTCTGCACCCACGAATTCTCTCTCTCTCTTTCTCTCTTCTTTCTCCCTTCTTTTTCCATTTAATTTATTTTTCAAGTTAGCATGGCCCTGCGTGGCTAATTTTCTGTAATTGGTTGAAGGAGACTAAGACCTCGGAATAAATACTGTGAGATCTAATTTATTTTCATTGTTCAATTTATGCTTTGAATATGGTTTGTTCTTCTATGCTTAATTTGTTATCATGATTGTTTCGTTTAATTGCTAGGATGCATACTAGTATATTTTTCGTTGCAATCTATAGCTAAATTAGAAATCAAATCCGTAATTGTTTGATCCCTCAAATTTGCGAAGCAACTGATATTTAATAATTTACTGCGTCAGTAATTGTTAGATATTAGGAAGAACACTTGGCTAAATTAAATGCAACCGCGTGTGCTTGTGTTATTTGGGTTCATCAATCTCTCTGATTTTAATGCTTTTACTAAATCAAATCTATAGCGCTTGTCTTAGGTTGTTTAGTAATTAGGGTTAATTAGAGCGCGTGTTTTCTAATTAACTAATTAAGGAGGTAGGAATTTAATTCCACTGATGAATATTCAAAGTGTTAATTGATTTATTTTTGCATCAATGATCAGTTCTGAATTTCCGATGGTGGATGTTAACTTTGACCAATGCTTGCTCAATTGATTGAATTCGTTACCTTATTGCTCTTTATTTGTTTTTATTTGTTTTTGCTTCCAGTATAATCAAAACCCCCATCTTTGATCACATAGCATAAAACTTGGTTAGACACTCTCCGAGGGAACGATCCTTACTCGCACTACTACATTTATTATTTTTGGAGTAAAGGTTTTATTATATTTGGGTGTCGGCGACAGCACGACCAATGTGCATTAAGTAATAAATCACCATTCATCTCATGGAAGGAAAGCATGATTATATTGATAAATAAAGAAATTAATCAATTTATTACATCAACTGATGGATTGAGACCATACAATCTAACAATAGCAGCCTGTCTAGCAGGCCTGCCCTGTTCCGCAAACATCTCCTTTAAGTTTGATATAATATCATATGCAGTATTATAGGATTGATGTTGGTGTTGCAAAACAGTAGACATGGATGCATGTATATAACATCTAGCCTTCTCATCGTCTTTGACCCACTTGGTGTAAAGTTCCTTTTCTTCCTGTGATGCTTCCGGCACTAGCTCATCAGATGGGGGGGGGGGGGGGGGGGGTTGGTAAGGACATATTTATAACCTGAAGCTGTTAGGACAACATCTAGGTTCCGTCTCTAGTCTACATAGTTGGATCCTACCAACTTATTCTGGTTGAGGATGGTCGCAAGTGGGTTGAAAGTATTGGAATTCATGCTTGAAAATACTATACTACATAACCATACATTCAATTAAAGAATATAAATGACGTTAGGGTTTAGTATTCTACCAAATTTATATGGAATCCTCGTAACCATTAAATTCAGAATACATTGGAATCTCAATCCCTTGGGGTATGCCTCCTTGGGGAGTGCAAATACCACCTAGATTGATGTGGATCAAAGTTGGTCAAAATTAAAATTTAGACTAACCATCCATGATCCCCATCATTCATTACCATCTAGGTATCTCATACCAAATAATGTATGACTCTCGTTTTGCATTGGTTTCTAAAATACATGAAGTAAATCCTTGGGGATACTACATCATTATTTCAGTTAAGTGTGACCCACCAACTAGCATTGAATGACAACCGTTGTGGGCAGCTCCTCCTTGGGGAGTAAACCCCCAACCTGTCTCACCAACACTATCCTAAGGAGATCCATATCTAGTAACCGGAGAAATAAAAAGCCCTCCGTGGGGAATGGCCATACTCTTGATGGCGCGAGGCTAATACTTTCCTTACAATGGACCTATGGTGGAAAACCATGGGGATTTCTCAATTTAAATGCCCTGCTCCCATTTAATATTTCTAATTGAGGATTTCCTTGTAAGGTATTAGGGCCCACATATATATATATATATATATATATATATATGAATATCAAATCATCTCATGATATGATCAAAGATTGGTTCCAAGTTAAGTTATTTTAAGGAAAGTCCGGTTTCTAAATCAGTGTTACCAATGTGTCCATCTCATGGGTCATCAACACCAATTAGAACTCTTTCCAAAAATTAATTTGATTTGACCAATTTTAGTAACTTGCTATGTTTGGATCAGATTTGGAAACATTCTAAATTAAGCATTCATCCATAAATAGAAAGTGCTAAAAATAGTAACTAGTCCTCTCCTCCACATGGCTCTAGCGGAATAGACTTCTAGACTTTCCAAAAACTTTGGAATTCCTCAAACTCTTTGGGCAACTCCAAAACACTTTTGGTAATCTTCAAACTCTTTAATTAGGAGTTCAACATCGTTTTCCTTCTTCGTCTCGGATATCGCCAAAATTTACAAATTTAAAAAATTACATAAATTCCTATGTCTCTTTGATGAGACTTACATGGTAATTTAAACATGGAAATCAAAGGGCTATAGGGAAATTTATCATGCTTTGCCCTTTCATGGGAAACCAAGGAAACCATGATGCCCTTTACACTTAGCCTTAAATAAACCAATAACCATAAATTAGAAAGCAAAAGACTTGTGGGCCATATGGAGAGGACATGATCATCTACAAGTTAGTATCTCATACAACCATACAAATCACAAAAAATAGGCTGCCAAACAATGCTGGAAAAATAGGATGTAAAAGAAGACCCGAAACTGAAAAATCCAGTTTCTAGACTCTGCTGTGCAGTGTCCTCGGTCGACCGGCCAGAGGGCTCGGTCGACCGACCACGAGGCGAGGTCGACCAGACTGACGGAAACCAGCAACTTGGGTTTTTTCTTTCCTGTCCAATCTTCTCCAAATCACTTCTAAAGTGTTCATATGGCCTCCTATCATCCTTCCATCATTATTAAACCCTTTTGTGACTATCCAAACATGAATTTACTATTAAACCAAGTAAATTCATCAAAACTGATCCGTACATAGCTCTTGCTCTATCCTCTTCGCATCTCATGCAAAGATTAGATCAAGCTTACTAATCTAACATGATTAGAGATGAGGTATGGCTCTGATACCAATTGTTGGAAGTAGGTGAGCCTCGTGGATAGGTTTCAAAAACTTTTGACCCACTTGATGCATAGATCAACTATCCAGAAGGCTATAAAACCCAATCTAGGATCCATGTCCTCAAACTCAGCCATCATGATTGATAAAAAAAACCTATCTAGAAATTAGAAACAGCACCTAACAAGCAACCACGAAATTTACAACATACAAGGAAGTAGATTATACCTTTGGAGCTTAGTAGTACTCTAATGGAGAAGTTGATCTCTTTCTTTGATGATGAACACTTTCACTAATCAAATCAGAATCTCCAAGACCTTATGATCTTCCACGCTATTACCCGTATCAGATTCTCTTTACTCAAGAAGATGGGTGGGGTCTCCAAGTGAAAGCTCTTAAGGAAACTAGAAGGGAACTAGAAGAGGGAAGAGATGCGCAACAACTTGCACAAGAGATGAAGAAAGAGGCTCGGTGTGAATCCCTATGTAGGATTATTGCATGGGACATTCAAGAGCTCCTCTTCTCCTTTTATAGCACTTAAGGCAACCTCCTCTTTGTTATCTATTTGAAATAGAAGTCTTACTTCTCCGACAATTAGTAACTCTTTTCTTTTTAATTTAAATAGAAGTCTTACTTCCATTATAATTAGTAACTTTCTCTTTTCTAATTAAAATAGAAGTCTTACTTCCATTAATAATTAGTAACTTACTATTACCATTATTTGAAGTCTTACTTCAAATAGAAATAGTAACTTTCTATTTCCTTGTAGAGTTCTACAATAATTAGTATCTTTCTAATATCTTGGGCTAGCTTGGGGACCACTAAAGATTCCTTAGAAAGCTGGCTCCAACTAGGACTCGCGACCCCACATCTCATGTACAATGCGGGTCCACAATTAATTGCAAATAACTCCACTATATAAATGCAATTGAACTCTAGTCTTAGGAAGAAATTATAATGAAGACCATAAACTTCCCAATTACCTCAACTATATCCATGGATCAATTGGACTTGTCCACCAAATTAGATCCATATCTTATTATCCTTGAGCCTCAATTAATTATAGTGATCATTAGTACCTAATCCAATTAACTCTTAACTGGAATGGGTGCGCACTTACCAATGATAATTCCATTCATTGGCACAAGGGGATAATTAGGATAGATTCTATCTTGACCATTGAATGTTCCCACAGTCCTACTACCACGTACCCAAGACACCAAGGTGTTGACCTATAGTTGGCCTCACTCATTGGTGACTCAAAGTAAATGAATAGATAGAGACTTGAGTTCATTAATGTCTCAGGATTATGAGCCTATTGCTAGGGAATTATGAGAGAAAACGTTAAAGTAAAGACAGTGTATATAAGGTGCTTCTCATGGTCCTTCAATACATTTAATGCACCAGCACCATGATCCAGAATCTTACATTCTGATGATCGAGACAAATCACACTATCTCATAGTAATCAAAGTGTTGTAACCTTGTCAGATCAGATGCCCAATCTCATCACTGGTTGTGAAGATATTTAAGTATAAGTGATAGACCCGATTTTCCTTCCTCTCCTCTCCCATCCATCCCCGAGGTCACGAAGAGGATCCGAAATGAGGGAAGAAAGGGGGAGAAAAAATGGCATCAACATTTTTGTACGGGTATGCCAGATTTTCTATTCTACTTGGAATTTAGAAGTGGTGATCCGGAGATTCACCTTTGCAAGTAGAAGGGAAATCAACCTTTTTTCTAACTTTCCATTACACATATATTTAAGAAAAGAGAAAAGGTTTTTTTTTATGCTGTGAAAGGCGATTTGTGCCGTGGAAGGCGACTTTGCTGTGAAAGGCGATCTTTGCCGTGAAAGGCGATTTTTTGTCATAGAAGGCGATTTACAAATCTTATCAAAATGAAAGACAAGAATTGTGATTTTTTTCTCTCTTAAAGAAAATACAAAATAAAACAGAAAAGTAAGAAAAGGGATCTGACTTATCGGGAGATTGTGGAGACCTATTCAGATCGACGGTCGCAAGTCATTGTTAGGGATTTTGTAATTTGCAATTTGGTGGATGCATTTGCACTTTAGCATCATTTGAATTCTCACACTTGCATTGTTTTAGAAAACCTTGAAATTTAGTTTCATACATGCATAGCTTTTAAGATTTGGAAAAGTTCTTGTTTTATGCATGTTTTGGTTTTAAACTTGGATGCATTGGTTTTGAAACCCAAACTCTTTTGAAAACCTATTTCCTTGTGCATTATATTTGGAAAATCTTCTTGACAATTTAGGTTTGAACTTTGCA
The DNA here is from genome assembly GCA_038049695.1 of Cinnamomum chago. NCBI lineage: Eukaryota > Viridiplantae > Streptophyta > Magnoliopsida > Laurales > Lauraceae > Cinnamomum > Cinnamomum chago. The sequence continues at coordinate 50,167,064 of CP142454.1, read as the reverse complement.
TACATTCATCCCTTCATAATCATATATGTATGCATTGTTTTTGAAAAAGGAGTTTTTAGAAATCAAGCTAGCCTATGGTTTAAAGTTTTGAATCATTTTAGGCTTTGTGTGTTTCATGTTTTTATACATCTTTGAATGATTTAAAACATGTGAAAAAGCTTGATTTTAATGGCCCAAAAGATCCCCAAAGAAAATCTTCAAGAAACCCAAAATATGGGAAATTCTGGGCAGGCCCGGTCAACCGGCCATGTGTGGCCGGTCAACCGGCCAAGAGGCCCGGTCAACCGGCTAGACTGCCGGTTAACCGGGTTTCTGAAGCTCAAACGGGCATTTTTATGACCGTTGTGCTTGGCCGGTCAACCGGCCTGTCATGGCCGGTCAACCGGGGATATAGCCGTTGGGCTGTTTTGGGGATATAAATGAGTTCTTTCCTTTGTCTTTGGTTGGAGATTTTGAAAACCTTCTTTGAGGAGCTTTGAGAGAAGACAAAGGGGATGATCTAAGAGACATCAAGGGGTCATTAAGTAAAGCTTAAGCTTGGATCAACTAAGTTAAATCTCCAAGTAAGTTTTACTTTTAATTAATCATTTGTTATGTGCTTTATTTGAAACTTTGGAAAATGATTTCAAGCATGATAACAATGATGTGTTGAATCCTTTCTTCCCTCCATCTTTGATATTCAAGATTGGATTCATCACTTTGTTTTCAACCCAAGTTTTGTTTTAAACTTTCTTAATCATGCTTAGCCTAAATCTTTGATTTCCTTTACATAGCATGATTCTTTTTCTTGGTTGAAACATTGCTTGTTGTTTTCATTCATTTAAACATTAGTTAAATTAATTTGGTTTTGAAAACAACATGCACATGCATCACATGTTCTAAATTAGTCATTTTCATACAACTTGTTAGTCTTTGATTTTCATGTCATTAACAAGTTGAATTTCATACATGTGATTTGCATAAGACTTCAATCAAATCTTTTATGAGCTTTAAACTTTGAATTGCTTTAAGCAATATATTGAATGAGCTTTCTTTTTAAACTTGATTGGAGTCATCACACACACACTTCATAAGCATACATCTTTGCATTCATTGAGTGTTTGTGTGAATTAGGATTTTAACTTTCATATTAGCCTATTCAAGAGGCAATTTCATTTGAGCTTAAATTGTAATCTCTTAGAGTGATCTTTTGTGAAGACACTTTCTTTGAGAAATCTTCATTGTGTAAGGTTATTGCTTAGCCTTTGAAAAGCATCTTGTAAGGTTATTGCTTAGCCTTTGAAAAGCATCTTGTAAGGGTTATTGCTTAGCCTTTGAAAAGCATTTTGTAAGGGTTATTGCTAAGCCTAGTTAAAAGCATAAATAGTGGAAATCCGGTGGGGTGATTGGTTCACAAGCCGGTAGTAGATGTAGGCACGTTGGCCGAACCACTATAAATATTGTGTTGTGGTGATTGCTTTTGTGGTGATTGTTTATTTGAGCTTCCGCATATTGTATGTATAATCATCACATGTGACTAGTTTTTATTAAGAAGTTAAAATTGGTTTAAATTGGTCATAGTTGTACCTCACCCTATTCACCCCCCCTCCAGGGTTAGGATCCTCGTGGACTTTCAGTCATGTATGGACTTCGCCATCGTCCTTCAGATGAGAACGCTTGATGCTTTGATTGTTTGGCATGGCTTGGACTTCTGTTTTTCAGAGGATAAGGACCAAGGGAAGGTCCTCTACGCAATAAAAAAATGAAGAGACGGGCTGAAGAGCAGCGTCTTGGCCATGTTGAATAGGAGAAGATAAGGCTTTTTTCTTGGGGGGAGTGCCCCGCAAGGGACTTCAATCACCTTTTGGTGTTTATTGCAGCAGAGTTTCTTCAAAGTAGCAAAGCCTCTGGATGATCTTCCTGGCTAATTCTCTCCGATTTTTCTAGAATGATTTCTTGATCGATTTCCGGATCCGTTCTTCTTAGAATGGTCTCCTATTTATAGACCTTTGGTAGCCATTAGGAGGGTTTATGAGCATTGATGGCTTTAAAGCTTCATGATGGGAGGAGTTACAAGTTTTTATTTCTTGATTTTGTAACTCCTTTTTCCTTGAATCTGATTGGCCGATGGAGAATGATGGGCTTTTAATCACCTTTAATCTCCATGATGAGAGGAGTTTCATAACTTTAATGCCATGATGGCTTTGACTTGTAACTCCCATTTCCTTGAATCTGATTGGGCCGTCCAAAATAATGAGTTAATGATCGCATTTAGTTGGGTCAATTAACAGCATTAAGTGGTCGCTGGGGATTTGAAGAGTCGCGGGCCGTGCCGCATCTTTTGGAATTCTTCTTGCGATGATCGACGATGGATCTTCATGTTGATCGATGTTGGATGATCATGCAACTTCTGACATTGATTGATACCAACAGGCCGGTGACATCTGTCTTGTCAATTTCTCGATCGATAGGACAGAAAGTGCACTTTTTTTGTCAGCCAGTCGGCGATCTTGGAGCGATCAATGATGATTTCATGCTCTTGACGGCGGATCCGAGATGCATGTAGACGAAGATCTGTTGATTCCGAACATCAAAAATTAGATTTTCAGGAAATTACAGGGGCTGGAACTTCCGAAATGTGAAAAAGGACGGAAAACGGGTCACCTAGCGGAAATCCGGCGACCAGAATTTCCAGGGTCGCCTCGACCATGGGGGAATTTCTCCCCTTTGGTCGCCACTCTGTCGGCCGTTTTTTGAGCTTTTTGTTTCCTTTTTTTTCTCTTGTATTTTTCTTGACATTTTTCCTCATTTCTTGGCTTGATTCTCCCGAAGAAAACCTGACGAGAAGCAGTGCAGATCGAAGCACAAAGTTTCCTATTTTTTGGAAAAGCCGAAGACTCTGCCGTGCAGAGTTCCCGATTTTTGTCAAGAGTCAAAACTAGGTCAAACGATGTCGGAATGACCTGAGATTTGACATGAAGCCTCCTGAGCAAAGACAGGACCAGCCATGGGCTTTTGTTTAAGTTTTGAAGCCGTTTGGGGTCCCGTCGCTGCTAGGCTTGATTTTGCCGCGAGGAAGATGTCGCGCTTTGATGTGCGGTCAACCAATGTCCGATTGACTTGAAATTTGATAGAGAGCCTATTGGAGTCATTTTGAGATGATCCATTAGCTCCGATTTGGATGTCATGTTTCCGGGGTGCTCCGCCGCCGGTAGCCTTGATTTTCTTTCGGAGCATCAAGTTCGGGTCAAATGTTGTTAGAATGACCTGAAATTTGACGTGCAACCCTTTTGAAGCATATTGAAGCCGCCCATGTGCTCCGTTTGATGAGTAATGGTCCCGGTGGTTTTCGCCGCAAAGGGGCTTGATTTTCTTTTGGAGCGTCAAAGTCGAGTCAAACATTGTCGAAATGGCCTGAAATTTGACGTGGAGCCTTTTGGAGGTATTTTGAAACCATCCGTAGGCTCTAATCAAAGTTTTGATGTCTTCGACGCCGCCACCGCCAGAAGCGCCTATTTGGCTGCCGAAGGAGTGAAGTTAGGCCAAATGATGTCGGAATGGTCTGAAACTTCATGTAAACTCCTCTTTTGGCTGTGTTAGGGGATCTTGCAGTTTTTGTTTGATTCTGACAAGATTTGATGCTTGAAGCAGCATTGCCTGTTTGTAGTAAGAAGCGGCTTCATGTAGCTTCTTGATGTTTGAAGAGGCAAAGTAACATTTTTGGTGTCAACAAATGCCCCCTCGAGGTACAACGACGAGTAGCTTTTGGAATCGATGTGCCTCGAAGAGAAACTTGAAGGAGAGCCTTTGATTTGACCAAGAATCTTTGAGCATTTTTTTTAATAGCCTTTTGGGTTTCCAAGGGGATTTTATGGTAGTGAGGGGGATCACGTACCATCTCGAGGCAAAGTTTTGAAAATGACATGAAGGGGTTGGATTTTGGGTTTTCTTTTTGATCTTGTGAACCTAAGGGCTTTATGTGGCGCATCAGGTGATCAAGAAGGATTTTTTCTGTTTTTTTTTTTTACCTTGTGACCTAATGAGCTGTATGTGGCAGGTTAGGGGGTCGAGGTTTGATTTTTGGATTTTGACCTTGTTACCCAACAAGCTGTATGTGGCAAGTTGGGGGGTCAGGTTTGGATTTTGTGGAATGTCAATTTCAAGATTTTGGCTTAATTTGGTTCATGAGGTTGGATGGTTTGGTTTTTTTTTAAACTCATGAGGCTTTCTCTTTTTTTTTTTTTTTTTTTTGAATGGTTCAATCGACTCAGAAGAGGCATGGAACCATTTTGTATGCTCTTAGTAAGAGGAATTTTTTTGAAAGGAAGCCCCTTTTAGTGCCCAGGTGGTCAAACCCGGCTCATGTGAGCTAGCCCATGGGACCTTAAGCATTTAAAGATGGCTTAGATCTCACATGGTGTCAATTTGTAAAGAAAATCTAAAAATATATCTTTTGGATAGAGAATATCTAAAAATATTCTTACTTGGAGAGAATCTCTCAAGTTTCCTTTCTTTTGGGAGAGATTTTCTCAAAGTATCTCTCTTGAGGAGAGAATATTTCTCATTCCCTTTCTTTTTTGAGAAAATTTCTCAAAGAATCTTTTCTTTGGGAGAGAATATCTGAACTTTCCCTTTTTTTGGGAAGGTTGCTAATTTTTAGCACTTACCTCCTTTCTTTTCTACTTGGTTCCTCTTTTGATTTGCTATCTTCTATAAAAGCAAGAGGAGATTGGTTCTTTTCTTCATTGTTTTCTTTCTTTGTAAGAGTTTTCAAGGGTGCTCAAAGATCTAGAATTCTTCTTTTTTTTCAAAGATCTTCAAGCTTTTCTTCTTCTTCTCCATCAATGGCTTCAAGTAAGTTTTCTTCCTCCATAAGAAATTTTCCTTTGTAAAAGTATAATTCTTTTCTTTTCTTTTCTTCTCTTCCTCCTTCTTTTTTTTTTCTTTTCCCCCTTTTTTCTCACGTGTTTTCTTTTTCTTCTTATCTTTTTCACGTGCTGTTTTTTTTTTTTTTTTTTTGCTGAAGTTTTTTTTTTTCTTTTTGCACGTTTTTTTTTCTTGGTTGAACGGACAGATCCGTATGGACCTGGCCGTATTGCCACGTGGCAATGGGCCACGGCCTGTTCAATTTTTTTTTGAAACTTCTCTCTCCCTTTTTTTTTTGCTCACCATGATAATGAGGTTTATGCACCATGATGATGAGGTTTATGCATTCCAAGATGTTCATGCATACTGTCTTTCTTTCTCTTCTTTTTTTTATGCATCAAGATAAAATGCTAGAATCTCTAGGTCAAGTCAACTTGAATTTTGAGTTTGACAAAGTTTGATTGGTTTTGACCAAGTTGGGTTGGAATTGATCAAACTTTGGAAAAAGTTTTCCTAGCATCTAATGCATGATGATTTTTTTAATGCATGCTTTTTGTCGCGACCCCGGACCGGGCCCGCAGGACTGATCCGGGATCGGGACTAATTAGAAGTGGATGATGATTGATGAGGATTACCTACATCCTCAAAATAAAACTTATTCAATTTCCCACAGGTGTCCGCGGTGAGGATATCACAACCTTGCATGAACATTTCTTTAGAGTGCGGAAGCGTGTAGCAAATCAAATAGTAGACTATCTCTAATCATGCAAGCATTAATATTAAATATCAAAACTGGATCAGAATGAGCAATGATCTATAGCAAGTTTCCCAAAAGTTGTTAAAGTTAGGCAAAATATCATTTAGTTACATTCCCCAAAATTAGAGGCCAACAAAGGCCAATACTACAAAAGAATAACCCAAAAGAATGGTTAATAAGTCCTCCCCAAAATGTTACGCCTCTTGGCAACCCGATGTCTACATGACATCATCAGCACGCCACTCAACTAGAGGCTGCAGCTCACCTACCGCCTCCTCCGGCTCCTCCTCAAGGAAACCGGCAACGGGACCTGAGTACCAAAGCAAAGGATCAGACACGACGGTCTAGCAAGAGAATGAAAAGATGCAACAACATATAATAGATGAAATCTGTTGAAAAGCATAGAAATCTGTTTAAACAAGAACTCTCATAAAACAGGTAAATCATTTGCTATAAAACAAGTAAATAGGATAAAAATATATGAGGTATCCAAGGAATTGGGAATAACAAGGTGGCAATCACATAAAGCTAAGTCCTCTGTCACTAAAGTGACAACAGTATCACGGGACGTCGATCTCAGTCACGCAAGGTGAGGAGAAACAACGTATACATATATACAATATAATTATACGGGAACGGGACCACGGTAGCGAACCGGGTATCGGGACGGGACCACGGTAATAAACCGGGCATCGGGATCCAAACTGCAGCTAGCGGGACGGGAGAGGGATTCCCAAGTCGGTGGATCAAACCGACAAGGTATCCAAGCTTAGTGATGCCGACTCATAGGATAAATAACACATCGAGACATATGCAAGTAAATCGAGTACAGTAAATAAGCGGGTAAAACGGGGGTGCTCAAGGGCACGCTGTCATTTCATGTCGGGCAATACATTTCGAGACAAGTCAATGCTACTATCATGCTTTCGGGAAAACAACTCATGACATGTAAATCTTGGAAATAGAGAAATATGATGAACTATACCAATTCGGGAAAGATAAATGTTTTAAGATCTATTTGAGTGAATAGGGGTCCCGTATGTCGATCATAGATATGACTTGGTACTCTTTGAGTTTGAAGACATTCCGGGCTCCTTATGCACTTTTACTATTTTTAAAACTTAACATGAGCTTATGGATAGTACTAGATGCTATGATAGAAAAATCAATACTATAAACGGTCCATCCTAAGTATGATGTCAACCCGGAACCATCGAGCAACCTACTCAGTCACCGAAAGGAATAGAATTCGCGATACCCAAGGAAATAGACTTTGCATTTAGGTACGAAGAGGATATCGTGTCGTTCCATCCCGTTCAAGATTGAATAGATTGAACTTCGATGCATTCCGAACCAACCATGAAGAGCATCGGCTCAAGACGCTCTCACATATGGTCAAGTGAGTCCAAAGAGGGTAGCCAAGGTCCACAAGAAAAATAAATCTCAAAACCCACTCGGTCCGATCGATCGGTCGAAATTTCTGCACTAGCGCATCAAAACAGTTCAGGCAGACCGCATCGCTCGAGCGAATCGAAGGGTTCGCTCGAGCGAACCCATCGGTCGAGCGGATATTAAAATGCGTTCGAGCGACCAAGCTACTGGAAAACCCGTATCCCTTTCTGGACAGGTCGCTCGAACGAACTGTCAAGGTCGGTCGAGCGAACTGTCCAGAAACTGAATTCCGGGCAGTTCAGTTCCTCTCTTTCTCTTCCTTTTTACAACCTTCATTTAGCCCTTCTTACACATCAAATGAGGAGCCTATTTCTCCCTCCAAACTACCACAAATCCTCCATTTAATCAATCACATTCTCCTCCATCAACTATACATCCAACACAAGGAAAAAGGAGAAGGGAACCATTTCACAATCTATATATACCTTTGCAACAAAACAAGAAGACATTCATTGCCATAAACCACTACTTCTCCAAGATTATAAATGTGTCATTAATACTTATCATGAGCATTCATTTCAAATTAAAACAATAAATGCACATTAATGGAAAATGTCCAAAAATCAATAAAAGCTTAGGAACATCATTTATTCACTTGCCTTAGGTCTTCTAACAAGGAAATCAAGCTCTATCAAGTCTTCCAAGACAAAGAATCCAAGCTACAAGGCAAAATCCCCAAATAAAACCCTAACATGGTCAAACAATGAGATCACCAACAAACCTTCCAATAATGAAGGTGAAGCTCCTATAGGGTTAGAGGAAGACCAATCTAGGAGATGAAGGGGGTTACTTACTTGCAAGGTCCTCTAATGGCAATGGTGAGCTCAAAGAAGGTCTTGTGATGAATGCTTTTCTCTAGCAATGGTGTCAATGGAGAGTTAAGGTGATGAGGAAGAAGATAATGATCTCTAATCTTCTCTTGGTGCAAGCTTGAGAGTGGATTGAGTGATAAAAGGCAAGAGCAAGAAGAAGATGAAGAAAACCCTAGCTCTCACCTCTTGTGCTGGAAAATGGAAGTGAAGTGAATGGGTTAATGGCTTCCCCTTTGTTAACAATGAATTGGGTCCCACTACTAAAGAACTAAATGGGCTGAAATCATCTCTATCGGAACCTCGGATGAATTCGACGAAGAAGGAAGAAATGTTCGTCGAAATATCTAGTTTCCAAAAAGTATATGTTGCGCGGGTTTCGAGAATACTGAGTTTGGGTACAGATTTGGTGTGAAATGACTGTTTTGCCCTCTAGGCCAAGAATTCGGGCTTCGGGATCTCAAACGAAAACGGGATCAACATAAAAGTTGTAGGGATCATCAAAGCGAGTAAAACGGGATTAAAATCATGAATGTAAAAACCTCCGATAAAACCTCAAACATATGCAACGTCAAGAAAGGGAACCCCCAAAGGGCCCTACTAGCACAAAGCAAATCAAAACATTCAAATTAGCCCAAAACTATAAACAAGCTAATCCAAACTCCACTTAGTCAAAATCACTAATCGAGCTTAGTACTAACACGCAACTAAATTAGCACTAATCGGGTTCACTCGGGTCGAGGTCTTACACTTTTTAGTAAATTGATTGGGAGCATGATGATGCATACCTAGAAATCTTTTGCAAGTTTTGGGATTTGGAGCTCACAACAATGTTGAGCCATTTCCTGATCTTGCTGGATTTTGAGGAGCTTTGCAAGTTTTGAAGTTTGGAGCTCGCAGCGATGTTGAACCCTTTTTCAAGCTTGCGGAGATTTGATGAGATTGGTTTGATCTCGCAGCAATGTTTGAGTTCAGACCTTCTTTGAGGATGCTTCGTTGAGCTCATCTTCAAGCTTCATATCTTTGTCGGGATGTTTCCCTTTATTTCGGAATTGTCCCGGAATCATGCCAAAATTTCACTAGAATTTTCTCTTTTTTTTAGCAAAATTTTGTCACTTTAATGATCGATTTTTTCCTTTTTCATCCTTTGCAGGAAGTTCCTTCAGAACGAACAAGGGCAAAGAGCTTGCTACTGATGCACATTGTCGGTCTACCAGGTCTCCTAATGTGGTCGTACAACAGGCCTGGGAGAAGGTCCAGTTTGTGGAGAGAAACCTGGAAGAGTGTGACTCCCTCAACCGCGATGAGATGAGACAGCGATTGATTGCTTTAAAGAATGAGGAGTTTTACAGGATTATGGTAAGCAACGGTCCTTGGGTCATGGACGATCAGAGCATTGTGCCTAAGCCTGCCCTTTTCTTTGGCGATGCAGTCCCTGACGACCTAATGTACCAAACAAGATGCTTTCAGTTCTCTTGCACAGCTGATGGTGAGGAGAGAACTATTTCTACCCGGTCGACTTTTGATCGGACTGTCTCGATCATGAGTCTTTTTCCCACGTGTCCTAAAAGGAAGGATCCTCCAAGCTGGGTGAAGAGGACCAATGTGATAAAGACCGGGGTTTTTGTTAGCAGCCCTTCCTGATATGCGGAGAAGTCACCCGTCCGTGATGCCCTCCAGTGGCTACCAGGGTTCTGACCATCCGTTGGTCAATTTGAGACCAGTTGGCCTTGGCATTTTTCGGGGTGACAATAGCAGTTGGGTGAAGCCTTTTCGACTTCGTGGCCGTTTCAGTGCTGATTCGAGCTGGGAATCATGGACTGATCACACCCTGCGGGTTGGTGGTGCCATTTTGAAGGAGGACGGGATCTTCAACCCGGTTCGCACTTTTCGGAAGACCGTGGTTTTCTCCGATGAGGCATTCATGGCCATGCTAGAGTCATTCCTTCCTCAAACCAACACCTTCGTTGTGACGAACGGTGAGATTGGTTTTACTTTGAAGGAATTAAGCGTCTTCACCGGGCTGCCTATCCTTGGCAAACTCTATGAGGAGTTTATGCCTATCGACAACATTCTTGAGGAGCAGTCTGAGGAGTTTAGGCTCTTGTACTTTCAGCTCGTCGCCTTCTATGATTTTTTGAAGGAGAAAGAGGGCTCCAAAGTCCGGTGTAGCAGTTTGAAGAATTGTAGCTCCAACTTCTTTGACGGCGGAGAGTCTTCTGATGGTATGGCCCAGGATACTAGGGTCAAGAACCCAAGTTTGAAGAAGATCTCCGTCATGCGAGATGATTTGAAGAAGTTCTTCGGGAGTAGAGACGCCGTTTATCCTGACATTGCACTGCGGAGAGATCTTGTTGTTTACCTCATGTATTGGTTGGGTGAGGTTGTTTTTGCTAGAGGAGATGGAACACACATCAGGTCGCACTATATTTTTCCGGCTTGTCAGATGGCATTCGGAGAGAAGCTTGCTTTGGTGCCAGCTCTTTACTCCTACATGTGAACCGAACTGCAGGTTGCTGCTTTTCTGGTTCGGCTTGGGCTCCCTATAAACATGGTATTTTTAGCCCATATTTTCTATTCGTGGTATGTGTACCACTGTCCCGGCTTCCACCGCTTAGAAGTTGCACGGGATGATGACCCTTTCATGATTCGGTTGGCTAGAGGGACAACCGTTTTCGAATCTCTTTTGTCTGCCCGTTTGAGGATCCGACGGTTCAGGGACGTTGAGATCGGGCAATCGTCAGTGAAGCTTTCTCCGGATTTGCGGAAGAATGCTTTTGATTTTGAAGCCTCCCGCGATTCCACAAGGGCAGGGTCGGGAAGACATTACTCCTTGACCAATGCAGAAAAGGGGTAGCTTTTTAACATGCGTGTTGGTACGATGGTGTACCAGAGACATCTTTTTATTGATATCCAACCGTATGTTCCCTCGCGTTTCGCACTGCAGTCGGGCTTCTCTCAAAGCGTTGTTGGAGCGCCTTCGAGCATAGTGAAGTGTTTCGGAAGTTTGCAGGACGGGAGGAATGCATGGACCTTTTACAGTGCGGAGGACACTACCTCCATGATTTCCTATCCTGAGTTACCCACTTTCCGGACTCCTGGCTTCACGAAATGGTTTGTGGAAAGCTTTTCAGTGTACCGGGGGCTTTCCAAGAAGGAGCTTGATGTTAAGCAATCTCTTGGGAAGGGTCTTGGCAGATCAGATGGAGTCCGACGAGAAGACGTTTTGGATTTCCTTTCCGGAGAGAAGCACAAGATCGGCTTTCTCAGTGAGCAGGACATCATCAGATCAGGAGTTGTACAAGAGATACCTAGTGAAGTCTTGGAATAGCTAGAAGAGGAGGAAGCCGAGATTGACGCTTGGATGCAAGCGGAACTGATGAAGACTTCCATGGAGTCCACTGGGAAAAGCAGACCATCCGGTGAAGAATCAAGCGGAGATCCTGACTTTGACAAAGGGAGGGTACTTCAAGTAAACCAACCCATAGAATAAAGAGGAAGAGAGGACATCGCCGTAATAAGAGACGACATGTGTCCGGTTCCGCGGGCGGAATCCCCGTATATGTGGGAATCATGTCGTGATTATATTATGTATATCGTGCTTGTCGTGTGTGCTTGCTCTTTTCATTATATATGATAGAGAAAGGATGAGCTCTTTGTGGAATATAACTATTCATGATATAATAAGTATACATGTTAGTTTCGCTCGTATTTTGAAATGTACCTTAGTCTTGTAACTGTTTACAATCCGGCAAAATGTCTTTATATGTTTCTTTAAACGCTTACTATTGTATGCTCATGCCTAAATTGATTACTTGCCAAACCGTTGTGTTTGATCCTTGTTTGTTGGTGCCCAGGTGCAGGTGACGTTGCCTTTGAGGAGGAGCTTCCGGAGGAGGCTCTTGAGCCACCCCCAATTAGAGAGTGGCAGCCCGACGATGTCAACTAGACGTCGGGCGGGTTCTTGAGTTTCGCCATTTTTGTCATGAGGTTCTTTTATTATTTTGAAGGTTGTATTGGCCTGTGTTGGCCTTTTATGGGATGTAACTAAACTTAACTTACTTTGTATAGTCTCATAACTTGAACTATGATGGGAATGACATGTTAACTCCTTTCTTTTGATACTATGTCTTGTTTCTAATTGTCATAGCACTTAAAAATTTATTGGTGCTTATCCTGATGTGATTTGCTACACTTTTCGGCAAACTTGATCGTGTGAGATGGATTCCGCGTGTTTCGGGAATCCTCACCGCGGAAACTTGTGGGAAAACATAACAATCATTAATTCAATTCGTCGCGGGCCCGGGGTCCGTTCCGGGGTCGGGACAAACACCCCCAATAATGTGATTAACGTTTTCACGGAGGCCATGGCATAATTTCACCACCATGGCGAGACAAAGGGCGGTGAATTCAAGGGATTCCCTTCTCATATCGGTAAACTCGTCTTCAGAAGGGATGTACTCCTCGTATAAACCCCCCAAAATAGGCAAGCCTGTAATGGCCTAAATAAGGACCTAGACCCAGTCTTTAAAGGGTCGAAACCTCCGAGTAATCGGAGAATCGAGGACTCATTTATATCCCTACACACAGGTCATGTTTTTGCTCTGGTCCAAGCAGATGACCACCTGATCTTCCTCTCACCTTGTTTCGCTTTTCCACCCCTCCATGGTATAATAATATACTTGCTCCTCGCCTCCGACATCCAACGCCATTTATGGTGCATCCCCACTCGGTATTAATTCATGACATGCACTTATTTTGTAAATCATTTAGCCAGTCTAGGACTTTGGATTATGAGAAATTTAAAGGTATAGAAAGTAATTTGTTTCAGTAAGTTATAAGTAGCCTTTAAGAAAAATGACATTGATTATGTTGAATATGCAAGCTTTATATTGCATCCTATATGCTTATTTTCTATGCTGCGTGATTGTAGGTATCTACTATCCAAACCGTCTCTGGTTATAGTTTACCAGACTGTCTCTATTTATAGGTAATTTGGATGTGGGTTCTAATCATCGCATTTTAATAATGTTTGACATTTAAGAAAACATGAAAAATAAAAGTGAATATAATGCCATTTTTTGAGATTATTGATGATTAAAAATAAGAGTTTCTCATACAAAATAACAATTTTTTTAAAAAGAGATATTTTTGAAAGATAAACATTGCATATTTGTTAAACGGGTTATTTTAATCATTTTGCCAATTTCAGAATTTTAATTTTTGACAATTTAGCTGGACTTTGATAAATAAATTAACTGAATAAATAAACTCCATTTTATTACATTATACATTATGTATTTATAAGTGAAATCTCCTTTAATACAATTAGCAGCACAATACTATACGTGGCTTGCACGTGCAGCACAATACTATAACGACCCGCCCATTCCCTGGAAACCAGAGTAGTCCACACTCCACGGTGGATAAGCTTGGCCATCATTAAAATATTCCAAAACTACCCCTATTACAGTCAGCAGACTTCAGAGTTGAAACACCTCGCTACTACTGAAATTAAAGACACCACCTAGCTACCAACCTGTTGTTGCTGTCGTTGCAGGTACCACTATAAATATAAGCACCTTTTCTCTGCACCAAAAGTCATCTTTATGCAATCGAATTAAGCCCTCTACATCTATTTCCGGCATCTGTAAAACCCTAGCTCCGCTGATTCGCCAACTGCAAGGAATCTTGAAAAGAAAGACTTTGAGACCATCACCATCACCATCATCTGTCTTGGATTACCCTAATCTGATCTTTCCATGGCCATCGCACCGTTGATTCTGGTGCTTGTTGTGGCGTTTCTCTGCTTGGTGAAGTCGGACTATATCGCTTACAACACCTCGCAGCGTATCGTCCCTGGGAAGATCAATGTGCATCTGGTGCCGCACACGCACGATGATGTTGGATGGTTGAAGACCGTCGATCAGTACTATGTAGGAGCCAACAACTCGATTCAGGTAATTCGTTTTTATATTCTATGTTTGTTCATTTTGATGATCTTCATGATTTGGGTATTGAAGGGATTTTTTTTTTTTTAAAGCTTTCTCTCTCTCTCTGTTTTTGTTTTTGGTCTTTGAAGGTAGCCTGTGTGCAGAATGTACTGGATTCTGTTGTTTCTGCGTTGCTGGCGGACAAGAATAGGAAATTTATCTATGTGGAAATAGTAAGCATTTCGTGATCTTTTATGGGTGTGTAAATGTAAGGGTCTACCTGCTGAAAATTAAGAAAAAAAGAAAAGAAAAAGAAAAATAAAGGCATTCGGATCGGTAGAGGGAAACTGAAACCTCCTTTTTATTCAATTCCATTACTCTGAAAATATTTTTGTATATGCCTTTCACCAATTCCTTAACTCTGTTATTGTACTTTCTAATAGATAATAACTTGTAATGGGATAAAGATTAAATGATTAGATGAGCTAAGAAGACAGGACAAAATATAAGAATGGAGCTGTTGAAACTTGAAACCAGTGATGGAACCCCAAGATCTGTGGGCATGCCCCCTCCCCCACCACCAAAAAAAAAAAAAAAAAAAAAAAGAATTTTGAATACAGCCCCTTGTTCTGATAACGGTAAATATTATTACTCCAAAGAGACAAATAACACCAAAGTTATACATAACCAAAAATGGCCAAGCCAATCCCCAAGACCAAACTTAATTCACCAAAAACCCTAAAAAGTTAAAGGGAGAAGCTATACATCAAAAGAAATAGAACGAAAAACTCCATCTTTGGCAAGACCATCCGCCATAACATTAGCCTCTCTTAAAGCATGATTAAAAGAGACACTTGACGTCTAGAAATATCCTTCACCTCCTCCACCCATGCCGCTGGTCTCCAAGGATAAGAAGAAATACCCCAAAGAAGTTGGTGGGGATTTCCATTAAAAAAACAGAGTTGGTGGAGATTTAAGCTTGTTTATTATATTGCCCCGCCTAAGACTTTTTTTTTGGTCGTTTACATACTGGCATCTCCAAGGCAAATTTTCTGGTTCTGCCTTAGTTGAAACATGAGGGAGCATGCAGATGCTCGGTGTTTGGCTTTTTGTGAGGAGCGGTTGTTTTTGATGGAACAAAAGATGGGAAAACCACCTGTTTGATGTTTGTTGTGAATAGTGAGAGCTAGCAGGGGAAAATGGTGAGGTTGGAATAGAAGGAAGGCGAACCAATCATCTCCGCTGGCTAGAAAAATAGAAAAAAGTAAAATGATGTTTGAATCATGTGAGGGAACTGAAACCTCTTGTTGGGTCATTCGAGGGAAACCAAAACCTCTTTTTTTAACTCTATTCTATTATGTTGAAAATGTTCTCTACACGCCTTTCACTATTTCCTTTCCCCAATTTATATGGTTTCTAAGAGATAATAACAAGTAATGAGATAAAGATCGATGATTAGATGAGATAAGAGAAAGGATAGAAGATAAGACTGCAAGATAAGGGATGAGATGGGGATAGATGCAAAATAAGGATCGTTACATGGTGCATTTGGATGTAACTCAAATGATGACATTTGGTCCTTGTTTCTTTTGTTGTTAAAGAAGGCTATCTATTAGGTAGAATTTATCTATGTAGAGGTAGTGAGAGTTTCAGATTCTTTGGATGAATTTGTTGGTGGCCATAAAAATGACTATTAGTTGAAATTCATTCATGTGGAGGAAGTAAAAACTTGGTACCGTTTGTGGGGCTTGGGCTTTGTATAAAACCAAATTGTAAAAATATGTTTTTTTTTTTTCGGTAGGAAGGCTTTTAGTTCAAATTTGTATGCATGCATAGTAAAAATTTACAATATTTATGGGTGCATTTGGGTACGCCCCAAATATGCGACATCTGGTTGCTTTGGGCAGTAGGTAGAGATATCAGTTCTGCCAGGCATTGGGGGTGTTCTATGAATTGGAAGCTAGATTAAATACCGTCTGTGGTTCTGATGAATCCAGAAAAATAGCGCCATTCTTCACATAGTTTTGGAGTTTGGAGCCAACTCAAATGCATATTGAAACTGCCAAAATATTCTGAACTGTGACTGCTATACAGAGCACTTATTGAAGTACTATAGTTTGAAGGTATCACGACCCAATTTCTGGGGCCCTGTCGGATATTCGGATCGTGATAACTTGGCAATGTTTACCATTCATTTATCAAATTATTCGCATAAGAGATTTGGCATATAAATCAACTATAATTCCAATTAATTTAAATAAAGTCAAACAATATAAAAAATCTCTGAATTATCCAAATCCGTATGTCCTGACTCAAATTAATAATGTACTAAACATTAAATCAATTGCTAAACAAAAGCTAATCCTTCTGTCACTCCTATAAATATTTCTCGTTCTCTCCCTTCATCCACGTATGCCAAAATCTAGGTGCTGAGCGCCATCCTGATTTATCCCACCCGTATTAAGATTACCTGAAGGGGGCAGCACAACATCAGTATTACTGGTGAATGAATGTTCCTAATTACATAAGCAGCATAAAATATAATATCACATGATTAACATAATTGAATTAATATATTAAATGTAAAATAATACATCCATAAATATATATCCGTGCCCATGCACCTTACCACGCTTCAAGGCCCATCGTATACATGTATACCGGTCACCATGACCCTGTCTCATCAGACACGTCCCCTATGGACCAACCGCTATAACGGCTCGGACACTAAGTCCAACATCCCACGTCTGGGACCTCACCATCTCATAACAACCACAACTCAATATTATTAACAATTTTCCTCATTTACATATCAACAGTGTGGACCCAACCCTACTAAGTTCAGTGTTTATTGCCCCACTCCAACTCATAATTGGTGTCGTTGGAGTATGGTTGGTCCACCATAAAACAAACATAATATAACATTAAGTAATCTTAATGCATTAAATTAATCACAGTTAAATTGATCACAGTCCCTTAATCACAATTAATTGATCATCTAATCTTAAGTTATCTGTATATAAACTTTATATGATCATTACCTATCAGTCTTGGGCCAAGCCCAATTATACTTGTCACATGTACATGAACAGAACTAGTTACTGGTTTGTCTACGCCTGAAGGCACACTCATATAACATCCAGTGGGTCCCGCTGGTCTAAATCACGATCAGGTCTACTCTCTAGGGTTACTCAAGTATAGGCTTTACTCTCAATGGATTGGATTCACCACCAGATATCTTTACTGGGCCCCACAAGATTAACAAATACAATTGAAATTCATAAATTATCCTTATTAATAAAATTGAACTTCCTGGATAACTGGTCAGATGGAGT
Organism: Cinnamomum chago; assembly: GCA_038049695.1. NCBI lineage: Eukaryota > Viridiplantae > Streptophyta > Magnoliopsida > Laurales > Lauraceae > Cinnamomum > Cinnamomum chago. The sequence goes on along the minus strand of CP142454.1, from coordinate 50,149,933 downwards.
CCAGGCCACATGGGACCACCACCATTGGGATCGTCTCTGAGTCTACTTCAAGACGTGGGGTCCTAATCCATGATTGACTTAGTTAGTGGGTCCCACTACTATTATCGACCAAACTGCCTCATTCACGCCTGCAACATTCCAAATTTAGTATCCAGTGGGCCCCACTCAACTAAATCAAGATTAGCCTCCTAGGTCAAGGTCGCCCACTGCTAAACCCTAATCCTATTGGATCTGATCCATCATCAGATCATGTTCTGGGGTCCACAAGTCAAAAACGGAATTTACTGGTCTTCTGTACACAGTCACGCCTGACTGTGTTTGGATCCATTGCTCAGTGGGTCCCACTAATCAAAACCCCAGATGTCCCACTACACCCTGGTCGCCCATGGGTCCCACAACAGATGTCTGGGTCTGATCTCCTGTCCAATGGCCAGATGGGTCCCACAACAGATGACGACCCCTTGCCCTGTTTCCAGCAGAATCACGCCTCTGCTGCTATATTCATGTGGATGGTGGCCCACAGGAGGCCCATCTCTCATGGGTCCACCACTACTAGGGTCGCCCATGGGTCCCCTTCAGGATCCATGGACCAGATCCCTGATCAAGTGGGCCAGGTGGTCCCACTGTCCCCAAAACAATATTCTTTTCATTATCGATATGCCTCTGAGTTCCACTGTTTCATGCCTATTCAACTGATTTCCCTGGAATTTCATTCCATTCTTACTTGTATCATTCAAGCAACCATATAACATGCTCCCTTTTGCATTCCAATTAGATTTCATTCAAATCAACATGTTTTACATACTGCTAAGCATCCAATTCAACATTATCAATCATCTTAGAGCACCATTAAAGAGTAATCAAGAAGATTCACTCACCTTTGATATGCAATCGTTGCTTTTGCAATGTGCGGGCGCGAATAGGACATCCGTCAGTGAGTTTCCTCTCCTTTTTGTTCCCCTGGATCCCAGAGATCAAGTTCTCTCTCTCAGAATAGCTCTCCAAACAACAAGGAAGAAAATTGAATAACACTCTACTGGCCGATGGTTGTATATGTATACTAAAAGGAATTAGAGTCCTAGTCTTCTTCTCCTAGTTTCACTTAGAGTTGTTTCACAACTCTTTCCCTTTTCCAGTTACCATAAACGTGAGGCATTCTTAATCAATACAATAAGTGAACAACAGGCCCTCCTACTAGGGGAGTTGCAAAAACTTCTTAATTCCAATCTTTCCCTTATTTCCTCTATTAGAGTTGTTATTCAACTCTATTCCCAAAACGTGGAACAATTTCAATATTTCAAATTTTCATAATAAGTACCTCTACTATTATCATAATAAGGAAACAACCCAAAGTACTACCTGGGCCAGACTAATCCTGGGCCCATATAATACAGGATATTACAGAAGGAGTTGTCTTTAACTTTGAATGGTGTGTCATGGTATTTTCTTGATCAATGCAGGCGTTTTTCCAACGATGGTGGAGACAGCAGAGTGATGCAGTTAAAAGTATAGTCAAGGAACTTGTTAGCTCAGGTCAACTCGAGTTCATGTACTCTCTCTCTCTCTCTGTTGTTTTCTCTATAGATGTGATTTTTCTTTTTTCCTTTATTATTACTATTTGTTGAAATGTTTGCTGAATGAATCTTCTAAAATCATATATATATATATATATATATATTTTGTGTGTGTTGTGTGGATGGTTGCGCTTTGGATTGATTGTTTTGTCAGTGTCTAGCAATCCCAACACAATTGTGCAATGGATGTGAACTTTTCTTTTGTTTTTTCATTGAGTGGATCACTTTCATCTAGATTTTGATTGTAGCTACTTTTTGGTTTTAATTATTTTACTATGTGTTCTTGCAAGAATTTCTTATCATTTTGTTTCGTCTGAATTTCCAGTCTGCCTGAGTCTGTTTAAAACTTTTGATCAGGCATAAAAATTTAAAACATAAGAAAATTATGTTAGAAAGTGACAAACTGGAATTATGATGAAGGATCAAATCCATGGATCTAAGTTTTTTTTTTAATGGAATCGTGGATAAACTTTGTGCGCCTTTCACTCCGGTTGTTCTACTTTTGTGGATGGTGGGTTCGAAAATCCGGCACTACCCCTTCTGTGAACTCCCATAGGAGAAAACCTCACTTAGATCCCTTGTCTCAAAATTAGAAGTGCCCTATTCCATTTCAAAGTGATAAGTAAAGGGCACAAACATAAAATAAAAAAGCATTAAGAAGATGCTCCTAACACATTTAAAAGTGTGCTTATAACCTATGATTCCCAGATTCGGCATAAATACAGCAGGGACATGCAGTAGACATGATAGACACATGGATTTTATGAATAAAATGTGAAGTGTCAAATATGATACGACACGATACGTTGCCCATTTTGAAGTATCCGTGCATCATAGCTTCTGACACTCCTTATTGACATAGATATCAGGCATGCAGCCCACTACGTCTAAAATATAACATGTCTAATTTCTTGATAAAGCTCTTGTCAGTATGTTTGCAAGCCGTCCACCTCATGCTTTTAACCCTTCCCACGTTCCTTGTTGTTCTTCCACACATAAGCAAACATGGTTTAGCTATCCTATTGGTAGTTATTGAGCAAGTATTTTTCTTAAGAGAAAATTAGAAAGAGAAAAAGAGTTAATTATCTTTTAAATAGACACTCTCTTTTACTTGCTTCTTTATTCTACTAGCCATTGAACAAGGATCATAAGTCTAAAAATATAAGTCTTTATGCCCATTGTAAAGACAATAACAAAGCAAACAGTAGTGGGCATATGATCGGGAGGAGAATTCTCTGATTATAGATTTTCCACGGCTTCATCAAGAGGAGGGAACAATCCACAAATGTAAAAATTGGCCAATGCTTTTATTGATCAACTATATCATGTTTGGAGATGATTATGGGATGTTTAAACATGTTTTTGATAAAAAAATCTACTTTCTTTTCTTGTTAATTAAAAAAAAAAAACTTACACATGAATATTCTTTATGTTGAATGCAAGAGTTTAATTACATTTAACTAGTTATCTAGCACAAAAACCAGTGCTTAGCACGGGCATGTTCACCAATAACTGAAAAGTATATTTACTGATTTATTAAGAAAAAATCAGATTATGCAAAATCAATCCTCAAGTACTCATAACAATGATTTGGTGATTATGATAGGTATAGAAATGTAGTTTTTGCAGAAAAGTGAAAAGTGGGAAGAAGAGGTGGTTGCTTCAAGTGGAGGAAATAAGTGGTTACTGTTGGAAATAGGTGGGCCTCGTGGATAGGTTTTCAAAACTTTTGACCCACTTGTCTCATGGATCAAGTACCCACAATGCCATAAACACCATCCAGAAGGCTATAAAACCCAATCCAGGATCCATGTCCTCAATCTCAGCCATCATGATCAGCAAACAAACCTATTAAGAAGATAGAACAGTAGCCAACAAGTATCCATAAAAATCTACAACATGCAAGGAAGTAGATTATACCTTTGGAGCTCGATTGTGCTCTAATAGAGAAGTTGCGTCTTTCTTTGATGATGAAACTCTTTCACTTGTCAAATAATGATCTCCAAGACCTTTTGATCTTCCACGCTATGACCCGTTTATCAGATCTCTTTTCTCAAGAAGACGGGTGGGATCTCCAAGAGAAAACCCTACTAGAAACTCCTAGGAACTAGAAGAGAACTAGAAGAGAAAGAGGAGAAGGAGAATTATGCAACTCTTGCACAAGAGGGACTTGGGCGTGTACTACTATTAGTGGACATCCAAGGGTGTGTTTCAATAGTGCTGGACGTCCAAGGGGTGCTTTCCCTTTTATAGGTTTCTAGTCTCATTTTCTCTCTCTTACTAATTGCTATAGAAGTCTCACTTCCACACTAATTAGTAACTTACTATTACCACTATTAGAAGTTTCACTTCAAATAGAAATAGTAACTTTCTAATTCCTTCTTTTTAGAGTTCAAGTAAGATTAGTAACTTTCTAATATCTTGGGCTAGCGTGGGGACCACTGAGATTTCTTAGAAAGCTGGCTCCAATTGGGACACTGCGACCCTACATCTCATGTGCAATCCGGGCCCACAGTTAGTTGCAAATAACACCACTATATAAATGCAATTGCACTCCTGTCTAAGGAATAAATTATAATGAAGACCCTAAACTTTCCAATTACCACAAGTAGGCCCCTCTATCAATATCCATGGATTAGTTGGAATTAATCTGTCCCATCCAATCTTAGATCCACATCTTATTATCCTTGAGCCCCAATTAATCACAGTGATCATCGGTACCATCCAATTAACTCTTAATCGAGATGGGTGCGCACTTACTAAAGACAAATCCATTAATTGGCACAAGGGGATAATATAGATAGATTCCATCTTGATCATTGGATGTTCTCACAGTCTTACTACCACGTACCCAAGACACCGAGGTGTTGACCTACAGTTGGCCTCACTCATTGGTGACTTAAAGCAAATGAATAGATAGAAACTTGAGTTCATCAATGTCTCAGGATTGAGAGTCTATTGCTAGGAAATTATGAGAGCAGTCCTTAAAATCGAGACAGTATTCATAAGGTGCTTCTCATGGTCCTTCAATACATCCAATGTACCAGTATTATGATCCAGAATCTTTCATTCTGATGATCGAGACAAATCACACTATCTCATAGTGATCAAAGTGCTGTAACCTTATCAGATGATATGCTCAGTCTCATCACTGGTTGTGAAGATATTTTTAAAGTATAAGATTTGTGACATATGTCTCCTGTATGTGGATCTCATCCATATACATATATCACATCTAATAATATACTAATGGGACCCGGTTCAACTCATGAACCATCATGTCATATGTATTGGTCATGTGCATTAAGTAATAAAACACCATTCATCTCATGAAAGGAAAGCATATTTTTATTGATAAATAAAGAAATTAATCAATTTATTACATCAACTGATGGATTGAGACCATACAATCTAACAGTTACATGTTGGAAGTGGAGATGAGTGGTTATATATTGGAACTGGGGAGTTATAACTCCCAGTCAAAATCATAAGTTATGGTCAAAATTATCTTCAAAACCCATGGCTTTAATATAGTATAATTGTTTTACGTAGTTTGTGGACTAATAAGAGGCAACTATTGTTAGCTATTTTCACTAATGAACATTTTCCAAGCATATTTATTCTAATAATAACTCATTCCCCCCTCCCTCGCGACCTTCTGTTTTGTAGAAATGGTGGTATGTGCATGCATGATGAGGCAGCACCACATTATATTGACATGATTGATCAGACAACTCTTGGACACCGATTTATCAAGCAAGAATTTGGGCAAACTCCAAGAATTGGTTGGCAGATTGATCCGTTTGGACATTCTGCAATCCAAGCTTACTTGCTAGGGGCAGAGGTATGCTTTATTTTACTCGGTAGTTTAGCAAAAGTACTCTATAATGGATGATCTTTTGGTTGAGTATATGGCTTTTGAATGCATTTATTGTTGAATTTGTGGTACAAATGGAGCTACAGGTATTAGAACCTCCTGAGCTTGATTCTTGAATCTTGATCATGATAATTAGGTCATTTACATACATAGGTCATGCAACCTACAGACTAGCAAATTGTGTCTGATACTTTCGCTATGTGTGATATTGACTCTTAGCCCTTCAAAATGGTCTTCATCTATCTAGAAAAAGCTTACGACATGGTACTTAAAAATTTAATTTCGTGGTTTTAAATAGAAGGAATATTCTAACAGGTTATATTGAAATTATTAAAGACATGTATGAAGGAGATATAACGAGTGTAAGAACTACATGTGGAGTGACGTGTGAGTTCTCGGTGACCATATGTTTGCATCGGGAGTCAATCCTAAGCCCTTGTCTCTTTGCCCTGATTATGGATGAGTTAAGTGCTCATATTCAATGGGAGGTACCTGGTGTGTGTTGTTTGAATATAATATAGTGTTGGTAGATGAATCAAAAGACGGTGTGAATGCAAAACTCGAGAGATGGATGGAGGCTTTAGACTCCAATAGCCTTTAAAATAAGCTGTAAAAAGACGGAATATATATGGATTGCAACTTGAGTGAGCATATAGAAAGATCTAAAAGTACTATGAGAATTAAAGCCCATGATATACCACAAATAGATTCTTTATATTACCTTGGGTCGATAATTAGTAAGGATGGGGAGATTGATGAAGATATCTAGGATAAAAACGACTATAATCATCTATAAATGTGACAAAATACTTAAAATGGGAATGCGATGTCACGGGTGCTATTCCCCATACATCACTATGTACAAGATCAAAACATTTCAATGATAATGATGAATGAATGGGAAAAGGAAGTGTCTTGCTTTTGTCCATTTTACAACTAGAACAATTAAAATAAACACTCTGATAAAAAAATTATTATCAAGTAACAAGCCAGATTTAAACAAAGACATCAAAGTTCGAGAATGGGGATGGCCTAATCTATTATGCCACATTTGACATTTATTAGAACTAGAATATGAAAAAGCAGAAGCAACTAAATGCCTATCTTGTGTAGGTAATTGCAATGGAAAAAGACGTTTATGCTTAGGTCCCGTCGCTATCACCTTCCCCACGCTCCTGTACAAAACAACCGGAATGAGAAAAAAAGACAGAACAAACATAGTCAACTAGCTGTTCAACAAATAATAAATTGGTAGATAATTGTGGAGAAAAAAACACATGATTCAAAGGTAAGGGGTGAGAGATTTCTCCAATGGCAGTAATGGATCCAACCCTTGTACACTCCACTGATTGATTCCCCATTCCAAATCATAATTGGTATTGATTGGCGTATGGTTGGCCCACACTATAAAACACCACATCACATAATATTAATTAATCACAGTGCATATAGTTAATCACAGTTAATTGATCACAGTCACTCAATCACAATCAATTAATCATCTGGATGTAAAGTTTTTATGATCATCACTTACCAAATCTAGGGCTAACCCCAATTACAGATTTCCTATATCCAGACCTAAACATCTGGAAACCAGTACAGTAATAGGTTCACGCATGCAGTCATCTTGGCCTAAAGTACAGTGGGTCCCATTGGTCTAAATCATGGTCAGGTCTACTCTCTATGGCCGCCCGGGCCTAAACTCTCATACTAATGGGTCTGATTCATCATCAGGTCACTCCCTAGGGCCCACAGATCAAAATAGTTATTATTGGCTTCCAAGCAATAACTCTTGCCTGGGAATTTTGTGGCTGTTAGATAGGACAACAGATGGGACCCACTTCCTATGAGTCCACCATCACTAGTGTCAACCATGGGTCCCCTACAAGATGGCGAGAATGGATTTCCAATCATGTGGCCAGATGGGTCCCAGTAAAGTCTAACGACATGCAATCACATACACTGTGACAGACGCCTCCTTGGCATTATGGTAATTGGATGAAGGCCCAAGTGGGGCCCACTCTCCATGGGTCCTCCAACGTAAGGGTCGCCCATGACCCCCCTCATAGATCCCTGGACTAGATATCCCATCCGGTGGCCCATGGGGTCCCACAAAACCCCTGTTTATCAAACTTTGCCATTGACGACAGGCTTTGGGTTCTGTGGATTGTCAAAAAACTTAACAATTTAGGGAGAGACAAGTATTAACAACTCCCTAGGAATTATAATCTTCACAGTCGAGATGTAAATAGACTCCAAAAGGAGTTTCTATATAACCCATATATATATACGCATCATTACTGTACTGTAGTAATTCCAATTTCATTAGGATCATACTCCATCATCAGTCCCCGTACTAAAGCATCTAAATAATTAGAAAGATCCACTCACCTCTGGTACGTGAGCGTTTGCAATATGCGGGTGCGAATAGGACATCCGTCACTAATTTCCTTCTTCTTCTTCTTCTCCTGGATTGCAATCAACAAGATCTTCCTCTCAAATTTCTCTAAAGGATGAAGAGCATAGAATACCAACCTAAGGGATCGTTGGTTTGTTTATATACCCAAGGATGAGGTATACTTCCAAATTTCTAATCATTCCCTTATACTTCCTAATTAGAGTTGTTATACAACTCCTTCCCTTTCCAAAAACCATTAATGTGAGACACCTTCTAATTCACTAATAAGTAATCAACTGAGGCCCTACCTAGGCCAAACTAATCATGGGCCCCAGGTAACTTAAGATATTACATACTCCCCTCCTTGGGAAATTTGGTCCTCCAAATTTAAAACGTACCTGTGGCGAAAAGATGTGGGTACTTCTTTTGAACATGAGATGGGTCTGGCTCGTATTTCTTCATTATTGATACATGAAAGACCTTACGGGCTCTAGCGAGCTGTGATGGTAGTTCCAGTTCGTAAGCGTTCCCATCGCTCACGGGCTCTGTAATCTTGAATGGTCCAATGTATCTCGGGCTTAGCTTCCCCTTTTTGCCGAATCGCATCACTCCCGTGGTCGGTGAAACCTTTAGGAATACCGAGTCACCCACCGCAAATTCTAATTCTCTCTAACGTTTGTCTGCATAACTCTTCTGGCGACTCTGAGCAGTCTTTAATCTGTCCCTGATCTTCTTAATATTTTCTGTAGAAGTTTGCACCCATTCAGGGCCTAATATCCGTCTATCGCCCACTTCCTTCCAACAAATCGAAGAGCGGCAGCTCCTGCCATACAGGGCCTCAAAAAGAGCCATCTGGATACTCGAATGATAGCTATTGTTAAGAGAAAACTCTGCCAGCGGTAACGGTACATCTCAACTGTCACTGAAATCTATAGCACAAGCTCTAAGCATGTCTTCCAGTGTTTGATTTGTCCTTTCAGTCTACCCATCAGTCTTGGGGTGATTGTTGGTAGTAGGTGGGTCTCGTGGATAGGTTTTTAAAATTTTTTGACCCACTTTACTCAGGGATCAAGTACCCATAAGGGCCATAAAACTCAATCTAGGATCCAATAACCTCAAACTCATAATCAAGATCAGTTAAACACTATTTCTAAGATAGCAAATAGCATCACCATGCAACCAAAATAAATCCACAACATACAAGGAAATAGATTATACGTTTGGAGCTCGGTAGTGCTCTAATGGAGAAGAAGAGAAATTACTTGAACAAGAACTCTTCTTGTAGTGAATTAGGATCTCCAATACCTTATTGTCTTCCACGCTATGACCCACTTTCAGATCTCTTTTCTCAAGAAGAGAAAAGATGCGGGTAATTCTTTCGAACCTCGTCCAAATTGAAAATGTACCTGCCCTGTACTAGAGAAACCCATATTCAAAAGTCCATAGCAGCAAACAGTAGCTGCTAACACAAGTGCTAAAGTCAGCAACATCACTTTTCTAGCCACTTTTTGCTTTACATCTTTTGCAAATTTGGATCAGGTGGATCTGGCCCAATCAATATTGAAGCCCAACCTGTTTTGAAGCATTAGTCATCAGTAACAAACATTCAAGGGTCAGAATTTCCTTTTGCGATATTCGTGTCATCCACCGTTAGATTTCAGATCCGTTTTCGCCATTATGATCGTGAAGAGCAGATCTACAGTTAAGGTTAATCCATTTTCAAGTCAAGATGAAATTCCATATCAGTATATTTTACAATAATCTTCAAAGACTCAAATATGCGACTAAATATGGAAAATAGTATTTTGAGAATGAAGTCTATTTTCGGTCCTTTCTTGATTTGAGACAAGGAGAATTTTCTGTTCTTGACTATGGTGACATGGCTCCAAGACAAGTTTGGATTCGAAAATGATGAAGAACATGATTTCGTTAGTTTTGTAAGAGGCTTGAGACCAGACATAGTGGAAAAAATGTGACTGCAAGACCATTCATGAGGCATATTAGGAAGCAATTCATGTGGATCGGATGCTTAAAAGGTCTTATCTAGTGGAAGTTACTCCTCAAGAAGAAAAGTCGTCTCACGTAACAAACCGTATTGAGGAACCAGTGCCAGCGGATATGCACACCGATCAGCCCGAGTTAGACACAAAAGATTCCATATCTACAGCTAGCCTTGAAATTTCTCCTATGCGTACTAATAATCCCGGAGTGCAACTACCAAGTGATGAAGAGCAAGTTATTGATATTTCCCACATTAATTCTCCTATTGATTTTGTCTTTGGGGATCAACAATATCAACTGGGAGATGAACAATAGATAGTCAGATATTATGATTTGATAGTGCATGTTCTACAAGTACGGCATCCAATGGTTCAATTGCGTATCAACATAAATTTCAGCCTTCAAAAGCAGTTATGCCTGAAGCTGTATATGGAAGTTGCAGATGGACCAATGAATCGAAAATTCATCAGATTGATCTTTGATCTAGGTGGACATTTTCCGAACTCGAGGTCGAGTTCTTTTTCAAGTGAGGGAGAATGATGCAGCGTAGGCCTCATGGCCACATTTGTAGGGCCCACTTAGATTTAGGATATTTTATTAACTAATTATATATCATTAATTTCTGATTTTATTTAAAAAATTCTATTTAGGATTCTATTTCCAATTTATTTAGTTTCCTAGTTTAATTAGGTTTCTTAGGGCTTAAGTCTTATTTTACTATTTATATGGGATTGTACAAGATTATTTTTAGAGTTGATTAATAAAATTGGGTTTTCCCATTGAGGTGCGTCCTCGTTATTGTCTCTTTGGAGATTGCTTGTGTTTTTGAACACGTGCTTCGGCACCCAATCTTCTTTTAGCACTTCCCACGCAAGCCCTAACCCTAGGGTCTGCATCAGTAATTCCTCCATTAGGAGTAGTTCATGGTTATTCAATAATAAAGGTTAGTTTATTTGGTTTTCCCTTTCTCTTCGATGGAAGAGTCACATTGAGTTCCAAGAGGAATTCAGCTAATTCCCATCTGAGGAGTTGGTCTACACCACTGCTTGCGGATTTAGGCTGCGTCAATTGGTATCAGAGCAAAGATCCAATTCTGGATCGCCATCTAGATTGCCGATTTGAGGTACACCCGTGAACTCATTCCCTTCCATCCATTGCATCCATCATCCCAACCATATGTAACCCAAAAAAATAAAAAATAAAAAACTCATCCGTCTGTCACCCTCAAACCATCATCGAAACCACCACCTCCACCCAACCCAAATCTCCGATAGCAAACCGCCCCTAACCCATCATTGTCTCTAAAACCCAAACCATCCTGGCATAAACCCAAAGCCCCTGCAGACCCCAATCCATCTCTGCCCAAACCTTCCAAATCCCTCGACCGAAATCCAAATTCCCCATAACTTTCCATCCCTATCTCTATTCTAAGAAAATCCCAACTTCACGAACCCAGCCTCCCCACTTTGTCAGAACCTGCACCACCCTATCCTAGCCCAATCGGGACCCATCGAGCCCACAAAACCTACACCTTAACAAACCCAGACCTCTCTTCACCATCACCCCTCCAACCCTAAGACCCAGCCACTGTTTCAAACACCCCAGCCATGCCAAACCCCTCCAAATATCTTAACCATACCCCAATCGAGACCCATTTGCCGAAACCCACCCATCTCTTGCCCCAAGCACTGCCCAAACCGCAACCTACTTCCCAGTCCACTGACCTCATCTCCCATGAGACCGAATAAATTCATAAGGGCAGACTGAATAGATTCAAATTCCGGTCGTAGATTCATAAGAAACTGGCTAATGTAAGTTTCTTCTTGTAGTTTGAGAGCCTCAGATAGAAATCCAGAAGAGACTGTCTGGATCAACATGGAATCCCTTTCGGCCCAAAAGGTGAGGAAGCCATTAAAATATTCCTGCACAGATTTATCCCCTTGAGTAAATTTAGCAAGTTCACTATCCAAGTGAAACTTTCGGGCTTATTGGTTTGATGGTAGATTTTCTTGAGATGAGCCCATATATTTGCTGCTGTGGTATAGGCTCGAAGAGTTACGACAAGAGAGGAATCAATAGAGTTAAGTATCCAAGTAACCACTTTGGCATTTTCCATGGACCAGGTGGCTAAGACTTTGGACTCAGTGGTACTTGGAGTACAAGGCTTAGTTATTGTTCTATCAAGATAACCAAATATCCCTTGTCCTTCTACAAAGTTCTTCAAATGGAAGGACCAAGACATATAATTATGTCCATTAAACTTAATTGGGATAACATCAGACTTTTCCATGATCTCAAATGCAGGAGAATGTGACAGAGAGAGATAAAGCAGAAAATCAGCATAGAAGAATTTTTGTGCTTCACTAAACCACGCCTAGAGAGAGATATGGGGAGGATGAAAGAGCAATCAGTCAGCAATAAGCAGCAAAAGAGTCTGAAATCTGGTTCAGATTTGTGGCTGGAGTAGAAGGATGAATTCCGCAGAAAAACAGAACCCAAAATGGGCTAAAACAGGGCCGGACGACCTCCTGTTTGGTGTTGGAGTGGTCACGTGAGGCCCACAAAGAGATCAGATCGCTGATCAGTGGATGTAGTCCTCTGTATAATACTTCTTACTATCTTTTAGATCAGGTTGCATCACAAAAGATTGAAAATCCACAAGATGGGGCGGATCTGATGGAAACTATCTTGAAAAAATAGGTAATCACAAGTAGCAGTAGTTGGCCTACCTTAGATGTGCCAAAAATTCTTAAAAAATCACTATAATTCCTAAACAAGATGTGCGACCCATGTGGTGGTGTTTGTTTTTGATTTCTGGACCATCGGATGATGGCCCACCTTTGATACACCCTGTAGAGGCCAACACAGCCTATCTGCTGTGATGAAGGGTTTTCTTTTCAGATCCTTGAGAAGGGATTGTACCTTAGAGATGGTTGATATGGATAGATCCCACAGAGCTTTGATACCATGTTATAATATATTGAGGAGGAGGAAGAAGAAGATGGTTGATATGGATAGATCCCACAGAGCTTTGATACCATGTTATAATATATGGAGGAGGAGGAAGAAGAAGAAGAATGGAGAGAAGGTTGTGCCTCCATAGAGGATCGACAGTCCTATATATAATCTCATGATGCCTTAATCAAGGCTCTAAATATGTTAAGAGTACAACTCAGAATAATGAAAGAATAGAAAGAATATATCCTAGTCTAAACAAGGAAATAAAAGGAGAGAAATTAGCTATACAACTTTAGACAATATCCCACGTGTGGGATTTATACATGGGCCTTGATGGGCTGGGCCTTCTTAAGGCCTGTTATCTTCTACACCACATGTGTTCACTTCACATGACACCAGGCAAGCCAGTCAATTGGGACTAAGTTCGGGTTCAACCAGACCCGAGTATCACCAGGCAGGAAAAAAAAAGTATCAGAGCAAAGTGGGCCCAGCCTACAAGGAGCGAAGCCCAAGCCAACAGGGAATCCAGCCCAGCCCAAGCACAATTTTTCTGCTCGATCAATCTAAGCCATTGATTTTTAAAAATGGGATATCTTGGCCAGCTGAACTCTGATCAACGATCCGTCTTCATGAGCATGCTTTTGTCAACAAGATCTACATAAGAGGTGAGTCATTTTATGAGAGCATTACATTTTTCTATCCTTGCATCCAAAATCAGGATGAGAAACATTGGACTTTCAGATGAAGTTCAAGTTATTTGTATCAATACAAATATGGAAATTGGTAATTGCAGAATAAGTTCTACTTTGATCAATTTCTTCATTTGAAGCAAGGAGACTTGTCAATTGATGACTTTACTCGTCGATTACAAGAACTGCAACATCTATGTGCATTGAATGAGAGCGAGTCACATTATGTACCTCATTTCATGAGAGGTCTAAACCCTGATCTAGAGGAGAAAATGAAGTTTTGTCAAACTGTTCAAGTAGCATACAAAGAAGCTATCCATGTTGAGCATAATGCTTCACTAGTCTCACATGTAGCAATGTAAACCTCAAGAAAGAAAGTCACAACAAAGAAGAAGAACTCATATTGTTGAAACACATTTTTCAGGAGAGGATAATCCTTAGCTTGTCATACGCCAACTTCTCACTGCAAATAAGATGGAAGAAGAAGAATGGAAACAACATACAAAATTTCAAACGAGTGTAAGGTGTAAAGGCAAGCTAGCTAATTTGGTTATCGATCGTGGCGGTAAGATAAATTTTGTTGCGCAAGAAGTGATTGACAAGCTTCATTGGTCAACCGCGAAGCTCTCAAAGCCTTATAGAGTTACATGGGCCAATGATGTAATCATTCTAGTAACTCATCGATGTCTGGTATCTTTCAAGATTGGCAATTATGAAGAAAATATTTGGTGTGATGTTATCAATATGAATGTTACTCATATTCTTCTTTGAAGATCATTGCTTTTGGATATGAATTTGCATACTGAGAAAGAGAAGAACATACATCCTTTTCTTTGGAAAGGGCAACTGATTGAGCTCATTCCATTGCCATTGGCAACACCTTCTCCATCTACATCTTCTCCTCCAATCGAAGCATCAAAGAGTGAGCAACAGGAAGAAACAGAGGTTGTGCTTGTGCCACAAGAGCTAGAAGACAAAGGGACTCAAATTATTCCTATGGACAGTGCTGATCAAAAGAGGCAAGAGACAGATGAAGAAGGTCAAGCGCATGTTGAAGACATAGATCCAATGAGCAATAAGCCTAATCATTCAGTGGATCTAACGGTTGTTCAGGAGCCATCAATAGGAGAACAAATCGTTGAAGTCCCCTACATTGACTTCATCTTCGGGAATCAACAATGGATATTCAAATATCTTGATATGTTGGTACACATGCATCTAATGGTCCGATCGCATATCCGAGCTAAATGCAAACATCAGAAGAAGCGACGCCTCCAATCTACTTCTACGTGGATGAAGACATCAAGTCAAGCTTCCAGATTGCACGAAGAATATGAAGATCAAGAACTTCGGAAGTTTGTACGCTTGATTTTTTACCCAGGTGGACATTTACAAAACTCGAGGTCGAGTTCTCTCTAAGGCGGGGGAAATTTGATTCAGGCCAGACCCATGGTCTGCCAACTAATTGGGCCCGGTCCACAAGCCCAATAGGTCGTTCATTTAGTTAGAAGTTTTAATTAGTTAAGTGTCTTATTTAGAGAGTTGTGAGTGATTTAGAAGTCATTAAAGTTAGGAGTTTTATTTTATTTGGATTGTAACCAAGTTTAGTTTAGTTTTATTGTTTAGGAAAGCAAAGTCCTACTAGGAAAGGAGATGTCCAACCCTTCTTATAAATATGTAATCCCTCCATTAGGAGAGGAGTTCATGGTTATTCAATAATAAAGGTTGGTTTGTTTGGTTTTCCCTTTCTTTTCGATGGAAGAATCACATTGAGTTCCAAGAGGAACTCGGCTAATTCCCATATGAGGAGTTGGTCTACACTGGAATCCGTCTAGGATTCAACAAATTCTCTTGTAGGGTTTGTCTACACCCATTCCATCACCGCTTGCAGATCCAGGTTGCGTCGGGTCGACACCCAAGGTGGGGTCCTCTTGTGGACCTGATCTCAGGTCAGAGATTAGTCCTGGCTAGAGAGATTAGGTGCTTATCCCCAGACGAAATTACGAGAGAATCCAACTTATATCAACATAATTGGACGGTGCTGATCAAAACAGTTTAAAAAAATCTGGTATTGCACTAGCTGGGCCAAAAGGCATTCTTCTGATCTTCAAAAACATCTGAAAAATCCCTTATAATTCTTAGGAATATCAGGCGACCATGATGGAACCAAAATTCTGGGTGTCTTTGATTATCGCTGGTGGGCCAGTGATGAACAGTCGATGAACTAGGTGCTTGTTGACCCTATTTTCAGTCGCTGGGTCTGATTGTTGGGACCACAGTGGTTCCAGTGAAGCAATCAGATCTTCCCCAGATGTGAGGGAATGATTTTTTGCTTCAAACGAACCAAGTCTCATTTAAGATTTTGGACGGTTGAGATGAAAACTAATGTGAAAAACAGGAAATCCACAAAAGTGTTCAGAAATCCTACCTCGAGGTAGTGAATTTTTTTTTGAAAAATCACCAGAATTTCCAGTATAATTAGTTGACTATCATAGATAGGATTGTTGAGGGTATCTTGATCATCGCAGGTGGGCCACCGTTGATCCTCGCTGATCGACAGGTTGTTCTTTCCCAGATGACTAAAAAACTCCAGAAATACAGATCTGAATCTGTATTGATCACTCTTGAGTGAGATACAGGGATCATTGTTACAAGCAGAGAAGATCGAATGAAGAAATTGATGCCAGGAACCTATTGGTATCTGATACCATGACAGAACTATGATACTAAGAATGAAAGATGAATTTTGGTGGAAAAATTGGATGGATCCCTTGGTCGATCCTTTCTCCATTTATAATATCTACTGAGCCTTAAAGGCAATTACAGTCTGTTACAGTCGATATACACGGAAAGGAGATATATTAGAAAGATGTAATGTATCCAACATAGAAAGTGAATATTTGACAGTAAGAATAGTCAACTAAGGTATCCCACATGGTGGGTCATTATGTGTATGGACTGGGCCTATCGTACATGGGCCTTGTGGGCCAGCTGGTGTTAACAGCTAGATAATGTGCTTTGGCTGAGTATCGAGCAATGGCACATGGAAGCTGCGAGTTACTATGGCTGAAGATCCTGTTATGCGAATTGGAACTTAAGAAAAAAGGACCAATGGTCAAGCATTGTGATGTAAACCAGCTATAGATATTGCCAATAATCTAGTTTATCCTGATTGTATAAAGCATGTGGAAGTTGACTCTCATTTCATCAGAGAGAAGGTTCAGAAGGAAGAGATCAAGTTAGTACATGAGAATACTAATGATCAACCCACAGATTTTCTTACAAAAGCAATAGCGAAGAATCAATTAAGTGTTGCTTTGTTCAAGCTAGACATAATATATATATATATATATGTGTGCATCAGCTTGTGGGTTGTGTTAAGAAATTGAGTAGGACTTTTTTTTTTTTCAATATTAAAAAGTAACGGGCGGTTAAGTTCACAAGTGAGTTTTCGAAATTGGTGAAAAGTATAATGAACTATATATGAGGCTGGACATCCAATCATCCATGGCAACTGTGTGAATATTTCTCCCCAATTCTTCTTCTTTCTATTTATTTTTCTCTTCCTCTCTAACTAGGGTTTTTCAGACCTCTGAGAAAACCATAGATTTATTCAATTGTTGGAGTTTATCAGATTAGCCATATGATATTATTGATACTATTCAATATTTTAAGAAATTACAAAAACTGTTCCTCTCATAACTGTATTCAGTAACTAAAAATCAAATTCCTGTACCCTGAAAATTGAAAATTTAGTCCCTGCAGATTTCATAACAGACTGGAAGCACAACAAACTGTTTCTATGTACTTCTCAGTCTGCATCTTATGAACATGCACCATGGCTGGTGATGTGGGACTTACATTCAAATGACTACATTCATCTGCAGGTTGGATTCGATTCTCTTTTCTTTGCTCGGATTGATTACCAAGACAGAGCTAAGAGGAAAGACCAGAAGAGCCTTGAGGTTGTATGGCGTGGTTCCAGAAGCCTTGGGTCGTCTGCACAGGTAACAACATTTCGGTCTTTTTCCTGTTTCAACTTGTATTTTCATATTCTATTCTGAAGTCTGGTTTTGGATGGCATTTGATCATGCACTTATAAGTTAGTTATACCATTATCCATACATAAACTAAATGCGAATAACATTTTCTGTTACAAATAAAGAAACATTAGCAATATTTTGCTTTGCAGATTTTCACTGGTATATTCCCTGTGCATTATGATCCTCCCACTGGTTTCTACTTTGAAGTTAATGACGAATCCCCTCCTATTCAGGTAATTCTTTAGATACTATGCTAAAGCACTGTTATTTATTGTTATACTCTAGTATCCACTGACAATCTCTGTCCTGGATGGAAGGATGACATTCATCTTTTTGATTACAATGTTCAAGAAAGAGTGAATGATTTTGTAGCTGCAGCGCTAACGCAGGTATGAAGTGTTTCTTCTTGCTGAATGTACACTTATCGGCACAAAATTCTTGAATTTCAACTAGCATGAGACTGTAGGAAATATAAATGCTTTTGTGCTTAGTCTACTTAGTGGAGGGACTTGTAAGTAATTTCTAAAGTATGTAGGACTTCTACCTAATTATAGAAAATCTACAGGGGCTTCTATGTAATGATAATTTGAAATAATATTAAGTATGGTCGTCAATTCCTAAGTGAATGGCCATACACTTCATCCCCATTGATCTGTCTTCTTTTCCCTCAGTTTTTTCTTCTTCACAAAACCCATTCATAAATCTAAGTTTATACAAACAACTTGGTATCAGAGCAACAAGATCATCACCTACAGAGATACAGATCTGAAAAAGAAACAAGATCTGAAAAAAGAAGTCCTGAAGGCTTTCTACCCCAGCGGAACCTGTGCATAGGTTCGGCTGGGCTTGTCCATTCTCCACAACCACTAGTTGGTTGTGGTGTGCTGGCAACGCCTCACTGCTGCCTCAGTGCAAGGATCGACAGCCCATGCAGGGCTCTGGTTTGAGTTCGGCAACATTTGAAAAAGGGTGCTAAAACTCGATAAGTTCCAGATCTGGTTAGAACAATGTGATGGTGGATTCAGGAGTAGTGATAGTGGAATACCAGTATTCAGCAGGTTCATCTTGAGTTTGGCATAGGTCTTGAGCCCACTGGATTTTTTTGTGTGGATGGCATGGTAAGGTAAGGTACTGTGTGGTACTTTAAAACATTGCTGGACATTATAGAAAGAGAGAAAAGTAGTTTTCTCCATTATTTTTGGTGAAATAGAAAAAAGGAGGGGCTTTGTTGAAAAGGAGTTTTTGTTTTTTAGCCAAAATAAAATGTGAAAAGGATAAGATTCAAATCAGACCTTCAATTGATGTTACAGGATTTGTTCATTGAATAAATCACAGGTTTTTTTAAACTATGGAGTAAAAAGAAGGGAGTGATGGTTCTAATTCTAAAGAGGAAGGTTATAGTGGAACCCAAAATGTGTTCAATCCTATGGGAAACATCAGTCCTAATGCACGAATTGCAGTGGAATTGTTCAATGGAAAAAATTATAAAGAATGGTCTTATTCTGTGAGGATGGCCATTGGTGGGGCGAAACGCCTAGGTGGCCATTGAAATTGACTGTTATTTCGTTCGAGAAAAGGTGGCAAGAAAAGAAGTAGTGTTGAAGCCCATACACACAGCCAATCAATTGGCTGACTTCCTTTAAAAGCAGTCACAAAAACTCAACTTACTAATCTGTTTTCCAAGCGTGGGATCACTGTTATCTACTCACCGGCTTGACGGGGGGAGTGTAGGAAATGTAAATGCTTTTGTGCTTTGTTTACTTAGCGGAGGGACTTGTTAATAATTTCTAAAGTACGTAGGACTTTTACGTAATTATAACAAATCTACAGGGGCTTCTATGTAATGATAATATGAAATTATATTAGGTATGGTCGTCAATCCCTAAGTGAACGACCATACACTTCATCCCCATTGATCCATCTTCTTCTGTTCTCTCAGTTTTTTCTTCACAAAACCCATTCATAAACCTAAGTTTATACAAACAACCACTGTATTTGCTACATGTAGGAAGGTAGGTAACCTCCATATTGTAAATTTTGCTCCTTTCCTTTTCTTTTGCTTCCCATTCTCATATACCCTGTGAAAAGTTTGCATTCCAAAATGGGGTTATATATGATTGACTACCATTTTAACTTTCTCCATCTGGACCATCCATTTTGCTCACAATTGGTGGGATGGATAAGATCATCTGAACAAAATAGATCTTGGGAGAGAGAGATGGGCAGCTGAGGTGGGTCGCATGAAGAATTGTTGGAAGATTGTGCCCTTTTTTTATTTTTATTTTTTGTTGTTATCAATCTTGATTGTCCTATTGAATCAAGTACTGGAAGATACAGATCCAAGTGTGGCCAAGCAAGATAATCTAGAAATTTTATTGGACTTTGTTTTATTCTTTACGATAAATCTGGATCATCCATCTACTACAATCTATCTGGTATGTCTGGTAACTCATTTGTTGATCTAGTGGTTGTAGTTATCAAATCAAAGAGACTAAATGAACGACATCTGATAATATGGATTTGTATGATCATTTGTACAATCCATCTCAGTGGCTATTGGATGGACATTCACTGGTGATTAATAAGATACTTAATCAATTCTATGTTGGACCATTTTATAGATGTGTGCCGTGCAAATTTTATGAAGTATGAATCCAAGTAGAAACCTAGAAGATCATGATTTACATATCCTGCATATCATTTTACCTTATCCATGTATGGTCAGAAGTCTTCTAACAAGTGGCTTTTTGCATTTTCAGGCTAATGTAACCCGTACAAATCATATTATGTGGACGATGGGAACAGATTTTAAGTATCAATATGCTAACACATGGTTCAGGCAGATGGACAAGCTCATTCATTATGTGAACAAGGTTTCTCTTTTCTTCAGAAGTTCCTTTTATACCAGCTTAAACTGACTCGATAAGAGTTATGTGTCTTGATACAGCTTTGGATTTGTACAGCGAGGATTGTGAATTATGATCCTTATTGTTCTGTTTACAGGTTACCTTTCTCAATACAATCTAAGATGAAACCTCTAATATAATAAGATTTGTGGTTTATGGGTTTGGTGTTAGAAAAGGGTAGTGTTGAGCTAATATGAATGACTTGAAATAGATACTAGGAAATCTGATTAAAAACAAGTACTTAAAGATGAAGCCAACTTGCACACACAAGAAAGGGCATCAAGTTCATTCAACCCCCAACCACTGCCCTCCTCTTCTCCTTTCCGATCAATTCCTATGGAAAAGGCTTGAAAACACATCTTTTTTCTCCCTATTTCCTGTTGGAAGAAGGTTTGGGAGGCTTTTGGGGATCTTTTATAGAAGATCTACCATCTAAGCATTCGAACATTGGATGCATTGTTCACCTAATTGAGTGATAAATAGATGACAACACGTATTTATACTTAAATTTATTCGTACTAACTATAAAACATGATTCTATATTCATAGGACATTATTTTTTCAATTTTTAAAAGATTCTTTAATCATATTTTTCAATGGTTTTGAAGACTTTTGCCTTTGGGGTGAGATTCAGTTGACTTTACTCGACTTTAAGGGACCGAGTCGCCCCTTTAGTCTAATTTTTAAAGCCTTGTGATGCAGTACAGACCCGTGGTCCACATGGGTTGACCCACCAATGGGCCCAGCCCATCTACCTCAACTAAGCTCTTTGGGTCCAGCCCATCTATTTTCATGTTTTAGCTCATTAGAGTCTTATTTTATGTTATTTTAATGGTTATGTTTAATGTTTTATCCTGGCCGTCATTGCATTTGGCCGTAATTGTTTAAATATTTCTCGTTCTCTCTCTTCAGCCACGCATGCCAAAATCTATATGCTGAATGCCATCTTGATTTGTCCCACCCGCAGTAAGATTGCCTGAAAGGGGGCAACACAACATCAGTATTACCGGTGAATGAATTTTCCTAATTTCACAAGCAGCATAAAACATAATATCACATGATTAACATATTTGAATCAATATATTAAATGCCATAAAAAAAAATACATCCATATATATATGTATATATATCCGTGCCCATGCACATTACCACGCCTCAAAGGCCCTTCGTATGCATGTATACCGGTCACCATGACCCTGTCTCATTAGACACATCTACTAAGGACCCGCCAACTCAATGGCCACTCACGTCCATTAAGGACCAGCTGCTATAACGGCCCGGACACTAAGTCCAACATCCCATGTTTGGGACCAAGTGCACAATTTCATGATCACATAACAACGTGAATTCATTATTAATAATTTATACAACAGTAGTGTGGGCCCAACCTATACACATTTCGCTGATTGCTGCCCCACTCCTCATCATAACTGGTATTGAGTGGTAAAAGCGTGGCCCACACATTATTATGAACATACATTAATTGATCGCAGTTTAAAGAATTAATCACCATCCAAATAATTAGTCATGGCCTAAACAATGCATATAACAACTCATAATACACATATTTGAGATTCTGTTAAGCCTTATGATTATTATGTAATTTTTTATAAAGTCCAGGTCTTATTTAATCCTCCGCCTCTTCCCAGACTCAGCCCAATCAGGATGATACACCTGTGCAATGTGCATATATGGAACAGTGGGCCCCACTAATCCTAATCCAGATCAGACTTCATGGACATGGTCGCCCAGGGGTAATCCATCGTCCCACTGGACCTGATCGCCCAGGGGTAATCCATCATCCCACTGGACCTGATCCATCATCAAATCACATTATGGGGTCCACAAGTCAAAACCGGTATCTGCTGTTTACTTATTCTTAATCACGCCTGACTATTTTTGAATTCATTGATCAGTGGGTCCCACTGATCCTAATCCAAGATGTACCACTCCTCCATGGTCGCCCATGGGTCCTCTTTCCGATGTGGGGTTCTGATTTTTGATCAGGTCCACTGATGGGTCCTACAACCCATATCGACCTTCAACCCTTTTTTCCTTAAGTTACCGTGTTTGCTGTAAGAGTTAAATGGATGGTGGCTACATCGGGGCCCAATCCCTATGGGACTAGTACCACCTTGGTCGCCCATGGGTCCCCTTTAGGATCCATGGACCAGATCCTTGATCAAGTGGGCCAAGTGGTCCCACAATCCCCAAAACATTATTCTGTCTATTAACGACATGCCTCTGAGTTCCACAAATCCATGCATATTCGATGGCTTTCCCTGGAATTGCATTCCATCATCACTTGTATCATTCGAGCAACCATATAACATGCTCCCTTTGCATTCAAATTAGATTTCATTCTAATCAATAGGTTTTGCATACTGCTATGTATCCAATTCAACATTATCAATCGTCTAGAGCACCATTAGAGAATAATTAAGAAGATTCACTCACCTTTGATAAATTATTGCCACCTTTGCAATATGTGGATGTGAATAGGACATCAATCAACCTTCCTCTCCTTCTCCTAGATTGCAACCACAAGACTCTCTCTCTCAGAATCTTCTCCAAAGGAATAGAATACCAAAATACTGTTGTTGGTTTACTTATATATATATATATATATATATATATATATAAAGAGAAGACAAGTCCTAATCCTTTCATGTCTTCCTAATTAGAGTTGTATAACAACTCCTTATCTTTCCTTTCAAAAACTCTTCACTTGAGGAAACTTTAATTCCATAATAAGTAACATTCTAATTCTAAATAAGTAGTACTTCTAATTTCATAATACATGATCAAGTAGGGTATTACCTGGGCCAAACTAATCCTGGGCCCATGTAATTCAGGATATTACAACATTCAAGCTAAATTTAGAGATTAGAAGAAGCCACGCATCCATTCTCCTTTTACATGGATGAAGAGATCGGTTTCGGCCTCCAAGTCATGCCAAGGGGATGAAAACCAAGAAGCACATCGAGGATTTGTACGCTTCACATTCGATCCTGGAGGACGTCTACGCTCTACATAACTCGTGGTCGAGTTATCTCCAAGATGGGGAGAGTTAATGCAGGACAAACCTGTGGCCCCCATAGGTCGATCCACCAATGCGCCCATCTACCTCAACTGAGCTCTTTGGATCCAGCCGACTACTTTCATGTTTTAGCTCATTAGAGTCTTACTTTATGTTATTTTAATGGTTATGTTTAATGTTTTAATCCTGGTTGTCATTGCATTTGGATGGTCCAGATTAGCTTTAGGGTTATATATTCTCCTATGTAAGCATTGTAAAGCCTTTTGGCTCCTTAGCTAATGATTAATGAAATTTTCTTGAGTGCTTTTGGGTATCCCAAAGTTTTCTCTTTTTCCTCGCCTGCGATGGGGAGTTTGATGTGTGGCTAATTTTCAGGCGAAAGCTTGACCTATCCCTTCCACCTCCATCTCTACCCGCTCCGTGTATGGTACCCTGCTCCGCATCACCTTGGGCATGAGAGTGATGGGATTTCTCCTTGAAATGGATGAAGAAAAATCAATAGTGGTGATAAGAACTGGCAAAGGAATTTATGAGGGAGACAGAGTTTATTGCTTGTTTCAGATTCTATTTGATACATGTTAGACAAGAATGAAGTAAAAATAATGAAGGACCCTTACTTCCTACGTGAAATCTTGGCAATATGTAGCATATCGGCTGCATTATCAGGCCGATACACTATTCGGTGTTTAGTGCCGCTTGGTTTCTCACAATTGTAGTATCCTGTAGATATATGCGGATTTTGGTTTATTTTTTTGTGCTTCTTTCACTCTTTTTTTATAACTCACTTGAAATGCTAGATCTATTTTTCCTATAGATGAATCCCAAGTTATTTGAGTTTTTTAAAATTAATTTTCTATTTATTCGACATTTTTGGGGATTTCCCCAATTTTTTATAGAATGGGCCAATCAATTCACATCCTAATGCATTCTAAAGATCTATGTTTGATAAAGATCAATCTAAAATGGCTTTTAACTTTTTAACTTTTTTTCTTTTTTGGATTTTTTAAAACTAAAATGACCTTTTCTCAACATGTTCTCACGTGATCACATCGAAATGCATTTTTACTTGTAGATCTATGTTTTCCAAGACAACCCAAGCATAGTTGAGACAAGGCTTTGATGATGAATATGATGATCTATGTTTTCCAAGTCTCAACAAAAATACACTGTTCCATTGATCAAAGATGCGATGTCATTTGTGTTTGTGCTTTAGACTTTATTTAACATTACTTTATATATCACTTGTTCCGTGCGGTTGTACGAAATTGCCTATTTGAATTTAAAATTTAGAAATACCTAGGCATTTTATGGTTTTGACTTAATATAGCTGGCTAACATGAATATACGTGGGGTTGTAAAAAAAAAACATGAATATACGTGGGCAAATAGATCAATACTGTTATTTTATAATCATTCAGCGATATAAGACCTCTATTCAATGAGGGTTCTGCCACGCCCCATATCTTAGTTACTAATGAAAAGCTAATAATATATATATTTTTTGAATATTCTGGAGACTTTTTTTGGAATTCTTTTTACCTAATTTTTTATTCACACTGCTATGCTGGTGCGTATCACCACAGCTGCTTTTTATCACCCACTACATTGTTTTGGCCGCTGAGTCACAAGTCACATGCCCACCACAACCGTTATTTTAAACTTTGTATCTATGACAACTCCTTTGTGGTTATTTCTTTTTCTTTTTTCTTGATTCTCTCACTTTTTCTGATGAATCATACAACTTGGTTTTATGATTTTTTTTTAATTTGTAATTTTTAGAATTCTGGCAGTTACCATATATAGAAGTTAACATTGAATTCACTTAGGATGGACGTGTCAATGCATTGTATTCAACCCCATCAATCTATACTGATGCAAAGCATGCAGCAAATGAACCCTGGCCATTGAAGACTGACGACTTCTTCCCGTAAGTGTGACTTCAAATTGTTAATCTGCTAGAAATTTGTAATTCAGATTATGCGTTTAAATTCAAAGGTAGTTAATTGACACAATAATTTTTTTTGAAGTACTTAATTGCTTAACATTTTCAGCTATGCGGATCGAGCTAATGCATATTGGACTGGGTATTTCACGAGCAGGCCAGCTTTCAAAGGCTATGTACGGATGATGAGTGCTTATCTTCTGGTAATTTTTTTTTCCTATTTCAATCTGTGTCAATAACTCAGTTTTGATGCCCCTGTAGTATGAGATCTGTATTGATTATAAGATTCTCATGTATGCTCAGGCAGCAAGGCAATTAGAATTCCTAAAAGGGAGGAATAGTTCAGGACCAAAAACAGACACTTTGGCTGATGCTTTGGCAGTTGCTCAGCATCATGATGCCGTTAGTGGAACAGAAAAGCAGCATGTGGCTAATGATTACATAAAGCGCCTGTTTATGGGTTATAAAGAGGTACCATCACAGTATTCTTTCAACATTTCTTTATGTTCCTTTAAGCTTGTAACTGTTAATTCGGATGATAATTTTCTACAGGCAGCAGAGTTAGTTGAGTCATCACTTGCTTGCTTGGTGGAGTCAAGTTCTAAAACTGGATGTGGCAACCCTGTGACTAAGCTTGAACAGGCAAAAAACTGAGTCTTTCTAAGTTGAGCTGTTCATATATATATATATAGATGCACACACGCACGCACGGATTATTTATAACATATATATATATATGTATGTATGGGTAGCCATTTTCTCTTAGGCGATGTTGACTCCTCTTTTGGAAGGTGGACTATGTTCTTAGTATCTAAAATTTGTGCAGTGGGCACCTATGACAAATCTAACCATGTGCTTTCCCCTTGAATATGCACTCAATTTCATTCCAATTGAAGCGCGGCTCATTGTAGGAGCAGTCACTTGTGAAACATGTGATTTGTTCCATGGTAGTAAATCATATATTCATATGTTTTTACCTCTTATCAGTTGAATGACATTTCCCACTCTGATTGATGTGAAATTTTTTATGGTGCCTGTACATTCACGTGTGTAATAATGTAAGCTTAGATTTGCGAATGGTAGGCCTGTTGTACTTTCATTAAAAAGTGGGAGCATATTATCCATAGTTGTCAATTCTGTACCGGTTGCCGTTCTGCTTTTGACTTTGTAGTAGAATGTTTCAGAATTCCGGTATTCCATTCCGAAAAAGTCGTAATTGGAAAGTTAAAAAATATATATAAAAGAACACCTAAGATTGAAAAAATAGGTGAATGATATAAAATACTACTAATACTAAAAATGCATACTTACATCACTTAAATTAAACTACGCTCTACAAATGACCATTTTCTAGTTTTCACTACATATGAATGGAAGTGTGGAACCTTGGCCGGAATGGGGTGTAATAGGTCCGGAATTGGGACCGGAACAACTAGAATGGACTGAAATGACCTGAATGGACTGGAAACTTTTAGGGGCCATTACGTTCAGCCCAAGGCCAATTTTGGAACGTTCCGGCTGGAACGCAATTGATAACTATGATATTATCACTTTCTAAAATGGAGATATACATGTCTATATAGATGCAAGAGAAAAAGAATGATTGAGCTCCATTCTGAAACAAGAATGACATTGCGGCCTACCTTTCGCCTAATCAAGCAGATGGCGGTTGGAAGATATGTGCATGGGTAAGGGATGCATTACAAGTCGACATGATCAGTTTACACTTTGGTGTATATTTTGAGGCCTCACGGTAGGAAGTGTTAAAAAGAGTATCTTAATCCAACGATGAATATAAGTTGAAAGGGTTGGGGTGAGTGGAAATTCGTTTTTAATAATTTATCAAGTTATTTATTTATTTATTTTTGTTGTGTGTGTTGGTTTGGGGGGGGGGGGGGGGGGGGGGGTTTGAATAATGTCTCTTATGCCATCATTTTCATGTGTATGAGTGCATAGGTGGTGGGCGATGAGTGTAGCTCATTTGATTTATACAAGCAACATCTCTCCTATGCTCATGTGCCTGCATGTTTGACCCCTCGAGTGACGTGGCTAATGGGATTATCATGGATGACAACATGCTCATGTGTTGTGTTGGGTGTGGGGACCAATGTGCGCATGCATGTGTGTAAATTTGATCACAGGAATGACAAGACTCATCGGACTATAATAGGTGACAACTGATGTGGAACCCGCCTATATGTCTAAGTTTACTTTCACAATTAAATGTGAGCTGGGCATTGGTTTTCTGATTTGAATCGGACAGTTGATGAAAGAAGTGCATTTGGACAAAACGCGCAAAATAACTTCTTCATTTTAAAAAATCAAAAGCAAATGTTTTTACTTAAAAAAAAAGCCAATGGTTTTGTCGGATATTTTGACTGAATTGTAAACCATTGACATTATTAATAACATGATCGGTGTATGGGGGGCCAGCCATTCTTAAATATAACATGAATTGACCATAGCACATTACCAATCATGTGTAGGCTTTGGCTCAAAATCTAAATACAATCGTGATATACACTGTCATATTTAAGATGTATAAAATATCAACCTATTTTACATAATCAATAGAAAGGCATTTAGCACTTTGTTCTCTTACATTTTTTAATTTATTTTTGTGGTTGGGTATAACAGTTTTATACCTAGGACCTCTTTCGTTTCCCTTTCAGATTTTCGTGTTTGTACCCCTCTGTTTTATAAAATCTCTTTACTGTTACCAATCCGGAGGGAAAAAATGGTGTATAACACTTGTTTCAAAGCGAAATTTGGGTCAATGCCTATAAATGAGTGGGCATGTAATATGAGTGGGTTTCATCAAGCAATGATGGGCCTCAGCTATTGTATCAACTGGTCCTACAGTTTAGAGTCTCGTGTTATTCAAGTGCACTTTGCATTTTCCCATAGTTGGTTTGAACTTTGAACACCTGTTTTGAAAATAAGTTTCCGAATGAAATGCTATGTTTGCTCTGACGGCTGTATGGGACAGTATATGGGAGTCACCATTTATTGTTTAAAATATTTTTTATTTTTCTATTGTCTTTTCATGGCTTAACCAGGTTATAAGTCAGATGGTTGAACCAGGTTTGACTGAATCATCCATTCCACTGGTCTGCCCTCCAGTCTGGTTTTTAAAACTTGCTTGAGACGTTGTACAATTTTGATGAAAGTGTATTAGATGTTGATGTTTGTTACTGTTATGCAATATTGCTCAACCTGCCTCCTGTGACTAAGTTATAGGAAATAGGGTGTTAAATTCAAAGGTAAAATAGAAATGCATCTTGATACATTTACATTCTTTTTCAGTGTCCTCTTCTGAATATTAGTTACTGCCCTCCATCAGAAGTTGATTTGTCTAGTGGGAAAAGCTTGGTAATGTCCATGTTTCTTCTTGTTAATTTTTTGAAACCAAATGGCTTGATAGATATTGCTCTTTTCATTTGAATCCCTCAATTTTAATGTTCTTTACTTTTAGGTAGTTGTTGTCTACAATTCTCTTGGGTGGAGACGAGAGGATATAATTCGAATACCCGTAAGTACTTCAATTCTGCTATCATCATTGTTACTGCAATACTTAGCTCATTCCAGCAGTGTTCGTGTGTATATTACTGTTATTTTTTGTGACTTCTGATCCTGCACAATAATTCCTTCTGTCCTGCTGTACCTCTATGGTATTTCTACGACTAAGTTCTTTACTTGAACTTGACCAAATTTAGCAGCTATTGAGACATGCAAATATTTTCCTTTGCACTCATTGGTCTGAGTCCTTTGTACTTTGTAATGAACTAGATCCACTTATCTATATTTGTGAGTAATGAAATTTAGATCTCATTTTTCGGTTACCACAATTTGTGATTAACATATCTGCATGTTGAAATGGAATTTTTGTTTATGGTTTCACTATGTAACTTGAATATATTTCAGTAGTGGAAAATGGCCATGAGGTAATAGCCTCAGGAATCTTGGAATCCTCAACATGAGGGGCACAGTTTTTATTGATAAAATTTATTTGTGGGGATATAATTTCATTAGTATATATTGACTACCATCATCAACAAAGTTGACTATTTATGGTGAGAATGCAACATGATAGGTGCAATACTCCAAACAATTGTTTGACTTCGATCAAAATAGGCAGTAGTAATGCCATCATGTGTGGAAAAAGGAAGAGTTTTAGTCTTACCCATTTTACAACTATAACAGTAAAAAAAAGAAAAAAACACTTCTTTAAATGAAAAATGTGATTTATTCAATAGCATTCTTGAGTTCAGCGAAAATTATAATTTTGGGCATTGGGATGTCCTACATGGTTTTGCCACAATTGTCATTTTTCAAACTAAAGAGAACTAAATGGCTTATGTCTAGATAGTGATGTAGTCCTAGGGTTAGGATTGCAGGTGCCGGAGCACGATTAGGGTTCTCACAGGAACAATCACACGTAGAAGATCACTCTCCAACGATAAACCCACAAGGGAAAATTCTATTAACTCCAATATGAGATCATTGATCTCTACAATGCCATATTTATTAGATACTTAAGTCCTAAGAAACAATCCTAATCAAACTAGGAAACAAAATAAAATAAGAATCCTATTCAAATTTGAAACGTAATCTAATTGGAACTCTTTGCTAATAACAATTAAGAAAATCTCTTAAGCTTTATTGGGTCCCACATGTGGCCCAAGATTTTATCTCACCTTGTATAGTGCTGCTGCATCATTGCCCTCAGGTTAGAAAAGAGTTCGACCTCGAACTCGGTTCTTCTTGATGTTGCTTTTGTAGACATTGTGCACTCGAAGCGCCTCCTTGGTGATACAAGAACTTGACCCTTTCTTTGGTGGTTCCGGCTTCATAGGATGGAGTGTCACTTACTTTTCACCATGCATGAATGTGTGTGTTGTCGCGCATGCCATTAGTTCCATTCTTATCATACATCCATGGGCGACCCAACAAGATATCACCACTATCACAACATTACACCAAACTGTATCGATATAATTTTCACCAATAGAAAAAGTAACTGGACTGGACATGCATATCTTACTTGCACTTCATCACCTGTCATTTTCTCCAGTGGCAAAATTAAATTCCATTCGGGTAATATTATCCCTAATAGTGAACTTCAACTGGCCTTTATACCATCTGGATGTAAAAAATGCTTTTCTCCATGTGGACTTGAAGGAAGAGGTTTATATGGATTATGGACCATCCACTTGGATTTGTTGCCAAAGGACATGAAAATAATGTGTCGTCTTAAAAATTCATTATATGGACTAAAACAGTCTCCCTGAGCCTGGCTTGACAGATTCAGTAGAGCTGTGATTAAACATGGGTTTACAAGGTGCCATGCGGATCATGCTGTATTTGTGAATAGGAGAGCCAAGAAGGTAGTTCTACTTGTGGTGTATGTCGATGACATAGTTGTCACAAGAGATGATGATGATAGTGAAATCTCTAAATTAAAAGGTTTCCTTAGAACGAAGTTTGAGATAGAGGATCTAGGACTGCTTAAGTATTTCCTAGGAATAGAAGCGGCAAGATCAAGAAGTGGAATTGTCATATCAGAAAGAAAATATATCCTTGATCTCCTCAAAGAGGCTGGAAAGTTACGTGCAAAATTGGTGGACACTTCAATTGAAAAGAACCATGGGTTACACACAGATAGTGGGGAACTACTTGAAGATAAAAGAATGTCTCAAAGGTTGGTGGAAAAGTTGATTTATCCCACCATTATGAGACCTAACATTTCTTATGCTGTCAAATTGGTAAGTCAGTTCATGCTTGCTCTTAGAACAGATCATCTTACAGCTGTGTATAGGATCCTCTGATATTTAAAAGGATCTCAGGGTCAAGGAATTCTTTACAAATCCTAGGAACATGCACATGCAATGACCTTCACTGATGCTGATTGGGCTATTGTGGTTAAGAATCTTGCTAGATGAGTTAGGGTTCAAGCAAGATGGTCCAATGCATATCTATTCTGATAGCACATCTACAATTAAATTGGCTAATAACCTTGTCCATCATCATAAGACAAAGCATGTAGAAGTGGATTATCATTTTTTTAGGGAAAAAACTGAGAAGGAAGATGTGTTATTCATACAGGTTTCTATCGAAGATTAGTTAGCGGATTTTATTACTAAAGCAGTTAATAAAGCTAAGTTGCAATTACCATTGAAAAAAAAAAAAAGCTAAGTTGCACTTTGTTTTGTCTAAACTGGGTCATAGTAAATATCTATACACCAGTTTGAGGGGGGTGTTGTAAGTCAAGGTGTAGGACTTATTTGTAATTTGTGGTGAACTAGAGGCCTTCATGTAAATACTAGAAACTTGAGGGTTTTTTTTTCTTTTTTTTTTTTTTTTTGTAATTTCTAGAAATAGTGAAATAACATTATGACAGGGGTCGTCTAACCATCTAGGTTGATCGACTCTTTTGTCATTTTCTCATTTCTGATCACTTTCTAATTAATTTCCTTTTTCTTCCTATTTTCGATTTTTTCGATAACTTGGCATAAAACCCTAGATGTAGGAAGATCTAGGTTTACAACTAGTCTCAGGAAGAATGAACTCCTGGAGTCATTGCCTTTAGTTGGTCAGCTATTCTTGGGGGTATATTTGTAATGACCGGGAATCCGGGGCCCTTCGAAATTTGCATTGAGACTTATAAAAGTATCACATTAACATCATAAATCAAATCGTTTGAGACATAAATAACCAAGCTTTTTCCAAAAATCTGAAATTTTAATTTAGTGAATAACCAAAACCAATAATAATGTCCAATAACAAAAATAAACTACAAAAATAGTCTTTTTGGAATAAATTTTTTTTGCGCGTCCAGCACGCTCAACTGTAGACACCAAGACCAATTTGTTCGTCATTAGGGACCTCTTGCCTTTCTAGGGTGGCCATACCTGGGATTGAGGCGAACACACAAGCAGTCATACCGAGTGAATAGAATTCAACATATACCAGATTGCGTGCAATAATATAATAAAAGAAACATCTAATTCAGATATAAAACAATAATTAAGTAAGGTTTCTAATTCTAACCGTGGGATCACCGCCTAACCACCGTGTGCACTGGCTCCAAAACAAACATACACGTCAAGGGTGCCTCAGAAACCCAAGAGTGTGCCATAGTCAGTTGAATGACTGGCCTATAGCTACCAAGTGCAACTGGCCTATAGCCAGGACAATTACGCAGCTCTTGAAAAAGAGCAGACAACAATTGGCAGGACAATTACTTAGCTCTTGAAACCGAAGGTGACAGCTACTGTCGGTCGAAGGGCTGGCCTATAGCTAAACAGAGTGCAACTGACCTAATAGTCGGAACAATTACGCAAATGGCTTGAAAGCCACGTGAAAAGGATCCATCTTTTGACCTCGTGCTGGTGCATCTAGGGGTGTCCATAGGGTAGGTACTTTCATATTTCAAAAACAGTTTTCATTAATATTTTCCACTATAGTTATCACGATAATTTGAGATTTTGTTCTTAACGGTTTTCTCCGGGTTTCATCAGCCTTAGTCCCTTGTCCTATTGGTACCCATCGTGGTAAGGACAATATCCCGAATTATCTAAATAGGACGAAGTAACCATCATCTTACAACAGTAATAAGAAAATATCGACGTCATAGATTTAATCATATTAGAGAACGATATAATCAACAGCGCCATTCAATTCATGTCATATGTTCCATCAGTCTTACTGAAACAACTAAGCATAAATGTGCATGTATCAATAGGAAAACACAAATGCTTCATACACTTAAGTGGTGCAGAATTCACATGCTTACAACAGTAATCATAGAATGTCACTAAAATTCCAGAATCTAACATAATCCTTCAGCTAATGATGTTCCCCATTGCATAATATAGTTTAAACTGAAATTCAGTAATTAAATATATCATGTCAGAGTCGCCCAAATTCTAACATACATGGTCTATAATCTCTAAGAAACTCATAAATAAAACATTTGTGCCCCATTATAATTTATATAAAACAGTAGGGTCTATTGGTAATTTCAGAATAGTTACAAAGGTAAAGACACAGGTTGACAGTTCCCCTGCATGGTCTCACGCTTCCCATATTGAAGGCTACTGGATAGTGGGTAGTCTACCCAAGGGATTTAGTCCTAAGAGGGTTCTGGGTAAATATACTAAACCAGCAGGGCCTATTTGCAATTCTGCAATTCATATCATGTTCGGCAGAACCCAGCAGATTCATCTTCCAGAATAAAAAAAAAAGAGAACCTCATGCCTGCTGCTGGACTGTCTGGATAGTGGGCCCCATCCACGATGGGACCTGCACTCCAAGGTTGCCCAGAGGTGTACCATCGGATCCCTGGATCTGATCAATCATCAGATGGTCCAACTGGGCCCACAACTCAATATACATAATGTTGACACTGTCGACAGAACTCACAACCCATGACCTCGAGGCAGTTAGATTATGGAGTGGGCCCAGCACTACTATGGTCGCCCATGGGTCCACTTCCGGATCGATGGACCAAATTCATCATCCTGTAGACCAACACTTGTTTTTGACAACCTGCACCCTGACAATTCCACTTCCTGCACAGAAAAAGCTACTACGTTCTGATTCTTTCTGCAAGAAACCATCCATCACCCAGGGATCATCTAATCTATAGATACCCAATCATCCCATCTATCCCTAAAATCTGGTCATTCTCCATCATTAAAACATGAACTGGTTACCGACAGGGTCATTGCAGTTCTGAAACAGGTAATCAGTCATGGAAAAAAAAAACTTGTTTATCATTATGTGATGCCTTTAACAGTGCTGGAGCTACAATTAGCGCATAAAACACATTCCATAAAACCATTGATTCAAGCATGTCTATTAGGGAATAACACCACAACATGTATATGGAAAATTCTACTCAACTGGTGGCCTGAACTCGCTAGTCTTCCTTCTTTCGTCTCCGAAGCTCTAATTCTTCCTTAGCTTAGCCTAAGATTTGGGTTTCTTAGGGACAGGCTGGTTGTTATTTGTATGTGGGAATAATGGGAAGGGGAGAGGCCTTATAAATACCCATTCTGGATTTGGAGTCCTAGTTTCAATATAACTCATAAACAGAATTATAATGCTCACCCAATGAATAATTCTCTCTATATAACCATAAAATATATATTTATATATATTAAAAATAAATCTTCTATTTCAAATCAAAACTCCAGGAAATCAGGGAATTAAATATATAAATTATTACTAGGTATTCTAGCCCCTATATCAAGGTACGGTGTATTGCAATATTAACAATAAACAACCTCAATAGTGTATTTAGGTGGTAGTGATTAGTGAATGCATGTCCTATGTGCCTTTTGGATGCGGAGTCAAGTCCTGCTAAATTGTAGAAGTGTGCACTTTATGTGAAAATCTATTTTGGGATGGTCCTATGTGCCTGCAGTCATCTTCCAAATTCCCTGCCCCACTTGTTTGATTTTTGGGGGATGGGAGTGCGATCCATAAGAGCCATTATGTGGAAACTTTTGTTTTTGGCTGCAGTTTGGTAGATTTTGAAGGAAAGAAACAGAAGGTGCTTTGAAGGTTTGTCTTCTAGTGATTCCCAGCTTGTGGACAAAGTAAAATACTTAGTGGATCTATGGTCTTCTCTTTTGCCCGAATTCCGAGCCTTTCCCTTGACCATGATTTTGCACAGGTGGATGGAAGTGCCTTTTCCTAATCCTAATGTGAGAGTTCCTAGCATGGTTCAACTTCAAGGTCGCAGCGTCACATCCCAAATCCGGTGCCCATTTGGATTCCGGACCATGAGGTCCATGACTAATTAATCATTTTTTTGAAATGGTAACTTGTATTAAAAGGAAAAAGAGAAATACAAAAGAGCTTTACAGTATAAAAGAGTTATACTGAGAAGCGGCCGGGAGAAACCCCCAAAAAACAGCCACCTCCCAAGAGGAGGGGAAGCAGAGACAAGGAGGAGGAAAAGGGAAACAGATCAAACCGAGGTGACTTCCCTCCATTTGTACATAATAGCATCACTAGATAAGCCCCGAAACTCTGGAAGATTGGAGGTCCACGAGGCAACGCAGAATTTCATTTTAAGAATTAATTCTTCTTGGGAGGAAGCTATCCCTTCAAAACATCTCCTATTTCTCTCTTTCCAAATCGTCCAAATGCAAGCCAAAAAAGACTATCATAGATCAGATCTCATCACAAGCATAAAACGGGCATTTACTGAATTATTTAATAATTAGTTCCAAGTCCAAAATATAAAATAAACAAACTGAATACGCGCCCATAAACTGGAATTCGTAAGTTCAAATTAAAAAAAAGAAAGACTAAAACAAGGCTAGTCCTTGAAGTAATAATGGTACGCCCTCAACCACGGATGTCGAAGTTAAGGTCCTTGCCATCGTAGCCCTCACCATCATCTGCCACCTAGTTACCTGGCATGGGCAAACAAGGAGTCAGTACATACTGGGTGAGGAAAATTCCTAATCTAGTTTTGTGTGTAAGACTTGTGATTTGCATAAAGCAAAGTAAACTTTTAGCAACTGAAAATGATAAGTAGAATTCGGACATCAAAATATTAAAATAACTTAGGAGATTCTCTCCAAAACCCCTTTCATCTATTGGCCAACCCGGCCCACAACAAAGCTTTTACCAAATCACCAGCCCATCAAACACAACCCATTTGTCACGACCCAAATTTCGGGGCCCTGTCGGATATCCAGATCGTGATAACTTGGCAATGTTTACCATTCATTTATCAAATTATTCACATAAGAGATTTTCCATTTTAATCAAACTATAATTCCAATTAATTTATAAAAGTCAATCAATATCAATAATCTCTGAATAATCAAAATCCCTATGTTCTGACTCAAATTGACAATGTACTAAACATTAAATAAATTGCTAAACAAAAGCTAATCCTTCTATCAATTATTTAAATATTTCTCGTTCTCTCCCTTCAGCCACGTATGCCAAAATCTACGTGTTGAGCGCTATCCTGATTTGTCCCACCCGCAGTAAGATTACCTGAAGGGGGCAACACAACATCAGTATTACTGGTGAATGAATGTTCCTAATTACATAAGCAGCATAAAACATAATATCGCATGATTAACATATTTGAATCAATACATTGAATGCCATAAGAATTACATCCATATATATATATATATATCCGTGCCCATGCACATTACCACGCCTCAAAGGCCCATCGTATACATGTATACCGGTCACTTTGACCTTGTCTCATCAGACACGTCCCCTATGGACCAGCCGCTATAACGGCTCGGACACTAAGTCCAACATCCCACGTCTGGGATCCATTGCACAATTTCATAATCACATAGCAACCAGAATTCATTTTTATTAATAATTTACACAACAGTATTGTGGAACCTGTCCCATATCAGTTCCCATTTTATTAGCGCCCCACTTCTGATCATAACAGGTAAAGATGATGTAGGAGTGGCCCACCTTTATAAAAGATTAATCAAGGTGACAGAATCCCACCAATCATTCAAAGATAGCCCATAGAGTTTATCATGACTACATGAAAGCCTTATTTAATTTGGTGGGAGGGTTATTTGGTAATTACATGACAAGTCTGGGGCTAATCCCCATTCACAATTCCATCGCATATATCTGTGTACACATAGAAACCAGTAAGAGATTCACGCTTGAAACACCTTTTAAGCAAGATCCAGTGGGTCCCACTTCACTAAATCAAGATCAGCCCTCTAGGTCATGGTCGACGAAGGGTAAACCATCAAACTGATGGGCTGGATCCACCATCAGACTCCTCTCTATGGCCCACAGTTCAGAACAACATCAAACTAAGGCTTTTTAATAACTCACGCCTGGAAATTTTCCATCTATTGGATAGTGGGGTAGATGGGACCCACTCCCCATGGGACCACCACCACAGGGGTCGCCCATGGGTCCCACACCAGATGTGGGGTTCTGATCTTTGATCATATCCTCTGATGGGTCCCACAGTGCATGTCGACATTCAGCCCTGTTCCCATCACAGTCACGCCTGGGGCTCTTTGGGTTTATTGATCAGTGGGAACCCATTGATCCAACTCCCAGATGTCCCACTCCTCCATGGTCTCCCAGGGGCCCCCCACCAGATGGCTGGATTAGATTTCCAGTCCTGTGGCCAGATAGATTCCAGTAGGCCTTGTCGTCAATACAGTCACAACACTGTGATGAACGCCTCTTATGCACTATCTTGATTGGATGAGGGCCCAGGTGGGGTCCACTCCACATGGGACCAGCACCACCATGGTCAACCAGTGGTCCTCCATCATCCTACCAGATCCGATTTGAGATCAGATGGCCCATGGGACCCAACCATCCTTAGTCATCTCTTTCCTCCCAAAGACGACTGAATTCTGGTTTTCATAAATTCTGTTCTAACATTCAAGAATCCTGAGGAATTCATGAATGAATGACTCCATTAGAATCATAAACCTCTACTGGTTAGACTTGCATGATTTCCATGATTGAAATAGCACTTACAACAAACCCACGTTTACAGAAGAATCACTTAACACAGTTGCATTGAAATATAGTTGCAGTATATCAGATTATCAATCAGCCAATCATCGCAGATAACTAGGAAGACCCACTCACCTTTGATACGCAAACGTTGCTTTTGCAATGTGCGGGCGCGAATAGGACATCCGTCAGTGACCTTCTTCTTCTTCTTCTTCCCCTGGATTCCAGAGATCAAGTTCTCTCTCAAAGTTGCTCTCCAAACAAGAAGAAAGAAATTGAATACTACACTAATGGGTCGATGATTGTATATATATACACTAAAAGGAATTAGAGTCCTAGTCCTCCTCTCCTATTTAATAAAATAAGTAACCAACAGGGGTCCTACTTGGAGAGTTGCATAAACTTCCTAATTCCAATCTCTCTTATTTCCTCTGTTAGAGTTTTTATACAACTCCATTCCCAAAACGTGGGACACTTTCAAATTTCCAATTTCCTTAATAACTACTACTACTAATTCCATAATAAGGAAACAACTAAGATACCACCTGGGCCAGACTAATCTTGGGCCCATGTAATTCAGGATATTACACCATTATTTCCACCTGCATATCACAACTGAACCTTCTGGACACAACACACCATTCTCCCATCATCTACTACTCATCAATCACAAATAAACCAGATCCCATATCACGACACAACCACTGCAAACCTCCATCACTAAACAGAACGGATGCATCCCCATAACACAAATTGCGTACACTCCTTCAAATGAATTGAGGAATACCCTCCCCATTCTATATGCACAATTGGGCCTCCCACAGAGTATATCAACCAGTCATGACCAACATAATTCCTCATATTATTATTATTATTATTCCTTGCATGGCTGCCACTAACATAAAAGTTACAGAGTTTATTACAACCGGCCTGGGGAATTCTGTAGTCACACCACGCACCTTTCCTGGTAATGAATGCCCTTACCAAAGTCAAAATAGGTATTTAATTGGTGTGTGACATTACTGCGTTTAGCCCCCTAGCAGTGTAGGATCATTAGGTAGCTGTTTCCTCCTATTCATGCACCCGTTTGTGCTGATATGGCTATTACATAAGTTGTATTATTCCTTTATCTTCCTATTAACATTAGTGTGGGTTACATGAAACAGTATTTCGCTCATTAAAATTTATTTCAGATTATTCTTGACTGATACACAGCTATATCATCAAAATACAACTTAAATAATATCAAGAAAAGTGTACCGAACCAGAAATTAGATGTTGCACATCAGTTCTTAGGATTGAATTTACAAAATAATATAACAGGGAATCCAAAAAAGCATCTGTCAACCCTAGATCTCATGACCTAGGGTTCGGCCAACATCAAATTACCCAATTTAATGTTCGGTCAGCCCTAGATCATCAGATCTAGAGTTCAAGCAACACCAAGATGCCCAAACTGGGTTCGACCAGCCCTAGATCTCTTGATTTAGGGCTATGAAGCACGGACACGGACACAATACGATACGGATACGCAGATACGCCATTTCTCAAAAAAGTAGGATACAATATGTCGGGGATACATTGATTTTTTTAAAATATTTTTTATGACTAATAAAAATCTGACATAATTTCAATCAAAATAGCTATAAAATATGCACTTTCATTGATTTAATAATCTTTAAACATTACATTATCAGACACAGCTGATGAAACAGTAGAGAAAAAAGGGAAAAAAAAGGAAAGAAAGAGGAGAAAAGAACCTGACAAGTGACGGAATCTCTGCTGACCGGAGCTGGTTCTCTTGTGATGCAGCGGCGAAGGTGGAGATGAGGGCGTGGCGAGGCTGTAGCGGCCAGGCGGTGGCGACGGCACAGGTATGTACCGTTCCGTTTTTCTTTATTTGTTCTCCCCCCTTTTCTTTCTAATTCTTCTTCCTTTTTTTTTTTTTTTTCTTTTTTTGCTATTGTTGCTTGTTGGGTTGGGCTCGACCCGGACTAGGGCCCAGAAGAGGGGCCTGAACTAAGAAGATCCAGGAGATGGGCCACGTGGGGATCCTGAGGCCTCGTGCTTGATCAACGAAGAGAAAAGGGTTTCTATTTTTTTCCTTTTCCTTGTTGCTCAACGAAAGATGGGTTCTTCTCCTACTGTTGCTGTGATTCTTAAGAGGAAACGGTGAGGTTGCAGCGACGAGACGCTGTGAGGCTGTAGGAGGAGGATCTTTGGTGGAGCAGCCTCTGGTTAGGTTTCGATTTCTGTCGATGTAGGTCGGGTTTGATGACGACGACGTGCTGGCCGGTGATGATCTTGTCGGAGGAGTGGAGGAGATGGCGAGATGCAAGGTACAAACGTTTTCCCTTCTCTCTCTGTTTTTTTTTTACTTCTCCAATCCCACGTTTTCCCATTTTTCTTTGTTTATTTTTTTTTCACTTCTCTGTTTCTCCTCTCCCCCACTTTTTTTTTAAACACATTTTCCCTTAAAATGTGTCGCACTCGTGTCCTCGCGTGTCCCGCACGTGTCCGAAATTCCAAAAAAAAAAAGAAAAGAAACGTTTTTTGCGTATCCTGGACGTATCCATGGCGTATCCGGGCGTGTCCGTGTCAAATACGCCCAGGATACGGATTCGCCCCCCATTTTAACGTATCTGTGCTTCACAGTTCTAGGGTTTGGCCAACCTAAATCTCCCTAAAATCTGTTTCGGCCAACCCTAGATCTCCTCATCTAGGGTTCAGCAAAGGAGAAATTAACCACCAGCAGGGTTTTCTCCTTGTATTACTTTTTTCTTTCTTTCTAAATGAGACTCAACACAGAAATTGCTTAGATCTGATAAAAGAATCCAACTATATTAGAAATTCCACTCACATTGTAACTTTGGTTGCCTGGATCACTTGGGGCAGACTGAAGGAAATAAATCCTAAGAGTTTCATCGATTCTCCTTCTTTCTCCCTTGATTTTCAAATCCCTTTCAGCTTTTGGTTCCCTCATGGTTGACTGCTATTTATAAGAATTATATAAGTTTTTCCAGATTTTTTTGTGCATTCCAAATCTGCTTTTTAGCTATTTTTGCAAGTCAACACATTTTTGGCAAAGTTAAAATCAGCACCGTCCAATTTCTTGGATATAATTTGGATAATCTTCAAATTTTGTCTGGAGTTACTCAATTGCATAGACTATTTGGGATTCATCTTTGATCAGGGATCAGATCTTCAAGTGGACCCCACCAAAGGTGTCGACAGTCTGAAAATTGGACGTCTGTACTGGTTTTTTGCACCTCCTCCAGGTTATGTTGCACTAGCTGTTGTTAACTACTGGGTGTATCATTACATTCAAGGATTCTCTCTATTTTTATTCTTTATCTGCTTGATTGTCATGGAAATAGGTGAGATCTCTCTTATTACATTTAATGGAGCTACTTACACATCATGGGCCTTCCAGTTTCAGATAGACCTTAAGGGAAAAGAATTATGTTGTCATGTAGATGGGACTGATCCAAAACCTTTAGAGGATGTAAAGGCAGCCTCCAAATGGAAAACCAAAGATGCTCAAATAATGACTAGGTTTCTGGGGTCAGTGGATCCACAATACATCCTGGATCTTAGACCCAATAAAACAATATAAGGCATGTAGGACTATCTAAAACAACTATATCGACAGGATAACTCTGCACGGCGGTTCCACTTGGAACATGAGCTTTCTTAATTTACTTATGGGATAATGTCCATTCAGGAATATTATTCTTATTTTATTCGCTTATGGACGGACTATACTGAGATTATTTACTCTAGTCTACCTGATGCCTCGTTGCGGTGGTTCAAAACATTCATTCCACTAGTTAGAGGGATCGATTTTAGATGAAACTTAGATCTAAATTTGAACAAGTACGTTCAAATCTGATGAGCCCCCCCTCCCCCCCCATCCCACCCCTCAATCTATAGATTCTTGCTTAGGAGAGCTCTTTTGTGAGGAGCGTCTTACAACCCAGGCTGCTCTTCAACAAGTAATTTCCACCAGTCCATTGACTGTTGCCTATGTTGCACGTTCCAAACAGCGAAACAAAGATATTACCAAAGTATAGTGTTATTGTTGTCAGAAGTATGGACATGTTTCCACTCAATGTAATAAAAAATCCTGCTTTATTGCAAACGCAAGGGTCATGTTCTTCCTGAATGTCGGCACCGTGCTCAAGCTTCCTCTTAGAAGGCCAATTTGGCAACCCTGAATGCGTCTTCTTCTGCATTGAGTCCTGCTGACAATACAATGATGCTTGTTCAGCCTGCTTCTTCATTCTTTCTTACCCATGAAATGGTTCAACGGATGATCGTAAATGCCTTTCATTCTCTTGGCCTCTCAGGTAAAACAAAAAAATTCAACCTTTATCTCGTATCTGGATTCGAGGGCTTCTAATTATATGACCCACTCTTCTAATAATTTATCTCATTTAAAGCCTTATGATGGAAATCTTCGAATCATTACAGTAGATGGTGACATACAGTATACCCATTACTACCATTGGTGAG
The DNA here is from genome assembly GCA_038049695.1 of Cinnamomum chago. Taxonomy (NCBI): domain Eukaryota; kingdom Viridiplantae; phylum Streptophyta; class Magnoliopsida; order Laurales; family Lauraceae; genus Cinnamomum; species Cinnamomum chago. Next base: position 50,107,492 of record CP142454.1, on the reverse strand, counting down.
ATCTCACATCCCTTATCTTTGAGTCATGTTTTTCCTTTCTCCTCAGTTATCTATTAATTTGTTATTTGTTGGACAACTAGTTGATAATCATTGTTCTGTCTCCTTTTCTCATTCTGGTTGTATTATACAGTATCAAGCATCAGGGAAGGTGATATTGAAGGGGCCTGAGTGTTGCCATCTTTTTCCGCTACAACTATCTACACAAGATAGGAATTTGGTTACCTCTGCCTTGTTTTCTGCTTCTAGTCCAAATAAGAGCCAATTATGGCACAATAGATTAGGCCATCCTCATTCTCGTACTCTGTTGTCTTTGTTTAAATCTGGTTTGCTACATGATAATAAATTTTCTCTTAAGGATGTTTCTTTTAATTGTTCAAGTCGTAAAATGAGCAAGAGCAACTCTTCATTTTCCCATCAGTACCTCTTTATCATTTAAATGTTTTCGTCTTGTTCATAGTGATGTATTGGGTAGAGCACCTGTCATATCACGTTCTCATTTTAAGTATTTTGTTACATTCATTGATGATTATTGTCGCTTTACATGGATTTATTTCTTGCATTCAAAATCTGAGGCGTTTGCTACTTTTAAAGTTTTCTTAGCTTATGTGGAAAATCACTTCTCCACATCCATTAAAACACTTCGCACGGATTTCGGTGGTGAATATGTTTCTAATGAGTTTTAGAAATTTTTGCAAAACAAAGGGATAATTTCTAAAAAATCATTCCCTTATACACCCTAACAAAATGGTGTGTCTGAGTGGAAAAACAGACACCTTTTGGACATTGTTCAGTCACTCCTCTTAGGATCCTCTGTTCCACCAAAATTTTGCCATAAGGCTCTGCCCATAGTAGTTCATGTTATAAATAGGCTACCCTCATCTCGTATAAAGAATGAAACACCTTATTTTTGTTTATTTCATAAGCATCCTATTTATTCTATCTCCATACTTCTGGGTGTGTGTTTTGTTCTTCTTCCCCCAGTTGAACAGACAAAACTATCTGCTCATTCCTCTAAGTGTGCCTTTTTAGGTTATGCGAATGACCAAAAAGGCTTTTTCTGTTATGATCCTAAAAAGCACCCAAAGCGTGGGTTGAGAAATTTCGTTCTACTTTGCTTCACCTTGGCTTGGCTCAAAGTCCATATGATCCTTCACTATTCATGAATAAAATTGCTCAAGCTACCACTGTACTTCTAGTATATGTGGATGCATCATCACGGGCACTCACAATAACATGATCTAGGGTCTTCAATCCTCACTTCAAGCTGCATTCCATATGAAGGATCTGGGTCCATTAACATATTTCTTGGGACTTGAGGTTCAACAATCTAGGAAGGGACTGTTTTTACATCAACATAAGCATGTTACTTGTTAGATTATATGGTCTCAATCCAGTGGATGATGTAATAAATTGATTTATTTCATTATTTATCAATATAAGTATGCTTTCCTTTCATGAGATGAATGGTGTTTTATTACTTGCACATAACCAACACGAATGACATGATGGTTCAATAGATGAACCGGAGCCCACAAGTATATTAAATGTGACGTGTGTGGATGAGATCCACATATGGGAGACATATGTCACAAATCCTATACTTAAATTGATTCACAACTGATGATGAGATTGGGCATCTCATCTGATAAGGTTGCAGCATTATAATCACTATGAGATGGTGTGATTTGTCTCAATCATCATACTGTAAAACTCTGGATCATCATGCGGGTACATTGGATGTATTGAAGGACCATGAGAAGCACCTTATGCAACATTATATATATTTTAAGGTCTGCTCTCATAATTCCCTAGCAATAGGCTCTCAATCCTAAGGCATTAATAAACTCAAGTTTCTATCTATTCATTTGCTTTGAGTCACCAATGAGTGATGCCAACTGTAGGTCAACACCTGGGTTTCTTGGATACGTGGTAGTAGGATTGTGGGAACATTCAATGGTCAAGATGAAATCTCTCTACATTATCCCCTTGCGCCAATTGATGGATTTATCATTAGTAAGTGCGCACTCATCTCAATGAGAGTTAATAGGATGGTACTGATGATCACTATAATTAATTGGGTCTCAAGGATAATAAGATATGGATCCAATTTGGTGGACAGGTCAATTGATCCATGGATATAGATGGAGGAGTCTATTTGTGGTCATAGGGAAGTTTAGGGTCTTCTTTGTAATTTATTCCTAAGACTGGAGTGCAATAACATTTATATAGTGGAGTTATTTGTAATTAACTGTGGGCCCGGATTGCAAATGAGATGTGGGGTCGGGGTGACCCAGTTGTACCCGGCTTTCTATGGAATCCCTAGTGCTCCCCACGCTAGCCCATGTATTAGATCATTACTAATTCTACTTGAACTCAAAAGGGAAAGGAATTAGAAAGTTAGGGTGGGTTTGACAAATCTTATCTGTTTGAAATAGATCTGGCTCAAATAGTTCGTGTGAAATAGATCTATTTCACAAATAGACCGTTTGGTAGCACATGGAGAATATCTAATTTAAGTAGATCTATTTGATAAAACTTGTTTGGTAAACATATGAAGAAGAGCTTATTACAAGGGCATTTCTTGCCCTGTTTTTTTTATTTTTTTTATTTTAAAGTCAATTTATGATAGAAATTCAATGACATCCATTATAAATTTTTTTAAAATTCAATCTGGCCATGTTTTAGGTGTCAAAAGATGAGCCCCCTGGACTACAAAATTTCAACTTATCCATATTAATCTCCTCTTCTAACTTATACTAGGGACCATAGTTTGTGTACACTATCCAATGAATTACTGGATCATATGGGTTGGACTAGGCTAAGGAAAAGCTTGCCCAAGTTTGAAGTCCAACTGGTTAGTAGTTGGCCAAATATTAAAACTTGGATTTAGTTCCTGAAGTATGTTTTGGGTTCAGTACCTTGCAAAATATTGAGCCATAACTGTTAATTATATTGAGCCAGGTCAAGCCTTCTGTTAGGAGCCTTTGCCTCAGCCTTCTAGTATTGGGTAGAGAACTGGGCCTTGACCAGTCTAGGCCTGACCTGTTTTACACATGATCACTAAACCAAACCAAACCAAGCCTTTTCCCATTAGGTGGGGTCGGCTATATGGATTTGACGACGCCAATCAAATCTGTTAAACTTCAATCCAACATTGAAAATAAACCTTTTATTTGAATAGTTCAGATTATAAGAAATAGACTCATCAGAAGATTATTTATCACCAAAGTTTCTCATGATTCCAAGCACCAAAGATCCAGACCCATAAATGCAAAAGCAAAATAAAAATCTTTTCCCTAAAAAGATATAAATACAAATGCAACATGTTTCCTTCCAAACAATCAAATAATACAACCTACTCTATCTTTTACCAAGAAAAATACAAGCCCATCTACATGGTGGAGAGGAAGAAGGGAAATAGAAAGATAAGAGAGACAAAGGAGACATATGGAGTTACAGAGGGAATAGAAGTGGAGGTGGAGGTGGTGATGGAAATTGCACCTCCAGCTCTACCTACTCTTAAGACCTCTAAGACCCATGTGAGAAGGAGCAAGAGCTAGCGTAGGAACTGGGGCTTCTACAGCTATTGCAAAATCACCCATCATCATCAACATCAAGAGAATCATTGCTAGAGAAAAAACCAAAGAAGATGACCTCATTTTTCTCTCGTCTTCTGTTTTTTGAAGAGTGAATTGGAGATAAGGAAGGAGATACCACTGTCATCATGAATGAAACAAGGCGTCTGCTGTTGCATTTCTAACTTTTGACATCTCCATCTGTTCTGCAATATTCACCGCTGCATCAGTGTCAGAGATGCCACTATAATCATTATTACTCACCTCTAAAGATACGTCTTCATTCTCGTACTGTATAAAGAGTGCATCTAAAATATTTTCTCAAGACAACAAATAATAAATCAATGTTGAATCAATCATAAAAAGAAATGCAAATGAGTCCAATAGTGGCCCTTCTAATCAGAAAAATCCAACTTGAAACAAACCTCTATATTCCTTAGAAATAGTGGCCATTGAATTTTCCCAAAGGCATTAGACCATCAAGTTCTAAGAAATCATTTGGATAAACTGAGATGCATTTTAACATAAGTTATGCTTATATTTTAGTATTGTGTTAGGAACTAGATTATTCTCATATAGACAACTGTGGCCTTTGAAAGGCCCTAATTCTGCTATATTCTTGTGCCACACAGCTCAAACATTTTGGTAGATACTATTGCCTTTTGTTTGTCAACTTTGGTCACTCCATGGCAATGCCCACTTGGCAGTCTTGATATGTGGTTTTCATGTGGTATGGAACTAAGATTCTCAGGGTATTTTGTTTCTCACTTCATTTTATTTCCATTCAAATATTCACCACTGATCTGGACTAGTGAGCCAACCAACATGAAAATTGTTCCATTTTTTGAATGGCCATCAGGTTGTCCTGTACATGGAAGAAAATATCGGCCGATACGCTTATCGGCCTTGGCCGATACGATACAGGGAATTTATCGGCGATACGGGCGTATCGCACCCGTATCGGCCGATACTTAAGTGTATCGGCCAATACGGGCCGATACGGGACTTTTTAGGGTTTTTTACCCTTGCCTTTGTTCTCTTCCCCTCTATAGTTTCCATTTTCACTTCTTTGTGGTCCCAAATGTCTCCCAAATCCCTCTCTTCAAGATATTTTGCCACCAAATCACCAACAAACCATTATTGAAAGAGATCTAAAGATTCAAAAGTCAAAACAAGATTCTTCATTAAGGTATATGTGATTTATTTTTTCAACTTTTGAGATGATCATTTCATTTATCACTCTCTAACTACTATGAATCACAACATAATGGCATCATTGTGTTGTTTTATTGTAGATTCATGCTTCCTTTTGATCTTACATGCATATCTTTTGTTTTTTTTTTATATATTGTTATTTTTATTTTCGGATTTATGTTATTTTAAAAAAAAAAACATTATCACTTATGGAAAACTCATGAAACAACTTGAAAATAGCTTCATATTGTTAGATCTATGTTTCCCATAGATCACTTTATAGTTCATTCACTTGATTGAATTTAAACCTTGAATGCTAAAGGTAGTGAAGTATTGATATTTGATTGTTCAATGTTCAGTTGTTCACTAATGAGTATTGAGTAATGAGTAATGACCTAACTCTTAAGAATTTCTTATGCCTTTATTTCATGTTCTAATTTTTTTTAATGAGCTTTTCATTACTTTTTAAATTAACATGACTAAGAAACATGAATACATGTGAAAAAACTAATCATTACTATTATTTTCTATTTATACAGCGATACAGGACCTCATATATTGAGGGCACCGATACGCCCCCTTTTCTTACTTACTTTTGCAAAAGAACCACATTTTCTTTCATTTTACAATTTTCTGGATTTTCTGGAATTTTTTTAGATTTTTTTGGCGATTTTTTAAAATCGCACCGCTACGTCGATACGTATCCCCGATACGCTACGTATCGCCCGCTTCGTATCGGTTTGGGGGCGGGCCGCTACGCCCGCCGATACCGATATTTTCATCTATGGTCCTGTACAATTCTCAACCTAGCAGGATTCTTTGTAAATGATGTGAACTCCAAAACAAAAACTTGAAAATCCAACTTGAAACAAACCTCTGTATTCCTTAGAAAAAGTGGCCATTGAATTTAACCCAAAGCATAAGAACAGAAGAAATTATTTGGATAAACTAAGATACATTTTAAACCTCCAAGAAACCTCTATATACATTTTAATTGCAGAAATCAGTGGCTTCCATCCAATTCGAACATACCAAAAAGATAAATAAATCATGGAGAGAAGCCTAGATCATTTATATAATAATAGAATCAGGGAATATCTAATGTTTAATCCATCTGGATCTTCAAGCAAACATTGAAACCAACTGCGCTTGAAAGTAGATGAGTATTTCATATCTTGGGGGTCATGATGTCATAGAGCAAACCATCACAATTTGACACCAAATGCATATTTTGATAGATCCGGTGATTTGAGACTTTGGCAAAATGGTTAGTACTTTGTAAAAATACACGTGACATATATTTACCATTCCATTAACTTCGCGCCCCTCATGAACTAACTAGCATAAGCCAATTCCTGTCATTTCTACTGTTTCTATCAATTGAGCTTCAAGAAAACAATCACCAATCGATATCTAAAATATACTGTTTGTGTTAGGATCTAATGATCATGCAGTGAGAGAAGAGTTTGGAGGAAAAGTTGATTCCTCAATAGAGGATCGACCAACCATTTTATAAACGTATTTACCCTAATCACATGCTATTAATCAGCAGCAATTACAATCTAATTACAATCAGAAATTAAAGAATAAAAGAATCCTAATCTCTATACGTAGAAGTATATCCATAATACTGGCTGTATAAGGCTTAACCAATCCCACACGTGGGATATTCTACATGGGCCTATTTATTTCATGAGTTATCTTTTACACTCCCCCTCAAATTGATGTGGTAAGGCAGAAAACATCAATTTGCAAGTAAGATCATGATGACGCGTTTTGGGAAGAGCCTTGGTGAATATATCCGCCAACTGGTTAAGAGTAGAGACATGAGGAAGAGATATCTTCTCAGTAACGACATGCTGACGGATGAAGTGACAATCAATCTCAATGTGCTTCGTCCTTTCATGAAAGACCGGATTGTTGGCAATTCTGGTAGCACTGGTGTTGTCACCTTGAAGAGGGGTAGAACGACCAAGAAGAACACCGAATTCACATAGAAGACGGCGTAGCCAGATGATTTCAGCACTAGCGGATGACATTGCCCGATATTCTGCCTCAGCAGAAGACTTTGAAACGATGGTTTGCTTCTTACACTTCCATGAAATTAGAGAACTCCCAAGAAACATACACCAACCAGTAGTAGAGCGCCGAGAATCTGGACAACCAGCCCAGTCGGCATCGGCATAAGCAAATAAGCGCAAAGAAGTACCAAAAGGGTAGAAGAGACCATGGTGAAGAGTGCCTTTAACATAGCGGAGTATGCGTAAAGCAGCAACAAGGTGAGATTTGTGGGGATTGCTAACAAACTGACTAACCGTATGAACGACATGAGAAATATCCGGCCGAGTCATAGTTAAGTAGAGCAAACTACCAACTATCCGCCGAAAAATAGAGGGATCATCCAGGGGAGGGCCATCATCCGAACTGAGTTTGTTGTTCAATTCCATAGGCGTATCAACAGTGTGAGCATCAGCAACCCTTGCCGAGGTAATCAAATCTGTAGCATATTTGTGCTGATGGACCCGAATGCCAGATTTGTTACGCACAAACTCAAGCCTCAGAAAGTAGGTGAGAGGACCAAGATCCTTCATTTTGAAGTGGCGAGTAAGATGAAGTTTGAGATCCGCAATGCTAGCAACATCATTGCCACTAATAATCATATCATCAACATAGACTAAGAGAAATGTGTAGCCTTTCGGTGTCCATCTGAGGAAGAGGGAACTATCAGAGTGACTCTGGCGAAATCCAGCTTGAAGGATTGCTGTCTGAAATTTATCAAACCAAGCCCTGGGAGCCTGCTTAAGTCCATAAAGAGCTTTCTTCAATTTACAAACATGCTGCGGAGGACATGCATATCCCGGAGGTGGTTTTAAATACACAGTCTCACGTAACTCGCCATGAAGACAGGCATTTTTGACATCCATTTGCCATAGGGGCCAGTTGCGGGCGGAGGTTACACAAAGAAATGTGCGAACAGTTGTCATTTTAGCCACTGGTGCAAAGGTCTCCTCATAGTCAATCCCATATTCCTGCTTATAACCCTGTGCAACCAATCTGGCTTTGTAGCGATCAAGACTCCCATCAGAGTGAACTTTGATGGAATAGATCCATTTACTGCCGATTATAGATGCACTGTCAGGAGCCGGTACCAATTCCCATGTTTTGTTTGCTTCAAGAGCAAGCAACTCCTCAGTCATAGCATCCTGCCAGTAAGCAATCTTCGAGGCCTGTGAATATGAGGTGGGTATAGGAGCACTATCCAAAGAAGTGAAAAGAGCAGGAAAGCCATAACGGTCAGGGGTAACTGAAGGACGACTAGAGCGTCGCAGGGGCATGATATTATCAGAAGAAGCATTAATACTTGAGGGTGCAGTAGGTGGCACTGGAAGAGGATTAGGAGAGGGAGTCCCCACAGGAGGAACCGTGTTACGCCGAACATAGACATTGGTAATAGGAGGTGGAGAAGTCGCAGGGAAGTGCGGCGTATAAGACACAGCAACAAGGTGATTATCCAAATGCAAAGAAAAGAAAGGAATGTTTTCCAAGAATATCACATTAAGAGATATTCGCATGCGTTTTTCGGATTGATCATAACACAGAAATCCCTTGTGTTTAGTACTGTAACCTAGAAAGATACATTTAGCAGCCTGAGGAGACAACTTAGTGCGCTCTGTAGGTGGAAGATGAACAAAGCACAGGCAGCCAAAAACTCGTAAGTGAGAATATGAAGGGGCATGACCAAAGAGAGTTTCATAAGGAGTAGTCTTTCCTAGAACAGAGCTAGGATGACGATTGAGGAGATAAACAGCAGTCTGTTCAGCATCACACCAAAAGGTGGGAGGAACTAAGGATGCAAGGAGGAGAGAACGAACAGTTTCAAGAATATGTCTTTTCTTCCTCTCCGCAACACCATTTTGCTGTGGAGTATGTGGGCAGGATTTTTGGTGAAGAATTCCTTTATCAGAAAGGAAGGCAGAAAAATCATGGGACATGTATTCTCCACCGGAGTCAGACCTAAGAATTTTTATTTCTTTTTGAAATTGTGTTGGAACCATTTTGTAAAACTTTTGAAAAAGAGAAAGTACTTCAGATTTGAAGCGCATGAAATAAATCCAAGTGATACGGGAATAATCATCAATGAAGGTCACATAATACTTAAAGCCTGTCCTACTCAAGGTGGTTGCAATGCCCCAAACATCAGTGTGAATAATATCAAAAGATGATAAAGCATGAGAACTATGAATAGGAAAAGGCAAGATATGACTCTTACTCAAACAACACGTTTCACACTTAGATTGAAGTAAAGAGGACATCATTTTATTATCAAAAGTGGTTCTAAACAATCAATTTTAAATAGGGAAAGTAAAGAAGCATTGTTCACATGACCAAGATGACTATGCCACATTGTCCACAATTTATCTAACTTAGGAGAAGAAGAAGAAAAGAGCGAGTGATGTCCAATGTTCAGCAGAAACAGTCGACCATGATTACTCCCCGTCGCGATCACCTTCCCAATTTGCCGCCCCTGTATGACACAACCAGTGGAAGAAAAGTTAATATGGTACCCATCATCAATAAGTTGTCCGACAAAAAGTAAATTGGCTGATAATTTGGGAACAAAGTAGACATTGAGAAGGTGAAGAGACTGGCCAGAGACACCAGATAAAGTAATGGTACCAATTCCAGAGATGATTAATTGGTCTCCATTAGCAGTGGTGATTTTGTCTTTGCCAAGGTAAGGGTGAGAGGCTATAAAGCTACTTTCTACAGAAGTCATGTGGTTCGATTCTCCTAAATCTAGAAACCATGTGGATAGGGTGATGAATGAAGACAGAGAGACTGAAGATTGAAAGGCAGGGAATGCTAGAGGAGAATGAGTATGATACCGACCACCGTGAAAGCCCATAGATGCGTAAGCTGATATCACCGTGTTCTGAATTGGTTCTTGAATTTGGGCTGGAGTCATGGAGCAACCAAGGACTAAGAACAGCAACAACAATAGCAAATATGCACACAGAAATGATGGCGCAGTAAACCCATCAGCAAGTAGTACCAAGAAATATAATGAACAGTGAAGCAGAAGGCAGCAACCAAGATGAAGTCTGCTAAAAACAGCAAGGGAATCTGCTGTAATCTGTGTTAATTTGATTGAATTGGCTAGAACCTTGCTAGAAGTGTGCTAAAATAGCAGAGGAGGTGTCTGATGAGCAATCCAGCAGCAGATAGCACAAACAGGGCCAAGAAAGCACCCAGGCGACCTTGATTTTGGAGGCAGGAGCTGTGCGTGGGCCCCACAAAATGATCTAATCACAGATCATGTTAGAATCTCTGGAAGGAGTCCAAAAGTACTTCCTCTAGTCCAAGGGTGATGAGGATTGGATATAGATCCACAAATCTGGACGGCTGTGATGAAATCTATTTGATATAGAAATATCAAAATTGATAGAGGAAGAATGGGATCAAACCTACATCAAATGGTGAGAAAAAAATCAATAAAAATCCTTAGAATACTCCTTAAGGACTGGCGATCCTAACTGTGGAGGTTGCTTGGTGATTCAAAGTTGATCAGAGGTGGGCCACAGTTGATCAGAGGCACATTAGGTACTATTTAACAGTTTCAACGGTGCATCAGAGACACAAGCAGAAATTTCAACAGTGCAGTAGTAATATCCAACACAAACTTCTAACAGTGCAGTAGTAACAACCCAACAGTACAACAGTAATGTCTAAAACTCCAGACAGTGCAGAAACTATCTGTAAATAGTTTCACCAAAGAATATAGGTCCAGGCGACCTGGATTTGGACCTCTAAATCCCTACGTGTGGCCCACAGCTGGATCTGATTGAGAATCAGATCGACAAGGTTCAAGGAGACTCAAAATATCTTTCCAGCAAGACAAGATTCATCAAGATCCATCCACAATCCAAGATTTTGTACGGCTGTGATCAAAACTATCTTAAAAAACTGGAAAATCACAAATCGGGGCAAATGACCTACCTCTGATCTTGGAAAAATGTTGAAAAAATCTTCAAAATTGCCAAGAGAGAGAGAGTCAACCACTACTCTGGGAAATTTGAGACATGCCATGATGATCGTAGGTGGGCCATTGGTGATCATATCGTCACATACGTCTGTTTCCTCCGTCTGGTTGCTGAAAGAAACGCAGGTCCTTGATCTGGTTGATTGCAAGATTACAGATCCTTGATCTATTAGCTTTTCCCAAGAGTTCTCTCAGAACAGCTAGTCTTCAATAATTTCCCATGATCAGTATAGGCTCTGATACCATGTTAGGATCTAATGATCATGCAGTGAGAGAAGAGTTTGGAGGAAAAGTTGATTCCTCAATAGAGGATCGACCAACCATTTTATAATCGTATTTGTTAAACAGGCCCAAGGCCCATAACAGGATCCAGTCCAACACATATCACACGTGGGTTGATTTGGTCAATATATCATTCAGCTGTACATATTCTATTAAGGTTTTGGTTTCCTAACTTAGAATAGAAATTGATTGTAATTAGTTAGTTTCTTAAATTGAAGCCTTGATTAAGGCATTGTAATAACTATATATTGTCATACGATCTCCAAAGGAGACACACACAATAATACAATTTTTGAGTATTTTCTATATTTCAAGTTCTGTGATCATAGTCTTGTCATGGTATCAGAGCATGAGTTCTAGTCTTCAGTGTTAAAAATCATTCAAGGTGTTAATCAGAGAGAAATCTCTCTCTCTCGTGAAGAAAAACAGATAAAGGATCTGTTTCAAGGGATCGTCATACATTCAGGATCTGCGATAGGCTCAGATCTACTGTGGCCCACCTGCGATCATCACAGCACCATCAAGGATCATTCCAGCCAAGGTCGTCTAGGCCTTCTGAGTATTTTAGTGATTTTTTCAGATTTTTTCGACACTGTCTGGTGAGTTTTTTGATCATTCTCGTGATTTTTCAAAAACTTACACAAGTTTTGATCAAAACCGTACAGAAGTTTGGATTTTCAGCAGAATAGGTTCAAACTTGTTCCAAAAGGTGCGAAAATTGCATGTTTTCATAGATCAGGAACCTGATCAGTGTCCAGTATCTTCTGTGGGGCCCTCATCAGAGATCCAGTCCAACATTCAAGGCCGTCAGGGGTGTATTTTTCCTGGTTTATTGTCCTGTCCAGCACCATCTCATCTCTGATTGGTCTGATTGATTGGATCTTGCCTACTGCACTCAAGAACAGTATTTCATACAAACTGTTATTGGTTTTGATCACTTTCCTTCACTGTTTCACTCTGTTTGTCAATATAAAATTGAGATGGAAAAATCGGAGGTCACGTTGATCAAATTTACGGGAAAGAATTACCCTGCCTGGTCTTTCCAATTTCAAATATACCTAGAAGCTAAGGAATTGTGGGGATTTGTGTCTGGCACTGACCCTAAACCCACTGAGGATGAGAAGAAGATCTTTTCTTGGCATACTAAAGATGCCAAAATCAAATCCTGGATTCTGGGATCTGTCGAGCCTCATCTGATAATGAATCTCAAACCTTATTCAACCTTTAAAGCCATGTGGGGGTATTTGAAGAAAGTATACCATCAAGATAACTCTGCCCGTCAATTTCACCTTGAATGTGCGATTGCTGAATATGCACAAGGGACCTTGTCAGTACAAGACTACTATTCAGGTTTCCGTACACTGTGGTCGGAATACGATAGTATTAAGTATGCGGATGTGGCTGACAATGTGTTGACAGTAATTCAAGATCTTCAGGCCTCTAGTCAAAGGGATCAGTTTTTGATGAAATTGCGGAATGAATACGAGACTGTCCGATCTGCCCTAATGAATCGGACGCCATTACCTTCGTTGGATGTTTGCCTGAATGAACTTCTACGCGAAGAACAACGCATTGCGACCTCGGCTCATATAGCTCAATCAAAGACCGAGACTTATTCCATCGCGTTCTCTGCCAATAGGACTTCTCAGCCTCCACCTCGAGACTTGAGCAAAACACAATGTTACAGTTGTCAAAAATTTGGACATATTGCAACTCAATGCAAACAGAAGGTCTGTAGTTACTGTAAAAAGTCGGGACATATCATCTCTGAATGTCGCCGTCGCCCACAACGTCCATCACCACAGTATCAGACTCCACAGTATCAGACTCCGCATGCGTATGTTGCTTCTTCGGTTATGCCTGTTCCTCCATCGGCACCTTCACAGCCTGAGCCCTCATCCTCTCTTACTCCTGAATTGGTCCAACAGATGATTGTCAATGCCCTCTCTGCTTTTGGTCTCTCAGGTACATCCCCTCCATCTTCTACTTGGTTCCTTGATTCCGGGGCGTCTAATCATATGACGTCTTCCCGAGCCCCACTCTCCAATGTGCAAAGATACAATGGCCATCTTCAAATACAAACTGCTAACGGGGACCATGTTCCCATTACTGCTGTCGGTGACATCCCTGGTCCCATTCCATTGAAAAATGTTTATCTGTGTCCAAATTTAACTTCCAACCTTTTGTCAGTCGGGCAGCTCGTTGAAAATAATTGTAACATCTTTTTTTCTTCTTCTGGTTGTGTTGTGCAGGACCAGATGTCCGGGAAGGAGATCGCGAGGGGGCCTAAGTGTGGACGCTTGTTTCCGCTGGATTTTTCGAACACTTCTAGGAATAAATTTGACAATGATGTGTTTTGTTTTTCCATTAGAGATAACTGCCAATTGTGGCATAAAAGACTCGGACACCCTAATTCCAAGGCTTTGTCCCTTTTGTTAAATTCTGGTCTATTAAATAAATCTATTGGCTTATCTTCTTGTGTGCCTTTTGATTGTGCTACTTGTAAAATGGGCAAGAGCAAAACTCTTCCTTTTCCTCTTTCTACTTCACACAGCACTCGGTGTTTTGATTTAGTTCATAGCGATGTATGGGGAATTGCTCCCGCTCTGTCTCATGCTCACTATAAATATTTTGTGACTTTTATTGATGATTTCAGTCGGTTCACATGGGTTTACTTTCTGCATTCCAAATCTGATGTCTTCAATGTTTTTAAAATTTTTTTAGCTTATGTTGAGAATCAATTTTCCACCTGCATCAAAATCTTGCGATCTGATTCGGGTGGGGAATATGTATCCTCTGATTTTCAAAAGTTTTTACAAAGCAAAGGCATTATTTCTCAGAGAACTTGTCCTTATACTCCACAGCAGAATGGAGTCGCTGAAAGGAAAAACAGACATCTCCTTGATGTCACTCGTTCCCTCCTTCTTGAATCATCAGTTCCTTCCCGTTTTTGGGTTGAGGCACTGGCTACAGCAGCTCATCTTATAAATCGTATGCCATCACCCTCTATTGAAAATCAAAGCCCATATTACCGCTTGTACCAGACATCTCCATCATATGATGATCTTCATGTTTTTGGCTCCATTTGCTTTGTGCACTTGCCTTCTTCTGAGAGAACCAAACTTACCGCACAATCTGCTAAGTGTGTGTTTTTAGGTTATGCGCCCTTCCAGAAAGGGTTCCTTTGCTATGATCCTCACATTCGTCGCTTTAGGACATCTAGGAATGTCGTTTTTTTTGAAACAGAGTTTTTTTTTCAAAAACACCTGGATCCTCCTGCCTCCTCCTCCTTGGTGTCTTTACCTGGTTTTTCTGACAACACCTCAGTTGTTCGTTTTAATCCAAACTTTGTGTATCACAGACGGAACAGAGAAGCGCCTCCCCGGGATCCCTCTCCTGATCTTCCTCCAGCATCCGGTCCATCTCCGGCACTTGGTCCATCTGGCCCTCGTTCTTTGCGTCGCTCCACTCGCATTTCGGTCCCACCCGACCGCTATGGATTCTCCCATACTTCTTTAATGGCCACTCTGTCTTCTTCTTCTATTCTCCAATCCTATTCTCAGGCTGTGCAGGATACATGTTGGAACAAGGCTATGCAAGATGAATTGGCTGCTTTAGAGAAAAATCATACGTGGGATATTGTCCCCTCTCCTGTGGGTGTCAAACCTATTGGCTGCAAGTGGATCTTTTCTCTCAAGTTAAAATCAGATGGCACTTTAGATCGGTATAAGGCGCGCCTTGTTGCTCTCGGAAATCGGCAGGAATATGGCATTGATTATGATGAGACCTTTGCTCCCGTCGCCAAGATGACCACCGTACGCATCATCCTTGCTGTTGCTGCATCTCAGTCCTGGCCTCTCTATCAAATGGATGTAAAAAATGCGTTTCTTCATGGTGATCTCAAAGAAGATGTTTATATGCGTCTACCTCCAGGGTCCTCCTCTGGGAAGGGTATGGTTGCTAAGCTTCGTCGCTCTCTCTATGGTCTGAAGCAAGCTCCTCGCGCATGGTTTGAGAAATTTCAAGCTGCCCTTCTCCGTTTGGATTTTCATCCTAGCCAGTATGATCCTTCCATGTTCTTACATCATGCTCCGTCCGGGATTACTGTGCTCCTAGTCTACGTGGATGACATTGTCATTACTGGTCCCAATGCACAAATGATTCAGACACTCCAAACTTCTCTTCATCAAACATTTCAAATGAAGGATCTAGGGCCCTTACATTATTTCCTTGGTCTTGAAGTTCATCAATCGCCTAAGGGTATAGTTCTAAATCAGCACAAATACACGGTTGATCTTATTGACTTGGCTGGCCTTACCTCTTCCGCTCCAGTCGATACGCCGATCGAACTAAATGTCAAGCTCAGTAAAGAGGAGGGTGCCCTTCTTCCAGATCCTACAGCATATCGCCAGTTAGTGGGTAGCTTGATCTACCTCACGATCACCCGTCCTGATATCTCATTTGCGGTCAACCTAATGAGTCAGTTCATGACTGCTCCTCGTCATCTTCATATGGCTGCTGTTCGCCGCATCATTCGGTACCTTATTCGCACACCGACTCGGGGGTTGTTTTTTCCATCCAACAATCCTCTATCTCTCAAAGCTTATTCAGATGCTGATTGGGCTGGTTGTCCAGATACTCGTAGATCGACGACAGGATGGTGCATGTTTTTGGGTGATAGTCTGATTTCCTGGAAATGCAAGAAACATGGAAAAGTTTCCAAATCCTCTACCGAGGCTGAGTATCGAGCCATGTCTGCTGCCTGCTCCGAAATTCTTTGGCTCCGAGGTCTGCTCTCTGACATTGGTTTTCCAGCAACATGAGCTTCCCCCCTCTATGCAGATAACACCAGTGCCATTCGGATTACTGAAAATCCGATTTTTCATGAACGCACTAAACACATCGAGGTTGATTGTCATTTCATACGAGATGAGCTTAAACGCGATGTCATCAGTCTTCCGCATGTCTCCACTGAACTTCAAATTGCTGATATTCTCACCAAAGGTCTTCCACGCCCTCGCCATCAGTTTTTGGTTGGCAAATTGATGCTTGTTGATTCTCCCGCATCAATTTGAGGGGGGGTGTTAAACAGGCCCAAGGCCCATAACAGGATCCAGTCCAACACATATCACACGTGGGTTGATTTGGTCAATATATCATTCAGCTGTACATATTCTATTAAGGTTTTGGTTTCCTAACTTAGAATAGAAATTGATTGTAATTAGTTAGTTTCTTAAATTGGAGCCTTGATTAAGGCATTGTAATAACTATATATTGTCATACGATCTCCAAAGGAGACACACACAATAATACAATTTTTGAGTATTTTCTATATTTCAAGTTCTGTGATCATAGTCTTGTCAGTATTTACCCTAATCACATGCTATTAATCAGCGGCAATTACAATCTTATTACAATTAGAAATTAAAGAATAAAAGAATCCTAATCTCTATACATAGAAGTATATCCATAATACTGGCTGTATAAGGCTTAAGTAGTCCCACATGTGGGATATTCTACATGGGCCTAGATGGGCCAAGATTAGAGTGCATGGGCCTATTTATTTCATGAGTTATCTTCTACAGTTTGTTCTATCAGTATTGGAACGCTAGGAATTCCAAGCAATGCTTTTCTGTCAAAGGGGCTAAACTGAAGGATTAAATCTAAAGATTGACTGAAGGCAATCAATTAGTCTCCCTTTGTTAGGAAATGGTTGCCCTAGTCATATATGATAACAACATCCACTCTGATGCTTGACAGGTAAGTACAGTTTTCCATTAAAAACAAGAATCAACCTCTCCTTACTATTAAACAAGTTCAAGGAACCCCCTGCTTTTCTGACACGATCAGTCCACTATGTGCACTTTCATGGGAATCAAAGGGCCAAACCTGTAGCGCAAAAAATAATTCAAAATACCTCCAATAGAATTTCTTCCAGACCCACCAATTGATTGTCATATAAAAAGCATTAAAACATCATATCCTCATGAGAATGGAACACCCATAGGGGCGATATGCCTCCAACACTAAAATAAACTATCCAAATCACAAAATCCATAAAAGAGAAAACACCAAATCATAAAACTGACAAAAGAAAAAACCCCAACTCACAAAATCAAACCCAAGTTCTCTATCATGGCCGTCAATCTTCTGAACGCAAAAAAAAAAAAAAAAAAAAAAAAAAAAACCTCCAAAACCAATAACAAAGATGAAGAGAGGAATGGAAAGAGAGAGAAAATCACATAAGCAAAAAGCATATTAGGAGAGAAGTACCTTTTGAGGAATGGAGAAAAGGTGGAGGAAGGAAGGAAACACCAAGCTCTGCTAGGGTTTTTTTTTTCCGAATGTGAATGAGAGAGCCTTCTTTGTTGCAAATAGAAATATGGGTAAACTTGTCAATCTCAGAAAAAAGTGAGGGCAAACTTGTCCAAAAATTATAAAAAATGGGCTACCCACTTTATACGTTTTTGTCTGTCCAAAACAACACAGTTTTTGGGCCATTTTGAAATAGACAAAAAATGTCTATTATCTGGTTCAAACAGACATACCATTGGTGATATCGAAACAGTCTAATATCTCAGAATGTCTTTTCCAATCAGTTTTAGGAGATATAGACTGGAAAAGTAGACATGTGAAATGGGCCCTTGCTATTTCTATTTAAAGTGAGACTTCTAATAGTGGTAATAGTAAGTTACTAATTGTTATGGGAGAGACTTCTATAATTATTAGAAAGGAGAAAGTTACTAATTACTTTGGAAGTAGGACTTCTAATAATTATTAAGAGGAGGAGGCTGCTTGTGCTATGAATAGGGGAGCACCCCTTGGACGTCCATTACACTTGGATTCCACGCCCATCCCAGTGCAAGTGTTGCACGCCCCACCTTCTTCTAGTCTCTCTTCTGGTTTGCCTTGAGTTTCTAGTTGATTTTCTCTTGGAGATTCCACCATTCTTCTTGAGATAAGAGATCTGAAGTAGGTCATAGCGTGGAAGACAATAAGGTCTTGGAGATCCTAATTCACTACAAGAAGAGTTCTTGTTCAAGCTAATTGTCTTCTACTCCATTAGCACTACCGAGCTCCAAAGGTATAATCTATTTCTTTGTTTGTTGTGGATTTATTTTGGTTGCATGGTGATGCTATTTGCTATCTAAAGATAGTTTTCTACTGATCATGGTTGATAAGATTGAGGTCTTGGATCCTAGATTGGGTTTTGTAGCGTTATGGATACTTGATCCCTACGTCAAGTGGGTCAAAAGTTTTTGAAACCTATCCACGAGGTCCACCTACTTCCAGCACTGCTGACCTCATTGACCTTGCTGGCCTAAATAATGCCACACTTGTGGACACTCCATTAGAAGTCACTGTGAAGCTCCGGAAAAATGATGGGGATCTCCTATCCTATCCCACCTTCTACAGACGCTTAGTCAGCAGTCTGGTCTAATTGACCATGACTAGGCCAGACATCTCATATGCTGTGAATGTTCTTAGTCGATTCATGACACTACTGCGGCATCACCATATGGTGGTTGTCAAACGGATCATTCGGTACATTCTTGGTTCTTCGACATGACGATTGTTTTTTTCTGGTTGGCACACTACTTACACTTAATGCTTATTCTGATGCCGACTGGGCAGGATGCCCGGATACTTGCAGATTCACCAGGGCTTGTGTATGTATTTGGGTGAATCGCTCATTTCTTGGAAATGCAAAAAGTAAGAAAGGGTCTCAAGATCTTCCAATGAATTTGAATATCGTGCTATGTCCTCTGCCTATTCAGAGATCCTTTGAAGGATCCCTTGAGGAAGGGGTAGAGGAGATCTTGCTCGACGTTTCTACGGAGGAAGTCGATGTGGCCGATAAGGAAGGCGAGGTTGAGGCATCGATCGCACAAGATCTCCCGGAGATTGCAGACTTAATTTATTTTCGAAATTTGAAAGGGGCGAATGCTGGGGCTGATGAGTTGGGCCGCCCCAATTCACCAAGGAAGGAGCATAGGGTGTCTTCGTTAGTCAGCCCGTGGCCCGCTAAGGTTATATTTGCAGTGGGCTAGGTCCATGCTTTAGCTTGGGTTGAGTTAGAGGCTCTGGACCTGCCTGGCCTGGCCTGCATGCGAACCCTAGCTCGTTTCTGGAGACTTCGTTGGGCAAGATTTGAGGACTGCTCTTCTCCAGCAAGCCCTAGATCGCCGTCTTCAAGCTGTGCGACACTTGTAGCTAGTGGGGAGGTTCCATCGTAGTCGGAGGCGAAGGGGATGGCCACTTATGCTTTTCTAAGGCTTAGCAATAACCTGTACAATAAGATATTTTTATCTCTCAATTCAATGCCTAAGATTGCACTAAGAGAGATGCAATTAAGTACATATTGATGCCTCTTAACATAGGCTGATATTAAAAAATGAAAACTCAATCTAATACATATGCATGATGAATGCAAAGATCTATAAATGAGGCATAAGCTTGAAACCCTCTATCTCCTTTTTAAATTGAAAGCTAATAATTGATTCAATGGTGAAAACCATAAATGAGAGATAAGAGTAGTTAAATGATGTACACATGTTTTTTAAATGATGAACAAACTAGTGTTTGAAGATCCAACCTAATTCTAGCGTATTTGTTCAAAACATGAATTTAATAACATGTGTAAATCTATTCAAATGTTGAAGTCAATTCACTAATCATGTTTAAAATCAAAGCATGTTAAGCAACCAACATTTGAACAAGTTATGTAAACACTAAATCATGCCTTTTAATGAGAATAAAGTTTTAAAGACAAACATGAAATAATATTGAGAACAAGAGAGCAAACCCATGTGAAGCATTAATGGTTGAAATCCATTGATTTGCCCTCCTAGCCTTCCTTTAGTCTAGCCTAGCTCTCCCACCTTCCTTGGCCCTCAAAAGTCTCAAAAGTGTTGGCACAAATCCTAAGGAAGAGGTTCAAATTTACAGCAAAAAGGCCTCCAATGGTTCTCAGGTCGGTTAACCGAGTTTTTCTACTCATTTAATTGAACTCAACGGTTTCCAACGGTCATAACATTTGAATTTGATTGACTGAATTCCTCATGTCGGTTAATCGACAGCTGACCGATGTGACGCACCTGCACTTCTCTTACATTCTGGAATTTGAACCGAGAGCTGACCGAACTAAAGTTCGGTTAACGGAACTTTCCCAGATAAAAAGGTGTGAAAATGATTTCTTAAGGGAAAATTTGGCCTCAGAGAACTAGTCTTGAATAGGGGTTATCTTGATTGAAAAATGAGTTTCAAAATGCGGTTTAACACATGTTTATGCTTGAATTTTCAGAATACTTTTGATAAATCATTTGAAGTTAAATTGAAAAACTCAAAACATGCATAAATGATAAATCTTACTATATGATGCCAAAAAGTAACAATGCATGAGGATGCCAAGATTAAAAGTATGAGTGCATGAGAGATCAAAATATGACTAAAGTGAATACATCCAATCAAATTGCAACAAAATTAACTCTAACAAGGGCAAGGTAGAAGATGGAAAAGATAGGGGGAAAATCAGGGATTACCTGAAAATTGACCTCACGCTGAACTCCAATCCAAGAGGCAAAGCGAAAACTCAAGGAGAACTTAGAGAAAACTTGGAGAAGATCCCATAGCACTCATATTTTCATTAATCATCAATCATTTTGAGCCAAATGGGTTTGCATCACTTATATAGGAAAATAAAAACATAACTAATCGGGACCATCCAAATACATTCATGGCGAACATAATTAAACTCTAAATAATATAAAGATATAGGTGGGCTGAGCCCAAAGGCGGTTCATGGGGACCATGGGTCTGTACTCCTGTGTCATCCGCATTAAAAGAAAATGTGAATGCTAATTTGATTCTATCATCTTTCAGGAAAATGCAAATGTTAATCATTTGTCAGTTAAAATGTGAGTCCTTCGTACAAAAGTAGAGGAAGTTACACAAAGCTAGTCACTATGGGAAACGTAGTCACCTGACTCACCTCCTCTTGTTGATGATCAACAAAACCTAATGTCAGTGTTACCATTTTGTATAATGCCAAAATCAATATTTTTTACTGAATTAGATTGAATATTATTTTCACATTGTCCTTATATTATGGTGCACGTTTTCTGGTGGTGATAAAATTGTTGAAGTAAACTAAATATGTATTACTGCAGATAATTCTACTTTTTGCAGAATGCTACTTACATGATCAAAATCGCTGCAGGTCATTAGTGAATCAGTTGCCGTTCATGATTCCGAAGGAAATGAAGTTGAATCGCAACTTCTGCCTCTAGCAAATACCTCAGCAGGCCTTAGAAACTATTATGTGAGAGCCTACTTGGGTATATCCCCTAGTGATACACCTAAATTCTGGCTTGCATTTCCAGCAATAGTACCACCTCTTGGTTTCAGTACATACATCGTCTCAACTGCAAAAGAGCAAGGTTATTTCATCTAATTACATTTTTTCGGTATACTAAAATGCTAACCTCATTTGAGACACGGTTTCAGTTTTACTAACATTGGATCATCTGCCAATGTTTCTATAATCCATTGACAGGCATTACTAGGTCAGCCATGTCCACAGTATATACATCACAAACAAGAGAAAATGACACAATAGAAATTGGACGAGGGAATTTAAAGCTTCTTTATGCTGCAGATGAAGGGAAACTTAATTATTATTCTAATAGCAGAAGTTCGGTATGTGTGTGACTTGTGGTACTTTAGATGCTTTTACTTTTTGTTTAAATAATTCTTTTGTTTGTAAAAGATTGTTTAAATACTTAAGTGTCTCTTTTCTCTAGTTTTCTCCATTTCAGCTTATCTCAACAAGATAATATTGAATTGGTGGTGTTGTCATTTCAATGTTGCATGATCTTTCAAGCGGTTTGCTGGCATCCTGCTGGCATCCTGCATTTTTTTAATCCTTTCTTCATAATTTGTATTCAATGAATCATTTCAAAATTAATGCGGGTTTTCTATACTTAAGGTGAAAGCATTTTTTGAACAATCATACACTTACTACGCTGGATATAATGGTACAAAAGAAGACCCTCAGGTAAATCAAGTTCTAATGGATTTTTCTTTGTTCGGGGGTAGTTCTAAGGGATTATACTGTGATATTTCTTTTTGCATTATCATGTCTACTTGATGATCATTAGCATATAACACTTTTGTGACACAATTGCTTGCTGAAGGCCTCCGGAGCATATATCTTTCGTCCAAATGGTTCATTTGCCATAAAGCCTGGACAGGTAATGCTGAAATGGTTTAGCTATTTATCAACTTATGATTATGCATCTTCTCTTTATGGTTTCACGGAAACTCACTGATTGCAAGTCCACAACGAAAATATGTCCATGTTGCAGGAACCATTGACCATAGTGCAAGGACAGTTACTAGACGAAGTGCATCAAAGAGTCTCCCCATGGATTTCTCAGGTGCTTTTCCTTGTCTAGAATGATGCAACTATCTTTCTCTGTGCAATGATGCTGTATAATGTTGTGTTTTGAGTCTACTGGAGCTTCAATTTTCTCATTCAAATTGATGAATGAATTTTTTTTTAGAGGAACTATAAGGTGTTGATTCTCATGAGTCAGTGATGCAGGAGCAAATTTTTACTATTAGGTATGGGTTTGGCAAAACAGTGAATTACTGGGCTTTTTATAACAACTTGGCCCAGTCTTGAAATTTTAGAAGAAACTTCTGTTTATTGGACCACTCAAAAGAGGCCGTTAGAGGGCCCAAATGCAACAGGTAAACCCACTATATGGGTTGCCCAGATCTGTCCATCATCTAACAGGGCCATGTAGGTTTTGGCTCCCACAGTTCTGGACACCCAGCTACAACAGTTTTTGAATTTAGAAATCTAAATTTTAGATAGTTTGTTGAAAATTTTCCTATGATGCTGGCCCAACTTTGATGGGTTGCACGACCTGAAATAGCAAAGAAGGAAGATAGAGGAGATTTTTGGAGGAAAATTGTCGTGCCTCAATGTTGGATTGACCATCCAGTTTTATATAGTTATTGTGCCTAATCATAGGCTGTAATCAAGCAGTAATTACATTCAGAATAAAGAATAATATATCCTCATATCTATACATGGAAGTAAATGCACAAAATATGATGCACAGTGTTTGACTCAGTCGCACATGTGGGATATTATACATGGGCCTATTATTTGATGAATTATCTTCTAAACTTCCCCTCAAATTGATGTGGGAAGACACGAAACATCAATTTGCTAGTAAGATCATTATGCCGGGGTTTGGGAAGTGGTTTTGTGAGTATATTTGCCAATTGATGATGAGTAGGAACATGAGGCAAAGTTATCTTCTCAGTAATAACATGCTGACGGATGAAGTGACAATCAATCTCAATGTGCTTCGACCTATCCTGAAAAACCGGATTGTTTGCGATTCTGGTGGCACTTGTATTGTCACCATAAAGAGGTGTAGAAGTTCCAACAAGGACACCCAATTTACAAAGAAGACAGCGTAGCCAAATGATTTCAGCACTAGCGGATGACATTGCTCGATATTCTGCCTTAGCAGAAGATCTCGAAACGGTGGTTTGTTTCTTGCACTTCCAAGAAATCAGGGATTCCCCAAGAAACATGCACCAGCCAGTGGTAGATCTCCGAGTATTCGGGTATCCGGCCCAGTTAGCGTCTGCATAAGCGGATAAGTATAGAGAAGCACCAAAAGGGTAGAAGAGACCATGGTTAAGAGTGCCTTTAATATAGCGGAGTATGCACAATGCAGTAGTAAGGTGAGGCTTGTGTGGATTGCTAACAAATTGACTAACAGTATGAACCACATGAAGAAATATCCGGCCTAGTCATAGTTAAGTAGAGAAGACTACCAACAATCCGTTGGAAAATGGAAGGATCATCCAGGGGAGAGCCATCATCCGTACTGATTTTGTTGTTCAATTCCATAGGCGTATCAAAGATGTTAGCACCATCAAGCCGAGCCGAAGTGACCAAATTTGTAGCACACTTGATGTAGGCCAGATCCATGATCGGGCCAATCCATTGGGCCTGAAGCCTGTTTAGCCCATAAAGAGAATCTTCAAATTGTGCAAGACTTTTCCTATTTTTAGCATTAGCTAAATTTTTGGGATTATTATGAGTTTAATGAGAAAGTTTATTTATTTTGATTTAGAGTATATTTTATAAGATTTGTTTCCAAGAATAGATTAGGGCATGAATCTATATAAAGGATTGTAATCCCTCTTTAAGGGAGAAGTTCATTGATTAAAAAAATTTGCCCTTGAGTTTTCCTCTTGGTTATTTGTCTATGGTGTGAGACCAGGACGTTTTAGATCTCATGGATCCCTATCCCTAAGCCCTTTGGCTTGGAGTTTAGCCCGTTGGCTATCCTCCTTCCCCATGTTGCTTCAATACTCATGTTGATGAACCCTAATGCTAGATTTGTTATGAACAAACTCAAGCCCCAAGAAGTAAGTGAGAGGACCAAGATCCTTCTTTTGGAAGCGGCGAATAAGATGATGTTTGAGGGTAGTAATGCCGGCAACATCATTGCCACTGATAATCATATCATCAACATAAACTAAAAAAAATGTATAGCCCTTCGGTGTTCATCTAAGGAATAGGGAACTATCAGAATTACACTGACGAAATCCAACTTGAAGGATTGTTGCCCGAAACTTATCAAACCAAGCCCTGGGAGCCTGCTTAAGTCCATAAAGAGCTTTCCGTAACTTACAAACATGCTTTGGAGGACAGGCATAACCCGGAGGTGGCTTTAAATAAACAGTCTTTCGCAAGTCGCCATGAAGAATGGCATTTTTGACATCCATTTGCCATAGAGGCCAGTTACGGGGTGCAGCTACACAGAAGGGTGCGAACGGGGGTCATTTTAGCCACTGGTGCAAAGGTCTCATAGTCAATCCCATATTCCTGCCGGTAACCCTGTGCAACCAATCTGGCTTTGTAGCGATCAAGAGTCCCATGAGAGTGAACATATATGGAAGAGATCCATTTACTGCTAGTGATAGATGTTCTTGCAGGGGCCAGTACCAATTCCCATGTTTTGTTTGCTTCAAGAGTGAGCAGCTCCTCATTCATAGCATCTTGTCGGTATGCAATCTTCGAGGCATGTGAATATGAGGTGGATATAGGAGGACTATCCAAAGAAGTGAAAAGAACATGAAATCTATATTGGCCAGGGGCAACTGAAGGACAACTAGAGCGTAGCGGATGTATGATACTATTAGAAGAAGCATTAATACCTGAAGGTGCAGTAGGCGGCATTGAGAGATGATCAGGAGGAGGCACCACAGGAGGAACTGTGTTACGCCGGACATAAGACTTTGGCAAAAGCTGATGGAGAAGCAGTCTTAGGGAATTGTGGCAGGTAGGACATAGTAACAGTATGATTATCCAAATGCAAAGAAAAGAAAGGAACATGTTCCAAGCAGATCACATTACGAGATATTCGCATGCGTTTTTCAGACGGATCATTACACATAAATCCCTTGTGTTCATTACTGTAACCTGGAAAGATGTATTTGGTGGCCTGTGGTGATAATTTAGTGCGCTCGGTAGGTGGAAGATGAGTAAAGCACAAGCAACCAAAAACACGTAAGTATGAAGGGGCAAGACCAAAGGGAGCTTCATAAGGAGTAGTCTTTCCTAGAACGGAGCTAGGATGATGATTGAAGAGATATACAGTAGTCTGTGCAACATCACACCAAAAATTGGGAGGAACTAAGGATGTAGTTAGAAGTGTACGGACAGTTTCAAGAATGTGTTCTTCCTTTCCGCAACTCCATTTTGCTAAGGAGTATGTGGACAAGATTTTTGGTGAAGAATGCCTTTATCAAAAAAGAAGGCAGAAAAATCATGGGACATGTATTCTCCACCTGAGCCTGATCTAAGAATTTTCATTGCTTTCTTAAATTTGGGTTTGGACCATATTGTAAAACTTTTGGAAAATATAAAA
This sequence comes from Cinnamomum chago, assembly GCA_038049695.1. NCBI lineage: Eukaryota > Viridiplantae > Streptophyta > Magnoliopsida > Laurales > Lauraceae > Cinnamomum > Cinnamomum chago. Next base: position 50,081,435 of record CP142454.1, on the reverse strand, counting down.
TACTTGAGATTTAAAGCGCATGAAATAAATCCAACTATAACGAGAATGATCATCAGTAAGGGCCACATAATACTTAAACAAAGAAACGAGGACATCATTTTATTATCAATAGAAGATTCTAAAAACCAATCTTAAACAAAGAAATTAAATAAGCATTGTTCACATGACCAAGACGTCGATACCACACAGTCCACAATTTATTGAATTTATTAGAAGAACAAGCAAATAGGGAATGGTGTCCAATGTCCAGCAAAAACAGACGACCATGTTTACTCCCCCGTCGCGATCAACTTTTCAGTTTGCCGCCCTTTTATGACACAATTAGTGGAAGAAAAGTTAATATTGTATCCATCATCAGTAAGTTGTTCTATAGAAAGTAAATTGGCTGATAATTTTGTAACAAAGTAGTCATTGGGAAGGATGATAGACTGGCCAGAGACACTAGATAAAGTAATGGTACCAACTCCAGAAATGAGTAATTGATCTCCATTAGCAGTGGTTATTTTTTCTTTTCCAAGGTAAGGATGATAGTCTGTAAAGCTATTTTCTACAGATGTCATGTGGTTCAAGGCTCCTGAATCTAAAAACCATGTGGATGGGGTGATAAAGGAAGAAAAAGAGGCTGAAGAATGAAAGGCGAGAAATGTTATAGGAGAATGAGTTTGATACCGACCACCATTAAAGCCCATAGATGCATATGCTGAGGTCACCGTGCTTTGAATAATTTCTTGAATCTGGGCAGGAGTCATGGATACAACCCTGGAAGAGGTACTTCTCGTATCAGATGAAGGTGCTTGGGCCTGAAACGCATTTGGAACATTTTGTCTTGGCAGGTTGGAAGAAGTTTGCTTCTGTTGTGGCCCATTCTTTTGCTGTAGGTTGCGACAATCATTAATAAGATCACCAGAGCGTTTGTAGTATCTGCAAACCAATTTTTTACGACAATTTTTGGCAATATGACTGTCGCGACACCGGACCGGGTTAGAGGCCTAATCCGGGATCGGGACGGTAATGTGTTAAAGTGTGGTGACAAGATGCACACATGTATTTAATTTCCCACAGGTGTCCGCGGTGAGGATATCACATCAACATAATGTTTTTGTTTAAATGCGGAAGCATGTAGCAAATCAGATTCATAATTCATTTCTATCAACAAGACTGATAACATATAGAAACAACTTGATGTCAGAGTGAGCAATGATCATTAGCATTTTCCAAAGCCAAATGTTAAAGTTTATACAAAATATCATTTAATTAACATCCCAAAAATAAAGGCCAACAAAGGCCAGTACAATCCAAAATAATTTCCCAAAAGAATGAGTTATCCACAACTCCCCAAAATGTATCGTATCTCGAGACAACTGAATGTCTAGACGACATCATCTCTTTGTGTTCAGAACTGTAGCCAAGAAAGATGCATTTGGCAGCCTGTGGGGATAGCTTAGTGCGTTCAGTCGGTGGAAGATGAACAAAACACAAGCAACCAAACACACGTAAGTGAGAGTATGAAGGAGGATGTTCAAGGAGAACTCCGTAAGGAGTAGTTTTGCCTAGAACAGCATTGGGAAGACGATTGATCAGATATACCACAGTTTGTGCAGCATCACACCAAAATTCTGGGGGAACTAAGGATACAAGTAAAATGGTGCGAATAGTTTCAAGAATATGTCTGTTCTTTCTTTCCGCAATTCCATTCTGTTGAGGAGTGTGCGGACAAGATTTTTGATGAAGAATTCCTTTGTCAGAAAGGAAAGCAGAGAATTCATGAGACATGTATTCTCCGCTAGAATTGGATCTAGGGATCATGATATCTTTCTTAAATTGAGTGTGTACCATGTTATAGAATCTTTGAAAAATAAATACACTTCATATTTTAAACGCATGAAATAAATCCAAGTATAACGGGAATGATCATCAATAAATGTCACATAGTACTTGAATCCTGCCCAACTCAAGGTAGGAGCAATGCCCCAAACATCAGTATGAATGATGTCAAATGATTCTAATGAACGAGAGTTATGAACAGAAAATGGCAAAATATGACTCTTAAATAACAAGCTTCACATTTTGATTGAGATAAAGAAGACATCATTTTATTATCAATTGAAGAGTCCAAACAACCAAGTTTAAACAAAGAAATTATATAGGCATTGTTCACATGACCAAGACGTTTATGCCAAACCGTCCACAAGTTTTTGAAATTATTAGAAGAAGAAGCAAAGAAGGAATGATGTCCAATGTCCAGCAAAAACAGGCGCCCATGTTTACTCTGTTGGAAGGATCTGACAACTGGTTTAGTGCAAGGTAAAATTCATTGAAACCACAATTCAAGAAGAGGATGATGTCGATGAAAGATGGAAGATGGAAGGGAAGAGGAGGAGAAAGTGGACATTGAAGATATGGATGGAAGGGAAGAGGAGGAGAAAGTGGACATTGAAGATATGGATCTGACAACTGGTATAGTGCTTTACCAAGAAGATTTATTCGTTGACAGCCCTTGCATTGACTTTATTTTTGCAAATCAACAATGGAAGCTTAGAAATTGCATTTTGACGGTGCAAATGCTACACATAAAGTATCCAAAGGCTCAATCGCACGACCAAAGAAAAACCGGGCATCAAAAGAACTAATGTGTCAAACCTACATCGACTTGGAGGAGAAGAACGGCTACAATTTTCAAGGCGCACACAAAGGCTGCAGATCTAGTAATGGATTGGAAGTCCATCCGATTAATCTTCAACCCAGGCGGACATTTACCGAACTTGAGGTCGAGTTCTTTCCAAGTCGGGGAGAATGATGCAAGATAGACCTCAGGCCACATGTGTAGGGTCCAAGATAGTTTAGGTATATTTCCCTAATTATTTGTTATTAGATTTCTAATTTCTTTTAATGAGTTGTAATTAGGTTTTGGTTTCCAATTTCATTAGGATTATTATTTTATTTCCTAAGTTAGATCATTAGGTTTTCTTAGCCACCAAGTATTCTTTTTCTTATCCTCGTTCTTAGCCACCAAGTATTCTTTTTCTTATCCTCGTTATCGTCTCTACGGAGACTTGTTGAATTGTCCCCGGACACATGCTTCGGCACTCCACATAAGCCCTAACCTCGTGTCTGTGAGTTTTTAGATTGAGTAAATTCAGTTGCTGAAATTTTTTATTACAGAGATCTGGTATACTGCAAAAGAGTGAAATTGGTCACGCTAAAATTAAACGGTCGTGCAGCCGCATGGTGTAGGAACAATTACAAAAATCATGGCTTCGCATTGGAAAGGATCTGATTGTGTCTTGGGATAAAATGAAGTGATACACAAGGGGTTATTTCCTTCCGTGTCACTATGTGCGAGCCTTGTTTTAGGGACTTCAATCCTTGCGTCAAGGGGATCGAAGTATTGATGATTACACAGAAGAGTTCCACTATTTGGTAGTGAGACATGATGTTAAGGAGGATGAAGAGTAGCTGGTTGCTCGTTATCTTCATGGATTAAAGCTGGCTATGCAAGAGGCCTTTGCTGTCCATCTATTGTGGACTGTAATGGAGGCCTACTACTAGCGGGCTTTGGCTATTGAGAAGGTGCACAAAAAATTGTATGACAGATATGGACCAGCTTATTCACGGTGGGATAAAGGGCTGGATAGTGAGGGCAGTGGTACTAGGAGTGGTGGACAACATGCTAGAGTAGACTCTGTTCAATCCAAGTCCAACCATATGGCCTAAGGGGGTTGTAGGGATGTTGCAACTGATGGTAAAGGCAAAGGAAGGGCTGGAGTTCATTGTTTTAAGTGTGGGGAAATTGGACATATTTCTTTCAAAAAGAGAAGCACACATGGATAAGGCTGCACATGATGAGAATAAGGGTGATTCAATGGCTGCCAATGATGGTGCAGGTAACCCTATATATGTTGAGGAAGCCGATGATGAGGGTGAAATTATTGATACAGACTCGGAGAGGCCACTTGTAATCTGTAAGAACCTGTAGGCACCAAAAGGATCTAGATCTCTTGAAATTGAGGAGATCAACAGAGATGTGGTCAGCCTCTAATGATCTGCCAGGATCCATTGGTTGCGGCAAATTTTAGTGGAAGAGAACAAAAAGATCAGAGGATGGAACTATTCCGGGATGACTGTTTCATTCGTGCGAGATGGGTCAAATTTGTCATTGAAAATGGTAGTAGCACCAATTTGGTTGTTCAACACCTAGTTCGGGATCTCCAACTACATACCGAGCCAATGGCATAACCCTACCAACTGTCATGGATAGCAGATGGTCCAGAGGTAATTGTTCATGAACAGTTTTTAATTCGATTTATTGTTCGTGCTCATTACCTCGATTATGTGTGGTGTGATGTGATGCCCATCACGAATGCTTGTCACCTTCTTTTGGGAAGACCATGGCAGTTTGATTTAGGAATGAACTACAATGGACGGGAGAACTCCTACGCCATCCAAGGGAGCAATTTGACCGTAACCCTCTTCCCCAGTGTTAGGAACTTTAATCAAGGGACAGATCAAAGGATGCTTGATAGTCCAGAAGTGTCAAAAGTAGTAAGCAAGGAAGTCGTGGATTTGCCGGGTTCCGATGTGTCAGTTGGAATATGTAGAACAACAGCAAGATGAGCAACAGATCGAAATGCAGACTTCAAATGATCGTAATAGCACACCTCATGAAGAACTCCATGTTTTGATGGCCCATGATCCAGATCTAGAAACGCAGAAAGATCTAGCTTCAAAACTAAAGTCCAAGCAGAAGAAGAGGAAATGACACAAGAGGCGACACCAAGATGTGAACTCGAGGGCGAGTTATTAACGGGAAGAGGGGACTGATTAAGACCCAGTTTTATTGCTAGCTAAATTACATGAGGGCATTTGATCAAGCATATGGGGTCCTAACGCATGTGTGAATGTTTGATCTGATTGGGATTCAAACCAGCCTCAAATAAAACCTTAGAATAAGGCAGTTAGTGATAGGTGATAATGATGATTGAGTTGACTGGATATAATTAAGGATTCGGGTTCCTAAATACTATCCATAGTTGACTGCCAGTCTGCCACAGACAGTCAACAGTCAATATTGAGAAAGATTGATCTATTTTCTTTTTGATGTCTAATTAGAGTCTAGTAACATCTTATTAGTAGGAAATAATTGTTGGAATGAATGATTGAGTGGATTGATTGCTTAATGTAAGGGCTGTGAACTTGTTATAAATACCAGAGTCATTGTGCTTAGAGGGACAGTCATGAATGAGTATTATCAATAAAGAGCATTATTCTATTTTATTTCCTTTAGTTTCTTCCTCTTGCCTCAGTGTTCTTTAACATGATACTTCCTGTTTAGTATCATTGCAGTCGATTGGTTTCTCCATTCTTGCTGATACTCAGTCACAACTCAAAACAGTTGCCACATACTGTTACAAAACAGAATGTAGTCTGCAACAGCAAGTGAGTGCTGTTGGGCCCTGTTGCACTGCTGTGTTTGTTTCATATGGGTTGTTTTGGACATTCCATTTTGCATTAGGATTGATTGAATCTCTATTGTGAGTGATGATTTCAGCACATTATTCGCCATTTGGGTAAGTTAATCTGCTACTTCCTCCTTTTATTTGCATTGGTAAGCTGTGTGATTAAGATTTAGGGTAATTAACATTTGGGATATTGGGTTTACAAATGATTAGGATTCATTTCCTTGGTTCCGTCAGTCAGGCAAGAGAGTTGCAGTTTACTAGGCTGAAACTGGAATGGGAGTTACATGACTTTAGTTGGAGGGAGTGAATGTTTAATATCCATATCCCATGCCTTGATGCCAGCAGCAGCAGCAGCAGCAATAGTAGTAGGATAATTTTGGCTGCTATGGCCAATATGGCGAATATAGCTGATACTTTACCGAATGCACCAATATTGCATCAAAATATCGTATTGGTTTGGATCTATATGCAGATCATATCGGCTAATACGTAGCTTGTTAGCTGATATTTTGGAGCATCAAAATGCAGAAGATAATAGGCCCTGTAAAATAAGGTTTAGGCCCAGCCCATCAAGGCCTATATACAGCCTGTATATAATCCCACGTGTGGGATCTAGTCTAGGATTGGTATAGCTAAATTGTCTCATATTACTTCCTTGTATAATTTACGAGATATTCCTTAATCCTTACTCATCAGATTTGTATTATTATCATGTTTAGAGCCCTTAATTGAGTCATATTGATTCTATAAATACAGTCAGTCGATCCTCCATTGAGGTTTCACTTTCTCGCCAGACTCTCTTCTTCTTCTTTTTCTTTCTCCTCTTCCATATTATAACACAAAGCACCTCTGAAAGAAGTAAAATTCAAGTAAATCTCCACATATTTGTTTTTAATTTACAATGAGAAGACTCAAGGTAAATTCTTTATATTATCCTCTCACCAGCCTGGGTCCAATGGGCATCCTTTGGTGTGGAACTGGACCTAATTGGCTTTGATCTGAGGTACATATGCTTGGGCCCAATGGGCCTTGGCATGGATATGGCCCATAATCCAAAAGCCCATTTTGGTTCTGCCCCTTTTGGGCTGGATCACATAAAGTGCAGATTCTCTGTTTACACATATTTTACCTTTTTTACCCTTTTTTGACTCCTGTTTATTCTCAATGATAACTGCAGAACATGAGTTTACAACTCATGAGTCATGACCATTGTGCTTATAAATAATATGGATTGTTAAGATGTTTTGAATCAATTTATGGATTTTTTTATTTTTCTTTCTATTAAATTAATACCTTGAACATGTCAGATCACCAGAGTGTTCAAGGCAAAGGAGCATGTAGAAGTTGAATTCACAGTAAGCATTCCTTTTGGTTTTTATTACTGATAAAAAATAATCTTCTTAAAATGTGTGCTATGCTACTTGCTTGATTTGGTGCTAGTTATTTGTTCATATTGGAGGTCTATCTGTTAACTTGTTCATATTGGAGGTAACCTAAGTGTCTCTTTCCTTCAAAGTTTTTGATGATACCAATATGATACCCTCAATTTTAGGTGGGACCTATACCATTTGAAGATGGAATTGGGAAAGAGATCGCAACTCAAATTACAACTACTATGAAGACCAACAAAATATTCTACACAGATTCTAATGGACGAGACTTTATCAAAAGGGTATGCTTTCATATGTCTTTAATCCTATGATTCGATGTTAAATATGATGTTAAATATGATGTCAAATATAACATACAATTTGAGTTTTGGAGGTTGATTTATCAATTATTAATACTTTCAAGCTAGGATGCTGATATTCAATCATATCTATATTTATATCCCTAAATTGAGTTAATAATTTCTTATATCTGGACACTGACTGCAATTGTGTATGGCTATGATGGTTCTTCAGTTTGAAACTTGATGGTGAATATAACTCAATTATCTTCGTATTTTTTTTTATTTATAAAAAAAGTGTCTTTCAAATAATTTTGTCCTTTGGGTCAATATATTAGGAATACGATTACATAGTTATGTTTCATTCACACAAACATCTAATTGAAGAAAGGGCCTGAAAGAATACATAGGAACATCCTCCTGTATGTAAAGAAAGTTTGTGCAAGTTTTTGCAAAACTATTTGAACCAAGTAGTGATTCAAATGAATCGCAGAAAACTCTAGATGTATCTGATTACAATCCACTTTATTTTTTATTTTTATTTTTTTTCATTCCTTCATTGTGTTTTACAGTGGATGCTTTTGATTCTTTTACTTTATATGTCTTAATGTCTTATTGATGAAAACTATTTATGAAAATAAATAGATAGAATAGCTGTTGACAACCACTTACTCTAAAAAGCTTAAGCTGATAGAGAAAGATGTAACAATGTATGTCAAGCTTACAACAATAGCTTCTATCCTGTCAATGGACGAGAGAACAAAATCACGATAAATACCAATACCTATTACGGGTAGGACACTAAAGAAAATAAATAGATTTCGTGGTCCAGAATCCAAAAAATAAGTATCCATAGAACATCCAGTCAAGGATCAAAATAGCATTAGTGGCATGCATAGCGGCCAATGGCCAAAACACTACGTAGTGGGCGATACGTAGCAGTAGCAGCGTACGGTGTAAATAAAAAAAAGTGATAAAAAAGAAAAAAAATATATAAAAAAATCAAGAATATTGGAAAATGTTAGAATATGATGGTTTTCCTAATGTTAGAATCTGACATAGATAATTAACATGTGTATATATTCAAACCCCAGAACAGAAACTCTTACACTTGTCCACAAAACTCTTAAGCAGGACCTGCTTTTGTATTAGAACTTTAACCGCTGACGGTTAAGGTGTACTTTGGCTAAGAGGTGTTCAATTTGAATCTCATTGCCAAAATTTCCTAGTTTTTAATTCTCTCTCCCTTTACCTTTTAGAGTCGATAGACACTAGTTTTGTTAATCAAATAAGAAGCTACATCGGAAATATTTGGATCATATTTTAAGGTAATATATGATCACCTCACCTACAAATAAGAATTTATACATCTACATTACTGATTTACTGTGGTAAATAATTTTCTGCAATTAGCTCTGTCATAGACACCCCAGATCCAGCTTTTGGCAACTAATCAACTTCTTCATTCCAATCTCTATGGTTACGACAAATGATGAATTCATTGCATTGATCGTCTTCCTTATCTTACCTCAGAAACCAATTTCCATGGATGCTGAGAAGATCCTTGTGCCCACCTTTCAGCATTGAGAGAGTGTCAATGTTATCAGATTCAAAGATACACTTTTTAAAAGTTTGACTGCTTGCTTAATTGTCACAATGTCTACACTACTAGAATCCCCAACACCAATTGGTATTGAGAAAGCTATATGCATATTCCTTTCTTATCTTTTGTAGTTGCACCAATCTCAGAAGGACCAGGTTTCCAGATAGAGGTTGCATCTGTATTCAGTCTCCATTGGCCAAGGAGTTATACAATTAAATTTTCTCTCCCTTTTGGATTATAGCCATTAAGAATATTGCTAAGCCCTCTTTTGAAATCCAAGTGAAAAACACTGCAGAAATCCTTCATTGTAAATTTGTAATTCCCACTGAAAAATCCCCAACTTTATAGTAGTTACCAACGAACTCATTGTTAAACATAAATTCTTTTAGTTCTTTACTAACTGATCATGATCCCATTTTGTTATTGACTGAGCATTTAATGGAAATGTATGGGAATCAGAGAAGGGTGAAGGGGCTGGCAGGATGGGTTCCCAATCCCAGCTGACTGCCCATCTGTTTTATTGTTTGTTTCGCATTGTTTTGGTCCACTTTTTTAAAGGGTATTTCAGAATTTTCCCATCTTTTCAATCAAGGGCCCAAATTAGATCTCAGTCCATAACTTAATGGCTGAGATGTGTTCCAGAGCTCTACTGTTTTGTATCCATATGAATGGAATGAGAAAGAGGGGTTTGCAATTTTTTGGGGTTTTTGAAGAAAAGGCAGACTCTCAGTCTTTTGGCTGGTTTCATCGCCGGCGACTTCTTTCCTTGTCTCTTATTTTCCTGCTAGTTGTTGTGGTTGTGTGGATTGACATGGAACTGCTGCCTCTCTGTTTTGCTTGCTGTTGAACACTATATAGGTGCTGGCCTTGAGTTTCTGCTAGTGTTATTGCAGAACTGGTGTCACAGGAAGCCTTGTTTATTGCTGGACGTGTTTTTCCAGCACCCATTGTTGCAAGTAGATTGTTTTATACGAGCTGCAGTGCACCACTAACCCAAGAATTGACCTTCAATGACATCATGGTAGGATGCAGGGATGGGGAAGTAAAACCAAATGGAGACGGGAAAATAAAATAACGCTAGCAGCCAACCTTCAATAACATCATGGATGCTTGTGTTGTTGATGATGTGAACTACTGTGCTTGATCTAGTACTACTGTTTATTTGTTCGAGGTCAAATTTATGCAATTTATACAAAATCTCATTTTATCTACAGATTAGAGATTATAGGTCAGACTGGAACCTGCAAGTGAACCAGCCTGCTGCCGGAAACTACTACCCTGTAAGTTTTTATATATATATGTATATATTAAAAAAAAATGTAGAAGTACCAGAATATCATCATTTTAGGGTGCAAACATTTTTATATGAAAATGTGTACTTTCTCCATCCCTAACCTTGTGAATCTTGGTTGAATTTCTTAATAATGGCTAAACAAGTGAATGCATTGGTCTGGAAAGGAGCATCGTGACAACATTGAAATGCATGCTTGCCACAGTGGAAGGGGCCCACTCCAACCTTGAAGCTTTGGGTTCGAGTCACATTACCAATAAAAGAATAAAACTTGAAATACATGTCATTAAGGAATTGTTGATCCTTTTTTTAGGGACTTAGTCCAAATGTTTGGCAAGTGCAGCCTTCTACCATTGAAGAAATTGAAGGAGATATCTAATGTGCGGAATATTTTGGGATGGCCAGCCATTCTAGAGTACAGAATGACCAGGCCCATTGGGCCACCTGGGCCCCCCTTTGAGCAATTCAAACCTTTAACACACTACCTCATTGTGACTTAAACTTGTCACTCATCTGAGTTTTGTTCACCCTTGGGTTGTTCATGAAAAATTTGACAGATCCGATCTTATCCATCAGCGAGAAATTGCAATACTCCTTCGAGGCCCCTTGAAACTTTGCTTCCATTGATCAGATCTGAATTATCTGTGGTGCTATTTTATGAAAAGCAACCCCCACATCCCTTGATTGGCATTCATCCAGGTGGGCCCAACAGGCTTGACCGTTTCTTCCTTCATAACAGCAGGGACATTCCCTAAAAATTGCTCTAACTTGTGCTTTTTCTTTAGTTGTGTGTGTAGATATATTGCTACCCTAAATATATCCCACCTTTCTTTCCCTTTTCACCCATTTTCATGGTTTTGAATGGCAAAAGGTGTAATAAGAAGCTAGTATCCACTAGAACAAGAGTAAGATGATCCCATGTAGGCCCACGACCCATGAAGAGATCCAGTCTAGATCATGTTATATCACGTGGATTTGATTGGGTCAATGATACAGTTGTACATATTCTATTTTGGTTGTTGTTTCCATAACTTAGAATAGTAATTGATGTACTTACCTAGATTAGAGCCTTGATTAAGGCATGTAATAGTTATATATTGAGGAGAGATCTCCGAAGGAGGGACTCTCAAATAATACAATCTCATCATTCACAACTCAAGTTCTATTCTCTTAGTTTTGTCGTTGTGAGAATGACATGGTATCAGAGCCAAGTTCAAGGAAATCTAGGTTTTGGTCTTACATAGCATTAAGGCAATAAGAATAGAGAGAAATCAATCTCTTTCATGAAGAACAGACAGATCAAGGATCTGTTTTGAGAAGTTAATCCCTTTTCAAACTCTGCGGCAGCCTCAACTCTTTGGTGGCCCACCTCTGATCATCAAACCACATTCAGAAATCAATATAGTCAAGGTTGCTTGGATTTTCTAAGATTATTGGTGATTTTTCCAGATTTTTTCGGCCCTTCTAGGTTGGTGTTTTACTCATTCTTGAGATTTTCTAGAATTTTAAAACTGTTTTCATTTAGGCCGTTCTGAATCTTGGATATTCAGTGGAATTGGATCAATCTTGGTCCAGTAGAAGCCATAATATTGTGCTTCCTTAGATCTGTCATCTGATCATTGTCCAGAACCATCAGTGGGGCCCACTTAAAGGATCTACATCCACATTCAAGGTCGTAAGAGTATCTTTTTTGCATTATTATTGTTTTGTTTTGGGTTTTTTTCTTCACTGCTTGGTTAGATCTTGGCTTCTGCACACAAAAAAAGGTCTTCATACACTGTTAGCCTTCAATAAGTTTTTTGGCCAATATCAATTTGAGATGGAAAAATCTTAAGTTACTTTGATCCAATTTACTGGAAAGAATTACCTTGCCTGGTCTTTCCTATTCCAAATATATCTTGAAGCTAAGGAATTGTGGGGATATATTTCTGGCTCTGACCCTAAACCCACTGAGGATGAGAAGAAGATATCCTCTTGGCATACCAAAGATGCAAAAATAAAATCATGGATTCTAGGATCCGTCGAGCCCCATCAGATGATAATGAATCTCAAACCTTACCCAACCTCTAAAGACATGTGGGGGTATTTGAAGAAAGTGTACCATCAACATAACTCTGCGCATCAATTTTATCTTGAATGTGCGATTGCTGAATATGCACAAGGGACCTTTTCAATACAAGATTACTATTCGGGATTCTATACACTTTGGTCGGAGTACAATAGTATTAAATATGCAGATGTGGCTGACAATGTTTTGACAATAATTCAAGATCTTCAGGCTTCTAGTCAAAGGGATCGGCTTTTGATGAAACTGCGCACTGGATATGAAAATGACCGATCTGCCCTAATGAATCGGATGCCATTACCTTCCTTAGATGTCTGCTTGAATGAACTCCTACGCGAAGAACAGCGCATTGCGACCTCAGCCCATATAGCTTAACAAAAGACTGAGACCTATTCAGTTGAGTTCTCTGCTAATAGAAATCCTCAGCCTCCACCTCGAGACTTGAGCAAGTCGCAATGTTACAGTTGTCAGAAATATGGGCACATTGTAACTCAATGCAAACAAACGGTCTGCAATTACTGTAAACGATTGGGACATATCATCTCTGAATGTCGCCGATGCCCACAACGTCCGTCACAACAGTCTCGGACTCCACAGTATCAGACTCCGCATGCATATGTTGCTTCTTCGGTTATGCCTGCTACTACATCTGCACCCTCGCAGCCTGAGTTCTCAGCCTCTCTCGCTCCTAAATTGGTCCAACAAATGATTGTCAATGCTATCTCTGCTTTTCGTCTCTCAGGTACATCACCTCCTTCTTCTACTTAGTTCCTTGATTCTGGGGCGTCTAATCATATGACGTATTCCCGTGCCCCACTCTCCAATGTGACAAGATACAGTGGCCACCTTCAAATACAAACTGCTAGCGAGGGAAATGTTCCCATTACTGCTTTCGGAGATATCCCTAGTCCCATCCCATTGAAAAATATTTACCTTTGTCCCAATTTAACTTAAAACCTATTGTCAGTAGGGCAACTTGTTGAAAATAATTCTAATATCTCGTTTTCTCCTTCTGGTTGTGTTGTGTAGGACCAGATTTCCTGGAAGGAGATCGCGAGGGGGCCTAAGTGTGGACGCTTATTTCCGCTGGATCTTTCTACAATTTCTAGGAATAAATTTGAAAATGATGTGTTTTGTTTTTCTATTAGAGATAACTGCCAATTGTGGCATAATAGACTTGGACACACTAATTCGAAAGATTTGTCCCTTATGATAAATTCTGGTTTATTAAATAAATCTATTGGCTTATCTTCTTGTGTGCCTTTTGATTGTGCTACTTGTAAAATGGGAAAGAGCAAAACTCTTCATTTTCCTATTTCCACTTCACATAGCACTCAGGGGAATTGCTCTAGCTTCTTCTCACGCTCACTATAAATACTTTGTGACTTTTATTGATGATTTCAGTCGGTTCACATGGGTTTACTTTTTGCATTCCAAATCTGATGTTTTCAATGTTTTTAAGATATTTTTGGCATTTCTTGAGAATCAAATTTCCGCCTGCATTAAAATCTTGCTATTTGATTCGGGCGGAGAACATGTGTCCTAGGATTTAAACAGTTTTTGCAACAAAAATTCATTATTTCTTAGAGAACTTGTCCTTATAGTCCACAGCAAAATGGAGTCGCTGAAAGAAAAATAGAGATCTTCTTGATGTCACTCATTCCCCTCTTCTTGAATCATTGGTTCCTACTCGTTTTTGGGTTGAGGCACTGGCCAATACAGTTCATCTTATAAATCGTATGCCATCAACCTCTATTGAAAATCAGAGCCCATATTACTGATTGTACAAGTCATCTCCATCCTATGATGATCTTCATGTTTTTGGCTCAGTTTGCTTTGTACATTTGCCTCCTTCTGAAAGAACCAAACTAAATGCACAATTAGCTTAGTGTGTTTTTTTAGTATATGCACCCTTCCAGAAAGGATTCCTTTTCTATGATCCTCACATTCATTGAATACGTACCTCTAAGAATGTCTTTTTTTTTAAACAATATTTTTTCAAAACCACCTTGATCCTCCTGACTCCTCATTGGTGTCCTTTCCTGGTTTTTCTGACAACACACTAGTTGTTCGATTTAATCCTAACTTTGTGTATCACAAATAGAATAAAGAAACGCCCACTGGGAATCCCCCTCTTAATCTTCCTCCAGCATCCGGTCCAACTCCGGCACTTGGTCCATCTGGACCTCCTTCATTGTGTCACTTCACTCGCATTTCGGTACCACCAGACCGCTATGGGTTCTCACATACTTCCCTAATGGCCACTTTGTCTTCATTTTCCATCCCACAATCCTATTCTCAGGTTGTGTAGCACCAATGTTGGAACAAGGCTATGCAAGAGGAATTGGATGCTTTAGAACAAAACCATATGTTGGATATTTTCTTGTCTCTTGTGGGTGTCAATCCTATTGGCTATAAGTGGATTTTTTTCTCTCAAATTAAAATCAGATGGCACGTTAGGTCGATATAAGGCGCATCTTGTCGCTCTTGGAAATTGGCAGGAATATGGCATTGATTATAATGAAACTTTTGCTCCGGTCGCCAAGATGACCATGGTTCGCACAATTCTTGCTGTTGCTGCATCTCAGTCTTGGCCTCTCTATCAAATGGATGTAAAAAATGCATTTCTTCATGGTGATCTTAAAGAGGACATTAACATGCGTCTTCCTCAAGGGTTCTCATCAGGGAACGGTATGGTTGCCAAACTCCGTCGCTCTCTATATTGTCTGAAACAAGCTCCTCGTGCATGGTTTGAGAAGTTTCAAGATGCTCTTCTGCGCTTGGATTTTCATCCAAGCCAATATGATCCATCCATGTTTTTACACCATGCGCCGTCCGGGATTACGGTGCTTCTTGTCTATGTTGATGACATAGTCATTATTGGTCCTTCAAGAGCTCCAAGCTTCTCTTAATGAGACTTTTCATATGAAGGATCTCGGCCCGATAAACTATTTCCTCGGTCTTAAAGTTCATCAATCGACTAGAGATATAGTTCTCAATCAGCACAAGTACACTGTTGATCTCATTGACTTGGCTGGCCTTACTGATTCTGCTCCCGTAGATACTCCGGTTGAATTGAATGTCAAACTCAGTCGGGAGGATGGTGACATGCTTCCCGATCCTACTGTATATCGCTAGTTAGTAGGTAGCTTGATCTACCTCACGATCACTCGTCCTAATATCTCCTACGCAGTTAACCTAATGAGTCAGTTCATGATTGCTCCTCGACACCTTCATATGGCTGCTGTGCACTGCATCATTCGGTACCTTGTTTGAACACCAACACGAGGGTTATTCTTTCTATTCGACGATGCTATATCTCTCAATGCTTATTCAGATGCTGATTGGGCTGGTTGTCCAGATACTCGCAGATTGACAACAAAATGGTGCATGTTTTTGGGTGATAATAGTCTGATTTCCTAGAAATGCAAGAAACATGAAAAAGTTTCAAAATCATCTATTGAGGCCGAGTACCGAGCCATGTCTGCTGCATGCTCCAAAATTCTTTGGCTCTGAGGTCTGCTCTCCGACATTGGGTTTCCAGCAGAAGGTGCTACCCCCCTCTCTATATGCAAATAACACAAGTGCAATTCGGATTACTGAAAATCCAATTTGAACGCACTAAACACATCGAGGTTCATACGTGATGAGTTTGAGCGTGATATCATTAGCCTTCCGCATGTCTCCACTGAGCTTCAACTTGCTGATGTTCTTACTAAAGGTCTTCCGAGCCACGCCATCAATTTGAGGGGGAGTGGGTAAACAGGCCAACAACCCATGGAGAGATCCACTCCAGATCATGTTATATAATGTGGATTTGATTGGGTCAATGATACAGTTGTACATATTCTATTTTAGTTGTATTTTCCATGACTTAGAATAGTAATTGACGAGCCTTGATTGAGGCATGTAATAGTTATATATTGAGGAGAGATCTCCAAAGGAGGGACTCTTGAATAATACAATCTCAGCATTCACAACTCACGCTCTATTCTCTGAGTTTTGTCATTGTGAGAATGATATCCCACACCTGGAAAGAGGCTTCTGTGTTATCCTCTCTAAAAGGATGTGTAACAAAATCGTCCACAAGAAACTTGACCCTTGGATTTTCTCACTCTAAGTCTTCATGCGTGGACTCCTTATGAACTCAGCACTTTCTCTATTTTTAGAGGATAAAAAGGTGCTTATGAAGTAGTTTTTCTCTTTCAGATTAATCTTGGAATATACATGGAAGATGACAGCAAGGAGCTCTCAGTATTGGTGGACCGGTCTGTTGGGGGATCCAGCATAGTGGATGGGCAAGTAGAGCTGATGCTGCATCGGTAAGTTCTTTACTAAACTCATTTTTTGTGTAGAGTTAATAACATGTCATTTTCTGGTCTTGTATAACATATTTCTCAGTTTCCCAGTTTAATTCTCTTTATAGGAGGTTGCTTCATGATGATTCCAGAGGTGTTGGAGAGGCACTAAATGAAACAGTTTGTGTTGCAGATGATTGCAGAGGATTAACAGTAAGTAAATCTTCATATATTATTCAATAATTATCCATGAGCTCATGTATGTCCATTGTTAGAATATTTGTTTTTGCGAATCATAAATTTGAGATTATTGCATGAATAGAGTGTTTAATTAATTGGATTCTTTCAGGATATCCTCTTGGATCTTCTTTACTCAGATCGACGGCTGAAGGGCTGTTCTAGAGGATGGACAGCACTTAGATGCATTAAGAAATGAAAAGGGAAATCAGCACAAAGATCACAGGCAGTTCCCTTTTGATACACGAGTGGAAGGTCCAAACATAATAGATCTTGTGTTGGATCAGCCCTTGACTTATTTGGACCAATTAGGTTGGTCCAATGGCTATTTGGTCCATTTAAATTGGGGCCCAATAAATGGGGCCCAATCAAACAAGTGTTCAGATCTGAGTAGGAAGATAATTTTGAATAAAAGGAAAGAGGCAACAAAGAGAATGGGACTCCGTAAAACAAGGAGCACTTCAAAGAATTTGGAAACCAAAGATAGAAGTAGAGAAATTCTCTCTACCATGAGATTCAAGCCAATCCAACTTTCTATTGTCTCTCTTTCTTGATTATTGTCACGATCCAAATTCCGGGGCCCTGTCGAATATCCGGATCATGATAACTTGGCAATGTTTACCATTCATTTATCAAATTATTCATATAAGAGATTTGGCATTTAAATCAAACTATAATTCCAATTAATTTATAAAAGTCAAACAGTATCAATAATCTCTGACTGATCCAAAACCCTATGTTTTAATTCGAATTAATAATGTACTAAACATAAAATAAATCAAGAGCTAATCCTTCTATCAATTGTTTAAATATTTCTCGTTCTCTCCCTTCAGCCACGCATGCTAAAATCTACGTGCTGAGTGCCTTCCTGTTTTGTCCCACCCGTAGTAATATTACCTGAAGGGGGCAACACAACATAAGTATTACTGGTGAATGAATGTTCCTAATTACGTAAGTAGCATAAAACATAATATTACATGATCAACATATTTGAATCAATATATTAAATGCCATAAAAGAAATACATCCATATATATATATATGTATTTATCCGTGCCCATGCACATTATCACGCCTCAAAGGCCCATCATATACATGTATACCGGTCACTATGACCCTGTCTCATCAGACACGTCCCCTATAGACCAGCCGCTATAACGGCTCGGACACTAAGTCCAACATCCCACGTCTGGGACCTCACCATCTCATAACAATTACAACTCAATATTATTAACAATTTACCTCACTTACATATCAACAGTGTGGGCCCAACCCTTACTAAGTTCACTGTTTATTACCCCACTCCAATTCATAATTGGTATTATCGGAGTATGGTTGGTCCACACCATAAAACAAAACATAATATACAGTAAGTAATCATAATGCATATAATTATCCACAACTAAATTGATCACAGTCACTTAATCACCATTAATTAATCATCTAATCTTTAGGTTATCTGTTTATAAACTCTATATGATCAACACCTACCAATACTGGGCCAAACCCAATTATAGTTGTCACACAGCCCTGAACAGAACCCAATATATTCATGAACAGAACCCAATATTTGGTCGTGAAGGCACACCCATATAGCATCCAGTGGGTCCCGCTGGTCTAAATCACGATAATGTCTACTCTTTACGGTTACCTAGGTATAGGCTTTACTCTTAATGGATTGGATTCACCATCAGATATCTTTACTGGGCCCCACAAGATTAACAAATACAATTGGAATTCATAAATAGTCCTTACTGTTAACAAAATTGAAGTTCCTGGATAACTGGTCAGATGGAGACCAAGCCACATGGGACCACCACCATTGAGATCGTCTCAGAGTCTACTTCAAGACGTGGAGTCCTAATCCATGATTGGCTTAGTTAGTGGGTCCCCCAATTGTTATCGACCAGACTGCCTCATTCACGCCTGCAACACTCCAAATTTAGTATCCAGTGGGCCCCACTCAACTAAATCAAGATCAGCCTCCTAGGTCATGGTCGCCCACTACTAAACCATCAACCCATTGGATCTGATCCATCATCAGATCATGTTCTGGGGTCCACAAGTCAAAAATGTGATTTACTGTTTTTCTGTACACAGTCAGGCCTTACTGTATTGAATCTATTGCTCAGTGGGTCCCACTGATCAAAACCCCAGATGCCCTACTACTCTATGGTCACCCAAGGGTCCTCTTCAAGATGTGGGGTTCTGATTTCCAATCAGACCCACTGATGGGTCCCACTACCCCTGACGACATTCAACCCTTTTCTCCTCAAACTCAAATCTGAAGCGCTACAATTGAATGGATGGGGGCCCAAACGGGGCCCACCTCCCTTGGGTCGATACCCTCCTTGATCGACTAGGGGTAGGCCTCCTGCGCTATGGTCCAGATCATCCATCCAGTTGGCCAGGGGCCCCACCATCCCCAAAACAGGTTTTTATCCAGTAACGACATGCTTCTGAGTTAAGCAAATCCATGCATATTCGATGGATTTCCTTGGATTTACATTCCATTGTCACTTTTATCATTCCAGCAACAATATAACAGGCTCCCTTTGCATTCAAAATAGATTTCATTCTAATCAATAGATTTTACATACTGCTGTGTATCCAATTCAACATTATCAATCATCTAGAGCACCCTTAGAGAGTAATTAAGAAGATTCTCACCTTTGATACGCAATTGTTGCTTTTGTAATGTGCGGGCGCGAATGGGACATCCGTTAGTGACCTTCCTCTTCTTCTTCTTCCCCTGGGTTTCAGAGATCAAGTTCTCTCTCTCAAATTTGCTCTCCAAGAAAGAACATTGAATACTGTTAAGATGGCCCAAGGCCCATGAACATATCCTGTCCAGAATATCACATCTCACGTGGATATTGATTGGGTCAACTTGTAACAGCTGTACTTATTCTCTTAATTAGATTTTCTCTCTTGTAATTAGTTAGTTTCCTAAAGTTAGAAGAGCAATTGATTTGATTAGCTAGTTTCCTAACTTAGCAGCCTTGATTGAGGCTTGTAATTCTCTATATATTGAAGCTTGATCTCCAAAGGAGACACACAGAAATAATACAATTAAGAAGAAGTTTCTTCCAAATTCTGAGATCATCAGTTTGTCATGGTATCAGAGCAGAGTTCAAGAAAACCTTGTTTTTTTATCTTGCATAGTATCCAGGGAATAAGATATCATCACTGATCATCCCTGATCGTCACAGATCATCCCTGATCGTCATAGATCAAGACGTGGCCCACTTCAGATCGTCATTAGCCTCTCTGGAAATCCCTTCCATCCTGGTCGACTAGATTTATCCAATTTTTTGGTGATTTTTTCAAGATTTTATGATCATCAGACCACTCCAGCACCTCCAGCGACTTCCAGCGACTTCCAGCGACATCAACAGATCGATCCTCTGCGTGGCCCACCATAGATCATCAGATCAACTTCCAGAAACCATCCCACACTGGTCGACTGGTATTTCTAAGAATATTGGCTATTTTTTCAGGATTTTTCAGCACCTCCAGATTGGATTTTTCGTCATTCTCGAGATTTTTCAGTTTTTAATACTGTTTTCATCAAGACCGTCCAGAATCTTGGATATTCAGTAGAATCAGATCAAACTTGTTTCAATAGAAGCCAGAATAGTGGGCCTCCTCAGATCTGTCCTCTGATCTTTGGCCAGCACCATAAGTGGGACCCACGTAGTGGATCTACAGCACCTGTCAAGGACGTCTGGGGTTTTGTTTTTACACAATTACTGTGCTGTTTTGGGTTTCTTCTTCCTGCTTGGTTGGATCTTGATTTCTTCTCACAGGAAAGGCTTCCTACATACTTTCTCTTGTCCGTTGCTAGTTTTTATAGCTGTTCACTCTATTTTTACCATTATCGATTAGAGATGGAAAAATCTGAACTTACCTTGATCCGATTCACGGGGAAGAACTACCCCGCTTGGTCTTTTCAGTTCCAAATATACCTTGAGGCTAAGGAATTGTGGGGTTATATTTCTGGATCTGACCCTAAACCCACTGAAGATGAGAAGAAGATCTCCTCTTGGCTTACTAAAGATGCGAAGATCAAATCTTGGATCCTCGGCTCTATCGAGCCACATATGATCATGAATCTCAAACCTTACCCCACTTCCAAAGACATGTGGGGGTATCTGAAGAAAGTATACCATCAAGATAATTCCGCACGTCAATTTCATCTTGAATGTGCGATTGCTGAATATACGCAGGGAACCTTGTCTATCCAGGATTACTATTCTGGCTTTCGTACACTGTGGTCGGAATACGATGGTATTAAGTATGCTGACGTGGCTCCAGATGTTTTGCTCATTATTCAGGATCTTCAGGCCTCTAGTCAAAGGGATCAGTTTTTGATGAAACTGCGCAGTGAATATGAAAGTGTCCGATCTGCCCTGATGAATCGGACGCCATTACCGTCTTTGGATGTATGCTTAAATGAACTCCTCCGCGAAGAACAACGCATTGCGACCTCGGCTCATTTAGCGCAACAAACGGCTGAGACCTATTCAGTCGCGTTCTCAGCTAATCAAACTTCTCAGCCTCCGCCGCGTGACTTGAGCAAAACGCAATGTTACAGTTGTCAAAAATTTGGGCACATTGCAACTCAATGCAAACAGAAGGTCTGCAGTTACTGTAAAAAGTCGGGACATATCATCTCTGAATGTCGCCGCCGCCCACAACGTCCATCACCACAGCCTCAGACTCCACCGTATCAGCCTCCGCATGCGTATGTTGCTTCTTCGGTTATGCCTGCTCCTACATCTGCACCCTCACAGCCTGGGCCCTCATCTCCTCTCACTCCTGAATTGGTTCAACAGATGATTGTCAATGCTCTCTCTACTTTTGGTTTATCAGGTACATCCCCTCCATCTTCTACTTGGTTCCTTGATACCGGGGCGTCTAATCATATGACGTCTTCCTGCGCCCCACTCTCCAATGTGCAAAGATACACTGGTCCTCATCAAATTCAAACTGCTAACGGGGGCCATGTTCCCATTACTGCTGTCGGTGACATCCCTGGTCCCCTTCCATTGAAAAATGTTTATCTATGTCCAAATTTAACTTCCAACCTTTTGTCAGTCGGGCAACTTGTTGAAAATAATTGTAACATCTCTTTTTCTTCTTCTGGTTGTGTTGTGCAGGACCAGATGTCCGGGAAGGAGATCGCGAGGGGGCCTAAATGTGGACGCTTGTTTCCGTTGGATTTTTCCAAGACTTCTAGGAATAAAATTGACAATGATGTGTTTTGTTTTTCCATTAGAGATAACTGCCAATTGTGGCATAACAGACTTGGACACCCGAATTCAAAAACTTTGTCCCTTCTGTTCCATTCTGGTTTATTAAATAAAACTACTGGTTTATCTTCTTGTGTGCCTCTTGATTGTGCTACTTGCAAACTGGGAAAGAGCAAAACTCTTCCTTTTCCTATTTCAACTTCACACAGCACTCAGTGTTTTGATTTGGTTCATAGCGATGTATGGGGAATTGCTCCAGCTCTTTCTCATGCTCATTATAAATACTTTGTGACTTTTATTGATGATTTTAGTCGGTTCACATGGGTTTACTTTCTGCATTCCAAATCTGATGTCTTTCATGTTTTTAAGATTTTTCTGGCTTATGTTGAAAATCAATTTTCCACCTGCATTAAAATCCTACGCTCTGATTCGGGCGGGGAATATATGTCCTCTGATTTTCAACACTTTTTGCAAAACAAGGGAATTATTTCTCAAAGAACTTGTCCTTATACTCCACAGCAGAATGGAGTCGCTGAAAGAAAAAATAGACATCTCCTTGATGTCACTCGTTCCCTTCTCCTTGAATCATCAGTTCCTACCCGTTTTTGGGTTGAGGCATTGGCTACTGCAGCTTATCTTATTAATCGTATGCCATCCCATTCGCTTGAAAATCAGTGCCCATATTATCGCTTATACAAGACATCTCCATCCTATGATGATCTTCATGTTTTTGGCTCAGTTTGCTTTGTACATTTGCCTCCTTCTGAACGGACTAAACTTACAGCTCAATCCGCTCAGTGTGTTTTTTTAGGATATGCACCCTTCCAGAAAGGGTTCCTGTGCTATGATCCCCACATTCGTCGCATCCGTACCTCTAGGAATGTCGTGTTTTTTGAAAACAAGTATTTTTTTCAAAAACATCTTGATCCTCCAGACGACTCCTCTCTAGTTTCCTTACCTGGTTTTTCCGACGACACATCTATTGTTCGCTTTAATCCTAACTTTGTGTATCACAGACGGACCACAGACGGGCCTCCCAGGGATCCCCCTCCCGATCTCCCTCCAGCATCTGGTCCACCTCCGGCATTTGGTCCATCTGAAGTTCCTCCATTGCGTCGCTCCACTCGCATTTCGGTACCACCCGACCGCTATGGGTTCTCCCATACTTCCTTAATGGCCACTTTGTCCTCTTCTTCCATTCCCCAATCCTACTCTCAGGCTGTGCAGGACAAATGTTGGAAACAGGCTATGCAAGATGAATTGGATGCTTTGGAGAAAAATCATACGTGGGATGTTGTCTCCTCTCCTGTGGGTATCAAACCAATTGGCTGCAAGTGGATTTTTTCTCTAAAGTTAAAATCAGATGGCACTCTAGATCGCTACAAGGCACGCCTTGTTGCTCTCGGAAATAGGCAGGAATATGGCATTGATTATGATGCAACCTTTGCTCCCGTTGCCAAGATGACCACCGTTCGCATCATTCTTGCTGTTGCTGCATCTCAATCTTGGCCTCTCTATCAAATGGATGTAAAAAATGCATTTCTTCATGGTGATCTCAAAGAAGACGTTTATATGCGTCTGCCTCCGGGGTCCTCATCTGGGAAGGGTCTGGTTGCTAAGCTCCGTCGCTCCCTCTATGGTCTGAAGCAAGCTCCTCGTGCATGGTTTGAGAAATTTCAGGCTGCCCTTCTGCACTTGGATTTTCATCCGAGCCAGTATGATCCTTCCATGTTCTTACATCATGCTTCGTCCGGGATTACTGTCCTTCTGGTCTACGTTGATGACATAGTCATTACTGGTCCTAATGCACAAATGATACAGGCACTCCAAGCTTCTCTTCATCAGACATTTCAAATGAAGGATCTAGGCCCCTTACACTATTTCCTTGGTCTTGAAGTTCATCAATCGCCTAAAGGTATAGTTCTCAATCAGCACAAATATACGGTTGATCTTATTGAATTGGCTGGGCTTACTTCTTCAGCTCCAGTCGATACGCCGATAGAATTGAATGTTAAACTCAGTAAAGAGGAGGGTGATCTTCTTCCGGATCCTACCGCATATCGCCAGTTAGTGGGTAGCTTGATCTACCTCACGATCACGCGTCCTGATATCTCATTTGCGGTCAATCTCATGAGTCAGTTCATGACTACTCCTCGTCATCTTCATCTGGCTGCAGTTCGTCGCATCATTCGGTACCTTATTCGCACACCATCTCGCGGGTTGTTTTTTCCATCAGAAAATCCTCTTTCTCTCAGAGCTTATTCAGATGCTGATTGGGCTGGTTGTCCGGATACTCGCAGATCAACCACAGGATGGTGCATGTTCTTGGGTGATAGTCTGGTTTCCTGGAAATGCAAGAAACATGACAAAGTGTCCAAATCCTCTACCGAGGCTGAGTACCGAGCTATGTCTGCTGCCTGCTCCGAAATACTTTGGATCCGTGGTCTGCTCTCTGACATTGGATTTCCTGCAGCAGGCGCTACCCCCCTCTATGCAGATAATACAAGTGCAATTCGGATTACTGAAAATCCGATTTTTCATGAACGTACTAAACACATCGAGGTTGATTGTCACTTCATACGAGATGAGTTTAAACGTGATGTCATCAGCCTTCCGCATGTCTCCACTGAGCTTCAGATTGCTGATGTCCTTACTAAAGGTCTTCCCCGACCTCACCATCAATTCTTGGTTGGCAAATTGATGCTCGTTGATTCTCCCGCATCTATTTGAGGGGGGGTGTTAAGATGGCCCAAGGCCCATGAACATATCCTGTCCAGAATATCACATCTCACGTGGATATTGATTGGGTCAACTTGTAACAGCTGTACTTATTCTCTTAATTAGATTTTCTCTCTTGTAATTAGTTAGTTTCCTAAAGTTAGAAGAGCAATTGATTTGATTAGCTAGTTTCCTAACTTAGCAGCCTTGATTGAGGCTTGTAATTCTCTATATATTGAAGCTTGATCTCCAAAGGAGACACACAGAAATAATACAATTAAGAAGAAGTTTCTTCCAAATTCTGAGATCATCAGTTTGTCAAATACTACTTTAATGGTCGATGGTTGAATATATATACTAAAAGGACTTAGAGTCCCAGTCTTCTCCTACTTCCATTTAGAGTTGTTTCACAACTCTTTTCCTTTTCCAATCATCATAGACGTGGGACATTCCTAATTAACAAAATAAATAAACAACAGGGGTCCTACTTGGAGAGTTGAAAAAACTTCCTAATTCCAATCTTTCCCTTATTTCCTCTATTAGAGTTGTTATACAACTCTATTCCCAAAACGTGGGACACCCTCAAATTTCCAATTTCCATAATAAGTACTACTTTTAATTCCATAATAAGGAAACAACTAAGGTACTACCTGGGCCAGACTAATCTTGGGCCCAGATAATTCAGCATATTACAATTATCAAGTGATGATGTATCTAGTAAGGACTATTAATATTGATTTTCTTTCCATAGCCATTTAGGAAAGTTATATGATAATATTAGAAAGTAAATTATAACTTCTTATCCATTGGAGAAATACCTTATGATGGGACATCAAACGCATGTTTGGATGATATATTTCTTTTAATTAAAGTGATGCATGGTTGCTCATTTATTCTCTTCTCTGTTGGATTAGCTGTGCCTCCCAAGGAATTATTAGGTCTATGATGGATTTTCGCGATCAACGGTAAGCGGCTCTATTTTTTTCTCCTTGTTTAAGTTGGTTTTCTGTTTGATTGAATATCAGGTGTCATTGGGCTCACCATCAATTGGGATTACTGCTTTCCTCATTGCGTCAGTTAGTATCAAAGCAAATCGGTCCCTACAATTTGTATGTTGATTCCGTCTCCCATATACTGCATCTTTGACTTGGACATAGTCACAGGCATTTGGTTGAAAGTGACGTAGAAAACCCGTATGACCCACAATATTTGGAAATTCAGAATCTGCATAGGCAAGTTGAGACCCTATCTTGGCATTTCGCTCAAATTGTACCCCGCGATCAATTATTTCATAAGTCGGCCTCTGAATGTGATGGCGGTTTTTCGTTTTACGGTGATAGATCGGATGATGATGGTGATTTTGAGGATCCGATTTACAATGATGGGTCGGATGAAGATCATAATGATGAACCTAACACACCAATCTGGGAAGTATATGAAGATGATAATGATGTCTATGATCAGATCTTTGATATGTCTCAAGATTGTCGTTTTAATGAGAAAATAATTTTTGATGTGTACCCTGAGTACGAAGAAGAGACTCCAACTATCAATAATGAGCAAACTGACATATTGGATGATATAGATTCAATGGATGCATTGGAGGGTATGGATATGGTGGATTATATCTTGAAGGGTGCGGGTATGATAGATTATGCAGATAATGAGGAGCATGATTTGTAGTTAGTATATATATATATATTTTTTTTTTTTGAAAAAGTGACTATTAATTATAATATGAAAGAAAACTATATAGTAAAGGAGATGTATACTGTGTCTGTAACAAAAAGGCATGATGCCAAGTCCTCAAAGAAAAACAACAAAAGGACCCCTACCCCAACCCCAAAAAAGAAGATAAATACTACATGGGGGACATGTTAACAGAAAGAGTAGGAAAATAGGCTCCCTCCTTAGCAAGAAGATCAGCTTTGGAATTAGCACTACGAAGAATGTGGGAAAAGGTCACTTGGAGGCTTCTAGCTAGAAACAAAATCTCATCCACCACACCTGCCAATTTCCAAGGCGCTTTAGCATAGGCATTGGCCCATTGGATAGCACAGAAAGAGTCCCCTTCCACGATAAGATTTTGGAGATTCAAACGTAGAGCTTCTCTAAAGCTGGTTCTGATTGCCAATAATTTTGCCTCATTGGCGGAGCAAACCCCAGCAGGCCCTGAAATGGATAGAACAAAGGAACCCAAATTATCACGGATGATTCCACCCAACCCAGCCAGACCCAGATTACCAATGGCACTACCATCGAAGTTTAACTTGAAGCCCTAAGGGGGACGCGGTTTCAATCTTTGAACGCTAGGAGTCGAGGCCGGAGAGGAAACAACCACTTTTCTCCAATTTCTCAGCATAACGTTGACAAAGATCCCAAGAAGCAGTCTTGTATATAGGCAAAGATCCATTTGTAGTTAGTATATTTGCCAGCAACTTGTTATTCAGATCCTTTCTGGGAAGGGATCCAAGGGTGAGATCTAATATGGGCCGAGTTACTAGGCTAGATGAATTGCATAAATCAATCTTCCAAGCCAGTTCATGACAAATCTTCATATATTCAAGTGCTACCAAAAGATCAAAAGTGAAAGCAGAAGCGGACTAGGAAGCGAAAACGAAAGTGGCGAGTGGCAAATGCAGACTCGAGGTCGAGTCTTTTTCAACCAGGGAGTCTGACGCAGGAGCGGAAGGTCCAACATAATGGATCATGTGTTGGATTGGCTTTGACTTATTTGGACCAATTAGATCGATCCAATGGCTATTTGATCCATTTAAATTGGGGCCCAATCAAACAAGTGCTCAGATCTGAGTAGGAGTATAATTTTGAATAAAAGGAAAGAGGCAACAAAGAGATTGGGACTCTGTAAAACAAGGAGCACTTCAAGGAATTTGGAAACCAAAGATAGAAGTAGAGAAATTCTCTCTACCATGAGATTCAAGCCAACCCAACTTTCTATTGTCCCTCTTTCTTGATTATCAAGTGATGATGTATCTAGTAAGGAATATTAGTATTGATTTTATTTCCTTAGCCATTTAGGAAAGTTATCTTACAATATTAGAAAGTAGATTATGACTTATCCATTCGAGATTGCCCATGTTTGGATGTTTTATTTCTTTTAATTAAAGCGATGCATGGTTCCTCCTTTATTCTTTTCTCCGTTGGATTGAGGGTGTGCCTTCCAAAGGATTGAAGATCTATGGTAGATTTTCACGATCAATGTTAAGTGAATCTATTTTTTCTCCTTGTTTAAGTTGATTTTCTGTTTGATTGAAGATCAGATATCGTCAAGTTCACCATCAGTTGGGATTACTGCTTCCTTGACTGCCTCACCTTACAATCAATGTAAACCAGAAGCCTGACTTGAATACACTTGCAAATGTCCAAAAGGGGACGATTGCAGAAGTTTGATGAAGAAAGCCAGCCAAAGATGGCTGTTGTCTGATGTCTTATTATTTTTATGTGGTTTCTAATTATTGAATGGAAGGAAGCCATATGAACAGCAAAGTCCTTAAATTCACCAAGGATAATGATGTGGGACAAATCATAAATTTTAGATTATTGCATGAAGATGGTGTTTAATTAATAGGATTCTTTCAGGATATCCTGTTAGATCTGGTTTTCTCAAATAGATCGACAGCTGAAGGGTTTTCCGCATGATCGACAACACTTAGGGGCATCAAGTGTCATTTAGAGAGAGATGAAGTACAGATCATGAGAGAGAGAGAGAGAGATCAATGTCTTTCCTCCTTTGAGGATCGACTATTGTATATATAAGGGTTCAATTCCCGAATTACAATCAATTACAAATCCTAGATCCTAAACAGAAGCAACAAATTAAGTAACCACCTTTGACTAATTACAATGCAATAAATGGTTACAATAAATGGGCCTAAATGGATGGGCCTGGATTGACACCCCCCCTCAAATTGATGCTGGGAGTCATAAAGCAGCAATTTGGATACAAGAAATTGATGTCGAGGCTGAGGAAGACCCTTCGTGAAGATATCTGCAAACTGAAGTTCTGTAGGGACATGAGGTAGACAAATGACATCACGCTTATATTCATCCCGAATAAAGTGGCAGTCAACTTCTATATGTTTGGTGCGTTCATGGAAGACGGGATTTTCAGTGATGTGAATAGCGCCAGTATTATCGGCATGCGATGGAGTAGGAGAGGTTTGAGCAAACCCGAATTCCGAAAGAAGTCCCCGTAGCCATAAGATCTCAGAACAAGCCGAAGACATTGCCCTATATTCAGCTTCCGTGGAAGATTGAGACACCCGTTCTTGTTTCTTGCATTTCCAAGAAATGAGAGAATTGCCAAATTACATGCACCAACCAGTAGTAGAACAGCGTGTGTCCTGACAGCCTGCCCAGTCAGCATCCGCATAAGCGGTCAGATGAAGAGGATTATCCTTTGAATAATATAAACCACGAGGGACAGTTCTTAGCAGATAGCGGATAATGCGCTTCATAGCCGCCAAATGAAGGTGGCGAGGAGCTGTCATGAATTGGCTCACAAGATTAACAGCATAGGATATGTCAGGTCTAGTGATGGTGAGATAGACAAGACTTCCCACTAGGCGCCGGTATGGTTGAGGATTAGGAAGAAGATCGCTATCATTCTTACTCAGTTTGAAATTTACCTCGATAGGTGTATCAAAAGGCGAAGAATCATGGAGGTCAGCCAACTCGATAAGATCTGATGTGTATTTGTGTTGATTAACAAAGAGACCTTTGGGAGATTGATGCACCTCTAAGCCCAAGAAATAATGCAAAGGGCCCAAATCCTTCATATGGAAGTAAGTCTACCCATTGACCCAATCAATCCCACGTGAGATATATGTGACAGCAGTGGGCCGTGGGCCTGATTAACAAGTCCGGAGGGAATCTTGAAGAGATTTGATCATACCATCATCCGTGCCAGTGATAATAATATCGTTAACATACACTAGAAGCACAGTAACCCCAGTAGAGGTGTGGCAAAGAAAGAGAGATGGATCATAAGGGCTTTGAGTAAAGCCACTTTCGCATAAGCGACCCCTGAAGGTTTCGAACCATGCTCGAGGAGCTTGCTTTAGACCATAAAGCGATTTCCGCAGCCGACAGACGGACCTCTTGGAGGGAGATGGGACGCCTTGCGGTATACGCATATAGACTTCTTCTTGCAAATCCCCATGGAGAAATGCATTTTTGACATCCATTTGGTATAATGGCCAAGACTGAGATGCAGCAATGGCGAGAAGTAACCTAACAGATGTCATCTTTGCCACAGGTGCAAACGTCTTCTCGTAGTCAATGCCATACTCCTGTCTGTTTCCGAGTGCCACAAGTCGAGCTTTGTGTCTATCCAAGAACCCATCGGATTTAAGTTTGATCGAGTAGATCCATTTGCAACCAATGGGCTTAACTGCTGAAGGACACTCCACAATATCCCATGTGTGATTCAGAGCCAATGCATCTAATTCCTCCTTCATGGCCTGGTTCCCGCAATCTTGTTGAACAGCCTGCAAATAAGAACTTGGGATAGAGATAGAAGATAGGGTGGTCATCAAAGAAGTATGGGTAAATCCATACCGCTCAGGCGGTCTAGAAGTTCTGGAGGAGCGACGTAAGGCTCGTAGGCGTGGAACCATTTGTCGGTGGAGGATCAGGGGGAGGGCCATCTGCAGTGGGAGGTTTCTCCCGTCGGTGGTATACAAAAGCAGGATTAAACCTAGTAACAGAGGTTTGATCCGAAAAACCTGGTAAGAGAGCTGGTGAAGAGGGAGGAGGACAATCCATGTGCGTTTGGAAGAAATATTGATTTTCAAAGAAAATAACATTTCGAGAAACCCTGATACGACGACCAATTGGATCATAACAAACAAAACTTTTTTGATTAGTGGCATAACCCAAAAAAGCACACCTGCGAGATTGTGCTGTGAGTTTCGTTCTTTCGGTGGGAGGTAGATGAACGAAGCACACACAACCAAAGGTATGTAGGTGATCAAACACAGGATGATGACCAAACAATTTAAAATGAGGTGTTAAATGAGCGATGGTAGGTGATTGAAGGCGGTTAATGAGATAGACAGTCGTGGTGAGAGCTTCAGTCCAAAAACGAGGGGGAACGGATGATTCAATCAGAAGAGTTCTAGTTACATCAAGATGTCTGTTTTTCCGTTCTGCGACTCCATTTTGTTGTGGAGTATATGGACAGGTACGTTGAGAAATGATTCCTTTATTGGTTAAAAAGGATTGAAAATCCTTGGAAACATACCCCCCCCCCCCCCCCCCCCCCCCCCCGAGTCTGAGCGCAAAGTTTCAATGCATTTAGAGAATTGGTTTTCCACATATTTAACAAAAAATGTAAATGCCTTAAGAACATCAGACTTCGAATGTAAGAAATAAATCCAAGTAAATCTGCTGTAGTCATCAATGAAGGTGACAAAATGCTTGAAATGACTGTGAAAGGGTCGGAGCAATGCCCCAAACATCACTGTGAATTAAGTCAAAACAAGCAGTGCTCCGTGTGTGAGAGTTTGGAAAGGGTAAAGTTTTACTCTTACCTAATTTACAAGCATCACAGTCAAAAGAAGCAGAAGCAACAGGTTTATTTATTAATCCAGATTGAAATAATGTAGACATAGTAGAAGCATTTGGATGACTGAGTCTATTATGCCACAAACGAGAATGATTCCGAATGAAAAAACAAAATAACTGATGTAAAGTATTATTCTCAATAACAGAAGACATTGGTAAGGAAAAAAGTCTGCCACGCTTAGGCCTCCTCGCGATCACTTCCCCCGACTCCTGGTCCTGGTCCTGCACAACACATCCAGAAGAAGAAAAGGAGACAGTGTAATTATTTTCAACAAGTTGACCCACAGAAACCAAATTAGTAGCAAGAGAAGGAGAAACCAAAACATTGGTTAAGGGTAAGGGGCCACGGGTATCACCAACAGAGGTGATGGGGAGATGATCTCTGTTGGCAGCTTGAACAGTGAGATGACCAGTGTAAGGAACAACATTTTGTAATGTGGCGGGTGATGAGGCCATATGGTTACTTGCACTAGAATCTAAGTACCAGGTATTGGAAAGAGAGGAAGCAGTACCTGCGTTGTTCATGGATGCTAAGGCATTGATGATCATTTGGTTAACCATATCAGGGGTGAGAGGAGCGGGAGACATAGATTGTGATGAGGAACCAGGCTGTGAGGATGAATCATACTGCAGAGAACCACTGAGGTCAGATGAAGCATATGGTGGAGTAGTCACTGTGTAAGCAGTAGGAGCAGATGACATAGTGGAAGTACCAGGGCCGGACTGCACATAATAGCGGGAAGTAGAATTGCGAGCCTTCTTCCGACATTCTTAAATAACATGACTAGTGGCCTTACAATATCTGCAAATTTTGGACTTGCATTGATTTGCATAGTGACCATATTTCTTGCAGTTATGACACTGAACTTTACTGATGTCCCGAGGAGGTTGTCTGGCAGTGGCAACATAGGCAAATGGAGCCTCAGCAGAGCATTGTTCCAGAGTAGTTTTAGTAGCTAGACGTTGTTCCTCCCGCAGAAGTTCCTGAAGACAGGCATCCAAGTTGGGAAGAGGAGCCCTGCTCATCAAGTTCGATCGAACTGTCTCAAACTCCAAACGAAGTTTCATGACGAGCTGATCCCGATGACTACTTTCCTGTAATGGAAGTAATTCCGGTAGAAGTGTTGTAGATACTGTGGCAAACTTAATCTCATCATATTCAGACCACAGTCGGCGGAAGCCATTGTAATACTCCTAAATAGATTGGGTACCTTGAGTGAATTGAGAGATTTCAAGTTCCAATTGAAACTGGCGAGCAGCATTGCCCTGTTGATAAACTTTCTGAAGATAGTCCCACATTTAACGAGCATTTTTGCAGGGTTTTAGGTTGAGAATAAAATGTGACTCAATAGAGCCTAGAAACCAGGTCTTGATTTTAGCATCCTTTGTCTTCCACGCTAAAATCTTTTTATCATCTTCCTCAGGTTGAGGTTCAGATCCATCAATGTGTCCCCATAGTTCTTTTCCTTCCAAGTAAATTTGAAATTGGAAGGCCCATGAGGTATAATTTGTTCCATCAAAGCGAATCAGGGCAATCTCATGTTTTTCCATGACTAAAGACAAGGAAGAAGCACGCACAAAGCAGCCCGAAAAAGATACTGGCAAATAGTGGAAATGGAGCGGCAGCACTGATATAGTCCAATTTTAGGCAAATTAAACCACAGTCACTATTGAACTAAATCTGACGTGTGAAGAGGTCCAGACCAGTGCCCAGAATCCACAGGATAAATAGTGGACAAAGTAGTGCACAGAAAAATAGCCCAAAACAGTCCCCAGAAGTCAGGTAAGTAATAGTGCACTAACACGGTGCACAGATTGACACAGACGACCCTGTCGCCACTGTGTAGATCTGCATGTGGGTCCCACCAAATGATCGGCTGACAGATCTGAGGATGAGGATGGGTTCACAACAAATGGCCGCAACTATTGGAAGTGGTCGCAGGCAAAACGAATCCAAATCCAAACTTTTGGACGGCTGAGATGAAAAGAAATGGACAAAATTGAGTTTCCACAAAAAATGGTAGATGGCCTACCTCTGATGATCCATAAATCTTGAAAAAATCTTCAAAAAGATGTATAAATCCAGTCGACCAAGATGGGCTGTTCCAGCTGAGTAACGATGATGATCGCAGGTGGGCCACTGCAGATCTGAGATGAACAGAGATGAGCACAGACGATCAGGGCTTCCAGATCTTGGAAGATGATTCTGATGATCAATAAATCAGAAAAAATTCTTCATAAATCCTGGAATCTTCAGGCGACCAATATGGTAGAGTTCCGCTGATGAGTTGGTGATGATCATAGGTGGGCCACGTCTGATATGAGATAATCAGGATAATCCGGCTGAAGAGAATGATCACAGATGATCATATATTGGCTTCCAATGTTTGGAAGATGAGTTAGGGGAAGATCACAGATCACAGATGATCGATCGGGCTCTGATACCATGTCATTTAGAGAGAGATGAAGTACAGATCATGAGAGAGAGAGAGATCAATGTCTTTCCTCCTTTGAGGATCGACTGTTGTATATATAAGGGTTCAATTCCTGAATTACAATCAATTACAAATCCTAGATCCTAAACAGAAGCAACAAATTAAGTAACCACCTTTGACTAATTACAATGCAATAAATGGTTACAATAAATGGGCCTAAATGGATGGGCCTGGATTGACATCAAGAAGAGGGGGGAAATCAGCAAAAAGATCACAGGCAGTTACCTTACAATCAATGTAAACCAGAAGCCTGACTTGAATACACTTGCAAATGTAGAAAAGGGGACAATTGCAGAAGTTTGATGAAGAAAACCAGCCAAAGATGGCTGTTGGCTGCTGTCTTATTAGTTTATATGGTTTCTAATTTCTGAATGAAAGGAAGCTGTAGGAACAGCGGAGTCCTTAAATTAACAAAGGATAATGAAGCATAGGCCTTACTTCTTACTTTCTAGTTGCTAAGAAGCATATAAAACAAAAGAAAATGAGAGTTTATTGTATATTTTGCATGCGCAGACTGCCAAAGATATGGAACTACCCCTGAATGTTTAATAGGTTGGTCTATGGCTGAGTCTAACCTGGCCTTGGACTAGTTGTCTGGCCCATGATTTAAAATATTGACCGGTGCGTTTCATATCGTTGATCTGTTGATATGAATCTGCATCAGTCTGGACCAGGACAACATTTTGTTGCAATATCATTCATGATCCTTATAACATAAATATGGGGGAAATATTGGTTGTCACGTTGCAGCTGACATTGTCAAAATATCGGCCATACCGGTCATAACAGGGGTGTGTGTGTGTGTGTGTGTGTGTGTGAGAGAGAGAGAGAGAGAGAGAGAGAGAGAGAGAGAGAGAGAGAGAGAGAGAGAGAGAGAGAGAGAGCTTTAGGTATTTTAATTAGGATTCACAATGAGTTTAATTTTAGATTTAAAATAATTTCTCTATCTTGTTTAAACTGGGACATTTTCTCATAATAAACCAAGGTGAAATTTCATAAAACAGATTAACAGAATACTTTTGGAATATCACAACAGGAAGCATTCATTGTGGACTTGATGAAGATAACGGAATTGTGAGACTAAGATAAATGCATGGATAAAGGAGGATGCTCAATATTTTTCTTTGTCGAAGAAAAGGATTATGGAAAAGAAACGAAGAAGACCATGGTCGGCCTGATCACAAGATCACAACCGGTCAATAGCTATGATATTATGAAGAAGTTCTAGAAGAACTATGTTAGCATAAAATCAATTGATGCTTTATTATGAGAAGTCTTAATTTATACACCAGAGTAGTGAATAAGATAAAGACTTAAAAATTCAAACTAACCTTTTTTAAAATTTAAACTTTTTCCTAACATATCTTTTCTAGTATCGTTTGCAAACGTCCTCCCCCAATTGCAATGTCCTTTCATGGAAAGGATGGTGTGATTGTTAATATACAAAAGTACCAACTCTTGATCTATTTTGATATCTTGCATGATCATCTTTTGCTGGTGATCATCATCTTTCTTATATAGTCCATCACTATCACATCCTATTCTTTTTAGTCTGTTGGTGTCAGTGGCCAATCAGATCATATCTGTCATGATTCTTCTAGAAGTATGTTTTGAAATTTGAGTGAATTCTATAAATTGAGATCTTTTCCCTTAATAAAGATACCATGGATTTCCACTTCTATAATATTTCTTTTTCTTCAAAACTCTCTCCCTTATTGTATCTATCCAAACCTCATGATCTCGTCTTCCTCATAACAGTAGAATACGATTGCCAGAAAAATTGAGTGATCCTCAAGGTGATCGATCCCTCTTCATATATTCTCTGTTTTTTCTTATTATAGAAAGTTTACATCTGTGAAATCCCTTGATCGCAGGGATTATCCTAATTGTAATGATTGTACACGCACGTGGCATCTAATATAATGTGGGTTCCATATTTTATACATTGATGCCCCCCCTCGAATCAATGATGGTTAATTAACCAACATCAATTTGTCAACAAAGAACTGATGCTTGACACGCGGAAGAGCTTTTGTAAAGATGTCATCGACTTGAAGATCTGTCGTCACATGAGGAAGAGTAATGAGCTTGTCATCATAGGCTTCACGAATGTAGTGGCAATCAACTTCAATATCCTTTGTTATTTTGTGAAACACAGGATTTGCAACGATTTGAACAACACTTGTATTGTCAGCATGCAAAGGAGTAGTAGTGTGTTGGGGAAAACCAAGTTCCTTTAGTAAATGTCGTAACTAAATCACCTCAGAGCATGCAACGAACATAGAGCGATATTCTCCTTTTGTAGAGGATTTCGAAACTCCATCTTGCTTTTGACATTTCCATGAGATGAGAGAATTCCTAAGATAGACACACCATCTGGTCGTGGAATGACGAGTATCTGGACATCCGGCCTAGTCTGCATCACAGTAGGCTATCAGTATCAAATTTGAATCAGAAGGAAAGAAAAATGCCAGGCTTTGTGTCCCAAGAAGATAGCAAACGATACGCTTGATAGCTGACATTTGAATTTGCGTGGGTTGAGTCATGAACTGACTGACCAAGTTAACCGCGTGAGAGATATCTGATCGAGTGATTGTTAGGTAAATTTGACTCCCAACAAGTTTGCGGCAGATTGTTGGATCTTCAAGAAGGTTGCCATCCTCTTTTTTGTATTTCACATTTAATTCTAACGGAGTATCAACCGTAGTGGTATTCTGTAGTCGAGCTTGAGTAATGAGGTCTATGGTATACTTATGTTGATTTATGAATAGCGCTCCTTTGATGGTGTGCACTTCGAGGCCTAGAAAATACGTTAGGGACTTGAGGGACCTAAATATTTCATATAAAAGGAAGCATGAAGAGCCATCTGTAGTTGAACAATACCATCAAGATCCGTCCAAGAGATGATGATATCATTGACGTATACATGTAATGTGAGTCCATGTGACGTCCAACAAAAGAAAAGAGAACGATCATACTTTGCTGGAACCCAGCATGGAGATAAGTGTGGCGGAATTTTCAAACCAAGCTATAGGAGCTTGTTTCAATCCATAAAGGGATCGGCGTAATCGGCACGCAGTATTCTTGGATAAATCAGTAAGACCAGGAGGAGGTCCCATGTAGACTTCTTCTTGAAGACCACCATGGAGAAAATCATTCTTGATGTCCATTTGGAACAAAGGCCATGACTGAGACACAACAAGAGATGAGAGAATTCTAACTGCTGTCATTTTAGCAACCAGAGCAAAAGTCTCATAAGAGTCGACCTCGTATTCTTGGCGATTACCAAATGCCACTAGACAAGCTTTATATCTATCTAATGATCAATCTGATTTCAGTTTGATAGAGTATATCCATTTGCAACCGATGGGCTTGACATGAGATGGAGATGGAACCATGTCCCATGTATGATTCATTTGCATATCTGCGAGTTGTTCCGGCATAGCCCGTTGCCAATAAGGATGCTTCATAGCCTGCGAATACGTGTCAAGGATAAAAACGGTGGATAAAGTAACATATAACGAAAATTGATCCGGGGGACGAGTGGACCTAAGAAGGATTGGAGGATCAGGTGCTGGTGTCAGATCCGGTTCAGCGAGAGGTTGCCTAGTGCAGAAGAATCTTGTGTTTGACGCCTCACATACACCAGCCCTGGTTGAAACCTTGTTGTAGATAGAGATTCAGAAAAAAACTGGTAAAAAAGAAATGCTTTCTGTGGAATGTGTGTCTACATGAGTGGGAAAGAAATATTGATTTTCAAAGAATATTACATTGTGAGAGATGCGAACTTGGCAGACTGAAGCAGCGTGAGAAGGAGGATAGCCACCTGGCTAAACTCCAAGCCAAACGGCTTAGATAGGACGTCTAGGTCTCACACCTCAGAAAAGAGAAAACTCACGATTGGGGAACCTCAAACTTTCATTCAATTTCAATGTAATTTAGTCCCAAGTGAAGGGATTTACATCCTTTATAAAATCAAGTATAATCACTAACTTATCAATCAAGCCATATAAAAATTAGAAACTCCCCAATTCTGCTGAATCATATCGATTATAAGAAATCTAATAAATCTACTAAATTTGGGAAATCCTCTAGAAGGTCTAAAACCAGAAACTGCCGATGGAGATAATCTTGGGAATTCATTGATGGGTCTTGTGGGCTTTGGGCCTTCTGGAGTAGACTTTCAAGTAGGGCCTAGTAGTCTGGCTTGCATCAACACTCCTTGGCTTGGAGAAACTTGACTCTGGCACGTTGTTAGCTTGGCACCTCTCATAAAAATTCGGATTGAGTCTCTTAAAGTTTGTGGCGGTATTCCATGTAGCTTCAGAAAACGGTTTGCATTTTCACTTAGCCAAAAACTTATGATATCCTCCGGGCTTTGTTGAAACCAGTTGGTCATCATAGACTTCTTCAATTTTTTCTCGAGGAGTTGGAACCATGGGAAGCCAGATAGCTTGCTCTTCAAGCGATTCATCCCGATAATGCCCATGATAAATTGTGCGATCTTCAACATTGAACGTAGAACTAATATTCATGTCTGCCGGAAGATCGAGCAAATAGGCATTTGAGCTGATTTTCTTCAGAATCTTGAACAGACCCGCACTTTTGGGATGTAACTTATTGTAAGTGCTTGTGGGGAACCGTTCTTGCTTTATACGCACCATGACCACGTCTCCATTAAACTCGACAGGGAGACGTTGAGTGTCTGCGTTTTGTTTGTAAGTCTCATTACTTTTGGCAATCTGTTGACGGACCTCATCATGGACGTCCTTTATATGCCGGGCATATTGTTCAGCTTCTTGGCTAGGCCTGGCTTCAGCTGGTAAAGGACTCAGGTCAATCGGATGACACGGCTTGACTCTTGTGATAACCTCAAATGGTGATATTCCAGTTGATCTTTTTACGGAGTTATTATAGGCAAAGTCCGCCATGGGTAAACTAAGATCCCATGAAGCAATGTGTTCTCCGACGAGATAGCGAAGAAGATTTCCCAAGCTTCGATTGACGACCTCAGTTTGACCATCAACTTGAGGATGGTAGGCACTGGAATACTGAAGCTTTGTCTTCATCATATGCCATAAAGTTTTCCAGAAGAAGCTCATGAACTCAGTATCTCTGTCGGACGCTATAGTCTTGGGTAGGCCATGAAGACGAACAATCTCTTTGAAGAAAGGAGTGGCAACCTTCCGTGTATTTTCCGTGTTAGCACATGGTATAAAGTGCCATTTTGGAAAATTTGTCCACCACAGCAAAAATAGAATCTACCCTTATTGCAGTTTTTGGTAAGCCCAGGACAAAATTCATGCTTAGATCTTGCCGGGGCTTTTATGGAATAGGAAGGGGCTGATACAATCCAATGTTCTTCTTTTGTCCCTTTGTAAGCTGACATACTCTGCATAACTCACAAATTCGGGCAACATTTGTTTTCAATTGGGGCCAAAAGAAGTGGTCTTCCACCAGTGCCGAAGTTTTATCTCACCCAAGATGTCCACTGCATCCACCATGCAACTCTCGGAGGACATACTCGCAGATAGTCATAGCTGGAAAACACAGCTGATTTCCACGGAACAAATAGCCATCATGTATAGAATACTTGGAATGTTAAGAAAACTTACCATTTAGAAGATCTTTGTAGATGCGTCCAAAGTCATGATCATCAGGATATTCCCTGCTAATTTCTTCAAAGCTTGGAACTAAGACGGAAATTGTCGTGAGGAGGTGCGAACGGCCACTTAAGGCATCAGCTACCTTGTTTTCCTTGCCTAACTTATGACGCAATACAAACATGAATTCCTGCAAATATGCGTTCCATTTGACACGGTTGGCGCTCATCTTTTTCTGTGAGTTTAGATGCTGCAATGACGAAGAACTTGTACAACTTCAAAGTATATCAAGTCATACGGCGAATATTTCTTGCAAGAGTCATTCAACTTTTCGCTAAAGTTAGCAATTGGATGATCATGTTGACTTAAGACTCCACCACCAAGCACGTGCTGCACCCTTCATCATCATCTTGATAAAAGGAACATGTTTGTCTTCCTCCATTTTGTACCACTCAAAATAATCTTCAAGGGTTATAATGTGTAATGAGATGAGAGAAGAAATAAGGAGATAGAGTTGGAGAGAAACAAATGCCTCAAATGGAGGATCGTCTGTCTATTATATAATCTCATTATGCCCTAATCAAGGGCTGTAAACAAGGTAATTAATACAATCAGAATAATGAATGAATCAATCTGCTATTCTATACAAGGAAGGTCACCAGAGAAATCAGCAACATAATCTTATCACTGAATCCCATACGTGGGATTTTATATATGACAACTGTGGGCTAGGCCTAAGTGGGCCTAAGCCACACTATCTTTTACACTCCACCTTAAATTGATGTGGTAATGTAGAAAACATCAATTTGCTAGTGAGATCATGATGACGCGTTTTGGGAAGAGCTTTTGTGAAGATATCTGCCAACTAATTAAGAGTAGAGACATGAGGCAGAGTTACCTTCTCTGTAACATGTTGACGGATGAAGTGGCAATCAATCTCAATATGCTTCGTTCTTTCATGAAAGACCAAATTGTGGGCGATTCCGGTAGCACTGGTGTTGTCCCCATGAGGAGGTGTAAAGTTACCAACAGTGACAACAAATTCACACAGAAGACGGTGTAGCCAGATGATTTCAGCACTCGCGGATGACATTGCCCGATATTCTGCCTTAGTAGAGGATTTTGAAACGGTGGTTTGCTTCTTGCACTTCCATGAAATCAGAGATTCTCCAAGAAACATACACCAACCAGTGGTAGATCGCTGAGAATCTGGGCAACCAGTCCAGTCAGCATCCGCATAACGGATAAGTGTAGAGAAGCGCCCGAAGAGTCAAAGAGACCATGATTAAGGGTGCATTTGACTTAGCAGAGTATGCGCAAAGCAGCAGCAAGGTGAGGTTTGTGAGGAATGCTCACAAACTGGCTAACCGTATGAATGGTATGAGAAATATCCGGTCGAGTCATAGTTAAGTAGAGCAAACTACTAACTATCCACTGGAAAACAGAGGGATCATCCAGGGGAGGGCCATCATCCGTACTGATCTTGTTGTTCAACTCCATAGGTGTATCAAAAGTGTGAGCATCATCAAGTCTTGCCGAAGTAATCAAATCAGTAACATATTTACGCTGATGAACCTGAATGCTAGATTTGCTATGCAAGATCTCCAGCGCAAGAACTCCAGCCCCAGAAAGTAAGTGAGAGGACCAAGATCCTTCATTCTGAAGTGGCGAGTGAGATGATATTTGACATCCGTCATGCCGGCAATATCATTGCCACTGATAATCATATCATCAACATATATTAAAAGAAAGGTGTAGCCCTTCGTTGTCCATCTAAGAAATAGTGAAATATTAGAATGACTCTGATGAAAGCCAGCTTGAAGAATTGTAGCCCGGAATTTATCGAACCAAGCCTCGGGAGATTTCCGTAACTTACAAACATGCGTAGGAGGACATGCATATCCCGGAGGAGGCTTTAAGTAAACAGTCTCTCGTAAATCCCCATGAAGAAATGCATTTTTGACGTCCATTCGTCACAGAGGCCATTTGCAGGCCGCAACGACACAGAGGACAAACAGTGGTCTTTTTTGCCACTGGTGCAAATGTCTCCTTATTGTCGATTCCATACTCCTGTTTATAACCCTACGCAACCAATCGGGCTTTGTAGCAATCAAGACTCCCACCGGAGTGAACTTTTATGGAATAGATCCATTTACTGCCAATCACAGAGGCTCCTTCAAGAGTCAGTACCGAGTCCCATGTCTGATTAGCTTCGAGAGTGAGCAATTCCACATTCATAGCATCCTGCCAGTAAGCAATCTTCGAGGCCTATGAATATGAGGTGGGTATAGGAGCACTATCTAAAGATGAAAAGAGAGCAGGAAATCCATAGCGGTTAGGGGCAACAGAAAGACAATTAGATTGTCGCAGAGAGATGGTATTATCAGAAGAAGCATTGTTACTTATAGGAGCAGTAGGCGGCACTAGGAGAGGATCAGGCACCATAGGAGGAACCGTGTTATGCCGGACATAGACTTTGGGAGCAAACTCCAGGAATTGTGGCAAATAGGACACATCAATAGGATGATGATCTAAGCGTAATGAAAAGAAGGGAATTTGTTCCAAGAAGATCACATTACGAGAGATTCGCATGCGTTTTTCAAACTGATCATAACACAAGAACCCTTTGTGTTCAGTACTGTTACCAACAAAGATGCATTTGGTAGCCTGTGGTGATAGCTTAGTGCACTCAGTAAGTGGAAGATGAACAAAACACAAGCAACCAAAAACACGTAAGTGAGAGTATGAAGGAGTATGTTCAAAGAGAACTCCATAAGGAGTAGTCTTGCCTAGAACAGTACTAGGAAGACGATTGATCAGATATACTGTAGTTTGTGCAGCATCACACCAAAATTCTGGAGGAACTAAGGATGCAAGTAAAAGGGTGCGAATAGTTTCAAGAATATGTCTGTTCTTTCTTTCCGCAATTCCATTCTGTTGAGGAGTGTTCGGACAAGATTTTTGATGAAGAATTCCTTTGTCAGAAAGGAAAGCAGAGAATTCGTGAGACATGTATTCTTCGCCATAATTGGATCTAAGGATCATGATATCTTTCTTAAATTGAGTGTGTACCATGTTATAGAATCTTTGAAAAATAGAATACACTTCAGATTTTAAACGCATGAAATAAATCCAAGTATAACGGGAATGATCATCAATAAATGTCACATAGTACTTGAATCCTGCCCAACTCAAGGTAGGAGCAATGCCCCAAACATCTGTGTGAATGATGTCAAATGATGCTAACGCACGAGAAATATGAACAGAAAAGGGCAAAATATGACTCTTAAACAACAAGTTTCACAATTTAATTGAGATAAAGAAGACATCATTTTATTATCAATAGGAGATTCCAAACAAGTGAACAACCAAGTTTAAACAAGGAAATTAAATGGGCATTGTTCACATGACCAAGCGATTATGCCAAACCGTCCACAATTTATTGAAATTATTAGAAGAAGCAGCAAAAGAGGAATGATGTCCAATGTCCAGCAAAAACAGGTGCCTATGTTTACTCCCCGCCGCGATCACCTTCCCAGTTTGTCGCCCCTGTATAACACAACCAGAGGAAGAAAATCAATAAGTTGTCCTACAGAAAGTAAATTGGCTGATAATTTTGGAACAAAGTAGACATTGGGAAGGGTGATGGACTGGCCAGAGACACTAGATAAATTAATGGTACCAACTCCAGAAATGAGTAGTTGATCACCATTAGCAGTGGTTATTTTCTCTTTTCCAAGGTAAGGGTGGGAATTCGTAAAGTTATGTTCTACAAATGTCATGTGATTTGAGGCTCCTAATAAAAAAAACCTTGTGGAAGAGGTGATAGGAGAAGAAAGAGATGCAGAAGAATAAAGGCAGGAGAAGCTATATGAGAATGACTTTGATACCGGTCGCCAGAGAAGCCCATAGACTCATATGCAGAGGTAACTGTGCTCCGGATCAGTTCTTGAATCTGAGCAGGAGTCATGGATATATAGTCCCTGAGGAAGTTCTTCCTGTATCAGATAAGGGAGCTTGAACCTGAAATGCAGATGGAATATTCTGTCTTGGCATATTGGTGGGAAGCTTCTTAGACTGTGTCTCATTTCGTCGCTGTAGGCTTCGACATTCATCAATAAGATGACCGGTCCGTTTGCAATATCTACAAACCAATTTCTTGCGGCAATTTTTGGAAACATGGCCGAAGCCTTTACATTCATAACATTGAGTCAACTTCGGATTTGGAGTTGCCAGAAGAGCTGTGTCAGCAGGAAGAGGCCCAAGGAAGGCTTCGGGTGCTTCGAGAATAGTGCGTTGTGAAGTGAGACGAAGTTCTTCACGAAGAACTTCTTGGAAGCAAGTATCAAGATTAGCCGTATTTTCTCTATTCATGAGGG
This sequence comes from Cinnamomum chago, assembly GCA_038049695.1. Lineage (NCBI taxonomy): Eukaryota > Viridiplantae > Streptophyta > Magnoliopsida > Laurales > Lauraceae > Cinnamomum > Cinnamomum chago. The sequence goes on along the minus strand of CP142454.1, from coordinate 50,037,775 downwards.
CAGACCGAACAAATTCAAATTCTGGTAGTAGATTCATAAGAAACTGGCTAATGTGAGTTTCTTTTTGTAACTGGAGAGCCTTAGAAAGAAATCCAGAAGAGACTGTCTGGATCAACATGGAATCCCTTTCAGTCTATAAGGTGAGGAAACTATTAAAGTATTCTTGCATGATTTATCCAAGTGAAATTCCGGGCTTTATTGCTTTGATAGTAGACTTTCTTCAGATGAGCCCACATATCAACTGCAGTAGTGTAGGCTTGAAGAGCCACGGCAAGATAGGGATCAATAGAGTTAAAGGATCCAAGTGACTACTTTAGCATTTTCTTTACCACGTGGCTAGGCCTTTGGAGCCAGTGGTATTTGTAATATGAGGCCTAGGTATCGATCCATCAAGATAACCAAAAGGCCACTGTCCTTTTACAAAGTTCCTTAAGTGGAAGGACCAGGACATATAGTTTTGCCCATTGAATTTAATTGGGATAACGTCATACTTGTCCATTGCAGACTGTAGTAGAGAAGGACAACAGAGCACTCAAAACAGTAGTAGAAAGAAGAGATCGGCACGCAAACCAAACAAAAACAAAGTGGTTTGATCTACTATGAATTGCGAATACAGCTGCAAACAATCCCAACAGTGCACTAATAGTGCAACCAGTATTGATGAATAATTAAGTAGCCCTTTAATTAGTAACAAGCAACATCAACAACACACAGTAGCAACCAGCAGACAAGATAGTGTGGAAGATAGCAAAAGATAACAGACAGCAGAAGATAGCACAATTTCCCCAGACAATGCCAGATGAACTGGAAAATTGGATCAAGATCTATGCGTGGGCCCCACAGGGTGGTCTAATCACATATCAGGTTTGAACTTCTTATAGAAGATCAAAGTTACTTCCTTCAATCCAAATATGATGAGATTTGGATATAGATCCACAAATTTGGATGGTCTTGATGAAAAATATCTAACAAAATTTTATTAAAAACGATAGAGGAAGAAGTGGCTGAAACCTGCCTCAAAGGTGATGGAAAAATTCCAGAAAAATCCTTAGAAAGACCCTCATGTAGAAGATAACTCATGAACTAAATAGGCCCATGTACACTAATCTTGGCCCATCTAGGCCCATGTAGAATATCCCACGTGTGGGATTGGGATAAACCTTATACAGCTTGTATCACAGATATACTTCTATGTATAGAGATTAGGATTCCTTTTATTCCTTAATTTCTGATTGTAATTAGCTTGTAATTGCTGCTGATTAATAGCTTGTAATTGGGTAAATACTATTATAAAATGGATGGTCGATCCTCTGTTGAGGAATCAACTTTTTCCTCCAAGCTCTTCTCTTCTCTTCTATCACTCTGCATGATCATTCATAAACTATCATGGTATCAGAGCAGAGGTTATAAGGAGATTTTCCTTCATTCAGTCTGAAAGATTCTCCAAAAACATCATCGAGTGCTTCTCCCTGCTGATCGTCTCTTCCTTCTCTCTGCTGGCTCTGCCTAGAGGTCTCTGATCAAGGTGGCCCACCTCTGATCAATCACTGGTCACCAGCAACACGCACTATTCTGATCGACTAGTCTTCAAGTATTTTTGAAGATTTTTCTGGATTTTTTACTCATCGATTAAGGTACTTTTCAACCCCTTCTTCATCTGACGGTTTTGGGTCCTTTTTCTCAAAAGGATTTCATCATCACCGTCTAGATTTGTGGATCTTGATCCAAATCTCCTCAAACTTGGACTGGAGGACATTCCTTTGATCCTTTCTAGGATTATATACTCTGATCTGAGATTGGACACCATTGTGGACCCCACGATCCACTTCTGCCTTGAAAATCCAGTTCGTCTGGCTCCTGTTTTGGTGTTTTCTGTGAAGTTTTCTCCTGCTTTCACATATCATCAAATCTGATTGCATCTTTCATGCTTGGTTAGTGAAAATCATAGCATATTATTACATTGTGCCTTGCTGTTCACTGTGATCTGCTCCTATACTGCTGTTGTTCTTCTCTGCTACTGCTCACTGCTACTTTCTGTGTGGTCTCTGCGGCAACAATGGACAAATATGATGTTATTCCAATTAAATTTAATGGGAATAATTATATGGCCTGGTCTTTTCATCTCAAGAATTTTGTGGAAGGCCAAGGACTGTTTGGTTTTCTTGATGGATTGATAACTAAACCTACTATAAGTGCTACTGACACAAAAGCATTATCCACCTGGTCCAAAGAAAATGCTAAGGTGATCACATGGATTCTTAACTCCATTGATCCTCCTCTGGCCATTGCTCTTCAAGCATATACTGCTGCCACTGATATGTGGACACATCTCAAGAAAATTTATCATCAAACGAATAAAGCACGCAAATTTCACTTGGATAGTGAAATTGCTAAATTCAATCAAGGAGATAAATCTGTGCAAGAGTACTTAAATGGGTTTCTCACCTTATGGACTGAGTGGGATGCCATGATCATTCAATCTGTTTATTCTGGGTTTCTGTCTGAGGCTCTCAAATTACAAAAGGAAACTCACATGAGTCAGTTCCTTATGAACCTCAGACCCGAATTCGAATCGGTTCGGTCTGCTCTCATGAATAGAGAAGTATCTGCAAACCTGGATACCTGCTTCCAAGAGGTCCTTCGAGAAGAACTTTGCCTGAACTCACAGCGTGCCATTGTTGAAGACCCAAAAGCTTTTCTAGCTCCTCTTCCAGTTGATTCTGCTCTCTTGGCAGCCCCCAATCAGAAGCCTACTCAATGCTATGAATGCAAAGGCTTCGGTCATATTGCCAAGAACTGTCGTAAGAAACTGGTGTGCAGGTATTGCAAACGCTGTGGTCATCTTATTGATGACTGTCGGAGCTTACAGCGAAAGAATGGGCCCCAGTAGAAGCAGAATCCTTCCAACGTGCCCAGACAAAACACTTCAGCTGCATTCCAAGTTCAAGCATCTTTTCCTGATATAGGAAGCACCTCTTCTGGGTCCGTTTCCATGACTCCTGCCCAGATTCAAGATTTGATTCAGAATACGGTTACTTCGGCATACGCATCTATGGGCTTTACTGGTGGTCGGTATCAACCTCATTCTCCTCTAGCATTTCATGCATTTCATTCTTCACTCTCTGAGTCTTTATCTATCACCACATCCACATGGTTTCTAGATTCAGGAGCATCAAACCACATGACTTCTGTTAATAGTAGCTTTACAAACTCTCAACCTTACCTTGGAAAAGACAAAATCACCACTGCTAATGGCGACCAATTACCCATTTCTGGTATTGGTACCATTACTTTATCCAGTATTTCTGGCCAGTCTATCAGCCTTCCCAATGTCTACTTTGTTCCCAAATTATCAGCCAATTTACTTTCTGTAGGACAACTTATTGATGATGGGTACAGTGTTAACTTTTCTTCCACTGGTTGTGTCATACAGGAGCGGCAAACTGGGAAGGTGATCGCGACGGGGAGTAAACATGGTCGACTGTTTCTGCTGGACATTGGACTTCATTCTCTATTTTCTTCTTCTTCTCCTAATTTCAATAAAATGTGGAATGTGTGGCATAGTCGTCTTGGTCATGTGAACAATGCTTCTTTACTTTCTTTGTTTAAAATTGGTTGTTTAGAACCTACTATTGATAATAAAATGGTTACCTCTTTCCTTCAATCAAAATGTGAAACGTGTTGCTTGAGTAAGAGTCACATTCTACCTTTTCCTATTCATCATTCTCGTGCATTATCATCTTTTGACATTATTCACACGGATGTTTGGGGAATTGCACCCACATTGAGTAGGACTGGGTTTAAGTATTATGTAACATTCATTGATGATCATTCTCGTTTCACTTGGATTTATTTCATGCGCTTCAAATCTGAAGTTTTTTCTCTTTTCCAAAAATTTTACAAAATGGTTCAAACACAATTTCAGAAAGACAAAAATCCTTAGGTCTGACTCTGGTGGAGAATACATGTCCCATGATTTTTCTACCTTCCTTTCTGATAAAGGAATTCTTCACCAAAAATCCTGCCCGTATACTCCACAGCAAAATGGTGTTGCGGAGAGGAAGAACAGACATATTCTTGAAACTGTTCGTTCTCTCCTTCTTGCATCCTTAGTTCCTCCCACCTTTTGGTGTGATGCTGCACAGACTGTTGTTTATCTCCTCAATCGTCATCCTAGCTCTGTTCTAGGAAAGACTACTCCTTATGAAACTCTCTTTGGTCATGCCCCTTCATATTCTCACTTACGAGTTTTTGGATGCTTGTGCTTTGTTCATCTTCCACCTACAGAGCGCACTAAGTTGTCTCCTCAGGCTGCCAAATGTATCTTTCTAGGTTACAGTACTGAACACAAGGGTTTTCTGTATTATGATCAATCCGAAAAACGCATGCGCATATCTCGTAATGTGATCTTCTTGGAACACATTCCTTTCTTTTCTTTGCGTTTGGATCATCACCCTGTTGTTGTGTCTTATATGCCGCACTTCCCGACAACTTCTCCACCTCCTATCACCAATGTCTATGTCCGGCGGAACACGGTTCCTCCTGTGGGGACTCCTTCTCCTGATCCTCTTCCCGTGCCACTTACTGCACCCTCAGGTATTAATGCTTCTTCTGATAGTATCATACCCCTGCGACGCTCTAGTCGTCCTTCAGTTACCCCTGATCGTTATGGTTTTCCTGCTCTTTTCACTTCTTTGGATAGTGCTCCTATACCCACCTCATATTCACAGGCCTCGAAGATTGCTTACTGGCAGGATGCTATGACTGAGGAGTTGCTTGCTCTAGAAGCAAACAAAACATGGGAGTTGGTACCGGCCCCTGACGGTGCATCTGTAATCGGCAATAAATGGATCTATTCCATAAGGGTCTGTTTGGGAAGGGGGGGAAAATGGGGGGGGAGGAAAAAAAGAGGGGAAAGTGGAGGGAAAGTGATTTTGGGGGGTGTTTGGGAAGGGGGGAGGGAAAATGGGGGAGGGGGAAATGGAGGGAAAATGGGACCTTTTTGCTTCAAAAATTTTCCCCCAAAAACAGGGGGGAAAATGAGGGGAAAGTAATGATCAGTGATGTTTGGACTAAAATGCCCTTGGACTCTATTTGATTTTTTTTCAAGAGCAAGGGTAAAATAGTCTTTTTCTCTCTACCTCACTAACAAACAAAATTAACTTTTTCACTTTCCTTCCCCTTACTTTTTTACTTCCCAAACAAGATGAGGGAAAATTAATTTTCCCTCCCCTCCCCTTCATTTTCCTTCCCCCTCAAATTTTCCCTCCCCTCCCCTCCCCTCCTCCCTTCCCAAACGGACCCTAAAAGTTCACTCTGATGGGAGTCTTGACCGCTACAAAGCCAGATTAGTTGCACAGGGTTATAAGCATGAATATGGGATTGACTATGAGGAGACCTTTGCACCAGTGGCTAAAATGACAACTGTTCGCACTCTCCTTTGTGTAGCTGCAGCCCGCAACTGGCCCCTATGGCAAATGGATGTCAAAAATGCCTTTCTGCATGGCGACTTGCGTGAGACTGTGTATTTAAAACCACCTCCGGGATATGCTTGTCCTCCACAACATGCTTGTAAATTGAAGAAAGCTCTTTATGGGCTTAAGCAGGCTCCCAGGGCTTGGTTTGATAAATTTCGGACAGCTATCCTTCAAGCTGGCTTTCGCTAGAGTCACTCTGATAGTTCCCTCTTCATCAGATGGATTCCGAAAGGCTACACATTTCTCTTAGTCTATGTTGATGATATGATTCTTAGTGGCAATGATGTTGCTGGCACTATGGATCTCAAACTTCATCTTACTCGCCACTTCAGAATGAAGGATCTTGGTCCTCTCACTTACTTTCTGGGGCTTGAGTTTGTGCGTAACAAATCTGGCATTCGGGTCCATCAGCGCAAATATGCTACAGATTTGATTAACTCGGCAAGGCTTGATGATGCTCACACTGTTGATACACCTATGGAATTGAACAGCAAACTCAGTTCGAATGATGGCCCTCCCCTGGATGATCCCTTTATTTTCCGGCGGATAGTTGGTAGTTTGCTCTACTTAACTATGACTCGGCCGGATATTTCTCATGCTGTTCATACAGTTAGCCAGTTTGTTAACAATCCCCACAAATCTCACCTTACAGCGGCTTTACGCATACTCCGCTATGTTAAAGGCACTCTTCACCATGGTCTAATCTACTCTTCGGATACTTCTTTGTGCTTATCTGCTTATGCTGATGCCGACTGGGCTGGTTGTCCCGATTCTCGGCGCTCTACTACTGGCTGGTGTATGTTTCTTGGGGATTCTCTCATTTCATGGACGTGCAAGCAGCAAACCACCGTTTCGAAGTCTTCTACTGAGGCAGAATATCGGGCAATGTCCTCTGCTAGTGCCGAAATCATCTGGCTACGCCATCTTTTGTGTGAATTCGGTGTTCTCCTTGGTCGTTCTACAGCTCTTCATGGTGACAACACTAGTGCTACCAGAATTGCTAACAATCCAGTCTTTCATGAAAGGACGAAACACATTGAGATTGATTGTCACTTCATCCGTCAGCACGTCGTTACTGAGAAGATATCCCTTCCTCATGTCTCTACTCTTAACCAGTTGGCAAATATCTTCACCAAGGCTCTTCCCAAAACGCGTCATCATGATCTTACTTCCAAATTGATGTTTTCTGCCTTACCACATCAATTTGAGGGGGACTGTAGAAGATAACTCATGAACTAAATAGGCCCATGTACACTAATCTTGGCCCATCTAGGCCCATGTAGAATATCCCACGTGTGGGATTGGGATAATCCTTATACAGCTTGTATCACAGATATACTTCTATGTATAGAGATTAGGATTCCTTTTATTCCTTAATTTCTGATTGTAATTAGCTTGTAATTGGGTAAATACTATTATTTGTTGAGGAATCAACTTTTTCCTCCAAGCTCTTCTCTTCTCTTCTATCTCTCTGCATGATCATTCATAAACTATCACCTCAAGGATGGTCGATCACAACTATGGAGGTCTCTTGGAGATACGAAGATGATCCGTGGTGGGCCACTGTTGATCAGTGAGCACGTCCGGCACTTAACAGAGTGGAGATCCACGCCAGGGAGAATTATTGGATGAATGAGAGAAGATGATTGATCATAACCAAAGCTAAACAAGCTAATTAATACAATCACAATAATGAATGAATCAATCTCCTAATCTATACAAGGAAGGTCAATAGAGAAATCAGCAACATAACCTTATCACTGAATCCCATATGTGGGATTTTATATACAACTATGTGGGCTGGGCCTAAGTGGGCCTTGGCCACACTATCTTCTACAATAATCCAGTCGGTGAAGACTCACATCTATGCGCCCAAAGAAATCAGGAACATCAACACTTACATTCTTGGTGATGTCATCTCGTCGACCATGATGGTCATCATAATCGATTTCTTCCATTATGCGCTCCATAAATTGCTGAAAAGTTTCCTGCGGCTCACCATTGACAATTTTCCACATTTGCATGGCTGTTGTTTCCTCTATGTGCATTGTTGCCATCATTGTTGTTGGAAGGTCTTGGGTTGTCACTATTCCAATTGACGCAGTTCAACCCTGTCTATCCTGCCCATTAATTCCATGATGTAGGTATCACGTTGACGATCTATGAATTTTCCTCTAAATGCAGCGGAAATGCGGGTAGACATGGTACTTTATTTATTTATTTATTTTTTTGTTGTTAGTTGTTGTTGGGTCAGACTCAACCCGACTACAGCCCAAAATGGGCCTGCTGCTCTGTTGATTGGAAGTGGGCCACGTGGGGTCCCGTCTCTTGTGCCTCGTGCTTGATGCAATGAAGTGAAAAATAAGGGTTTGTTTCCCTTCCTTGCCTCTCGACGAAAAGGGTTCTGCCCTGCTACTGCTGTGATTTTGAAGAGGAAGGATGATGGTAGTGGTTCCGGGCTACGAAGAAGATGCCGACAGTGATGGGGACTGGTGAGGACACAGTGATGGAAAAAAAAGGTGTTTTGGAGCCCCTTGTTGTTGTTGTTGGTGATGAAGCCGAGAGGCTGGGAGGGGACGAGAGTACGAAGGTGATGGACGTTGCTGCTGTGGTTCACGACGGCGGCAACTGCGGATTAGGCTGGAGATCCAGGTGTGCTTCCGTCTCTCTCTACTCTTCCTATTTTGCCTCTTTTTTTTTTTTTCTTGTCTTGCTCTTCTCGATCTTTTAGTTTTTTTCTTTTTTTTAGGGATTTCAGGTGTTGGAATGTTGGATGAAGATGGGTTTCTTGGTTTGGGTTTGGATGGCTGGGAATTCGGATTGCCGACTTTCATAGGGTTTAGCGCGTTGGGTTTTGGATTCGGATTTGGTTGTTGGGGCTAAGGTTTTGGGGGTCCCGTGGTATGGGATGGGATGGGTTAGAAATCTGGAGAAATTTTGGGGGTTTTGAGTGGTGCTCGGATTTGGGAAATTGGTTGGGTATTTTCAAGTGGTTTGGTTGATGTGGGATTTTGGATGGATGGGATTGAGGTCGGGTGACTTTTTTGTGATGCGTGAAAGGGGTATAATGGCGTGGCAAGGATTTTTTGGGAAGGCTTCGGTGGTAATGATGGGCGAAGCAGAAGGCTTGGGTGTGGTGATGGGTGGTGGGGATGATGATGCCAGTGGAGGACGTGTAGAAGATAATGGGCCCTGTAAAACAAGGCTTAGGCCCAGCCCATCAAGGCCATATACAGCCTGTATATAGTTCCACGTGTGGGATCTAGTTTATGCTAATTTGTCTCATATTACTTCCATGTATAGACTAGGAGATATTGTTTACTATTCTGATTGTATTATTAGCATGTTTAGAGCCCTTGATTAGGGTATAATGAGATTATAAATTAACAGATGATCCTCCCATTGAGGTATCAGTTTCTCTCCAACTTTCGTCTCCTTCTTCCTTCTCTCATTGCATATTATTTCATGGTATCAGAGCATAGGTTGTGATCAATCCATCTTCTGTCATTGATCAAACTCTTCTTATTGGCGTGGATCTTCCCTCTCCATTGCTGCTGTCATTACTGATAATAGTGTCTGACGTGCCTTTGATCAAACTGTGGCTGTAACGCCCCAATTCCGGATACCGATATACTCGTTCGAATACCCGAATTTGGCGCGCTACTTCCCGGAAAATCCGAGAACTTCCAAGATCGTAGGCCGCAGTGAGGTCCAATTTAAAACTTTTTGACCAATACAATGATAACATTTAAATTGCGGAAGCATAACGATTAAAATAAAGCGGAAGCAATAGGCATCAATATATATTAAGTAAGAGCAAGACTACAGTCTACCTTAAAATGGTTCAACGAAATTTAAAGTTAATACATTTGAGTGCTACCCAACTCACTACAAAATGCACTCAAACCCAAAACAAATAATGTCTCTCAAAACCCGTATAAATCGTCTCCGCCCTCCGGCTCGACATCCGTGTCGGCCGGGCCCCAAGCGTACTCTCCAACAACGGGTGCCTCCACTACAGCTAGTGCGTCGTCTGGGATCTCGGGATCAAGGCCTAAGCACCAATGAATGGGTCAGATCTAAAAGATCTGGCAAGTTACAGCATACTATTAACATAGAACATATATATCAAAGGGAGTAAAGACAGGTACATAATTAAATGAATAACAAGGGAAAAGAACTAGGCAGTTGTGCATTTAAATCATAAAGAATCAATATAAGTGAATACATCTAAACTACTACAAACAAGGTGGCACATTCACACGAGCTGGAATACCGCAGGATATTATGCCGCGGCCCTCCCATACTGAACACAGTCGCGGCGGGGAATCTCACCAGGGAATAACTAATCCCGACTCTCACTCATCAACTCATCATTTCACCACTCCAGATCGGCACGGTATTACACCGTGCCGTCTTAACCACACAGCTCATCATGATGGCTCCTCAACACTCGACTAGCTCCTACCGAGGATGATCAGTCCACAGGCTGAGTTTAAATCAACCGAGTGAATGTTCATGCCGACTCGAGAATAACTCTAAGGTCTGTGTCTGTCTAGGCTTTGCCTTGCGTGAACAAGGTCCTAACAATATCTCTAAGAGGTCTACACATCTCAATACAGTCTCTGGATCTCATTCAAGGTCCAGGCCCACTCGTTGGATCCATACCAAGGCCCATCAGTACATGGCCTGGTCTAAAACTGTCCAAACGAGGCAACTAGTCCACTATTACTGATAACAGTCCCATTACAATCCATAACAGCTTAACAGTCCAATAAGAACTACCTCTTCCAGCTAAAGGGTTCACATCTCCACACTTAGGCCCAGTAAGGGCCCGCCTAGACACAGACACGGGTCAATGATCTCCGAAATCACACCATCGGGTCACCTCTAGATACCCTAGGTTCAGGTCTTCCAATTATGTTTAATTAATAGTAAACAACTATTCTAAGATCTAAGAACGACAGAGTAAAATAACAGTGAAGTATAAACTTCAATCAGAGAATCAACGGGAAAAGCAACGGTCCAATCCTAGGTAAATGGGCCACTTTAGGTTCGGGTCTATCTCCGGTAATTCGATCTCTAAACGATGTCATTAATGCCGTAAAATAATGTATTTGGTGCTTAGTTGGTTAAGGGCATTGTTGACAACTTTTAGGGGTCGAATCATCTTAGATTTATCAACCAAAACACTAAACAGTGGTCCCCACGAGTCAAGGTCGAGCCACGCCATTGACTCGTGCTTGGCACATTGATGGAAGTTCATTTGGATGGTTAATGGGGTCCCACAATCGATTAATTATAAAACAATGCTAAACTCACACCCTAGAGTTCACAGTGTGGCAGGTCGACCTGGCAAGGGTCGGGTCGATCTGCTCCACTGGGAATCAAGTTGGGACTTGGTTTGGATTCTGGAATTTCCAGTGTACCCGATTGACCAAGTGGCCAGCCGGTCGATCTGGTACACAGGTGTACCTGAGTCAACAGACTCCAGGCCAAATCTCAACTTTTACACTAGGGTCTGGAAATATTAATTTAAGGTTAATAAGTTAATTTATTCTAATGGGGTTCCACGGAGGCTAAGGGTCCTACTCTTTAAATTTTCTAAGGCTAATGGTCCCATAGTATATGAGAAACTAAGTGTTTTACTTAATTAATGAGGCTAATGGGTTATGGAAATAGTGGGCCCCGCCCCGATTTGGTCCACAAAGATTAAAGGGTCTAAATTTCTAATTTGTGAAAATTAATGGTGCTAATTGGAAGTATTAAAACTAAGGCTTAATTAATTAGTAAAGAACTAGTGGTTTATAGATTAGTGGGCCCCACTGGGCCCAAAGCCCCAAACAAAACCCAAGCCCAAACCCACAACAGATCCCAAGCCCAAATCCACGTGGACAGGACCCAAGCCCAACCCACGTGGACAACACTACCACCCCCTCATCAGGTCAATCCCATCCCCATTACTCCCTCACCTACCCTCACATTCCCCATCTTTCCACATGTCACCATCCTCCCTCCTTCCTTTTTCCATTTTTTCTTTTTTCTAATCCACTCATCTCTCTCTCTTTCAATAAAACTCGTCAGGCCCTGAAAGGAAGCACAGAACCCCTGTTCTGTTACAAACTTAGCGTCCGGCTCTCATCAGGTCATCGGGTGGTGGCCCCCGCATGGATCAACTTGGATCAGGCTGCATCACGAGTGTCGCTCAGGGTTCCTGTTCAGGATGTGTGGCCCGGATTCCCGAAGGTGACCACCTGGGCCCCACTGTTGACAAAGAAAACAGATGGAGTAATCCACGGTTTCTTGTTTCACAGGTTAGTATACAACACCTAACCTATGGCCCACCTCTGATCAAAACCAGATCAGAGCCCTACCCCTAGGTCGCCCCACTCACTCGGTCCTGATGGACGGGCTAGATCTGTGCCCAGATCACTCTGGGGGCCCCACAACCTGATTAATTAAAATGAAAACCCACCTCTATAAGTCACGCCTGATACAGAGAAAGGTAATGATCGTGGGCCCCACTGATCAAGGGCCCACGATCAGCCCCCAACCTCTGAGTCGCCCATGGACCCTCCACAAGATGTGGGGTCCGGATCTGCCAGGGTGGCCCACCTGGGCCCACTGATCTCAACCCAACGAAACACTCTGTTTCACAACCGTGACTGCAACAGTCACTCTTCTCAACTCGTATCTAATCCGATTGCTTCTTACTTTAAATCATTAATCAAATTAACAAATAAGAAATTGAGAAACACCACAATGCCCTCCATCAATGGCCATTCAATCTCATACGTGACACTAATGCTCAAGGTAACATCTAGCACAATGACTGACTGTAATACCAAATCAAGAAGAAAATCAATCCACATATGTTCTATGAAATTAGTTCAGAGCACTTGCCTTTTTGCGAGAGGGGTTGTAGAGAGAAATAGAGAAATAACAGAGAAGATCCAAGTTCCAGCTGTGAAGTGAGGAGAAGAAGAAGCACAGCTGCTGTAGCAGCTCTTAAGAGTTGTTTCTAGTACAATGACAGCAGCCTCCAGCACAGTTCCAGCAATAGAAGGAAGAGAGGAATGAAAAGGAAGAAGAGGAAGAAGACACAGCAGCTCTTTAAAACAGATTCCAGCAATAGTTGGGCCTCCCAGGTGAGGAATTGAAGAGGAAGAAGATGATGTAGCTGCTGCCTTTAGGAAGACAGTCACAGAGGAAGTGTTCCAGCAGAGAAGAAGTAGTTGCAGCACAGCCCAGCAGCTTTGGAGGAAATGAAATGGGAAAGAAGGAGATAGTGAAGTGGCTGCAGTAGTTCCAGGATGGAATTCCAGCACGAGCAGTAGCTGGGAAATGGTTCTTCCAGCAGTGAATCAGTGGCTCAGGTGGAGAATGAGAGGGGTAGGAGATGAACCCAATGGATGCTGCTCCCAGGGATAATGCTCCCAGCCACAGAACCAGTCCTGTAGCTTCAAGAGGATTACAGCACAACAGTAGCAATGGTTGCTTCTACTCAACGTGGGAGAGGGAATGAGGGAGTGGAGAAGAGGAATGAAGGAAGGCAGTTGGGAGGCTGGAAGTTGTTTTCTTGGGAAGAGGGCTGGAGGTTTTCTTGGGAAAGGGGCTAGCTTAGGTTTAGGGTTTTGGGTTTGCAAGAGTTAAGAGAGGTTTTATAGTTTTTAGGTGGGATGATTAATTACTAGATTAGCCTTAGGGTTTAGGGTTTATCTTGGGAGTAGGGTTAGGGTTTGAGGGTAGGCTGGTCATTAGTTGGAAGCTTCTAGAGGAGGACCCTCTTAACACTGACCCACACTAATTAACTTAATTAAACTTAACTAAGGACCCATCTACACTAATAGCCTAGGATTTATTCATACACCCAACTAATTAAAAATCAACCCAACTAACCTAGTTTACCCAAAAATCTTAGGAGATCTAACTAGTCAATCTAATTAGCCCCTAATTAGCCCAAATAAATCAGTAATTAACAATGATTAGCCATAATTAGCAATAATTAGCGAAGATTAGCAAAGATTAACATAATTAACCAATAATTAACATAAATTAACATAAATTAGTCTATAAATTAACAATTAGAGGGCCCACCAAGGGTGGGACCTCACAGTGGCCCACCACTGATCAACTTCCTATCACCAAGCACCCTCCACAGTTGTGTTCGCCAGGTCTTCAGGGTTATTGTAAGGATTTTTCTGGAATTTTTCATCACCATCTGAGGTAGGTTTTATCATCTTCTTCCTCAGTCGTTTTTGACACATTATTGTCAGAAAGTTTTCATCTCCACCGTCCAGATTTATGGATCCTTATCCGATACTCATCAGATTTGGACTAGAGGAAGTACATTTGAACTCCTTCAAGAGTTTCAAACTTGATCTGAGATTAGATGACCCTGTGGGGCCCACGCAGAGATCCTGCACCAAAAATCATGGTCGCCTGGCTCTGTCTGGGATAAATTTCTGCACTATTTTTGTTTTCTGTTGCTGGATTCCTCATCAGATCAAGACAGTGCAATCTTCCTGCTGTATTAGTAGATTTATAGCAGATCAATATCAGCTCTACCTTCTGTTTTGTTGATCTAAGGGCTGGTCTCTTTTTGCACTACTGTTTTGCACTCTTTTGTGTACCGTTGGATGCCTCTGTTACTTCTCTGATCTCTTCTACTATTGCTGCTGTATGCTGTTGATGCTGCTTATGACTGATTAAATACTGTTCAGTGCTGGTTACTGCTCTGATTCTGCTGTATTAAGCCTTTTTATAGCAAATCAGAACACCTTTTTGGTTGGTTTGGGTGGTGCTCTCTTTCTTTTTCTGCTGTTTTGCTTTGTTATCTACTACATTCTTACAAATGGAAAAGTACGATGTCATCCCAATTAAGTTCAACGGACAGAATTATATGTCCTGGTCCTTCCACTTGAGGAACTTTGTTGAAGGACAAGGTCTTTTTGGTTATCTTGATGGATCAATAACCAAACCTCATATTACAAGCACTTCCGACTCAAAAGGCCTAGCCACCTGGTCCAAAGAAAATGCGAAAGTCATCACTTGGATCCTTAACTCTATTGATCCCTCTCTTGCTGTGGCCCTTCAAGCCTACACCACCGCAGCTAATATGTGGGCTCATCTGAAGAAAGTCTACCATCAAACAAATAAAGCCCGGAAATTTCATCTGGATAGTGAAATTGCCAGATACAGTCAAGGGGATAAAACTGTGCAGGAATACTTTAATGGTTTCCTCACCTTGTGGACTGAAAGGGATTCCATGCTGATCCAAACGGTCTCTTCTGGATTTCTATCTGAGGCTCTCCAGTTACAAGAAGAAACTCATATCAGCCAGTTTCTTATGAATCTCCGACCTGAATTTGAATCTGTTCGGTCTGCACTTATGAATAGGGAGAATACTGCTAATCTTGATACTTGCCTCCAAGAAGTCCTTCGCGAAGAACTTCGTCTCACTTCACAGCGCACTATTCTGGAAGCACCTGAAGCACCCAAAGCCTTCCTTGCGCCTCTTCCTGCTGACTCGGCTCTTCTGGCAACTCCAAAGCAGACTCAATGTTATGAATGCAAAGGCTTCGGACATATTGCCAAAACTTGTCGCAAGAAATTGGTTTGCAGATATTGCAAACGGATAGGTCATGTGATTGATGAATGTCGAAGCCTGCAGAGACGGAATGAGACACAGCCTAAGAAGTCTCCCTCCCATATGCCAAGACAGAATGTTCCATCCGCTTTTCAGGCTCAAGCGCCCTTATCAGATACAGGCAGCACTTCCTCCGGAGCTATATCCATGACTCCTGCTCAGATTCAAGAGCTGATCCAGAGCACAGTCACTTCTGCATATGCGTCTATGGGCTTCTCTGGTGGTCGGTATCAACCTCATTCTCATATAGCATCTCCTGCCTTTCATTCTTCTACATCTCTTTCTTCTTCTATCACCACTTCTACCTGGTTTTTAGACTCAGGAGCCTCAAATCATATGACATCTGTAGAACATAGCTTTACAGATTCCCACCCTTATCTTGGAAAAGAAAAAATTACCACTGCTAATGGTGATCAACTACTCATTTCTGGAGTTGGTACCATTACTTTATCTAGTGTCACTGGCCAGCCCATCACCCTTTCCAATGTCTACTTTGTTCCAAAATTATCGGCCAATCTACTTTCTGTAGGACAACTTATTGATGAGGGCTATCTTGTTTACTTTTCTTCTTCTGGTTGTGTCATACAGGGGCGACAAACTGGGAAGGTGATCGCGACGGGGAGTAAACATGGGCGCCTGTTTTTGCTGGACATTGGACATCATTCCTTCTTTGCTTCTTCTTCTAATAATTTCAAAAATTTGTGGACGGTTTGGCATAAACGTCTTGGTCATGTGAACAATGCCAATTTAATTTCTTTGTTTAAACTTGGTTGCTTGGACTCTTCAATTGATAATAAAATAATGTCTTCTTTATCTCAATCAAAATGTGAAACTTGTTGTTTAAGTAAGAGTCATATTTTGCCATTTTCTGTTCATAACTCTCGTTCATTAGAATCATTTGATATCATTCACACTGATGTTTGGGGCATTGCTCCTACCTTGAGTAGGTCAGGATTCAAGTACTATGTGACATTTATTGATGATCATTCCCGTTATACTTGGATTTATTTCATGCGTTTAAAATCTGAAGTGTTTTCTATTTTTCAAAGATTCTATAACATGGTACACACTCAGTTTAAGAAAGATATCAAGATCCTTAGATCCGATTCTGTCGGAGAATACTTGTCTCATGAATTCTCTGCTTTCCTTTCTGATAAAGGAATTCTTCATCAAAAATCTTGTCCGCACACTCCCCAGTAGAATGGAATTGCGGAGAGAAAGAACAGACATATTCTTGAAACTGTTCGCACCCTTTTACTTGCATCTTTAGTTCCTCCAGAATTTTGGTGTGATGCTGCACAGACTGCGGTATATCTGATTAATCGTCTTCCCAGTGTTGTTCTCGGCAAAACTACTCCTTATGGAGTTCTCTTTGAACATCCACCTTTATACTCTCACTTACGTGTGTTTGGTTGCTTGTGCTTTGTTCATCTTCCACCGACTGAACGCACTAAGCTATCCCCACAGGCTGCCAAATGCATCTTTCTTGGCTATAGTTCTGAACACAAAGGGTTCTTGTGTTATGATCGGTTTGAAAAACGCATGCGGATCTCTCGTAATGTGATATTCCTGGAACATATTCC
The DNA here is from genome assembly GCA_038049695.1 of Cinnamomum chago. Classification (NCBI taxonomy): domain Eukaryota; kingdom Viridiplantae; phylum Streptophyta; class Magnoliopsida; order Laurales; family Lauraceae; genus Cinnamomum; species Cinnamomum chago. The sequence continues at coordinate 50,021,066 of CP142454.1, read as the reverse complement.
TTTCTTTTCATTACGTTTAGATCATCATCCCATTGCTGTGTCCTATTTGCCACAATTCCCGGAGTCTGATACTCCATCACCTGCTCTCAAGGTCTATGTCCGGCGTAACAAGGTTCCTCCTGTGGTGCCTCCCTCTCCTGATCATCTCCCAGTGCCGCCTACTGCTCCTACAGGTAACCATGCTTCTTCTGATAATCGCCTCTCTCTGCGACGATCTAATCGTCTTTCCATTGCCCCTAACCGTTATGGCTTTCCTGCTCTCTTTTCATCCTTAGATGGTACTTCTATACCCACCTCATATTCACAGGCCTCGAAGATTGCGTATTGGCAGGATGCTATGAATGAGGAATTGCTCGCTCTCGAAGCTAATCATACATAGGACTTGGTACCGACTCCTGAAGGCGCCTCTGTGATTGGCAACAAATGGATGTACTCCATCAAAGTTCACTCCGATGGGAGTCTTGATCGCTACAAGGCTCGATTGGTTGCACAGGGCTATAAACAGGAGTATGGAATCGACTATGAGGAGACATTTGCACCAGTGGCTAAAATGACCACCGTTCGTACTCTCCTCTGTGTTGCTGCAGCACGTAACTGGCCTCTGTGGCAAATGGATGTCAAAAATGCATTTCTTCATGGCGAATTGCAAGAGACTGTTTACTTAAAGCCCCCTCCCGGATATGCATGTCCTCCTCAGCATGTTTGCAAGTTGCGGAAATCTTTGTATGGACTTAAGCAAGCTCCCAGAGCGTGGTTTGATAAATTCCGGACTGCAATTCTTCAAGCTGGATTTCGTCAAAGTCATTCAGATAGCTCCCTGTTTCTTCGATGGACAACGAAGGGCTACACGTTCCTTTTAGTCTATGTTGATGATATGATTATCAGTGGCAATGATAGTGCTGGTGTTACGGATCTCAAACATCATCTCACTCGACACTTCAGAATGAAGGATCTTGGACCTCTCACCTACTTTCTGGGGCTGGAATTCTTGCGTAGCAAATCTGGCATTCGGGTTCATCAGCGGAAATATGCTACAGATTTGATCACTTCGGCAAGACTTGATGATGCTCACACTTGTGATACACCTATGGAGTTAAACAGCAAGATCAGTGCGGATGATGGCCTTCCCCTGGATGATCCCTCTGTTTTTCGGCGGATAGTTGGTAGTTTGCTCTACTTAACTATGACTCGCCCGGATATCTCTCATGCCGTTCATACGGTTAGCCAGTTTGTGAGCAATCCTCACAAACCTCACCTTGCTGCTGCCTTGCGCATACTTCGCTATGTCAAAGGCACCCTTAATCATGGTCTCTTCTACCCTTCGGGCGCTTCCTTACACTTATCCGCTTATGCAGATGCTGACTGGGCTGGTTGCCCCGATTCTCGGCGATCTACCACTGGCTGGTGTATGTTTCTTGGAGACTCACTGATCTCATGGAAGTGCAAGAAGCAAACCACCGTCTCGAAATCTTCTGCTGAGGCAGAATATCGGGCCATGTCCTCCGCGAGTGCTGAAATCATCTGGCTACGCCGTCTTCTTTGTGAATTCGGTGTCACTATTGGTAGTCCTACACCTTTTCATGGGGACAACACCAGTGCTACCCGAATTGCAAACAATCCGGTCTTTCATGAAAGAACGAAGCATATTGAGATTGATTGCCACTTCATCCGTCAGCATGTTGTTACTGAAAAGATAACTCTGCCTCATGTCTCTACTCTTAACCAGTTGGCGGATGTCTTCACAAAAGCTCTTCCCAAAACGCGTCATCATGATCTCACTAGCAAATTGATGTTTTCTGCCTTACCACATCAATTTGAGGGGGAGTGTAGAAGATAATGGCCCCTGTAAAACAAGGCTTAGGCCCAGCCCATCAAGGCCATATACAGCCTGTATATAGTTCCACGTGTGGGATCTAGTTTATGCTAATTTGTCTCATATTACTTCCATGTATAGACTAGGAGATATTGTTTACTATTCTGATTGTATTATTAGCATGTTTAGAGCCCTTGATTAGGGTATAATGAGATTATAAATTAACAGATGATCCTCCCATTGAGGTATCAGTTTCTCTCCAACTTTCGTCTCCTTCTTCCTTCTCTCATTGCATATTATTTCAGGACGATGCTCATAATGGAGTGAATGTAAGTAGAGAGATTGGGTATCAGATTTCCTCAAATCGGCGATCAGAACCGGCGATCTGAGACGGATCCCCGCTCTAGTACCAATTGAGGCAGCGCGGGAAGGAGGATAGCCAATGAGCTAAACTCCAAGCCAAACGGCTTAGATAGGACATCTAGGTCTCACACCTCAGACAAGAGAGAACTCACAATTGAGGAACCTCAAACTTTCATTAAATTTCAATGTAATTTATACCAAGTGAAAGGATTTACATCCAATTAGGCTAAGAGTTTCTCGCTCATGAGAGGATAGAACGACAAAACACACACAACCAAAGTTATGAAGATGTTCATAAGATGGTAGGGTATCAAAAAGATGGAAATATGGAGATTGATTTTGGAGCTTCGGAAATGGAAGGCGATTAGTGAGATGCACGGTGGTAGAAAGAGCTTCTACCCAAAAAGTGGATAGGACTGAAGAATCAAGGAGTAATGTTCTAACAACATCAAGAAGGTGCCGGTTTTTCCGTTCTACCACCCCATTTTGTTATGGTGTGTAGGGACATGTCTGTTGGGAAATAATGCCCTTGGATTGAAGAAATTCTTGAAAATGAGAAGAGACGTATTCCCCTGCTGAGTCTGAACACAATTTTTTTTTATAGTTATATGGATGTGAATTGACTGCAATCATCAATGAATGTGACAAAGTACTTATGATTGGTTTGTGGAATAGTCGGTGCAATACCCCAAACATCTGAATGAATTGAATCAAAACAATTTGTTCTGATTTCCTTACGAGTAGGAAAGGGAAGGGTTTTACTTTTGCCAGGTTTACAAGCAGAGCAATAAAAAAAGACATCTTTATGAGAACATGAAACTCTATTCATAATCAAACCATTGTTCAACATAAACACTAATTTTTGTGCGTTTGGATGTCCAAGACGCACATCCCAAAGTTGACGGTCATCATCCAAAGAAGAACTAAATAACGAAAGCAAAGTAACATCCTTAATTGGTCCAATGATTTGGAGAGGAAACATCCTTTTGCATTTAGGTCCCTTCCTTATCACCTTCCCCGATTCCTGATCCTGCACAAGACAACCAAATGAGGAAAATGAGACGGTGCTTTTATTTTCAACGAGCTAACCAACAGAGAGAAGATTAGAAGACGAATGAGGTGCAACACTCAAAACATCACTATGTACTAAATCAAAACATTTGATACCTGAGGAAACATGTAATGGAAATGGCAAAGTTTTACTCTTTCCGAGCTTACAAGTAGTGCAATCAAGAGCAACATCTGATGCTAAAATCTTCATTTTATTTATGTGACCAGAATTTAACATTTTAGTACTAATCACACGGTTAATGGGTCGTGGTCTTTCTGATACCTATTAACATTTGATGGACCTGTTCTTATGGATGGGTAGATCTAGGATGGGAAACGGGTTAGGTTAACAGGTGAGGTTTCCAATATGGATCTTATCCCATATCCTCCGCCCACATCCAGTGCAGGTCAACCTAATCTGACCGGCATTGACTCGCATAACCTGTAAACTTTTTTGTCAAACCAGTTAATCAGACTTGTCTTGTAAAAAACTCAGGCCAAGCGCGACTTCAGCTCAAGAACTATTTGAGATCCATCTAATGTCTACTTACATTTTTTAGCCCATGCATTGAACCAATCCATCTTTGGCCCATTTGTAAATGATTAGCCCGGGCCCAACTTTATTTCAAGAACTATATGAACTAATCATTTTTGCTGATCAAATATGGGTGATGCAGGTTAAGCGGGTTGACCCTAACCCACCCCCTTTTTCACACGGGTCAGGTTTTCCTGACCTGTTTTTTATGCGGCGACGGGTTAGCAGGTCAGGTCGTGTTTTTTCACCCTTGGGTAGATCCTACAGTCTTGCATCTATTATGCTAATGATTTTAATCATGTGGCATTGTTGATTTGAAGGTGGCCGATTCCGCTTGGAATGAAAATTTTCACATAACTTGTAAAAGGGGGGAATATTGTTCTCAATGGTTTAGATTTTAGGTGTAGGGCTACATTTATGTATGAAATTCAGCCCTGAAACTTTAACAAATTTAGCAATTAACTATTAAGCAGCAGTACAAGATTTTTTTAATATAGGGGAACTGATCTTCTGGTTTATAGTGTGTATTAATTGCTTTCTGGCCAGGGGATTGGGTATGTTTAGCGAGTTGCGTCACTTGGCAGCAACCAATATAGGTTGATTGCTTAAAATGTGGATGGAACCCTGAAAATTCAGCTGAAATTGAAGCGGATCACAATGAAGATCAATGTGATTGAACAGGCAATGGTGTATATGGAGGTGGATCGAGCACAAGGGGTTCGGACCCATGTGTGAGGAGTTTCTTTGAATAAGGGGGACCCAACCAGTCCTAGAAGCGCTGAAATTAGATCATTAAAAATACAGGAACGGTGGGCGGGATTGGGTTTATTTGGTAATTTGTGATCTTCAGTTCAGAAAACAGGGAGTTTGTCACTGCGTTTGGAGTTTGCATTAGTGCCCTCATGGGATGACAAGGAGTTGGATTTAATTGCCAATTAAATGGGGTGGCTTTTTTCTTGTGCGTGGGGGTGTGGGTGAGCGTGGGTGGGTGGGTAGGTGTGTGTGGGGTGTTTGGGGTGTGGGGCACAGTGTGCAAATTCCCTTTGTTCTTGGTTTAATTTTAGCAATATGAGGTCTTATGTAGAAGGTATGAATGTATTAGGATTTTTAGAGATCGTTCAATTAGGTTTTCTTGAGTTTTGAAGTATTATAACATGCACTGTAAGGGGCAGTAGAAAGGAGCTATTGCACAGTCCACTCTTCTATATTGAATAACAGTGAATATTTAGTTTTTTACAGTTCTGTATATGTTATATTGTCATCGATTCTTATGATTCTGAGTGTTTGTGATTTAGATCCAGACAAGTATGGTTGTTCAACTCTACTCCTACCTTGGGTAAATCCATGTTAACAGCGTAACAGTCCCTGCTACGTTATCATATCGCAGTCTCTTGATAGTTTGTATACTATTGTATGTTTCCGTGTGAATGCGTGACTGGATGAGAAATTTAGGACAGGTAAAATTTCTCTGCACTAGTAGCAACGACTAACTTCAAAAGATGGAAATAGAAAATCCTAAAGATCAGCCGATTCTTTTCAAGAGAAAATGGATGGACTAAACTTGATATGGAACAGGCCGTAATATTTTTTTCTGTCTTTTAAAGATTTCACACATGCGAATATGAATCAACTCTTTGTCCAACATACACAATGCAGACCATGGTTTTAAAAGTCGGCCTCATGTTGTGACTTGGTCACCCCAAATTGACCTGGCTTGCCTGAGGTTCATGGGACTTAGTGAACTTGTCACACCAAGACCTAAAAGTGTTTAATTGTGATATTTTATTAAAGAAAAAGTCTAATAAGATAAAAGAATATGTCGCTTATAACTATATAATTTAAGAACTCATTTAATTTGAATTGTTATTATTAAATTTGAGGAGTCAGAGGTGCTTGTGTTTAGATTCATGGTAACCTGCATCTTTGTATCATTGGGTCTTTAAGAAGGATTATTCTTGAGTTTCAAAACTTTTCTCGAAACCTTGTTAGTTCTATATGACTACCCACCCCCACACCCCCTACCCCCACGCGCGAGCGCGCACAAAGAGGCCCCAATATTTGTGAAAGAAACCCCAATATGTAGATAAGTCAACATGTGTAATGGAGGTGTGGGGTGACTTGACTTGCTTGTGGAAGAGTCCAAGATTAACGTGGCCAATGACTAAAACCATGGTGCAAACCTATGCATCTCGTGGTTTTACCCACATCTTTAAACAATAGGTTTTAAAGATTAAAATACTTCTAAGAAAAAAATTATGAGCTAATTTATATATGGCTTTTGACAGATTCAGGGAAAATTCTATGTAAAACTTGATCCTTTGGGAGAAGGTGCTAGTTGGCGCCGGTCATTCGGTCAGGAGATATATTCTCCGCTTCTTCTTGCATTCACACAACAGGTTAAAGAACTTTAAGCTTACTTGGTTCTGGTTTCAATGATGTTGGTCTATTATATATTTTCATGTGTCACAGATGCAGGTCCGTTACTTGAGGCATTGTTTTTCTTTTGCAGGATGGAGATAAATGGACAAGTTCTCATAAACTAAATTTCTCAGTGATGGGTCCCTCCCATAGCTTACCTGATAATGTTGCAATGATCACCCTTCAGGTACCTTCTTTTGTCAATCACCTTTCACAGCACAGCCTGCAATTAGAGTCTGAAAAAACTTCAGGGCAGTAATTGCGCTGTAAGTACTTAATAAGTACTTAAGTTGTACCTTCTTGATAGAATCAGTGAGATCATATAGTTAACATGCCCATTCAATTAAGTAACTGTTAAATATATACAAGGTATACAGTAAATAATAATATGAAGCAAAAATTGTCTTAAATATTGACAAATATAAAACATGAGAACTTTGATAAAATATATTGATTGTCTCATATTTTCTATCATGAGGTCATGAGGTTATACTACTAATTCAATACATGAAAGTTCTTTAACTTCATTATATTTTAGTCCATACCAAATAATAAACTGCCCCAAAAATTCATTTTGCAGTCGGCACTCCTATTAAAGCAACACGTCTATTGGTTCTATGGCTAAGTTAATTCTTATTTATCATTTGACCTTAGAAAATAAAGTGGGTTGGTAATAGTATTAGTCAACACCAGGCTAAGGAAGAAGTCCTGTATATGTTGGTTTTTACTTTTTGTAACAAGTACAGTTTGGCTGGTTTTTCCAGTTGATTCAATTGAAATATACTGAACTATTGTATCCATTTTGCCTGAGCTAATGATGTAATTCAGCTGGCCACATTTGTATTTCAGATAGATGATCACTCACTGAGACACCGTAGTTCTCCACTCACTGGTTTTTTTTATTGCTTTTATAGAAGAAAGTCGTTCATGTTCCATGTCCAAGAGAAGCCTGGCATTTCTCGGGGCATGATTACCTTGGTTCCTCAAGATTCATGGAGATTTCAGGGGTTTCCAGTGGAAAAGTTTGATAAGGAAAAAATAGAGACTGCAAGTCTTCTAATAGCCGGTTATACCAGAGACAGATCCTTTCAATCTATTAAGTTCTAATTTTCAAAATTCAATATTAATGATGCTCAATACCTTAATGTTGGTAGGAACAAAAGCCTATGTTTGATGGAGACTAAAGGAGTGAATATTTCTCACTATATATTTGATGCAATATGGTGTTAGTCCAAACCGAACTCAGATAAACCTGTGTTGACTGAATCCAATTGGACCTTAGTAGCCATCCCACAATACCCAATTCTAGTGATTTAAGAAGCAAAGTTAAGCAACCAGCCCATAGGTGATGATTAATCAACCATCCACACACTAGCAAGGATTCGAGTTTGCCCAATATCATTAGCTTTTTGCTATACCCAAAACACACGCACGTGTGTGCGCACTCCCACTGTGATGGTAAATCGACAGTCCACAGTAACTCCATTTAGGTATTTCAGTTGCTATGCGTGAATTCTTCAATTCTCCATACTAGACACATGAACATGGAGTTGAGGTGATGGAACAATGTCCTCTATTGAATGTAAAGGAAAGTTCATTAGGTCCTCCAAGAGTGCCATATTGTAAAATATGTCATCTTGAGAAGATGAAATATATAACACACACACACACACACACACACAGAGAGAGAGAGAGAGAGAGAGAGAGAGATGTTGCTGAAATCGTGTGTCCCCCCTTTAGGGTTCCATCACTTCTCATTATATAAGCCCTATTATTCAAATCCTAATACAAATCAAATCCTAAATTATAGCTACCTAATTGTACATGAGTTATGAGTAGGCTAATTGTAGTTTAACTAGAATACAATAGCTAATTAAGATACAAATACAAGTAATGGGCCCAGATAGGCTTGATTGACACCCCCCTTCAAATTGATGATGGGGAGTCATATAGTAGCAATTTGGTAACCAGAAACTGATGTCGAGGCCGAGGAAGTCCTTTGGTAAAGATATCAGCATAACTGAAGCTCAGTAGGGATTGGAGGTAAAAAAAATGATGTCACGCTTAAGTTCATCCCGAATAAAGTGACAGTCTACTTCAATATGTTTGGTGCATTCATGAAAGACAGGATTTTCAGTGATCCTGGTAGCCCTAGTATTATCTGCATGTAATGAAGTAGTTGAGGCTTGAGAAAAGCCGAGGTCCAAAAGAAGTCCTCGGAACCATAAGATTTCAGAACATGCGGAAGACATTGCCCTATATTCAGCCTTTGTGGAAGATTGAGAAAAACACTCTTGTTTCTTGCATTTCCAACAAATGAGAGAATTTCCGAGATACATGCACTAACCAGTAGTAGACCGACGTGTATCCTGACAACCTACCCAGTTAGCGTCCGCATAAGCGGTCAACTGAAGAGGATTATCCCTATGATAATGTAAACCACGAGTGACAGTGCCCAACAAATATCGGATAATGCGCTTGACAGCAGTAAAATAAAGGTGTCTGGGAGATGTCATGAATTGGCTCACAAGATTGATCGCATAAGAGATATCCGGTCGAGTGATGGTGAGATAGACAAGCCTACCCACCAAGCGCTTGTAGGTATGTGGTTTAGGAAGAAGGTCACCATCATCTTTACTCAATTTTAGATTGGCCTCTACAGCTGTATCAACGGGCGAGGAGTCATGGAGATTAGTAAGCTCAATAATATCAGATGTGTATTTGTGTTGATTAAGAAATAGGCCTTTGGGAGATTGATGCACTTCTAACCCCAAAAAATAATGCAAGGGGCCCAAATCCTTCATATGGAAAGAATCCCTGAGAGAAGTTTGGATAGACTTGATCATACCATCATCAGTGCCAGTGATAATGATGTCATCAACATACACAAGAAGAATAGTAACACCAATAGATGATGTTTGCAGAAAATGAGACAGATCGTAAGGGCTTTGAGTAAAGTCTCTTGTTCATAGGCGGCCCCTAAAAGTTTCGAACCATGCCCAAAGAGCTTAATTCAAACCATAAAGAGACTTTCATAGATGACAGACATATTTCTTAGATGGAGCTGGGACTCCATGTGGTATCCGCATATAGACCTCTTCTTTCAAATCCCCATGGAGAAAGGCATTTTTGACATCCATTTGGTATAATGGCCAAGATTTAGAACAGCAACGATGAGAAATGACCGAACTGTAGTCATTTTTGCCACAGGTGCAAACGTTTCGTTGTAGTCAATCCCATATTCTTGCCTATTTCCGAGTGCCACAAGTCTAGCTTTGTGTCTATCTAAGGAACAATCATATTTAAGTTTGATTGAGTAGATCCATTTGCAATCGATGGGTTTAACTGTGGAAGGACAATCCAAGCCTATGTGTGATTCTGATCCAATGCATCCAATTATTCCTTCATGGCCTGGTTCCAACTATCATTTTATACTGCCTGCAAATAAGAACTTGGGATAGAGATAGAAGAAAGTGTTGTCATCAAGGAAGTGTGTGTGAATCCATACCACTCAGGTAATTTAGAAGCTTTGGAGGAGCGACGCAGGATATCAGGAGTTGTGGAACCAGTTGTCCGCGGAGGATTAGGAGGACGGGCATCTACATTGGTAGGTTTTTCCTGACAATGATAAACAAAGTCAGGATGAAACGTAGTTACGTTTCGGTCATTTGAAAAATCCGGTAAGAAAACAAGAGGGGGGAGGACAATCCAAGTAAGTTTGAAAAAAATACCGGTTTTCAAAGAAAATAACATTACAACAAACCCTGATGCAAAGACCAATGGGGTCGTAGCACACTAAACCTTTTTGATTGGTGGCATAACCCAAAAAGGTACACCGGCGAGATTGTGCGGTTAATTTTGTTTGTTTTATGGGACATAAATGAACAAAGCAAACACATCCAAAGGTATGTAGATGATCAAACATAGGATGATGACCAAACAGTTTAAATTGCGGTGTTAATTGAGCAATGGTAGGGGATGGAAGACAGTTTATTAAATGTACTGCAGTGGTGAGAGCTTCTGCCCAAAAACAAAGAGGAACTGATGATTCAATCAGCAGTGTTAGAGTAACATCAAGGAGATGCATGTTTTTCCGTTATGCGGCTCCATTTTGTTGAGGAGTATATGGACATGTACGTTGATAAATGATTCCTTTAGTCTTTAGAAAAGATTGAAAATTATTGGTAACATGTCCTCCCTCCCCCCCCCCCCCCCCCCCCCCCCAACCAATCTGAGCGCAAAGTTTTAATGCATTTTGAAAATTGGGTTTCAACATAGCTAAGAAAAAATTGAAATGCCTTAAGAACATCAGACTTAGAATGTAAAAGATAAACCAAGGTAAACCTGCTTTAATCAACAATGAACGTAACAAAGTACTTGAAATGGCCATGGGAAAGGTGAGGGGCAATGCCCCAATCATCATTGTGAATTAAGTCAAAACATTCAGTGCTCCGTGTTGTGAAGTGAGGAAAAGGTAAAGGTTTACTTTTTCCTAATTTACAAGCATCACATTCAAAAGAAGCAGAATCAAAAGGTTTATTTAATAATCCTGATTTAAATAACGTAGACATTGTAGATGCATTCAGATGACCAAGTCTATTATGCTACAACCGAGAACGATTTTGAAGAAAAAAGCAAAACAACTTGTGTAAAAATTTGTTCCGAGTGAATGTAGAAACTGGAAGGGAAAACAGTTTGCCATGCTTAGGCCCCTTCACAATCACTTCCCCCGACTTCTGGTCCTGCACAACACAACCAGAAAAAGAAAAGGAAACATTGCAATTATTCTCAACAAGTTGACCCACATAAATCAAATTTGTAGCAAGATGAGTAGACACTAAGACATTGGTTAATGGTAAGGGGCCAGAGGTATCACCAACAGATGTGATGGGAAAATGGTCTCCATTTGCGGTTTGAACAATAAGAAGACCAGTGTAAGGAACTACATTTCGCAATTTGGTGGGTGAGGATGTCATATGGTTACTTGCTCCAGAATCGAAGTACCATGTATGAGACAGAGACAAATCAGTACCTGAGATGTTCATTGGTGTCAAGGCATTGATAATCATTTGATTTACCATATTAGGAGTGAGAGAGGCTCAGGATGCAGATTGTGATGAGGAACCAGGATGTGAAGAAGAATCATATTGGAGGGAACCACTGAAGTCAAAGGGTGAATATTGTTGAGAGGTTGCTGTGTAAGCACTTGGAGCGGACTGTACTGTGTAAGTACCAGGAGCTGACGGCACATTAGTTGCGAGAAGTAGAATTGCGACCCTTCTTCTGACATTCTTCAATAACGTGATCAATGGCTTTACAATACCTACAGATCTTTGCTTTGCATTGGTATGCATAATGACCATATTTTTTTACAGTTATAGCACTAAACTTTACTAATGTCCCTGGGAGGTGGTCTGGTTGTGGTAGCATAGGTAAGTAAAGCCTCCGCAGATCTCAGTTGTTCCATAGAAGTTTTGGTTACAAGACGTTGTTCCTCCCTCAGAAGTTCCTGAAGATAGTCATCTAAGCTGGGAAGAGGAGCCCGACTCATTAAGTTTGATCTAACAGTCTCAAACTCTGGACGAAGTTTCATGAGAAACTGGGTCCCGATGGCTATTTTGTTGTAAGGGAAGTAATTCTGGTAGAAGAGGCTCAAACACAGTTGCAAACTTGCTCTCATCATATTCAAACCATATTCGTCAAAACCCATTGTAATATTCCTATATAGACAGGATGCCTTGAGATAATTGGGAGATGTCGAGCTCTAAGTGAAAATGGCGAGCAGCATTACCTTGTTGATAAATCTTTTTAGGGAAATTTTCAAACATGGCCTTAAGTTTTTACCTTATTTCAAAAAAGGACAAGTTTTGAGACTTCAAATTGGCCCCTAAGCTTTCCAGTAAATTTTCAATTAAGGACATCCAGCCATTTAAAGGTATTTTCTTGTGACTTTTTCCCTCAATATTTTGAAATACTTAAAAGTACCCTTCATTTAAAGCCATGACATAGTTTCGGCAGCCACTACATGCAGCCAATCGTTGTGGGAATACTGGGTGTCCTTGATCACCGTGAGGACACCGGCAAAGGAAATGAGAAAAATATAGAGGAAGTGAAGGAGAGTTTTATTACAATGAAGGGTAATTTCAGTATTTTAAAAAAAATATGAAAAAAGTTGCCAAAAAATAACTTTAAATAGATGAATGTCCTTAATTGAAAACTTCTTGAAAAACTTAGGGACTAATTTGAAAAGTTTTGAAACTTGTGTCCTTTTTTGAAATAAGGCTGAAACGTGAGGACTTTTTTGAAGTTCTCCCATCTTTTTAAGATAATCCCACATCTCACAGGCAGATTTGCATGGTTTTAGATTTAGAAAAAAATGAGATTCAACAGATCCGAGTAACCAAGTTCTGATTTTAGCATCCTTAGTTTTCCAGGCCAAGATCTTTTTGTCATTATCCTCCAGTTTAGGTTTGGAACCGTACATGTAGCCCCAGAGTTCTTTTCCTTCTAAGTAGATTTGAAACTGGAAGGCCAACGATGTGTAATATTTTCCATCGAAATGAACTAGGGCAATCTGATATTTTTCCATTACTACCAGTGTGTAAAAAAAATGCAGGCAACTTGTGAATAAAGGCAACAGAACTACTTGATGGAGAACAGTGCACGGAACAAGTGCAAAAATTCAAACGACCCTGTCGTCAATGGAAGGTGTTGTACATGGGCCCCACGAATTGATCTACTCACAGATCTGAGGATGGAGATGAACTCTAATAGAAATATAGAAATAGCAGCAACAAACTCAATTGACTCACATGACCAAAGCACACAACAATGCACAACAAGGCATAAAATAAAAGAAAAAAAAAAAAAGAAAAAAACACCAGACAACCCAATCCTGAGTGGAAGGATTTCCACATGGGCCCTAGATGGTGATCAATGGTCAAATCAAAGACTAGGGAATGGAAGGGTAGACTTTTTTCGTAACTAATGGAAGAAGTCTCACACAAAACGGATCAAAATCCACAATTTTGAACGGCTATGATGAAATCTGTTGGACAAAACTAAAATACCGAAATATATGGTAGATGGCCTCCCTCTGATGATAAAAAATTGCTGGAAAAATCACCATAAATAAGAGAAACGCCGAGCGACCAATGATTGGCTATTCCACTGTGGCTGTAATTTTGATCTCAGGTGGGCTACGTTTGATCTGAGATGGTGAGGGGTGATGAGGGGACTTGTCTCTGAGGAGGATCTTGAAGAAAGGCTTACGAGATGTCAACCATGCTCTGATACCATGTCATCTTGAGAGAGAGAGAGAGAGAGAGAGAGAGAGAGAGAGATGTTGCTGAAATCGTGTGTCCCCTTCAGGGTTCCATCACTTCTCATTATATAAGCCCTATTGAGTATTAACAGAATCCTAATACAAATCAAATCCTAAATTATAGCTACGTAATTGTACATGAGTTATGAGTAGGCTAATTGTAGTTTAACTAGAATACAATAGCTAATTAAGATACAAATACAAGTAATGGGCCCAGATGGGCTTGATTGACAAAATAGTGCATCAATATACACCATAGGAGCTTTATACTATCCTATCTTAATGAGATTTGTGGTTGATTTTGATTGATTGTAGTTCCCTAAACAAGAGATAATAGAAGTTATATAAAAGAGAGGCCTGTTGATGCTAAGGCGCAACTCCATTCACTCAAATCAGCTCTCACCTTTTGTTGTCATGGTATCAAAGCCGGGATCTGAAGAAAGGAGTTCTTAAAAGATTGTCGACTCAAGAGAAGCTTGTTTCGCTTTCTCTTCGTCTCTTGTCTTTTTTTCTTTATTTCTTCTCCCCTATTTGATTTTTGATCAAACACGTATTGATACATCCCCAGCATCTATGGATTCTCTTATTTCTGATTCTTGGATTTCTGGGTTACAACTGTGAAAATTTTGTTGGATCTATTTGATTGAATTGTTGGATTTTAGTGGAACCAATATGTAACAACCCAGAATCCAGGGCGCTGTTGGACTCCTTATTGTAACCAACAAGTAGCATAATACTATCATGAAAAATTATTGGAAGCATAAGTAACCAGGCTTTTACCTAGAATCTCAATCTTTAATTAAAAAATCAGTACAAATCTCAATGGCAATGGAAATATATCCAAAATGAAATAAATTATCTAATTCCCAAAAACAGTCTTTGTAGTTTGAATGAATCAACTAATGCATTTATCTAATTTCTAATTTGATATGTGAGTCCCGTGTTGCTCAGCCGGAGATGTCAAATCCTATTTCTTCATTGTCAGGATCCTCATGTCTTTCACTCTTTCTACGTTCTGGTTACCTGGGATTGGGGCAAAATACACAGATCAGTAACACTCTGAATATCATTCTACATTTACAAGTATGTGTGCAAATAACAATGTAATAAATTAAATATTCAGCTTAGTCATGAATTAATTAGAAGAGATGTTTGTTAAGTCAATTCTACATTTGCAAGTATGTGTCCAATGGGTGGGTCCAGCCAATTCTTTATTACATTCTAGATATCATTCTTCATAGAGATTACGTGACTTTGATTCATCACCAATTCACAATTATTCCCAATACCCATAACGAGGCAACTTGGAATTGTTCCCACACAAGTTTTGGGTTTCATGCGCCCTACTCCAATCCTTAATCGGTACCCAGCAATGTAAGAGCAATTGAATAGTTACCCAGCTAGGTTTGAGCTATTTCTCCATTAAAAGGCTTAACAAAATTGTCCATTGTAAATCATAATGTGCAGGCATATTGGGACTACACGCATCACATGTTTTACATTACAGGATTAGAGTTTTAGGTCTGTGAAACGTAACTATAGTAGAATCCAACATCATACACGGATACATTTATTCATATTTAAAATTCCATAGGTTAATGAAGAAACATGAGAGAACTCATAACTTAATAATTCTATGCCATTCAGATTCATTCTATGTCACGGCCCAAATTCTGGGGGCAATGTCTGGTTCTGGATCGTGATTCTTTGGCAACATTCACTACACATTCATCAAGTAATTTCCACAAGGAATTAGGCATTTAAAACAAACTATAATTTCAATTAACTTATAAAGGTCAAATAAACATCACTAATCTATGAAATAATAAAATTTCCATGTTCTGACTCAAAATCAATGAAGTCCTAAACATCAAATAAAATCTCCGTAAGAACGGCTAATCCCTCTATTAGCTATTTAAAATCTCTATAAGAAGGGCTAACCCCATCTAAATCAAAACTGGTATCCAACAGGCATAAGGGGTGTTTATACCCAACCCATAAAAGGTTGAGTTTAATTCCTCAATCATGATTTAATAATCGACCATCAGATTTTTATTATAGTGCACAAAATCTGTTTAAAAAAAGTCATAAAAAATCATTTAAAAAAATGAAATTAATTTCACCAATCAACATCACATATTATGCTCGATAAAGATAATCAATACTAAACCAAGATCACAATCTCAGCACGAATAGGAGTATGTATTCAACCACAAAAATGTGTGTGACACGTAAACATCCTACCGTGAATATGTAACTGTCAATAATCAGATCATCAAACATATGGAAACAACAGCAAAAGCCATGCTCAATTTTCAGATAATAAGAACAAATCAGAGTAGCCATAAATATAAGGGTCCAGCCAGGCCATATTCCCAATATGGGGTTCAGCCATGCCTAAATCCCCTCGGATGGCGTTCAGCCAACCTTGGACTCCTCTAATGGAGATCTGTCAAGGGGTTGTTGCCTCGTAGTGACCGGTCCACCACCACAAAATGGGAACTAGAACCATCAGTTAATATCTTCCTCGCTTTCAATTGATTTACTTGTAAACAAGCGGCAAACCATAACTTAGGGCTCTCACATGCACACTAGTCAACACTAATCAAGTTCCAAATGTAAGTAGAAAGGATTCTCCACTCACCTTGTGTAAGCCGCTGTCACTCAATTGACTTGTGGAAGGCTGTAGACCATTAAGAACCTCAGATTTGCTGTCCCTTTCTTATACTCCTTGATTTCTCCTTGCCAAACTGTTATGGTCGTCTAAATCAGGTTTATTTTGATGTGGGTTTATATTGATGCGCAGCGGAAGAGTGGTGGGCCCATAACTCATAGGTCCCAGGATCAAAACCTAGCTCTGATACCAAACTGTTATGGTCGTCTAAATCAGTGTGGGTTCCTTGAACCCGCCCTCTTCATACAATTTTAAATGAAGTAGGTGGAAATGGATGGAAGTTAATAGCAAACGGAAAATATATCACTGGTTTGTCTTCTACGGAAAACAAACCTCCCAAGGTTCCCATGGAATTAAGATTCAATGTTCCTTTTCATATTCCATTCAAGTTCAACTCGTATAACTAAGAAGTAGCAACTTCTCCTACACACTAGCAACTTAACAAAATAGACTTTGACTCTAAACGAAGACTCTTTTTGAGCAGGACTTATTCAAAAACCAACCCAACTCACCATGCCACCTAGTTCCATGGAAGCCATGCAAATTAATGTTGGCATGTTATGCACATAACACAATCCTATAGTCTTCCCCTCAGAGTGCTCTAGGATTAGGTTTCCAAGTTGTAAGCTATGATGCCCAGATACGAATATGGATAGAAACTCTGATACAAGGATCGGGGATCCGACTTCTTGCTTTTGAAAATCTAGGACATGAATACACATATCGGTGTCCTAATTTTTATTTAGATCTCTTTTGAATCAATGAAAGTATCATTGTTTTCGTCCCTTTCTAGCATTTTTTTATGGTGAGATGTAAAAATATTAAAACTATATGAAGTAGAGGACTTTATAAAGAGGATATGTTATACTTGTTCGCTAGAAGTATCGATGCAGTACCAATACAAGTGTCATATCGGTCCAATACGGATACGTTGGGCTTGTTCAAGTGTCACGACCCAAATTCCGGGGCCCTATGGATATTCGGATCGTGATAACTTGGCAATGTTTACCATTCATTTATCAAATAATTCACATAAGAGATTTGGCATTTAAATCAAACTATAATTCCAATTAATTTATAAAAGACAAACAATATCAATAACCTCTGAATGATCCAAATTTCTATGTACTAATTCAAATCAATAATGTACTAAAACATTTGATAAATTTCTAAGCAAAAGCTAATCCTTCTAAATTGTTTAAATATTTCTCGTTCTCTCCTTTTAACCACGCATGCCAAAATCTATGTGCTAAACGACGTCCTGATCTGTCCCACCCGCAGTAAGATTACCTGAAGGGGACAGCACAACATCAATATTACTGGTGAATGAATATTCCTAATTACACAAGCAGCATAAAACATAATATCACATGATCAACATATTTGAATCAATATATTAAATGCCATAAAAAATACATCCATATATATATATATATATATCCGTGCCCATGCACATTACCACGCCTCAGGCCCATCGTATACATGTATACCGGTCATCATAACACTGTCTCATCAGACACGTCCACTAAGGACCAGCCTATACAACAGCCTAGACACTAAGTCCAACATCCCACGTCTGGGACCCGGTGCACAATATCACATAACAACCAGAGTTCATTATTATTAATATTTTACATCATAGTATTGTGAGACCAGTTCCATATCATTACTCCCTTAGATTGATGCCCACTTCTAATCATAACAGGTAAGAGGTGATATAAGAGTGGCCTACTTCCACAGAATATTACACAAGATAACATAATCATGCTGACATTCCCAAACAGTCCATACCAACTATTATAAAACACATAGGACTTCAATTAATTTAGATGGAATGGTAATATGGTAATTACATAACAAATCTAGGGTTATTCATTACTTATCCAGCACATATGTCCTCACGGAACCCATCACATAACATGATTCATGCCCACAACATTCCAACAATAGAATCTAGTGGGTCCCTCTGGTCTAAATCACGATCAGGTCTACTCTCTAGGGTCACCCAAATATAGGCTTTACTCTTAATGGATTGGGTTCACCATCAGATATCTTTACTGGGCCCCACGGGATTAACAAATACAATTGGAATTCATAAATAATCCTTACTGTTAACAAAATTGAAGTTCCTGGATAACTGATCAGATGGAGACCAGGCCACATGGGATCACCACCATTGAGATCGTCTCTGAGCCTACTTCAAGACGTGGGGTCTTAATCTATGATTGACTTAGTGAGTCCCACCACTGTTATCGACTCTCAGCTCAGTTTCTGCTACATTCACGCCTGGGTTCTTTTGATTCTAATGAATAGTGGAATCTACTGGTCTAAATCCAAGATGATCTTTCTCCCTATGGTAGACCATGAGTCCCTACAGGATGTGGGGGTTTGATCTCTGATCATGTCATATAGTGGGTCCCAGTGCAGATG
This sequence comes from Cinnamomum chago, assembly GCA_038049695.1. Taxonomy (NCBI): domain Eukaryota; kingdom Viridiplantae; phylum Streptophyta; class Magnoliopsida; order Laurales; family Lauraceae; genus Cinnamomum; species Cinnamomum chago. The sequence goes on along the minus strand of CP142454.1, from coordinate 50,002,459 downwards.
TCGACCAACAGCCCTGTTTTCTTCAATTTCACGTCAGAACCTTGAAAATCAATTGGATGGTGGCCCAACCGAGATCCAATCTTTGTAAGACCAACACCTCCTTGGTCGACCAGCAGTGCTCTACCAGATCTCTGGTCCTGATCTGTGATCAGGTGGGCCATGGGGTCCCACAACCCTTCAATATCAATTACAGCACTGCGGTCCAGTCTCTGTTTTCAACAAAATTTGAATCTATTCCATGAATCTTTATCCCCTTTCTACATGTATGAATTCCATCTCCATTAACATGTAATCCCATAACCAAAATGGATATTATTAGTACAGAATTTACATAACATATGATTCCTCAATCAAATCTTCTTAACAGAGAATCTAAATCACATCACATTATCAACCATCAAACTTAAATCAACTAATTAATTAGGAAGATTACTCACCTTTGGTACGTGATTGTTGCTTTTGCGATGTGAGGACGCGAAAAGGACATCGATCTTCCTCTCCTCCTAGATTGCAGCCCACAGTCTTCTCAGAAAAAAAAAAAAAAAAAATTCCAAATTAAAACACCATAATAGGGGTCGTTGGTTTGCTTATGTATATATATAAGGATGTGTTGTAATAACTTCCTAATTCTAATCTCTCTTATTTCCCCTATAAGAGTTGTTATACAACTCCAGTCCCAAAAACGTGAGACACTTTCCAATTCCATAATAAGTACTACTTCTAACTCCATAATAAGGAAACAACTAAGGTACTACTTGGGCCAGACTAATCCTGGGCCATGTAATTCAGGATATTACATCAAGTATCTGTGTATTATAGGGAGTAAGAGGAAGAGAAAAGAAAGAAATAAAGGAATAGGCTTTCGATGAATGAAGAAATATTTGGGGTTGTGTGCACACCCTTTGTTCTGTTTAATTACCTAAACATAGAAGAAAAGGGTCCCACGAGAGTTCTTTTCAAATTGAGAACAATATGGGTTTGAACCCTGGGCCCATTCAAGGGTGGTACCTGTCACAATATATGTAGGTTCAGGCCCACATGCCAACCTGGATAGTTGTCTCAAATCCAAGCCCATATTGAGTAGATCTAATTGTCTCAAATCCTTTTATATATATATTCCCATCATTAATTTAGATTGTACAGTCATATAATGTACAGATTGGTAGCCTTGATGAAGGCACTTTTCATCCTATTTGATGGAAGGGTCGATCTCTAAAGCAGGCACCTAAATTCATATGCAGCTCAGTGCTTTGCATTATTTCAATTCTTGTATGTATTGATAGTACCCACTAAAATTAAATCTCATTTTCTTCAATTATCCATTTGGTTCCATTGGGCAACCCACAAGGAACCAAATAATTATTAATAGTCAAAATAATTTAATTATACAACTCAGATTGTCATACCAAATAATTAAATAAATAATTATTTAAATTAAGATTTTGAGTTCAAGAATTTCAATTGATCCGAAAATAAATCCAAGAGATAATTAAATTTCTATAAATAAAAATTATTAATTATTCAAATTTCTACCGGGGATTCAGGGATATTACACATATTTTCTTTAGTTAACCACTATATGAACCGCCTCGGCACCACCACCCTATTGAAGGCCTTCTCTAAATCAAGAAAAAATCATAGGTAAATTTTTCATTGTCATCGTCATCATTATATTTAGATGAATGTTCTTCGATCAGATATTCACAAAAAAAACATGCAATGATTACAAAGCAAAATGGTATGAAGTTGCTTCTCATGCAAATGAATTTATGCCATGAGCAATGGCGCAAATATTTTTCATAATGGCTTGAGTTTGTCACTGTTGCCATTCGCCTACAATGAGATCAGACTTCAGCCTCCATTACCGCAATTTCATATCGGCAAATTGCTGCTTCTACCGTTCTCTGTGTTTTCAGCAAATCTACTGATGTGGATGATCCAGATGGTTCTCATGTGAGACTCCTTTCAAATAACTAACACTTTATCTCATCACATCCTAAGTAAAAGCAAGCCATATTTGTACAATATTTCTTGGTATCAGGTTCTTGATTCAAAATAAGGAAAATTCTTAAGTTCGTTGCAAATCGTCATATTTATGGTGTTCTCTGCAGGAACTTGAAGATGGCAGTGTTCTCCTTCGGTTAGCACACCTATATGAGGTCTTGATTTTCACTCAACTAATCATTTGAAACTTGATGTTCTTCTTGGGTGATGAGAAAAAGGAGAGAAAATGGTGGTGGAGAAAACAGTCCATAGTTCAAATTCGCACTGTGGAAAGTTTTTCCTCCCGTTTGCTCCACATCCAAACAAGCCCTTTGTGATCTGTATCTTCTACCGTTAGATGCTGAAAATAATGTTTTCGTGACCTAGTGAATTCAGCACCTCTCACCTTTTCTTGTAACTTTGACCCCCTTCATTCTTACATCTAATTTTTCTGGTGCTTCTGTCATAATTTGCAGATGGGGGAGGATAAGAATCTTTCAGTAATGGCTAGTGTGGATCTTGATAAGTTGTTTCCAAACAAGAAGGTAATGATAAAACACACATTATCTTGAAGATTGACAGCGTCAGTATTTTTAACAAATGTGAAATTTCAGATACAGTTGCTTTGTCAACCAAGCATGCTGAAACAATTGCTTGTCTAAATAATCATCTGTTTGTACATATACTGCCGAAATCAGCTCTAGGATGAGAGCCTTTTTATTTTTTTATTTTTTATTTTTGACCTCTAGCTTGTTCTGGTGCAAAAGTTGTTTTTCTAAGGTGTAGGAGATGAGAGATATTTGGGTTTGAAATAAAAGAAATAGGTGATAGAATGAGAGAGGAAGAAACAGAGGGGTATCGGGGAATAATTGTTTGCTAGGCTCATTGTTGAAAACCATCTAATTAATTGTTAAGGTTGAGGTAGTCATGAATACGACATAAACATGAAATAAAATGAGATGCACTTTAGATCAGATCCCTACCTTAAAATAAAATTAGATAAATCCATTTTTTTTTTCTTCCAAGGGTTGAAGAATGGTAGGAAAGATTTTTTTGGGTTTGCAGTAGGAAAAAAGAGAACAGAACAGGAAAAAATTAGAAATAATTGATTCACACTGATTAGCTTACAAAATAAAGACAAACCATATCTGATATCTTTTCCATTCTACTTCATTCCACGACTCATGCCTCAGCTCAAGCTATGTAGATTTATTTATTTATTTACCGTTCAAAAAAAAATCTACATAGCTTGAACTGAGGCATGAGTCGTAAAATGAAGTAGAATGGAAAAGATATCAGATTTGGTTTGTCTTTATTTTCAAGCTATGTAGATTAGAATGCATTTTTGTTCAAATGTCTTCAGTTTCCAGGTGAGGACCAGAACCTTGCTGGCAACTACCATCCAGACTGTCCTTCTGGTTCCTGGTTCTTATTGAATGGTGCCTCTACTGTTTTTTTTTTTTTTTTTGGTGAATAGAATGGTGCCTCTACTGTAGATGACCAATAGTAGGAAGTCACATTTTATAGTTTATACTGTATTGGCCTTTCCACCTCTGGACTTCTCCCAGTTCAACCACTTTCATCATTCTGTTTCTCCTTTTTCACCATTTGTTGCCCAATTAGTTTGGTTTTACTACCACAGTCGATGCATATCGCCCACAAGATGGTCTATATTTACTATCATTCATGTGTACACTGGTGAATGGCAATCAATCAAGAACTAAAGTTTCCAACTCTCACATAAATTATTGGTTTGTCTCACCATATGAGCAGTCTCTCAATTCTCAGTTTATTTTCTCTACAGATTAGCAAATTAACAGAAGTGAGCTTATCTACTAATCAAGAAAGGGCAGAAATGTTAAAAAAGAGGCTAGTTTGGCAAGTAAAAGCTGACAGGATGGAAGATACCGCAGTCCGAGGCGGGCCTGTTGATGTATCTAAACCGGTGGTAATGATTGGTCCAATGGAGATCCGTACATTTATTATCACTTTCGATTATATCAGTTCTCCAGTTGGTTGATCCCTTGATAATGATGCTCACATGTATAAGCTTTCACCGCAAGAACATCGGTTTCTCTTGAAAGTACTGTTCCTGTGTAATAATAACAAGGTTATGTCAAAAAATATTTCATCTTTGTTGTTGTGCATGGAATCTTATCTGCCTTTTCCTGCTTACCCACATCAACAGTGAACAGAAATCCTTGCCGACCACAACAGGGCCCATGGGATGAAGACTGGTGGCTTTGGGTGGGTCCATGGTGTTTATGGAGCTGGACCATGTTGGGGTTTTTTGTACCTGGACACTGACCCAACTATGGTCTAATACACTACTATGGACTCAAATGGATCTGCCACTAATGGAGAGCATTATTTGTAAACTATGACAATGGATTCTGCCATCCATAATCCATTATGCTTGCATTTTTCTGTGAATGACGATGGATTCTGCCTCTAGAGTTTCTAATCATAATATTTCAAGTGGGGTCTACTACAGTCTAATATAATTACATCTGTTGTGTTCATTTTAGTACTTATGGATATTATTAATCTCATCACCATCACCACCTCTAATAGCTTTGAAGACCCATTCCATCCATATTTTGGATGAGCCTTGTGAGCTTTTAAATCAAGTGGTCTATTTCTTCTTGGTCAAGTAGCAGAGATTTGTTTTTGAGAGTTGGGGTGTCAATTGCTTGACTGTAGGTTAATGGCCCGGCCTGGGCTGGGCTGGGTTAAGGAATATTTAGGCCTCATCGTACTTCAAAATGCATTGCCCAGGCCCAACTTGGGCCATATGGCCCAGCCCGGGAGAGCCTATCTCAAACAACCGAGTGAGAAGAACATTAATTTCTTTTACTCAAAGATCAAGGAATAAAGATACTACTAGAATTAATTCTACGTCTTGTAGACCTTAATGTATTGTTTAACCACTTGAATTTTTCCTACTCTAAAAAGAGGACTATGTAGTCGTATTTTCAATGCTTATATGATCGTCTAATTTTTATATCTTTGATATTTTTTTCGCTTTCTATTTTTTACCACCATCATTCTTTTTATTTTAATTTAACTAATTTAATGTTTTGACAACAATTATTTTATTTAGAATATCCTATTGGCAACTATCCATATTTAGTTAACTCTTTCTATAATTGTCTTTGCAAAGGTTGGAAAGTGCACGTGCATTGCATTAGTGTTAGATTTCATTTATTGGACTGGATGATTGCTGCTGAAATTTTGACTGGTTATTAAAGTTAAATTCGGACCTAAGGGGACCCATGTGACTGAACATGTCCAATAGTTTGTGATTTGTAACACGTCCAATAGTTTGTGATTTGTAAACCAGTCAAACGTGGTTCTATTGACTTGAAAAATATCAGAAATAAAGTTTGTAATAAGGACTTTTAAACTCCCAAATTTCAGCCAAAAAATCCCTTGGGAAGAGGGTCAACAAGGGTACTTAGCAAGACAAGAAGCAGATTTCAGCAGCACCGACATGCAAGTAGGCATCTTTGGAAGCTCCTAACTTCCGCATTTTAAGACTTGCTCACTATATTTTTTATTGGACTCATGAATCACCTAAGTCCAAATTTCATCCATTAGATTTAGGTTTAGAGCATCTTAGTAATGTCTCATAGTCCATTGAAAACACGCCCGTGCACAAGTTTTTCCTTTGAATTTTTCAGTATTCATAAGATTTTTTAAAACTTGCATAGAATTGCATTGTTTGCATTTAGAGCATTATAAATCATTCATATTTTCATAAAAAATTGATTTTGGTAAGTATGATGTAATTTAGAAAAAAAGATTTTGATTTTTCTTATATATTAAATTAGTTGTTTCATTTGTGTGTTCTTTTGCAGGTTTTTAGCTTATTTATGATTATCTAGATTAGGTTTCTTTATTTATATTAGGTCTTTTATTTTTGGAAAGTATTGTAATTAAATATTTTACATACAGTTGTTTTAGCAAGGTTGATGTATTTTGATTAGCTTCCATTTAGGTCGGATTTAGTTTTCAATTTAGGATAGGATGAAGTTGGAAGGTTTCTTAAAAAGCATTGCGCCCGGTGGATCGACCTGTACTCACCGAGATTTAACTACATCTCACCTTTGCACTTGGGGGTGACAAATAGGTTTTTGGCACAATTGTTGGGGAGCACTATATAAGGTTACTTTTTTTACTTTCCTCATTTACATTGCTTTATGGGTGTGACATTTTTGGCATCTTTCTAGACATAGGGGGTGCAAGCATGGAATGTTAAAATTGTCCTAATTGGAATTGAAAATTGCATGGAATGCTAGCAAACCATATCACTGATTTCTAGAAATTCCAAAAGTTACCAAGATTCTCCAACTTACTTATTTTTAAGATTTATTTTTAGTATTTAACTGCTCGTGGAAGGAAAGTAAACTATGCCCTAAAGATGTGTTCTCTAGTTAAACTCGATGTCTAAGAAAAGTCTTGTCCCACTAGGAAAGATAGTCAAGCTAAGTGGGACTGTTGTGACCTCACTGCTTACATGGGGGCCAGCGTCGTTGAGTTAACTTCATAAGATCGAGTTAAGGGCTGATGTGTACTTTTTTTTACCTTTAGTGAGGTTAGTTGGTGGTCTTAGGTTAGTCAACACTAATTTTCAAAAAAATAAAAAATAAAATAAACAAAAAAAAACCCAAAACTCCCAACAAAGAGAGAAGGTTAAGAGTAGTTTTTTTTTTTTTTTGCTTGCTAAGAAGGGAGTCTCCAGTTAAGAGTTATATTGAAAACTTTGAATCTTCAAATCCATCAAGTTCTTTAAGACCATCTATCATGACCCGAAATCCGAGGCCTTTCGAATTTCGTACCGAGACTCGTAAGCATCACACACACAGGTTAAATCAAAGATCACATAAAGATTCAAGCATTTACCAGCTTAAACCAAGTAGTATTAAAAATTCAAATCTAATAAACAAATGTAACATTGTCTAATCCAAGTATAAGATATGAAAATACATAATACGGAATGATGACTTCATGTGATAGAAAATGAGTAAGAAAATTTGCGTAATTACCAAATCAGTGCTCATGGAATCAAGTCTCTCTCGTAATGACTGTAAAGGCGCAGACTCCCTACGAGGTAACCATCGATGGACCCGGAGTTGATTGGGCTGATAGTGAATGTTTGGAGTTGGAGCCAAACATTCGAAGTGCTCGTACACCCAAGCTTCAAGTAGAGTCAGGTAATCGGCAATTTGTTTAACTTCACGCCGGGTTGCTAACCCCAATTGCCTGTATAAGTATGCCAGTGCAGCAGTACCCCATGCATATGTACGTACGTTTTCCAAATCCACCAGATGTGTAAGAAATATGATCGGCACCCTTATGCCACTCTTGTCTGTGAACAACGTACATCCCAGTAAGTACAGAAGGTAAGCTCTGACTGCACAATCAACCATCTCCTCTCCATCATCGTCAGACATTCCACCAAACCTTTCCCGTAGCCACTCCAATCTAACAGATTGGCCCCGCACCTGGATCAGCTCATCATGTGCCTCTATGGGTTCTACTCCTAGTGCATCAACAAGGAGTGCTTGAGCTGCCTCATATGACATTCTTTCATTATACGAGACAGTCCGCCCCGTCACTGGGATGCCTATGATGGATGCAACATCATCTAAAGTGATGGTCATCTCACCAAATGGCATGTGAAAGGTGTTAGTCTCAGGTTGCCACCTTTCCACAAAACCCGATACAATGATCTTATTGACAGAGCGGTATGATGCAGTAACTAAGGGAGCCAAACTGGATCTGGACATCCATTGCCTGAACCTATCAGACCCATTCAATTGCCATTGCCACAATGGCACTTTCTGACCATGGCTGAGACACTTCAGTGGTCCTCGATCCTGCAGTCAACAATTGATACATCATTATTGAATAAATTCACAACTTAATCAATCAATCAAACTTCATAGGAAACAAACGAAACGCACCTCTCCACTCCAAATAAACCCAGCTATATGTGTATCAAAGCTGGTCAATAACGACCTATCCCGTGGCCCATGAGATGGTTGCTCTTCCATCTCTGGTTGTTCTTCAACGTCCTCCTCACGAATAACAGGTTCTTCTACCTCTTCCACTCGGTGGCGACGCCTTCTGTTTGAAGCAGTAGGTCGCACCCTAGAAGAGCTCGGTTGGTCCATATCTGAAATAAAAATACAAACATTGTAGGATTATGGTGTTTTAAACAAACTGTTCGGATGTTCAGTTTCGAACAAAGTGAAATTGTTCGGACCTTCACTTTGGTCGGACCTGAAGGTCCGAACAAATCACTTCTGTTCGGACCTGAAGGTCCGAACAAATCATTCTTGTTCGGACTTTCAGGTCCGAACAGACCGTGCTTTCTGTGTGGGAAAATAAATGGCGATTATGTGTACAACCAGCCCAAATGCATGGAAAAACGTCACCATTGTTTGTAAAAACTTACATTGAATGAGAATCTATCCCCATAACAAGTTTTCATGAAAAACAAAGCTAATCTAAGATGGATAAAATGGTAAAGAATGAATGGTGAAGAAAAATGAAATGACAATGGTGGAGATAGAGATTTACCTTTGAAAGAGGATATTATGTAGAGGATTGTGAACGCCGGAGTAACGTCGGAGTAACGCCGCCGGAGAAGTGGAGAGAGTGGGAAGAAAGGGGATCGACTGATGTTGGTGAAGAGAAGGAAGGGGAAAACGTGTGTGTGTGTGGGGAAAGAAAGAGGGTAATGGAGGGAGGGGTAAAAACGAGATTTCTGCTGTGTGTGGAAAGAAAAAATGTCATTTTTAAATTATTGTGATGTGTGTGGAGAGAAATTGTGTGGGAAAAGTTAAATTTTGTGTGCCAATAGCATGACCCTAAAAATAATTGTAATGTCTATAAAATGAAATAATATGAACAATCTATTAAATCTAAATCTTCTTCGTCTATGTGGCTTCGACGCTCTAGTACGCATTGTTGGATGTGAATTTTGACCCCTGCCTGGGAAGGGCATTTTTAGGCTTGGGGAATCTCCATTCATCTAATATATGTTATTTAATTTTTTACATTGAAAATGAGGATTCCGACTACCTACAAAATTGATGGATCACGATCGCCACCTACAGTAACGGTCGTAACACCATTCTTCAACCGAAGTCGAAGAAAAATGGGAGAAAATAAATGGGTGGGTTCTTTCTCTCATCTAACGTGCTGTCGGTAACACACGACGGTTCAGCTGTCACATTAATTTGGATCTGTTTAATATAAGGACAATTCAGGGTCATATGAGTTAAAAGTCTAAATAAAGGATAATCCTCACACAGCTTAATCGCAATAGATCCAAGTAAAATAAGGAAAATAAAAGGGGGAGGTGCCAAATATTTAAGAAGAGGATTGGCTCCGTTCCTGGGTACCCCCTTTAGATCCCTTGGCAAAATACGTTTGAAGGCTGACTTTTAAAACCAAAATGATGATGCAAATGAGACTTTGACTTGTGATTTCTGTGTTTTTCGTGTGCAATATACAAGTGATAAAAGTGAAAAGCCGATAGGCTGTAATTGATTGGAGGAGGTCGATGGGCTAGTGATTGTTTTAGAGTGGCCGATGGGCCGTGATTGTTTAAAAGTGTGAGCGAAATCACTCATCTCATCTCATCATTCTCATTTATTCAGTTTTAGTAGTCAGTTCTTCATTTCCTTTTATCATTAAGTTCGATTAAATATCTGGCACATGAGGTGGAGGAAGAAATAAAACAAATCTTTTTGGGTTTATTTTGTTGGTTTTATAGTTTTTATGGATTTTTGATATTGAGCTAGAAGGGCCTAACTAGGAGATTCACTTGGATTTACGTGATTAGTGTTTTATTACTAATCATCGGATTAACCATATCCTAAGGTCCTAGACCATTAGTTCTCCCAATTCCCTAATGGAATATGAAAAGTGATGGGGCGAAGCCTAATGCTCTAAGCTACCTAACAAGGCAATCCAATTTATTCCTAGGGTGCAAATTGCCTAAATTTGATAGTTCTTGCGCCTAAGCAGTTTGTTGGGTAAGATCTTTAATTGATTTTATTTTATTTTGAGTTGAAGGTTGATTAAGAATTATGTTGAGGGTGTTTTAAGGTTCTGATTAATGTGTTTTTAAATATATTAAGGTTCTATTATTTTTAATTTTAATCAGAATTCCAAAAGGTAGTCGAAAACCGCAATTTAAAATTAAAACAGGGTAGGCGCCCAGGGGGTGGAGCCTATCCTGACGGTTTATGCTTTTCAGACTTTTTGATCTTTTCAGAATTTCGAGGGGTTTTTACTTGATGAATTTTAATGTTAAGATTGTTTTAAGTCTCTAGTGTCCAAATGTCAAAGTGATTCAGATTGGGATTTGAAACAAAATCAAGGATTCACGTTTTAGTGCAAGTGGGAGGATAGGCACCAAGGGAGTGGCGCCCGGATGGATCTGGCAGGATAGGCGCCCAGGGGGTGGCGCCCAGGTGGATTGCCTGTGATTTTCAACTATTCTGGATGGGAGTTACTTACTGGTCCTTGGGTCCGGGGATTGTTTTAGGTTCTGGTCTTAATTATTTTAAGTTATAAGGTGTTTAATAATTTATTTCCAGTTGAGTTGGTGGATTAGGGTCAAAGTGTAGGGTAGGCGCCTAGAGGGTAGTGCCCAGATGCATATGGCAAGCCCTTTGGCGCCCAGAATGACTACCTTAAGGTTTGGTCGGGTTTGTGATTCTTAGGTCAACTCAAGTTTGAATTGATAGGACTTAGTGTATTTTCATGGAGAGTGCTTGTTCGTAATCAGTTGAGAATGTTTCAATTAATTATGTTTTATTTTTAATTGATGGTTTCCTAAGGAATGGGCAGGGTAGGCGCCCAAGGGATGGTGCCTGGGTGGTGTTCATAGGCTGGGCGCCCACAGGGTGGTGCCCAGGTGGTTGTTTTGAGGTCGGGGTTGGTTTTGTGTTTCTAGGTTGATTCGAAGTTGAATTTTTATGGAAGTTGATGAATTTTGATAAAGGGTGTCTCTTCGTATTCTGTTGGGAATGAATTAAGTTTCAATTAATTAGGTTTGACTTTTTTAATTGATGGTTTCCTAAGGAATGGGAAGTCTAGGTGAAGTTCACAGGCTTGGGCGCCCAGAGGGTGGTGCCCATGTGGATGACAGGCTAGGCACCCAGGGAGTGGTGACCAGGTGGATTGACAAGCTAGGCACCCAGGGGGTGGTGCCCAGGTGACTGCCTTGTGGTTTGATGTTCTTCAAATTAATTCGAGGTTGAATTGATTAGGGTCTAAATTATTTAATATTTATAGGTGTTTATGTTGTGTTGATTAGTATTAAATTCGGGTTTAACTTCGAATGGGGTTTCTTAATGATTGGGTAAGATGGGTGCCCAGAGGGTGGTGCCTAGATGAACTTGGTAGCAGGCCAGGCACCTAGGGGGTGGCGCCCAGATGAGTAAGGTTTTGGTTGGTAAGTTTTGTGTTTCTTAGATTGATTTAAGACCTGTCAGACCCCGACCCATACTAATTCGATTAGTGTGCGATTAGTGTGCGTTTAGTCCTAAGTGAATTTAGTTGTCGTTGGGTTAGAAATAATTAGTTTAGTCCTGGATATAGCTTTGAGAATTTTGAGGACGTTTAGTATTAGTCAAACATGCTCAGGAAGGCCTGAGTGCACGTGTATGCTTGGGAGGATAGTATCGGTTTCCATTTTTAATTGTGATTTTGATTTCATTTGAATGATTTAACTCTGTGTTATGACTTTCATTTTTAGCCCATTCATGTTTGAAGCCCAAAAACCCAAGTTTTGACCCAAAATGGGTAAAATTGTCTTTTATACACAAATCTGGACACAAATTTCGAGATCTCAAAACCATGACAAAAATATACTTTTTGGAAACTAGATTTTTCAAAGATCATTTTGTCCTTCTTCATCGAGTTCATTCGAGGCCCACAAGATCTTGTTTTGTCAATGCAAGATTCAAGTTCATTGGGCCCCATTTGCAAGTGTTTTAAAGTCAACTCTTTCCTTCTTTCCCTCTTTTCATTCTCAAACCCTAACCCTAGAGCAGGAAAGAGGAGAAACCCTTTCTCTCCACTTTATTTCTCTTGAATGATCAAGCTAGAAGACTCCAAATGGAATTCCAACACCATCATCTTCTTCCTCTCTTCCTAAGCTTTCCATTGATACAAGTTTCTTGAAGTTTCTAGTTGGGCAAGATCTCCATTTTCTTCCTTCTCTCTTGTTTGGCCTTTTCTAGGTAAGACCTCCAACCCATCTCTTTAATGGAGCCTTTTTGGTTCCTAAAGATCTTGTTTTTAATATTGCAAACCCTTTTGTGAAAATGAGTTCCTTGTTTTCAAGATTTAGTGAGTTTTGTTTGGTTTTCATGGGTTTTGTAGTCTTTGGATTAGTTGAGTGGAAGTGCTTGGAGAAAGTTTGTGACATCTTGGACTAAGGCAAGTAACCAATCTAGGATGGATGATAGCATGTGTGCATTTAATTTGTTTTCTTTTCATTCTTCTCATTTCATTGGACATTTATGTCTTGAATGGAAAATTTGGGGATTTTGTGTTAGATTGGAGAATGGGAATGTAATGTCTCAATTTGTGCTATGAAATGTGTGTTTTACCCCTTGGAGAGCATGTAGGCTCAGGGAAGTGCAGGTTGAATGAGAAACAAGAAGAAGGGAAAAGAAATGTGAAAATCGGAATTGAAATGCACTTCCTGTGCAGTTTCGGTCAGTCGCTAGTCAGCTGGCGGCTAGGCGAAATCCCCATTTCGGCTAACCACGAGAAAACCGAGCTCGGCGGTTCTTTTTCCAGAAGCTGGCATGTGCATCAGGGTTCAGCGGTCAGCCCTACGGTCAGCTTACAGCTAGCCGCCAGGTCCCATTTCGGCTAACCGCAAGCCAACCAAAGTCAGTTCGGTTTCTTTTCCATAGAGTTGCGTTTGGACCTGGGTTTCCAGCAGTCAGCCTGTTGGTCAGCAGGCGGCTAGCAGCCAGATCCTAGTTCGGCTGGCCGACATCTGACCGCGAGCTGACCGAATTTGACACCATTGCCCATTTTGAAGAATATTGTAAGAATGAAAACTAGAACATGTTAAGTGACCTTTAGCCTGATATTGTGCACTCGAAACCTGAGATATCTATCAAGTTCGGGGGCACCGATTCTCTTTTCATTCCAACATTTAGGGGTTCGTTTACACAAAGATCAACCAAAGGTCCTTACATGTGCTTGATAGACTTTGTGTTCGTACTTTAACTTTTGATACAATGAATATCATTGTGTAATTGTTTTGAATGTTATGTACAAGCTTGTTTGAAGATTTGTTCCAAAAGTGGAAAAAAAGGGTCACTTCCTAAGCGTGTTATGCATATTAATTATGCCTTTTGCTAGTCGTGTTTGTCGTGTTTTGATAAGTGATTTTCCCCTTTTATCTCGACATGTTTAGACAGTGTTTCGCATGTTTTGTGCATTCATGAATTTAAGTGAACACCACTGAGCTTGGACTGCCCTTTCAGTTTGATCTACTATCTGGGGGTCCTTAAACATGTGAACTGTCTGCAGACTGGTCGTGTATTTTTTTACACATCGTGCGTGTCCGGTTCCGCAGTCGAAATCCCCGTATATGTGGGAATCGTGTCGTGATTATATTATGTATATCGCGCTTGTCGTGCGTACTTACTCTTTTCATTATAAATGATAGAGAAAGGATTGGCTCATTGTAGAATGTAACTATTCATGATATTATAAGTATTCATGTTAGTTTTGCTCTTTTTTTTTAAATGTACCTTAGTCATGTAACTGTTTACAAATCAGCAAAATGTCTTTATATGTTTCCTTAAACATTTACTACTTGCTCATGCCTAAATTGATTACCTGCCAAACCGTTGTGTTTGACCCTTGTATGTTGGTGCCCAAGTGCAGGTGACGTTGCCTTTGAGGAGGAGCGTCCGGAGGAGGCTCTTGAGCCACCCCCAGTCAGAGAGTGGCAACCCGACGATGTCAATTAGACATCGGGCAGGTTCTTGAGTTTCGCTACATTTTGTCATTGGGTTCTTTTATTATTTTGAGAATTGTATTGGCCTTTGTTGGCCTCTTATGGGATGTAACTAAACTTAACTTACTTTTGTGTTAGTCTCATAACTTGAATTATGATGGGAATGCCATGTTAACTCCTTTCGTTTGATACTATGTCTTGATATTATTTGTCATAGCACTTAAAAATTTATTGGTGCTTATCTTGATGTGATTTGCTACACGCTTCTGCAAACTTGATCATGTGAGACAGATTCCGTGTGTTTCGGGAATCTTCACTGCGGGAACCTGTGGGAAAACAAACCAACAATAGAAAAAAAATCGTCGCGGGCTCGGGATTCGTTCCGGGGTCGCGACAAGTCCAAATTAATTAATGTTTCAAGTTTGTTAAGTTAACAATGTTTTATTATGTGTTGATTCGGGTTTTGTTTCAAGTGGGGTGTCTTAGTGACAGGACAAGATGGACGCCCAGAGGATGACTTGGCAGGCCGGGCACCTAGGGGGTGGCGCCTAGATGAATGTTCTTAATGTTTTTGTTGGTTTCGTATTTTTTAGCTTAGTTCGAGTCTAAATTGATTAAGGTTTCAAATCTTTTAAGTTAAGAGTATTTTAATGTGTTAATTGGGGTTGGGTACAAGTCTTAATTAATTAGACTAAGTTTTAACTGGGGCTTCGTAGGGAATGAGTAGGCTAGGCGGGATGGGCACCCAGGGGGTGGCGCTCAGGTGGATGTGTCTTAGGTTTTAGGTTTTTTAGGTTCTTAGTTATTTCTTATTCGAATTAATTAAGGTCTTAAGGTCTTTTGGGTTAAAGGTTTTTACTATGTCAATTGGTATGGGACTAGAGTTTTAATTAATTAATTAGATGGTTCTTAAGTTAATTAGTTATGATATTTTAGTTAATCTTAGTGTTTACCCTACTTAGGCATGAAATTTGACAACCTAGGCTATCTACCTACTATTTTTGGTGTTTTCTGGATATCTTTTAATTTGTTTTTGGTTTCTTCTCTAATTTACTAGAGAGTAAGGAAAGAGAAGAAGTGATTTTATGTTTTATGATTTTTTTTTTGGATTTTTTATGACTTTGTGATTCAAATGATATGATGTGTGATAGAAATGACAATTAGAATTTCAAAACATATCAAACAAGAAAACATATCATTGTCATGCAATTTTTAAATGAACTAAATTCCAAAGATCCGAAATTGTGCATAAAGGTGGGAAATTCCACTTGGGCGCCACTCCTGTAGTGCCTACCCTGTTTAGTCAGGGTGGTCATCAATGAACCGCAACGAATGCACAATGATCTTAGGATTTTTCAGCACAACTCCCAATATTCAGCAACTGATGCGAATGTCCTAATACGAATTACTAATGATGCAACTAACAAGTCCATGAAATAACGAAGCAACAAGTGAAGATCCAAAGCCCAGGCCCTGTCTTAGGAGGGTAAGTGCCCAGAGAGTGGCGCCCAGCTTGTCCTGGAAGAGGCAGTCGCCCATTGGGTGGCGCCGAACCTGTCCGGGAGAAAGTAGGCGCAGAATGGGTGGCGCCCAGCCTCTCTGTTGGGGCCTCTTTGCAATCTACTTATCCAAATGATGATGATGATACTACTAATACGAGATTTAACCTAGTTATGGGATTAAAACTACGAAATCGATGGAGATCCATTCTATTAGTATGAACCTAAACATGTTCCTAATATGATGAAATACTAATATCAGATTTATCACGATCAAATCTACGATGCATGAATGATCCTAAGCATGTTTCTAAACAAGGATGATGATAAAATACAATGAAATGGAAGAGATCTAGAAATACCGATTCGAATCACGTTCTTTGAGTTCCTAGACCGGTGCTTTTGTGGTAATCCATGGCTCTAAATGATCTCTTCCTTCTAGATCTCGAAGATATGAGACTCTCCTTTCCTCTTTCCTCTTCACTAGATCTGAAGCTCTCTCTTCTCTAATGGTGGCTACCTTTCTTCTTCTTCCTTATTCTCTATTTCTCTATTCTTTTTTTAGGGTAGCTCCCTTGTAAATGAGGTTAAGAGATTTTTATATAGGGGTTTTAGGACGAGTTTAGGAGGGCTAGGGCTTTATTATTTCATGCTTCTAGAAGGTTCCACGCATCCCAAGGCTGCTTAAGCTGTTTTTAGGGTGGATTAGGGTTTAAGAATGGATGGGAGCTCATGGGGTGGAGCCTACGTGGTTTGCGTAGTTTGGGCGCCCATAGGGTGGCGACTAAGTGGTGGGACAGTGTGGGTGCCCACAGGGTGGCACCTAGATGAATTGGGTTTACTTTTGGAACTTAGACCCTTTCGGAGTCGGGATTGAATGAATAGATGTTCAGCTTCGGGGGACTTACACAGGCACCTAATTGGCTGGGTGCCACAAGCGTGGTGCCTAGGAGGAACTGGACATGTTGGGCGCCACAGGGCTAGTGCCTAGGTGGGGTTACATCTCTTCGGGGTTGGATCCCTACATTGATTGGTCCTGGACTATTTTTAGGCCAACTAATGGATTTGGAGGGTGGGCACCCATCATGGGGTGCCTAGGTGGTCGGGAAAAGTGTGGGCGCCACAGGGCTGGTGCTTATGTAGAATTTAGTAGGGTGGGCTCCACAAGGGTGGTGCCTATATGGAGTTCCATCATCTTTGAAGTTAGGTCCCTATTTGGAGTGGTCTTGAGCTGTCCTTAGGTAAAATTAATGGAACAGGAGGGTGGGCACCTATCATGGGGTGCTTAGGCAGTGTGGGTACCATAGGGCTGGTGCCTATGTGGGTTTCAGTAGGGTGGGCATCACAAGGGCGGTGCCTAGATTGAGTTCCATCACTTTTCCTAAGGCAAACTTTCAAAACTCATAACTTTTGATCCGCTTATCAGATTTGGACTTTTTACATACCGTCAGAAAGCTCTCGAAGTGAAGAATCCAAGGGTCCAGCTGTCCTGATGATTAGGGGTTGGGAAAGGGGGACCTCTGGATCAATGGACCTGGCCTCTTAACTTAGGTTAATCGGGGGACATTTAGGCAAGCTAAGCGTAATCTTCACAGGAATTAGCCTAAGCAGGTCTTAAGTGGTTTGGAATATGTGTAATTAGTACCATCGTCGACTCCTCGTGTAAATGGTGAGTTTGACTCAAGATCTTGATGTGGTTTGGCTTTTCTCTCTCACGAATTTCTAGAAGTCGTCGAACGAAGTCTAAAATCATCAACAAGCATCTTCATCGTCATTAATTAATCTAAATTAAGCCATTAATCATTCAATTATGGGTGAAAGGGGGGCACCACTATATATGAAAGGTGTTTAAAGCTATCGTAGGGGCCAAATGAGGTGTCTACACACATCCCAAGTCTATCACCCGGTCATCACAGTTTTCCTAAGTCATTAAGTTTTGGTTACTTGGATTTGGGCAAATTCATAAGATATCAGTACAACTGAGAGAATAGATATTTTAATCTATTTTGTGCATTTAAACATATACTTAGATTGTCTTGACCCCGAACCGAGGCACAGGCCCGTGATGAGCGAATTTCCCACAGGTTCTCGCGGTGAGGATCCTGAGACATGGGGGGACTAGCCCACACGATCAAGTTTGCGGAAGCATGTAGCAAATCACATCAAAATAAAGCATGAATAATCTTTTCAAGTGCATAAGTAATAGCATCCAGACATAATAGCAGAAGGAAAATATAACATAGCATTCCCAACATGATTCAAGTTTCAAAGTTCACCCAAAAGTAAATTTAGTTTCATTACATCCCGATAAGAGGCCCATAAAGGCCAATACATTTTCAAAAGTTCAAAAGGACATCCAAGACAAAATGAAACGAATCTCATGATCTCGCCCGACGTCTGGTTGACATCGTCGTGCTGCCACTCTCGAGCTGAGGGTGGCTCAACAACCTCCTCTTGACGCTCCTCCTCAAAAGCAACGTCACCTGCACCTGGGCGCCAAAATAACAAGTATCAAACATGACCGTTTGGCAGGTAATCAATTTAGGCATGAGTAATAAATCATTTAAAGTTTTGAGAGAAACAATGTTAAAACTATTTACTGAATTTAAATAGATACATGACTCGAATATATTTCAAAGATACAAAACAAAACTAGCATGAATAATATAATATCATGAATAATTAATCCACATTGAGCCCATCCTTTCTCCATCATACATGACGATAAGAGTAAGCACGCATGACAAGCACGACACACAAAACATGATCCCATGCCACACAAGGTAGACGGGGAGGCCGGCCGCAGAATTGGGGCACAACACGATGTGTAATAGAATACACAACCAATCTGCAAATAGTCCACATGTTTAAGGACCCCCGGACAGTGGATCAAACTGAAGTGGCATGTCCAAGCTTAGTGGTGCTCACTTGAATTCATGAATGCACAAAACACGATGATACACACTCTAAACATATCGAAATTAAGGGGAAAATCACTTGTCAAATGAGGCAAGGCAAGCTAGCAAACTAGCATAAATTATATGCATATCGAACTTAGGAAGCAGTCCCCTTCTTGATTCTTGAAACAAATCTTCCAATGAGCTATACTTGAAATTAAAAACGAGTACACGATGATATTTATTGTGTCAAAACTGAAGTTCAAACACAAAGTCTATCAAGCATATGCTAAGACCATTCATTGACCTTTGTGTAATTGAAACCCAAATGTTGGAAAATAAAATGAATCGGTGTCCCCGAAGTTAGAATATATTTCGTCAGAGATTCTTCGTCAATCTCTCTCCATGAGTAACTAACTCTCTATCTCAGGGTTGTGATGAAGCCCTAATCTTGTATTTTGGTGATATATAGGTTTTAGGGCTTTACTTTGAACGCTTTTGGTTATGTGACATGATGCTATTCATTTATTGGATTTTCTTTAATGCAATACCTCTTTCTTTGGTATTTTAATCTTGTAGATTTGAATACTAAGTCATATAACGATGCTTGAATGAATGTACTGTTTGTAGATCTCAGATAAACTATACCATAGAGATAGGTTATGCCCCGATCTAAACCCACATCCCTTATTTGTTAACTTTGTGAAAGTTCGTAACCGGAACGAGTCTTTTTAAGGTTGATAGTGAAACCCTAAGTCTATACTTGCCATTGTGCAAGGTTAGAGTAGATCCGTACCCTGATATTTTTTTTTAGATTGGATCAAAACTTTTGTCTGTTAATTTGTCAATTTAGGAATCAAACCCATCAAACCGACACTTCATTTTCTAGTAGGATTAGTTTAAGAATCAACACTTTTTTTCTATTAGGATTAGTTTAGGAATTTAGGAACCAACACAACTTCGCCTTTTTGTTCCAGTGGATACGATACTTGGTTAACATCTTTTTTATTTTTTTTTAGTAGAGATAGTAGCAGGGGATAATTTATATTTGCTACCCTGTAGTAGGACGGTCAAATGCTCACCTTAGACTAGTGCTCGCTTTAGGTTTTTCCTTATATATATATATTCCATATCTATGCTCGTGAGAAGAAAATTGCAAGGTAAATGAATTCAAATGGATTTCCATATGCAAATAGAGTGAAATTTATAGTATATTGTCTCCTTCGCCTTTGTTGTGTGTAGTTTTTCTAGATTAAATGTTTAATGATTACTTATGTAAATTGTTCCAAACAAATGACCTTTTAACTTTTAGTATCATATAAGATAAGAGCGTGACTTGGTCCAAATTTTACTTTAGGATCCAATGACCTGACACCAAAGATGATCATATCGAACTCATGGGTCTAACATTATTGCATTTTTGCACCTTGCTATCAAAACTTGTAGACTTGAATTTGGATGTCTTGGCCAACAAATTGTAATGGCGTGTGCGTCTATAGCTAAAGTTTCATAAACTTGATATAAGCAGATTAGAAGCTGTTTCTATAACATTATTGTGCTTGGTTTGCGTAAATTGGACCTTGATCAACCCCATAGCACCAAAAAGAAAAAAAAAAAAGAAAAAGTAAAAGAAAAATAAAAGCACCTAGTCAAACTGGACCTTAGTGAAACTGGCCCTACACTCTTATCAACTGTCTGAATACAAAGCTATAATTGTTTAGCCAAGATTTGACCATTATGTCTTGTTTTACCTTTATGGACTGTGGAAATTAATTTCACATTTAGCAGTTTGAATTGTTCCCACAAATTGGAATGACCTTGGATAGATCTGAGCTTGATTCTTGAAACGTATCCAAACACAAACCACAACCGAAAAAAGAAAAGGCAAGGTGATATCCTATAATGGTTTATGCAAGAATATTTTTCTGTCAGGTTTCAGCATGCACAATATTAAGGCCTTAACTTAAACGTTGACACGTAAAGGGTAGGACCAAAGTAAAATTGGCCTAAAGAAATCAAACTTGGCCAAGTTATGTAATTCCACTGGGCGTCGGTGAGTAGCTCACTATATTTGAACCATTATTTTCTTAGACTTGAACATGGAAGCTATAAATGATTTAGCCCAACTATTTTTTTGAGGATTTTATGGAAAAAAATAAATTAGATGTACCTTAAACCAAAACGGACACTTTAGTTTCCCTCACATGAAACAAGCCTTCCTGCCAATTTTTTTTATTTTTTATTTTACCTATTTTTTCAAGGGTCATCAACCCTCAAGAAAACTGGGGAGGGTTGATATCGACCCTGCGCAAGAAACTTTTTTTTTTCCATCGTCTTCTCCCTTCTCTCTTTCCCAAACCCAATCAAATGGGGAAGATCCAAATGAAGAGAAAAAGACATTGTGGAGGAAGAAGAAGAGAATTAGACGCTCTTATCAGTGAACCAACAAGTATTGAGATTGTCAAGATTTGCCAAGTGTGCGTCGGCTGGAAGCCCAATGACCATTGTAGTACACACCTCACTATCATCCTTATGATGATGTTCATTCCAAAGACAATCCGTTGGTTCAAATAGAACAAAGCCATTTCAATAATTCTTTAGCGGTGCAGGCCCTCCGAGGGCTTTGGCCGACCCAGGCCCAGCCCTACATATATTAAGGGAAGGGTTGGGACAACACCCGGCCTGGCCAGCCCTTTGACAGCCCCATGTTTGATTAACTTACAATCCAACCCACCATAAAATATGGAGTTCACCGCATAGGCCACAAGAAAGTCGTTCATGTCTATATACTTGCTTGTGCTTGATTGAGTTGTATGGTTGGCTTGAAACAACATTTTTATGCATAATTTTCAATCTCCAACTCTCCTAGTAATTTTTTTTTTTTTTTTTTGAGAAAAGAGGAATAGATAAGATCACTTTAGAAAACTACAGATATTTGGAGACCCCACACATGTACGTGGAAAGAGGAAGCCCATACCTTAAGAAGGAGAGCCCATACAATTGGGAAGAGTGGTATATCAAGGGATCAAATCCTTGGCAACCGATCAACCCCTCATCCTCAAAATTGACAATGTGGTAGCGCAAATAAGCAAGTGAGAATGAAACTCATGAGTATCTGATGCTGCAAAGCCTAAGATAGGATTTCATTCATGTCCACCTCAAGTTAAAAGCCCTTCTTTAGCAAGTGTAATTGGAAGAGGAGTTGAGTGGGAAAGAGATGGAATGGCACCTCTATTTTGGTGACTGGACAGTTTTGGAGAATAAAATCCGAACCCAGGTGGATTATGAAAGTTCGGGATCCTAACCCGGGGGGTGGGGTTGAATAGGGTGAGCTATAAATTAGTGACCAATTATGACAAATTTTAACTTCATTAAAATTAACTAGTCACAAGTGATGATTATAAAATTAAATGCGGAAGCTAAAAAAAAACAATCACCACAAAGCATACACCATCACACAATGATTTATAATGGTTCGGCCTCAATACCTACTTCCACTACCGGCTTGTGATCCAACACCCCACTGGATTTCCACTATCTATGCTTTTCAATTGACTAAGTAATAACCTTTACAATAAGGTTTTTCTATGCTAAACAACAACCTATCAATGTGCTTTTCTAGGTTAAGCAGTAACCTTAACAAGATGCTTTTCAAATGCTAAGCAATAACTTCTACACTATGCTTTTCTTAGGCTAAGCAATAACCTTTACAAGAAGAATATTTTCTCTCAAAGTAGTGTCTACAAAAACACTAAAAGAGATACAATTTAAGCTCAATTACAATGCTTCTAAAATAGGCGGGAATGAAACTGAAAATCTAACTTACACAAACACTATATGAATGCAAAAGTGTATGCTCATGATGTGTGTGTGTAATAACTTCAATCAAAGTTAAAAAGTAAGCTCAATCAATATATGCTTAAAGCATTTAAAAGTTTAACACACATAAAAAGATTTGATTGAAGTGAAATGCAAATCATATGTATGAATACTAACTTGTTGATGAAGTGAAAATCAAAGGCTCACAAGTTGTATGAAACTAATTAACTCTAAACATGTGATGCATGTGCAATGTTGTTTTCAAAACCAAACTGATTTAACTAAAGTTGAAATGAATGAAAACAACAAATAAAGATGCAACCAAGTAAATGAATCATGCTATAAAAGAAATCAAAGATTTTGGCTAAGCATGATTAAAGAAGATTTTAAAACAATCTTGGTTTGAAATCATGGTGAAAAATCCAATCCAACTTAGATCAAAGATTAAATGAAGAATGAATTCAACACATCCTAGTTATCATGCTAAAATTCATTTACTAATAGTTTAAACAAAGCATATAACATATGATTAATAAAAGTAAAGCTTACTTAGAGATTTAACTTCATTGATCCAAGCTTTAGTTTTACTAATGACCCATTGGTCTCTCTTAGTTCATTCCCCCTTTTTCTTGTCTCCAAACTCCTCAAGAGTGGCAAAAATGTTCAACTTTGATCCTCTTCTTTTACAAATGAATGAACCTCATTTTATACTAAAAAATTGAGTTCTGGCGCGTTCCAGGTCCTTTCTGTCACGCCCCCAAACTAGAACCTCTGGGCGCGAATGGGATTAAGGATAATTATCTTTTTCTTTCTCCCAAGATCCGTGTGTGTAAAGACAACACATTCAAATACACTCTGAATATTTTTGCGGAAGCTTTTGTGGCGTTGCGACCCGAAGTCTGTGGCCATCGGATTCCGCGTCGTACTCAACCTAGCATATAGCCATTATATCAAGAACCATATTAGACTGGAGTAAACCATTACAACCAAGTACAGAGCTGACAGTACAGGATATTACATTCTCATACATGTTCAAGTTACAATTATAAGTGTACATTAATTAAGAATCCCAAGAAAAGGCTAATAAAAACCATACGATAACAAGTTAATAACCACTACCCATATGTGACGCAACTCCGATGTCAAGTTAAATGTCTACATGACATAGCCGATAAGACAACCTGCAAATCATGGCTCCACAGCCAACCAAAGCACTCATCTCGGGACGAAGAAGTCTGGACCTGAGTACCAAAAGTAGTGGGTCAGACACGACGGTCTGGCAGGTGGATGAAAAGATAATAAATGTGCTGAAAAATAAAACATATGATAATTCATGTTATTTAGTTAAAGGCTGCATATAATCAAAACGGGTGGAAAATCGTGGATCTCTGACCAAACATGTATTTGTTTAAAGCATGAGTTAAACATGGAGATCTAGCAAAACATATGTTCATTTACATCATCTATAAGAGCATAGATATTTGACAATCGGGTGTTCATTTAAAACATGTGTAAATGTAGAGATCTGACAAAACAAACGTTCATTTGAAACATATGTAAAAGCATGAGCATTCGACAAACCGGGTATCCATTTAAAGCGTGTGTAACAATAGAAATCTGGCAAAACAAATGTTCATTTGAAACATATTTAAAAGCATGGATATTTAACAAATCGGGTATTCATTTAAAACATGTGTGTGTACAAGGAACGGGAAACAATATAACAATAACTGAATTTACCTTGGAAAATATTAACATCTGTTTAAATAATAACTTTCATAAAAGCAGGGAATCATTTACCAGAAAACAAATAAGCAATATAAAACATGTAGGGTATCCAAGGAATCGGGAACTAGCAAGATGGCAACCACACGAAGGTAAGTCCTCTATCACCGAAGCGACAAGAGCATATCGGGGCGTTGATCTCAGTCACACAAGGTGAGGAGATTGAACGAAATATACATATACATATAATAATAATACGTGACTGGGCCATGGTAGCAAGCCAGGCATCGGGAACCGCGGTAGCGAACAGGGTATCGGGAACCATGGGAGCGAGCCGGGTATCAGGACGGGACCACGGTAATAAACCGGGCATCAGGATCCAAACTGCAGCTGGCGAGACGGGAGGGGGGATCTCCAAGTCAGTGGATCAGACTAACAATGTTATCCAAGCTTAGTGGTGCCGACTCATAGGTCAAATATCAGAAATCAAGACATATGTAAATAAATCAAGTACAAGTAAATAAACGAGCGGGACAGGGGTGCTCAAAGGCACAACTGTCGTTTCATGTCGGGCAATACATTTCGGGGCTAGCAATTATTACAAATACACTTTCAATACTTTCGAGAATAATAAGTCATGAAGTATAAATTCGGGAACAATGAAATACTATAGAACTTTTGAAATCTTAGGACAAGTATCGGGATTCATGACTAGTTCAAGGTGGATAGGGATCCCGTATGTCGATTTCGATATAGACTTGGTACTCTTTGAATTTGAAGGCATTTCGGGCTCCTTATACACTTTTGTGAATTCAAAACTTCAATGAATCTTTGTGACATGGTTTCCTTCTGAAACGGGCTTCATACGTATCTCCCGATGAACAGTCCTCATCATTCTCTAAAATGGTTCACGAATGATTGGGAAAGAAACCCCTTCCATTTCTCTTCATTTCAGGGTTTCTGGGTGATTTCAACCTCCTAGCGGTCAGCTGGCAGTTAGCCGCTGGTTGACCGCAGTTGGCTTGACAAAGTGCAGCTTACTGGAAAAGTAACCGAAATGGTTCGTGTTAGGGATTTTGTAGATTGCAATTTGATGGATGCATTATCATTCTAGCATCATTTGATTTACACACATATTCATTGATTTAGGAAATCTTGAAATCTTGTTTTTATGCATGCATTGGTTTTTAGACTTGGAGAATCTTTGAGTTATGCATGTTTTGGTTTTAAACTTGGATGCATTTGTTTTTTAAAAGAGTTTTAGAAATCAAGCAAGCCTTTGTTTTAAATCTTTCAAATCATTTTAGGCTTTTTGTGTTTCATGTTTTAAACATCTTAGGTTGATTTAAAACATGTTTCCAAGCTTGGTTTAGTGGCCCAAAAATCCCCACAAAGAAATACTTTGAAAATATGCAATTATGGGAATTTTGGTTCCAGGGGGTCGACCAGCAGTGTGGCCGGTCGACCGGGTCCCCTGTAAGTCGACTGGGTTCTGAAGCTCCAACGGTCAGAAATATAGCCGTTGTGAAGGCCAGGTCGACCGGGCCCTGTTACCAGGTCGACCGGGGACTAGCCGTTGGGCTGTTTTGGCTATTTATATGAGTTCTTTCCTTTGCCAAAAGTTGGAAATTTTAAGGCCCTCCTTGAGGGGTTTTGAGGCAAATCAAAGGGAAATGAACTAAGGGATGAAGGGGGTCATTAGGAAAGCTAAAGCTTGGATTAATGAGTTAAATCACCAAGTAAGCTCTACTTTCCTTAACCATATGTTGTCATGCTTTGTTTTATTTTTGGGAAATCTTTTGTAGTATGATATACTATGTTTTGTTGTATCCTTAACATGTTTATGTTTTGAATTGATTAATTGTTTTGGATGCATCACCATTGATTCAATCAAGTAGTACTTGAATTGGTAAATATAAGTAGATCATGTTAATGGAAACATTTTTGAAATTATATGTAACATGATTCATATACTTGGTTGAATCTTTGGTTGTTGTTTTCCATCATAAGAAAATCACTTTCAAATATATCTTATGTTTTGGATTCAACATTTTTACAAATCATATGTTTTCATGGTTTGCTCTAATTATTGGTAAATCCTTACTAGCATGATAACCTATGATTTGTTGTG
This sequence comes from Cinnamomum chago, assembly GCA_038049695.1. NCBI lineage: Eukaryota > Viridiplantae > Streptophyta > Magnoliopsida > Laurales > Lauraceae > Cinnamomum > Cinnamomum chago. The sequence goes on along the minus strand of CP142454.1, from coordinate 49,976,392 downwards.
TCCTTAACATGTTTTATGTTTTGAATTGATCTATTGTTTTGGATGCATCACCATTGATTCAATCCAAGTAGTACTTTATTTTTGGTAAATCTAAGTAGATCATGTTAATGAAAGAATCTTTGAAATTATATGTAACATGATTCCTATACTTGGTTGAATCTATAGTTGTTGTTTTCCATCATAAGAAAATCTCTTTCAAATGTATCTTGTGTTTTGGATTCAACAAACTTTACAAATCATATGTATTATTGTTTTAAAGTTTCACAACTTGCCTTACTTTGATAGGTATATCATTTTCAAGTTGTATTTATAATTACATATGATTTGTCCCCTAATTTCAATCAAATCTATTTTTAGGTTTTATGAGCTACATTGTTGATTTGATTGACATCCCTATGCATCACATGTTTAGAGCTAATTTATTTTATACAACTTGTGAATCTTTGACATCATTAACAAGTTGTTACTTTTAACATGTGATTAGCATTTCCTCAATCATAAATGTTTTATGAGCTAAAACTTTCAAAAGCCTTAGGCATACATTTATAAGCTTTCATTTTAAAAATGATTGAGGACATCATACATATACATTGAGCATTCATCTTTGCATTCATAGTGTGTGTGTGTATGAATTAGTTTTTCACTTCCATATCCGCCTAATTAAGAGGCATTGTAATGAGCTTAATTGAATCTCCATCAAGTGTATTTTAGACACTAATTAGAGAGATAACTAACCTTGTGGTTGAAGAGGTTATTGCTTAGCCTAAGAAAAGCATAGTGTAATAGGTTGATGTTGAGCCTTGAAAAACATCATTGTAAAGGTTATTGCTTAGCCTATTGAAAAACATAAATAGTGGAAATCCGGTGGGGTGTTGGATCACAAGCCGGTAGTGGATGTAGGCATTGAGGCCGAACCACTATAAATCCTTGTGTGATGGTGCTTGCTTTGTGGCGATTGCTTTTATTAAGCTTCTGCATTTTATTTGTAATAATCACTTGTGACTAGTTGGATTTAAAGAAGTTAAAATTGATTAAAATTGGTCATAATTGAAGCTTACCCTATTCACCCCCCCCCCTCTAGGGTTCGGATCCCCGGACTTTTCAATTGGTATCAGAGCGGGTTACTCCATTTTAGGGCTTAACAACCCGGAGTTGATCCTTGCTAGATTAGAACCCTAGTGTTGTGTTTTATTGCATATCTTTGTAATGATTTCCACTATGATTGTAAATGGAATTTCCCCATAGTATCATTGCACCACTCTAAGACTTTTTCAAGTCAAGTTATATCTTCAAGAGTTGGGAGTCCTCTAGTGATCTCTCAAGGACATCCTTATCGAGACCTTGGGTGAATCTTCATTGGTACACATTTAGACTAACCTTAAGGCCTTGATCCTCCCTAGACCAACCTATTCTTTTTAGTTATTTCTATTTGTTGGTCATGTTACATTTGTATTTTGTTTCTTTAAAGTCACATCTTTTAAAATGCAATGTTTCTTTGTGATCATTTGATTTGTCTTCATGAACCTTTAAGTTATATCTCATGGTTTTCAAAATCCCTTGATTGCAATACTCTCATGATGGATTTGCATTTTGTTCATATAGTTATATCTCTTGTAGTGCATATCTATTCATGATCAATTGATTGTGATTACAAAAGCTTTCTTAGCTAGATTTTTCATGATCAATTGATGTTGGAAAATCATTTGATGAATGTCATAGTTATATATTTTTTGTAAATCAAATGATTTGAATCTATTTAAGTTTTCCATTGTTTTTTCAAGTTATATCTCTTGATATGAAAATATGTGTTCATTTTGTATGAGTGTCTTTTGTCATATTTAGAATACAAATTGAAAACTTCTTGTTTTTCAAATTCACTTGCTCATAATTCTATAAATGATTCTTTGTTGGAATTTCATATATTGAAGTGATTTGAAAAACTTTGGAAAATGTTCTATGCTTTATTGGTTGTATTTATAGAAGCATTTTCCTTGAATTTATTTCCTTGTGCCTAATTATGATTATATCTTTTGAAAGGAAATATTTTTTACAAACAATTTGCACCTTTGCTCATATTAGTTACATTCTTTATGCAAATTGATTTTGATGTCTTACATTGCTTGGTTGGATATGGTTTCATTGATTTGCATGTTTGTGCCTATCTTGGTATATATTTTCATTAATGCAAATTGATGATGTTTATGTGCTTTATAGTAAAATCTTTTGTTTTATTATCATTTGAGCCTAATAAGTACATATGTGATTTAATGTGCTAAGTTCATTTGGTATAAACCTCATATCCTTTTCCATTGCATTGTAAGCTTAGTACATTTGCTAAGAGTGGAGATATAGCATGATAGTTTAATGGATCATTTTAGATGAATTGGAATTAAACCATTGTTCTTAATAGGTATATCCATATATGTGGTCCATCTTTATCTATATGCGATCCATGATGTCCCTCTAACTCCATACCTTCTTGTGCTTGCATAGTTATATTCTTTATTGATGATATGGTATGACTTAGATCTTAAGTGTTGATTGATCCTCTCTATGCAAATGTCAAATCGTTCTATGTATGGTTGTGATATTTATTATATTTGTAGAAACAATACTAGAACTTAAATCCATCCTCTATGCCTTCTAGTCATTTCTTCTTGGATGGTTATGGTGTTGATTCATGTTTATTCTCTAAATGATGCCATCCTTGTACATGTTTCAACATCATAGTAGTGATCTTGATCATATGAAACTCTTTGAAATCCATTCATCGTATTTCTATATGTTTGATGGATATCTTAGATGTTGAATTCATATGATTTAGTCACTTTGAAAATTACATGCATTTCAAAGTTATATCCTTTTGCATTGCAATTTATCTTGTTCATCACTATGCTCAATAGTTATATCTTTAAAAGTGGTGAATATGCATTTATGATGCTTGATGGAATTTTGTGTTTGTCACATTCTTGCTCTTAATCATGTTGTCAAATTCAATTGGTTTTAATTGGTATAATTTTCGATTGGTTTGATTTCTTGTGAATGTGATAGACCTTGTGTACATTGGATTGAACTTGATAGTAATATATTTGTTCCATGTCACACACCATTAGCATCATAATTTTCATGATTGCCACCTCTCTTGCTCATATAGGTATATCTCATGACCACCATGTTTATGTGTTCATAATATTGGTTGGTTAATTGTTGAGGTTGGCTTCATGTTTGAATTTCATTTCACTCATCTTGCACTTTAATAGTCATATTTATTGAGTGAATGAAATGAGTTCAAAATTTTCATAGCATATGTTTTTCATAGTTAGATCGATTGATGCTATGATTTATAAACCCCATTTCATCATGGATAGCTTTAATTTGGATTTTTCCTAATAGTCATATTTTTAAATCCATTTTAGAGTGATTGTTTTAATAGACTTATCTTTGAATCTCAATTGGTATCCTTTGTTTTCCAATTGGTATCCATGATTGCTTTTCTCTTTGACCTTGCTCTCTTTTGGTAATTTGATCATATTGAGCTTTATAGTTATACGAATCTAATCCTTCTCTTGAAGTTGACCCTCAATTGGTTAAACCATCTTCTCCTTGCACCAAATAGTTATATCTTTGTCAAAAGTTTGACAAAAGGAGAGAATGGATTGAGGGGGAGTGTAAACCTTCATAGGAAGTATTAGTTTTGATCAAATTGACCCTTGGATTGCCTTTGAACCCTTAGAGTCTTATACCATACATGATAGCCTGTTATGTATTTCATTTTCGATTTCTTTTGTTAACAGGTGCTACTAAAAGGTATTTTCCTTGTTTCATGAGTGTAGGTACCTTTGCAATTTAATGTCAAAGGGGGAGAGAGCATTCAAGTTCTCAAAAGGGTGAAGAGAATGTCCAAGCTTCCTAAGGGGAGGTTTTGTATGATCTTCTACAGGGGGAGAGAATACGTACCTTGCCAAAAGGGAGAGAGAGGCATGGTCAAAGGGGGAGAGCTAATAGAAGAAAGAAAGCTTGGAAGCTAAAGAAGATGCTTGGCTAAAGAAAGAAAGATTGAAGAATGATCAAGCACCAAGCATCATGAAGAATGAAGAAAAGAGCACAAGAGCCCAAGCTAAGAGAAGCATCCAAGAAGATCTCAAGTCGTGTCCAGCTTAGGGGGAGCTGAAGACTTGGTGTGTTAATTCAGTGGTGAGTGAGTTGCCATCAAATTGCAAAGGGGGAGATTGTTAGGGATTTTGTAGATTGCAATTTGATGGATGCATTATCATTCTAGCATCATTTGATTTACACACATATTCATTGATTTAGAAAATCTTGAAATCTTGCTTTTATGCATGCATTGGTTTTTAGACTTGGAGAATCTTTGAGTTATGCATGTTTTGGTTTTAAACTTGGATGCATTTGTTTTTGAAAAGAGTTTTAGAAATCAAGCAAGCCTTTGTTTTAAATCTTTCAAATCATTTTAGGCTTTTTGTGTTTCATGTTTTTAAACATCTTAGGTTGATTTAAAACATGTTTCCAAGCTTGGTTTAGTGGCCCAAAAATCCCCACAAAGAAATACTTTGAAAATATGCAATTATGGGAATTTTGGTTCCAGGGGGTCGACCAGCAGTGTGGCCGGTCGACCGGCCCAGGGGACCCGGTCGACCGGCCACACTGTAAGTCGACTGGGTTCTGAAGCTCCAACGGTCAGAAATATAGCCGTTGTGAAGGCCAGGTCGACCGGGCCCTGTTACCAGGTCGACCGGGGACTAGCCGTTGGGCTGTTTTGGCTATTTATATGAGTTCTTTCCTTTGCCAAAAGTTGGAAATTTTAAGGCCCTCCTTGAGGGGTTTTGAGGCAAATCAAAGGGAAATGAACTAAGGGATGAAGGGGATCATTAGGAAAGCTAAAGCTTGGATTAATGAGTTAAATCACCAAGTAAGCTCTACTTTCCTTAACCATATGTTGTCATGCTTTGTTTTATTTTTGGGAAATCTTTTGTAGTATGATATACTATGTTTTGTTGTATCCTTAACATGTTTATGTTTTGAATTGATTAATTGTTTTGGATGCATCACCATTGATTCAATCAAGTAGTACTTGAATTGGTAAATATAAGTAGATCATGTTAATGGAAACATTTTTGAAATTATATGTAACATGATTCATATACTTGGTTGAATCTTTGGTTGTTGTTTTCCATCATAAGAAAATCACTTTCAAATATATCTTATGTTTTGGATTCAACATTTTTACAAATCATATGTTTTCATGGTTTGCTCTAATTATTGGTAAATCCTTACTAGCATGATAACCTATGATTTGTTGTGTCCTTAACATGTTTTATGTTTTGAATTGATCTATTGTTTTGGATGCATCACCATTGATTCAATCCAAGTAGTACTTTATTTTTGGTAAATCTAAGTAGATCATGTTAATGAAAGAATCTTTGAAATTATATGTAACATGATTCCTATACTTGGTTGAATCTATAGTTGTTGTTTTCCATCATAAGAAAATCTCTTTCAAATGTATCTTGTGTTTTGGATTCAACAAACTTTACAAATCATATGTATTATTGTTTTAAAGTTTCACAACTTGCCTTACTTTGATAGGTATATCATTTTCAAGTTGTATTTATAATTACATATGATTTGTCCCCTAATTTCAATCAAATCTATTTTTAGGTTTTATGAGCTACATTGTTGATTTGATTGACATCCCTATGCATCACATGTTTAGAGCTAATTTATTTTATACAACTTGTGAATCTTTGACATCATTAACAAGTTGTTACTTTTAACATGTGATTAGCATTTCCTCAATCATAAATGTTTTATGAGCTAAAACTTTCAAAAGCCTTAGGCATACATTTATGAGCTTTCATTTTAAAAATGATTGAGGACATCATACATACACATTGAGCATTCATCTTTGCATTCATAGTGTGTGTGTGTATGAATTAGTTTTTCACTTCCATATCCGCCTAATTAAGAGGCATTGTAATGAGCTTAATTGAATCTCCATCAAGTGTATTTTAGACACTAATTAGAGAGATAACCAACCTTGTGGTTGAAGAGGTTATTGCTTAGCCTCAGAAAAGCATAGTGTAATAGGTTGATGTTGAGCCTTGAAAAACATCATTGTAAAGGTTATTGCTTAGCCTATTGAAAAGCATAAATAGTGGAAATCCGGTGGGGTGTTGGATCACAAGCCGGTAGTGGATGTAGGCATTGAGGCCGAACCACTATAAATCCTTGTGTGATGGTGCTTGCTTTGTGGTGATTGCTTTTATTAAGCTTCCGCATTTTATTTGTAATCATCACTTGTGACTAGTTGTGTCGCGACCCCGGACCGGGAAATCCCCGAAGGACGGACGGATCCGGAGTCGGGACATTAATTGTGTGTCAAGTGCCAACAACATATACATTTTTATTTTAATTTCCCACAGGTGTCCGCGGTGAGGATATCACAACCATCAATGAATATTTCTTTTGAGTGCGGAAGCGTGTAGCAAATCAAATAGTAGACTATCTCTAGTCATGCAAGCATTAACGTCAAGTACCAAAATTGTATCAGAATGAGCAATGATATATATAGCAAGTTTCCCAATCGTTGTTAAAGTTAGACAAAAATATCATTTAATTACATTCCCAAAAATAGAGGCCAACAAAGGCCAATATACACAAAACAATAACCCAAAGAATGGTTAAGTATATCTCCCAAAATGTTACGCTTCTCAAAGCAATCTGATGTCTACATGACATCGTCAGCACGCCACTCAACTAGAGGTTGCGGTTCACCTACCGCCTCCTCTGGCTCCTCCTCAAGGAAGCCGGCAACGGGACCTGAGTACCAAAGCAAAGGATCAGACACGACGGTCTGGTAAGAGAAAGCAAGGATACAACAATATATAATGTAAGAAATCTCTTGGAAAGCGTGTAAATCTGATTAAGCAATAACTCTCATAAAACAGGTAAATCATTTGCTATAAAACAAGTAAACAAGATAAAACATATGAGGTAACCAAGGGATCGGGAACAAGCAAGATGGCGACCACACGAAGCTAAGTCCTCTATCACTAAGGCGATAGAGCAATAACTAGGCCCTGATCTCAGTCACTCAAGGTGAGGAGAAACAGGGGATCTCATATAAATACATATACTATACATGACCACGGTAGCGAGCCGGGCATCGGGGACCACAGTAGCAATCTGCGGTATCGGGACAAGACCACGGTAATGACCGGGTATCGGGATCCAAACTGCAGTTGGCGGGACAAGAGGGGGATCTCCAAGTCGGTGGATCAAACCAACGAGGTTATCCAAGCTTAGTGGTGCCGACTCATGGGTCAAATACAATCGAGACAATGCAAGTAAATCAAGTACCAATATATATAATCAAGCAGGCAAGACGGGGGTGCTCAAGGGCACACGGACATATCACGTGGTGCAATGCACTTCGGGTCAAGTAACCATTTCAAGTGTACACTATGCTTTCGGGGGAAAACAAGTCATGTGGTGCAAATCTCGGGAAGTGAGGTGAAACAGTGGACTATAACAATTTCGGGAAAAATATTGATTTCAAGATCTATCTAAGTGAATAGGGGTCCCGTATGTCGATTATTGAAATGATTTGGTACTCTCTGAGTTTAAAGACATTTCGGGCTCCTTATACACTTTGGATTTTCGAAACTTCAAATGACATGCTCGTGATATGGTTTCTTTCTCGAATGGCCTCATACAATACCTGGTGAATCTTATTTGATCGACAAAGCTCAACGCTCGAACGAACCGGAGAGTTCGTTCGAGCGGGGAGCTTTTCGAAATCTGGAGAATTTCGGTTACCTTGCGGTCAGCTGGCGGTTAGCCGCCGATGCATTCGGCGGTTAGCCGCTGGGTAACCGTGGAGCTGACCGAATTTCAGGTGAGAATTCTGATGCTCTCGGGAAAAGGAACCGTGATTGTGCGGTTGTCTGGCGGTTAGCCGCCGATGGGTTCGGCGGTTAGCCGCTGTCTAACCGTGAGGCTGACCGCGTTTTCAGGTGGAAAATGATGCTCTCTGGAAAAGTCACCGCGGTGCGCGGTTAGCTGGCGGTTAGCCGCCGATGCATTCGGCGGTTAGCCGCTGGCTAACCGTGAGCTGACCGCCAGTTACGAAAATGCTCACTGAGTTCAGTTTTGAGTCATTTTCCTCCTCAAAACCATCTTCCTCACATCCACAAGGTCCTTACAATAACATTGAGCTAATAGCTCCTCCAATGCATCTCTTTATACTTCTCCAAATCCTCATTAAGAGTTCTCTCCATCACTTCTTCCATGTCAAATCCAATGCAAATAAAAGAGAAGTAAACCATTTCACCAACATTCATCTAAGCTATCACAAGAACAATAAATGCTCTACCAACATGTTTATAAAACATTGAATGAAACTATCAAGATACATTATGAGCATTTATTTCAAACAAACCTCATTAAATGAAAGTATGGAAAATCCATGAAGACTACACCAAATCATTTCAAAATTAAAAACATCCAAACATTCACTTGCCTCAAGTCTTCAAATAGAGAAATCAAGCCTCTAATCACCTCTATTGCTCAAAGCCAAACTACAATCAAAAATCCCCAAAACAACCCTAAAATGGGTTACACAAAGAATGAAAATGAAAGAGCTTACAAGATTGCAAATGTAGCTTCTCAAGAGCTAGAGGAACACTAATCTAGGAGATGGGAAGAATCACTTACTTGGATGGTCTTCAAATGAAGAGGACTAGTTCAAAGAAGATCTCTAGATTGATGGGTTCCTCCAAAAACGGTATCAATGGAATGCTTGCAAGATGAGGAAGGAGAAGATGACCTTCATTGCTTGGTTGGTGGACTATTGGTAAGGCTTGGAGATGAAGAAGCAAGGAGAAGAAGAAAACCACAAGAACCCTAGGTTCAGTTGTGCTGGAGCAATGGAGAGTGAATGAGAAAGGAGAGGTGGGTTCTCTTTTGTTAACAATGAGGAGCTTGGGTCCCACAACTTAAGAAGCTAAATGGTCTGAAATCATCTAATTCGGGACCTCGGATGAATTCGACGAAGAAGGAAGAAATGTTCGTCGAAATATCTAGTTTCCAAAAAGTACATGTTTCGCGGGTTTCGAGAATAATGAGTTTTGGTACAGATTTGGTGTGTAAAGACTGTTTTGCCCTCAAGGCCAAGAATTCGGGTTTCGTGTCTCAAACGAGAACGGGATCAACCTGAAAGTTGTTGGAATCCACAAGATGAATGCAACGGGCCAAAAACACAATTCACAACAAATCGGGAAATTTCTCGAGAAAATACCAAGCCGAAAAGGGAACCCCCAAAGGGCCCCACAAGAAATCCAAAACACACAAAGTAGCCCAAAACTAAAATCAAGGTTAAATCTAAACCCAACTTAACCAAGAATCACTAATCAAGCTTAGCACTAACACGCAACTTAATTAGCACTAATCGGGATCACTCGGGTCGGGGTCTTACAAGTTGGATTTAAAGAAGTTAAAATTGATTAAAATTGGTCATAATTGAAGCTGACCCTATTCACCCCCCCTCTAGGGTTCGGATCCCCGGACTTTTCAGTTCGGTTGGCTAGCGGTTAGCCGCCGATGGGTTCGGCCGTTAGCCGCTGGCTAACCCTGTGGTTGACCGCGCCTTTGGGGAAGAAATGAAGCTCTCTGGAAAAGTGACTGCGGTTGTGCAGTTATCTGGCGGTTAGCCTCCAGTCACCCGGCGGCTAGCCTCCATTATCAGGGGGCTAGCCTCTAGTTATCAGGGGCTAGCCTCCATTCACCAGGCGGCTAGTCGACAGGTGACCGCCAGGTGCAGAGAAGCCCTTCTGTAACCAGATTTGAGCCATTTTTCTCCCTTAAACCATTTCTCTTCATTCTCATTCATCGTCATACAATAAAATGAGCTAAAAGTTCCTCCCATACGCAAAAAAAATTTCACAAACATCCATCCCAAACTCCTCCATCTTTTTACATTCAATCACCAAAGAGAGAAGGAAACACACTAATCACAAGGATCCATTGAGCTATTAACAAGAAATAATGAAAACTATAAACCAATGTTTTCAAGACATTAAATGATCTAAAAATCTCCTCAAATACATCATTCTATACTTCCATTCTCCTCATTTCAAATTTCTCCCTTTCCATTCTTTCCACTCACAATCAATCTCAAGGTAGAGAAAACTCATTTATGTGAAACCATTTGAAATCTTGACAACATGATGCATACATTTCCAAGTATGAACAAGAGAGAAATAAACTCATCAATATGCATCTTTAAAAGCAATAGAAACCATTGAAAAAGAATAGATAAAGCACATTAAGAATCATTAGTAAAAAAAATCAAGATCTCTCCATAAAACATAAAAAATTTTCAAAAAAAAAAAAACCATTCATCCGCTTGCCTTGGGTCTTCTAATCAAGAAATCAAGCCTAAGCACTCTTCCAAATCCAAGCTCCAAAGCTACAAGCAAAACCGCGAAAACAAACCATAAAATGGGTCAAAAAATGAAAGACAAGGAATGGGCTCAAACCAAACTAGGAAATAGAACTTAAGGGGATGCCATTGCACATAAAAAGAAAATGGGAAGGAGTCCTTACTTCTAGGGTCATCAATCAACAAAAAGAAGCTCAAAATAGGGGTTGCCCACCTTGGTTTCCCACGAAAATGATGTCAAACGAGAGAGGAGGTGAAGGGGAAGAAGTTGCCGAAGTTCCCTCGTTGAATTGGTGGCTTGCAGGCTCCATTAGAGCAAGAGAAATGGAAGAAAAAGAAGAAGGATGGCTGCTGGTATTGTAGCTAGAGAGTTGCAGTCGATGGAGAGTGGAAAAATGAGGGAGAAAGAGAGGGTGGTGTTATATAATAAATGGAGGTGGGGTCCACACTAAGTAGAACTTGCAATGGAATTAGAGGGCTTTCCAGACCTCAGATCAAGAAACTTAAAACATGAAAAGTGTCCGGTATAAGATTATGTTTCCAACAAGGTCAATATTGACATACTTCCGGGGCCCATAGAAAAAGTCAACTTTTTGGTCAAAGGGGTCAAAATAATGGAAAATTTGGGATTTCAAGGGTTAAAACATCGATTTTTTGGCTTCGGGTGCGATTGGCGCAGAAGGGAAATATGTTTCTCATAAAATCTAGTTTTCAAAAAGTATAATTTTGGTATGGTTCTGGGATCTCGAAATTTGGGTCCAGATTCAATGTGAAAAGATCGATTTTGCCCCCAGGGCTGGAAAAAATGATTTTCGGAGCTTCGAATGGGTACGAAGTGAACACGAAAGTTGCAGAGATTAACAAACTAAGTCAAACGAGGCTAAAAAAAGAATTATCGAAAATTTTGAATAATCTCCCTATCACGCGCAAAGTCACTAAAAGAACCACCAAAGGGTCCCACTAATCACAAATGCACTCAAAACTAGTGAAAAACCATTATAGCTCACAAACTCAACCCAACAAACACTAATCCCACTAACAAAAACTAATCCACAAATAAAAAAACACTAATCCAGGAAATTAGGAGTCGGGTTCTCACACTTTCCCCGGTCGACCTGGGCTAACGGTCATAAAACTGACTGTTTGAAAAGAGCCCCAACGGCTCTATTCCCGATCGACCTATAGTGTGGTCGGTCAATCGGGTCCCTTGGGCCGGTCAACCGGCCACACTGCAGGTCGACCCGGGCCTGGGACCAATTTCCCCTAAAATGCATATTAAAAGATAATTTCTTGTGGGGAATTTTGCGCCAATGAATCAAGCTTGGAATCATGATTTAAATCAAACTAAGAGGTTTAAAAACATGAAACATAAAAAGCCTAAAATGATTTGAAAGATTAAAAACTCATAAGCTTGATTGATTCATAAAACTTATTTTCAAAACTAATTGCATCCAAGTTTAAAATCAAAACATGCATGAACTAAGATTTCTACAAGTCTTAAAAAAATGCATGTGTAAATCAAGATTTCAAGATTTTCTAAATCAATGCATGTGTGAAAATTCAAAAGATGCTAAAATGATAATGCATCCATCAAATTGCAATAACACAAAATCCCTAACAATCTCTCCCTTTGCAATTTGATGGCAACTCACTCATCACTGAATTTACACACTAAGTCTTCAGCTCCCCCTAAGCTGGACAAGTCTTGAAATCTCTTGGATGCTCCTTTAACTTGGCTTGGGCTCTAGGTCTTTTTCTTCATTCTTCTTGATGCTTGGAGCTTGATCATTCTTCAAGCTTTCTTTTCATCTTTCTTTCATTAGCCAAGCATCTTCTTTAACTCCCAAGCTTTCTCTTCTTTCAACTCTCCCCTTTTGACCATGCACTCTCTTCCTTTGGCAAGATATGCATTCTTTCTCCCTTTAAACAACTTGAACACTCTCTCCCCCTTTGACATTAAATTGCAAAGGTACCTACACACAAGAAATAAGGAAAATACCTTTTAGTAGCACCTGTTAACAAAAGAAATAAAAAATGAAATACATAACAGGGTATCATGTATGGTTAATAAGCTATAAGGGTAAAGTGCCAATACAAGGGTGAATTTGATAAAAAAATAATACTTCCTATGAAGGTTTACAGTCCCCCTCAATCCATTCTCTCCTTTTATCAAACTTTTGACAAAGATTTAACTATTTGGTGCAAGAAGAAGATGGTTTTACCAATTGAGGGTAAACTTCAAGAAAAGGATTGGACACGTTTAACTATAGAGTTCAATATGATCAAATTATCAATATAAAGAGCAAGGTCAAGGAGATGAGATGGGGGATTACATAGAATAACATCAATTAATATAACTATGAAAAACATATGCTATGAAAGTTTTGAAATCATTTTATTCAATCATAAAGTATGACTTTTATGTGCAAGATGAGTGAATTGAAGTTCAAACATGAAGCCAACCTCAACTATTAAGCAGCCAAGATTATGATTACATAAACATGGTGGTCATGAGATTTACCTATATGAGCAAGAGAGGTGGCAAACAAGAAAATTATGATGCTAATGGAATGTGACATGGAACAAAAATATATTACTATCAAGTTCAATCCAATGTACATGGTCTATCACATTCTCAAGATATGACATCAATTGGATATGACAACAATCGAAAATGATACTAATTGAAATCAATTAAAATGACAACATGATTAATAGCAAGGATGTGACAAACACAAAAATTCCATCAAGCATCATGAATGAATATTCATCACTTTTAATAATATAACTAATGAGCATAGTGATGAATAAGTTAAATTGCATAAAAGGATATAGCTTGGTGATGCATGCAATTTTCAAAGTGTCAAAATCATATGAATTCAACATCTATAAGATATCCATCAAACAATAGATATAACTATGAAATACAAGGAATGAATTTTAGAAATGTTTATATGATCAAGATCACTAATATGAAGTTGAAACACGTATAGGGATGACATCACTTAGATAATATACATGAATCAACATCATAACCATCCATTTAAAAAAAAAAAAGACTAGAAAGCATAAATGATAGATTTGAGTTCTAGTATGGTATCTACAAATATAACTAAGATCACAACCATACATGGAACTGATTGACATTTGCATATAAAAAGAATGTAACCAAATGAGCAAAGATGCAAATAGCTTATAACAACATTCATTTCCATTTCTAAGATGATATAACGAAATGTATAAGGAAATGAGAACATGGAACATGCTTTGATGATTTTAACTAATGATATTTTAGAGCATTTACATTCATACAATCTTCAAATCATTTCAATAAACAAAATCCAACAATGAGTATAAAAAGAATGATTTTGAAGATAACATATTATCAATTTTCAACTTTGCATTTTAATTAAAAGATATAACTTATTTGAAAACCATACAAGTTGATTTTTCAAAACAATAATTTTCCATATTAAAGTATAACTTAGAAATTCATGAAAAATCCAAATTGATTCAAATCATTTGTTTCTATAAATAATCTAACTATGACATCCACACAAATGATTTTGCAACAACAATCGATCATGAATAATCTAGCTATAAAAGCTTTTGAAATCACAATCAATTGATCATATATAGAAATGCAATGCAAGAGATATAACCAAATGCGAGTAAAAAGAAAATCTAACATGATGAAATTATAATCAACTGATTTTGAAAACAATGATATGTAACTAGAATGGTGCATGAAGACAAAATCAATTGATCACAAATAAACATTGCATTTTAAGAAATGTAACTATGAAAGAACAAAATGTAAATATAATTATGACCAACAAACTGATTTAACTAAAAATGATAGGTTGGTGAAGGAGGTTCAAGGCCTTAAGGTTTGTCTAAGTATCTAACTTTAGGAATCCGCCTAAGGTCTTGAGAGGGTTGATCTTTGGGGTCTAGTTTAGAAGTCCCACCAACTTTAGGAGATTTGACTTGATAAATTTCTAATTTGGACTTATCACCATGATATTTAGATTTGACTAAATTTAACTTAGATTGGTGATTAGTTTTTTGAGGTTGGTGAGATTGTTTCTTAGGGGGATTGATTCATTTTTCTTTTCTTCTAATTTCCTCCCTTTATTTGACTTTTAAATTTTAAATTTAACTTTGCTACTTTCTTCAAAAGTTCTTTCATGTGTTGATTTAAGGGAGATAGGTTGAGAGGCTTTTTGTTGATAGATTCTTTTATATTTGGTTTAACTTGTTTAACCTTTTTAGAATCTATCTTAGGAGACACCTTTTTAATTGATTTAACTTATATGATCTTCTTGGAGTCTTCCATGATTTTTAGTGTCTTACCCTTCATAAATTTTGATTCTACTTTCTTGAGTTCATAGATGAGTTTAGACACATGGCTTCTTCTTAGTTTGCACTCAAACCTAAAATGCCCTTTAATGCCACAATAATTACATTTAGTCATGGGCAAGTAAGAATGAGTACTAGAGAATAAGGACTCACCTTTCACAAAAGTGTTGGTGAAGCTAGGGTCTTGTGAAATATACCTATCAAATCCAAGACTCATCCTATCTCTTTGAGATTTACCCAATTTAAATAAATTTTCAAATTTCTCTTCACCTTGGGTAAATTTGCACTCATACTTTTGTTTATAACTTTCAAGTTGAGTGACTTGGCTTATAAGAATTGAATTTTCATTTTTAACTTTTAATAATTCATTTTCAATTCCCTTATTGTTGGTTAGTTCTTCACGGGCAAGTTTTAAATCAAATTTAAGTTCATTAATATCATTAGATCCAAGTTCTAGAATTTTTATCTTATTTTGAGCATTAGATAAATTTTCTTTATGTAAGACCCCGTCCCAAGTGACATCGATTAGTGTTAATTAAGTCATATTTTAGTTCTAAGCGTGATTAGTGAATTTTGACAAAGTTAGAGTTAGAATAGATTTTGATATAGCTTTGAGAATTTTGAGTGCGTTTGTACTTAATGGGGCCCTTTGGGGGTTCCTTTTATGACATTGCATTTACTTGGGGGATTATCTGAGATTCCAGTGATTTGTATTTTGATCCTGTTTTATTTATCTCATTAATCCCCACAACTTTCATGTTGATCCAGTGCCCGTTCGAAATCCCGAAACCCGACTTTCCTAGCATTGAAGGCAAAACAGTCTTTTTACACCAAAATCTGCAACCAAAAATTTATATCCCCAAAACTCGCGAAACATATACTTTTTGGAAACTAGAAATTTCGACAATCGTTTCTCCCTTCTTCGTTGGTTGCAACCGAGGTCTTGAAAACCATGATTTCAGCCCACAAAGATTTCTAGTGGTGGAGCCCACTTTTGACTTGCATATAAGGAGACTCCTCTTCTCTTTTCCCCTTCTCCTTTTCCAGCACAAAACTCAAACTAGGGTTTTTTTTCTCCTTTTTCTCTTTTTCTCTTGCTTTTCCATCACCAAATCCACCACCATCCTTGTCACGCCCCGGGACCGAGGCCCTGATAATCATGTCCTTAATCCGGGGGACGTGGTGCGACGAGTCAGAAAATTCCGCCCGCACACCCTAATTATTTTTCCACAGGATTCCGCGGTGAGGATTCTAGACGATCCATCATAACCAATTAATCGAATTCACAACAAATAGTAATATGCGGAAGCTTATAGCAAAATAAAAATCAAACGAGATATAAGATAATTGCACAAACTCTATATCAAAAGAGAAATATATAAAGGGTATAACCCAAAGTTAGTTAAAGTTGTGAGGATCACATAAGTATATTTAATTTATACATCCCAAAAGAAGACCGATGAGGTCATAAACTAAGTTCCCAAAATGTTATCACGGCTCAAATTTCAACACGACATCTACATGACATCGTTGGGCTGGCACTCGCACTCCACTGGCGGCTCAACCGCCTCAACCGCGTGCTCCGCCTCAAAATCTGTGGGTCCGACATCTGACACCAAACAAAAGAGTATCAGACACGCCGGTCTGGTAAGTGAATAAAGCATATAAGGTATACAAGTTTTATAAATGTCATGTTTAAAATCATAAAAACACAATTGAAACGAAACATATATAAAGAGTAAACCAAATGAACCAAATCTATACAAATGAAAGAATTTCATAGTTTAAATGTTTCAAACTAACTGACAAATCATCGAAATATTGGCAAACCACATGTAGCTAAATTTTCCTATTACCGAAGTAACAAGAGCACACAGACAAATAACCGTTGCCATATGAAATGGCCAGAACAGACAAATAGAAGCTGTTGCCACTACTCGTGAGACCGGAATACAGAACCGTTGCCATGTCCAGAGCAAACAAACAGAATCCAAACTCCAGTTGGCAAATAATTTTTAAGATCCCAAGCCGGGTGATCAGGCCAACTTGGTGACCTAAGCTTAGTGGTGTCATTCAAAACCAAAACCTGAATCGATACAAATCAAATCATAGTAATACATTTCCAAAATCGATAAAAGGAACTACTCCAGACAAATACATACTGACAAATTCGAATGAATCAGATGAGTAGCCTTACCGATGTTTCCGAACGTGGCAAACCACTCAAATCTATTTCAAAACAATTTGTAGCAAATATACAAATTTTCATAACTTGGAATAAATTAATGTATAGTGGTTTAATGGCTTACCCCGGGTCGTCTTGACATACACTTAGACCCTTAATGTTAATAATATATGTTAAGCTTGGTGTCACTGAAGATCTCAGACAATTAAGACTTGAATAAATTTCCTAGGTAATTCTAACATCAAACAATTCCATCATTTTCCCATTTAAATTCACGATTTAAGGTAATTTGATTCAATGTATACATCTCATACTACTATGCTTCAATGGGTTTAAATGGGCTTCCAATAATGGGGGGAAAAGGACTGGAAATAGAGCCTAATATGGGCTGAAATGGGCTGGAATACAGCCCAGAAATTGGGTCTGAAAAAAGCCCTGAAATGGGTTGCAAAACAGCCCAGAAATTGGGCCTGAATCAGCCTGAAAACTGCCCAGAATTGGGCCCGACATTGGCCTGGAAACTGCCCAGAAAATGGGCCTGTAATCAGCCTAGAAATGGGCCTGAAATAGGGGCCAGGCCCGCTCAAGAGGTGATGGGTCCGCTCGAGCAAGGCCCATCCAGAAGCTAAGGCCCGTTCGAGCGGCCTGCTCTCTGGTTGGGTTGCTGCCAGGCAAAGCCTGGTCCGCTAGAGGGCCCGCTCGAGCGGACTGGGCTCTGTCCAGCCCGGTTTAGTGCGGGAAATCTGCACTGTTTCTTCCTTCCTTCTTGTATCCAGAATTTATTCACCTCCCAATGATACAAAACTGAGTGCAAAACTTCTCTAATTATCTCCATTAAACTTCCAACATCTCATTCATTCCAACTATCTATTAAGACTATAAAACACAACTAAATCACATGACTATGAAAGAAGCACACAAAAATTCAGAATTTATATCATATAAACTCAAGGATTTCCAACTAAGCTTTCAGCCTTTGAGCTAATGCAGAAAAACTACAATTTCATACATTTAAGTACACAACTTGAATGGGATTGACATCAACCTGTAATGAAATCAATACCAAAAACCAATCCAACTTCACAACCCATACCCATTACAGGATTTTAAAGTTTTAAGCCAGAAATTCGAAGAAAAGATAAAATTTTCCAGCATGCATACTCAGATCTAATTAATCACTTGCCTTGGGTTGCAAATAAATCTAAAACACTCCAAGAAGTCTCCTACACAGCCAAGCTCCAAACCTACACCAAACTCCATAGAAAAACCCATTCAAGAAATTCATTATTTTGAAAAGGGAAGGAGCTCTCAAAGAGCCTCCTTGCATGCATGAAGAAATGACTCTAATGGCCCATTCAAAACTAGAAATTCAAGGAAGAAGTCATTGCTAACCTTGAGAAGCTCTAAGGAAGAAGAAAAGTTTGGAGAAGATGATGAACCCAGCTGAAATCTTTTGAAAATGGTATAGTTGGAAAGCTTGAGAGATGGGGAACACAATAGTGTGGTTTGTTTTTCACTCGAGCATCAAAAAGCAAGACATGCAAAGAGAGAAAGTGTGAAGAAGAAAGAAGCTCCTTTGACTCAGCTACAGCCGTTGCAGGAAACAAAATGGAGGAAGAAAGACAACTATAATATGGGTTTTTAACTTGGGTTTAAGTGAGTGTTGGCCCCAAACCTTCCAAGGGCTGGAACTAACACTTGTGGGTCTCGAATGAAAACGACGAAGAAGACAAAAATGATCGTTGAAAAATCTAGTTTTCAAAAAATATATTTTCCTCATGATTTTCAAATTTCAAAATTTATGCACAGATTTGGGTGTGAAAAGACTGTTTTGCCCATTTTTCTCGAAAAAAGCGATTTTGGGTTTCAAATGCAAACGGAACAAACATGAAAGTTATTGGTATCAAAATAAAAAATTTAAAAATGTCAAAATTCATAAATTTTTTAAATCAAATAAATATAGTAAATCAAGTTCCCATACTAACACGTGACACACGGGCCACCCCGGGCCCGGTCAAACCAAACTCAACGCGCTCAAAATTCCCCAATGTTATCTATAATTCTAGTCTAACTAAAAATCCAAGCTAATCGTCCCCGAATCCCACTTAGAGACTAATCACAGTTAAAATAATATTAATATATACTTAAACCTGGGTTGGGGCCTGACATCCTCCACTCCTTAAAGGCATTTGGTCCTCCAAATGAATACCAACTTCTGGTAGCAAGTGCGGGTACTTCTTCTGAACCTAATCACGCAATTCCCAAGTAGCTTCTTCTGGTTCGTGGTTCTCCCAAAGCACTTTTATCGTGAATTGTTCGGTTCCTCAATTCTTGCTATTTCGTATCAATGATTCTGACCGGTTTCTCAACATAAGTGGCATCTTCCCGAATCTCTAATGGCTCATGTCTTAGTACATGTGAGGGGTCTGAAACATATTTCTTCAACATCGATACATGAAACACATTGTGTCGCGACCCCGGAATGGATCCCCGGGCCCGCGACGCGATTTGGTGATGATTACTACTGAAGATTTTGTTTTCCCACAGGTTCCCGCGGTGAGGATTCCCAAAGACACGCGGAATCTGACTCACACGTACACGATTACGGAAGCGTGTAGCAAAACACATCACGATAAGCACAATCAAATCTTTAAGTGCTATAACATTTAATAACAAGACATAGCATCAAAGAAAAGAGTTATCATGGCATTCCCAAACATAGTTCAAGTTATAAGTTTAACACGAAAGTAATTTAAGTTTAGTACAACCCATAAGAGACCAATAAAGGTCAATACAATCTCAAAATAACCAAAAGAAACCCCAAGACTAAAGGTGACGAAACTTGAGAACCAGACCGACATCTAAATGACATCGTCGGGCTGCCACTCTCTCACGGGAGTTGGCTTACAAGCCTCCTCCTGACGCTCCTCCTCAAAGGCAACGTCTCCTGTACCTGGGCACCAACAAACAAGGGTCAAACACGACGGTTTGGCAGGTAATCAATTTAGGCATGAACATGAACAATAACATTTAGAGAAAACATGTAAGCAAATCTTTGGTATGAAGTACTATCAAAACTGAGATACATTTTCAAGAATACGAACAAAGCTGAGATACCAAAACAAACTAGCATGAGTATATAATATATCATGAATAGTTACAATCCACAAAGAGCCCATCCTTTCTCTATCATTTATATAATGAAAAGAGCAAGCACGCACGACAAGCACGATATACATAATATAAGCACGACACGATTTCCCACAAAGACGGGAATTCCGGCCGCGGAACCAGACACGCACGATGTGTAATAAATACACGACCAGTCTGCAGACAGTCCACATGTTTAAAGACCCCCCAGACAGTGGATCAAACTGAAAGGGCAGTCTAAGCTCAGTGGTGTTTACTTAATTCATGAATGCACAAAACACGCGAAGCACGATCAAAGCACGTCGAGATAGAAAGGGGGAAATCACTTATCAAAACACGACGAGCACGACTAGCACGGGCATAATAATTATGCATAACACGCTTAGGAAAGAGATCCCCTTTTCTCTTGAAACAAAACTCCCAAAACAAGCTTGTACTAACACTTCAAAACAAGTTCACGATGATATTCATTTTATCAAAACTAAAGCACGAACACAAGGCTTATCAAGCACACGTAATGACCTTTGGATGGTCGTTGTGAAATCGAAGCCCCGATGTTGGAACTTAAATAAAATTGGTGCCCCAGAAGTTTAAAGAAATCTTGGGTTTCGAGTGCACAATATCAAGCTAAAGGTCACTTAACATGTTCTAGTTTTTCATTCTTGCAAAACTCTTCAGAATACACAAACAGTGAATTTCGGTCACCTCGCGGTCAGGTGTCGGCTAGCCGAACTGGGACATGGCGGCTAGCCGCAAGGTGACCGCCAGGCTGACCGCTGGAGAGCAAATCGGACTTAGCTCTCGGGAAAAGGAACCGCATTGCGCGGTTGGCTTGCGGTTAACCGCGAGTGGGACTGGCGGTTAGCCGTGAGCTGACCGCGGAGCTGACCGTGAACCACAATCGAAATGCCAGCTTCTGGAGAAGAAACCGCAGTCCATGGTTGGCTTGCGGTTAACCGCGGGTGAGACTGGCGGTTAGCCGTGAGCTGACCGTGGTGCTGACCGCTGATCCCAGATGAAAATGCTAGCTTCTGGAAAAGTAACCGCTGAGTTCGGTCAGCCTGCGGTTAGCCGCAGTGGACACAGACGGCTAGCCGCGAGCTGACCGCGGAGCTGACCGCCAATGCACGGGTGTGCGGTTCAGTGCAGATTTTCACATTTTTCCTTCCTCCTTTCCATTCATTCTCATTCCTCTTGTATTCCCTGAGCATATAGGCTCTTCAAGGGTAGAATACACATCCAAAACCAACAAAACACAATCATGAAGCTTGTAAACACATTCATATGCAAAGTTTCCAAAACAACAATGTAGCTTAAAATAACATGCACAATGATCCTATAGAGATTACTTGCCTTGCCCAAATGTTAAACACTCCTCCTCAAGCACTTCACACAAGCTTATCCCACACTACAAGCAAAACCAAGAAAACACACAAAACTCACTCAAAAATGGAAACAAGGAACCCATTTACCAAGTAGGGTTTGAAAACATGAAAAACATACTCTCAAGGAACTAAAATGACTCAATGGAGAGTATGAGTGGAAACCCTTACCTAGAAATGGCCAAACAAGAGGGAGGGAAAGAAATGGAGTTCTTGCCCAACTTGAAAACTCAAGAAACTTGTATCAATGGAGAGCTTGCAAGGAGATGAAGAAAATGGTAGTCTTAGAATCTTCTTTGGAGCTCCCTAGCTAGATCAAACAAGGTGGGGAAGATGGAGAAGAAAAGAGGTTTTCCTTGCCCTAGATTCAGAAATTGTAGAGATTTGGTAAAGTGAGTGGAAGAAGAGGGAAAGGGGGATTAAGTGATGACTCATGGGCCCCATGTGACCTGAACTTGAAATGGCTAAAACATGATCTTGTGGGCCTCGGATGACTTCGACGAAGAAGGATAAAACGATCGTCGAAATATCTAGTTTCCAAAAAGTATATTTTTGACATGGTTTTGAGATTTTGAAAATTGTGTCCAGATTTGTGCATAAAGGACAATTTTACCCTCTTTGGGCCAAAACATGGGTTTTTGGGCTTCGAACACGAATGGGCTTAAAATGAAAGTTGTAACACATAACAAGATCATTCAAATGAAATCAAAATCACACTCACACGAAAATCGATACGATCTTCCCAAGCTTACACGTGCACTCAGGCCTTCCTGAGTGTGTCTGACTAATACTAGACGTTCTCAAAATTCCCAAAGCTATGTCCAAAACTAACTAATCACTTCCAACCCAACCACGACTAAACCCACTTAGAACTAAACACATACTAATCGCACACTAATCGACTTGGTCTGGGTCGGGGTCTAACACATTGTGCACACCCGAGAGTTCTGGCGGTAAGGCGAGTCTGTAAGCCACTTCACCAATACGACTCAAGATTTCATACGGTCCAATGAATCTTCTTGACAGTTTACCCTTTTGACCGAATCTCAATGTCCCTCAGATCGGTGACACTTTCAAAAACACCTTATCTCCTACTTGAAACTGTAGATCATTTCTTCTAACATCAGCATAGCTTTTATGTCGGCTTCTCACAGTCTTCAAACGCTCATGAATGAGTTTAACTTTCTCATTGGTCTCGCCAATCAATGTCGGTCCATGAAAGTTGCATTCTCCAACTTCTTCCCAGCACACCGGAGTTCTGCATCTCCTTCCATATAGTGCTTCGAAAGGCGTCATTCCTATACTCGAGTGGTAATTGTTGTTATATGCGAATTCGCAAAGAGGTAGACTTTCGTCCCACTGAGTCTTGAAATCAAGGACACATGCCCTAAGCATGTCCTCCAATGTTTGGATGGTCCTTTCTGACTGCCCATCTTTCTGCGAGTGATACGTCGTGCTGAATTGAAGTTTTGTACCCATAGATTCATGCAGAGTCTTCCAGAATCTCGAGACAAATCTGCTATCTCTGTATGATGTGATGGAGACTGGTTGACCATGTTGGCTGACGATCTCGTTAACGAATGTTTGTGCCAGTGATAACATTTGCATCTTCTTCCTTGTCTTCAATGGAATGAAACGTGCAGACTTCATCAGTCGGTCAACTATAACCCATTTGGCATTGTTCCCTTTGCTAGTTGTCGATAAACCCGAGATAAAATCCATCGTAAGATGTTCCCACTTCCACTGTGGAATCTCTAACGACTACAAAAGACCTGCTGGTTTCTGATGTTCTGCCTTAATCAACTGACAGGTCATGCATCGGGACACAAATGCTGCAATTTCTCTCTTCATATTGTTCCACCAGACTCTGCCCTTCAAATTATGGTACATCTTTGTACCCCCTGGGTGCATAGAATATTTGGTGCTATGGGCTTCCGCCATGATTTCATTTCTCAAATCATCAATGTTTCGAACACACAATCAGTCATGAAAGTACAATACTCCATCCTCGATTCTGAAATCTGGGCGATTTGAAATGTGCTCCACAATTTTTGCTAAATCTGGATCTTGTAGCTGAGTCTCCTTGATTTTCTGAATGAAAGTAGGCTTAGACACTGATATGTTTGCTAGCATAAAACCTTGTCTCAACGGTTGAAACTCAACTCCTAATTCTTCAAGATGTTGGAGAATACTCATTCCTCGCAAACTAGCCATGCTCCCAGACTTTCTGCTCAATGCGTCTGCCACGACATTTACTTTTCCTAGATGGTATTTAATTGGAAAATCTTAGTCTTTAATATACTCCATCCATCTCCTCTGTCTCATGTTCGATTCCTTCTGTGAGAACAAATACTGGAGACTACAGTGATCCGAGCGAACTTCAAATTTTTCTCCATACAGATCGTGTCTCCACATCTTTAGTGCAAATACGACTGCTGCCAATTCTAAGTCATGCGTCGCATAATTCTTCTCATGTTCCTTCAACTGCCTCGAGCCATACGCTATGACTTTGCCATCTTGCATTAACACACATCCAAGTCCCACAGTCGAAGCATCTGTATAAACTACCAAATTACCACTACTTGAAGGTAAGGTGAGAATTGGACATGTGGTCAATCTCTTTTTCAACTCTTCAAAACTTGCTTCACACCGTTTGGTCCACAAGAATGGCACGTTCTTCCGGGTTAGTTTGGTCAAAGGTGCTGCAATGGATGAAAATCCTTGCACAAACCTTCTGCAGTAGCCTGCTAAACCTAGAAAACTCCTGATTTCAGTTACATTCCTTGGCCTCTCCTAATTGATGATTGCTTCTATCTTTGCTGGATCAACTGCTAAACCTTCTTTGGAAATAATATGACAGAGGAAAGAAACTTGTGTCAGCCAAAAATCACAATTCTTGAGCTTTGCATACAACTGGTTATCTCTTAACAACTGCAATGATGTCCTCAGGTGCTGCTCATGCTCTTCTCTAGACTTGGAGTATACTAATATGTCATCAATGAAGACAACTGTGAACTGATCTAAGTGAGGTACAAAAATTTTATTTATTAGTGCCATGAACACTGCCGGTGCATTAGTCAGTCCAAAGGGCATTACCAAAAATTCATAGTGCCCGTATCTTGTCCGGAAGGTTGTCTTCGGTATATCCGATTCTCTTACCCTCAGCTGATAATATCCGGACCTCAAGTCTATCTTCTATAAATATTCTGCTCCCTACAATTGATTAAATAGCTCATCTATTATTAGCAATGGATATTTATTTTTTATGGTCACTTGGTTCAATTTTTTGTAGTCTATG
This sequence comes from Cinnamomum chago, assembly GCA_038049695.1. Classification (NCBI taxonomy): domain Eukaryota; kingdom Viridiplantae; phylum Streptophyta; class Magnoliopsida; order Laurales; family Lauraceae; genus Cinnamomum; species Cinnamomum chago. The sequence goes on along the minus strand of CP142454.1, from coordinate 49,951,556 downwards.
TACATTCTCAAGCTTCCATCTTTCTTTTTAACAAACAACACTAGAGCTCCCCACGGTGTTATGCTTGGTCTAATAAAACCTTTTTCTAACAACTCTTGCAACTGAAGTTTCAATTCATCCAATTCCGTCAGAGCCATTCTATAAGGTGCAATGGAAATTGGAGTTGCTCCTGGCATAAGCTTTATGGTAAACTCTACTTCTCTGACTGGTGGCAATCCTAGAACTTCTTCTGGAAATACATTTGGGAATTCACACACTACGGGGACTTGCTCCACCCCTTGGGACTGTTTGTCCTCTGTAATAAATGCTATGAATCCCTCGCATCCGCTTCTCAATATCTTAATTGCTGATAATGTTGAAATAACACCAGCCCGTGAAACCCTTTTCTCTCCATGGAATTCGACCCTTGATGATGTTCCATTCAACTTGAAGGAAATAGTTTTGTTGAAACAATCCATACTGGCATGATGTCCAGACAGCCAATCCATCCCCAAAATGACATTGAAATCATGCAAGTCTAACAGGATAAGGTTTGCTGGAAATGTGACATCACCTATCTTAACTGTGCAGTTCGGGGGATATGTGCTACAAACAACTTGTTTCCCTACTGGTGTTGTGACAGTTATAATAAAGTCTAGTTCGCTAACAAGCACATCGATCAATTTAGCAAACATAGGTGATAGAAATGAATGTGTAGATCCAGGATCAAATAATACTTTAGCTTCTATTCCACAAACAAGAAGTATACCTTCAACTACATTGCCGGCTACATCTGCGTCCACTTGGTTCAAATGATACGCTTGACCTCGCTGTTGAGTCTGTTCTGATTCTGGTTCGGTCTTCCTTGCTGTGCATTCCTATTCTGCTGAAGTGGACAAGCGTTCTGATTCTGAGGTTGTTGACGGGGCTGCTGTTGCTGGTTCTGCTCTGTGGCTGCCTGGGTTGGTTCTGAGCTGCTTGTTGATTTTGTTGAGGTGGCCTGTTGCCCTGGTTTCTATTGTTTGGACAATCCTTCATCAAGTGATCTGTACAGCCACACTTAAAGCATCCACCCGTGACTCTGTAACATAGGTGGGAAGGATGGTTCTTGCCACAATGCTCACATCCACCTTGTCTTTGGGTGTTCTGATTTGGCCTTGACTTCTTACCTTGATAGGATTTCTGTCCTTGTTACTGACGTTTCCTCTGGACATCCTTAATAATCTTGTTATTGATGTTTTCAAATTTATAAGCTCGTTTGACTGCCTCTTGGAATGTAGCTGGTATGATAACACCTGAAGCATCTCTTTCAATTATAGGGTTGAGTCCCTCTAGGAATTTGATAATCTTTTTCTCCTCAGTATCGACAAGCTCTGGTGCATACCGAGACAATCTCTCAAATTTGGTAACATATTTGAGAACCGTCATGTCTCCTTGTAGCCGAAACTCCACTGCCATCTGTCTCTTAATATGAGTGGGCACATACTTCTCAGTAAACTGCTCCTTGAAAGTAGCCCATGCAATATCATTAGGAATATCCTGATATCCATCCTTGAGTGTTTTCCACCAAATGTCAGCCAAGCCGATAAACAAAGAGGCTGATAGAAGAACTCGTTGTCTGCTTGTGCACTGAAAAAGGTCGAAGATGTTCTCAGTGTGGACTAACCAGTCATGTGCTGTCAAAGGATCCTCATTTCCAGTGAATTCTTTGGGACCTCTCTTCCGGAAGTGTTCGAATAATGTATTTGGGTTGTCATCACGGTTATTGATAATAATATGAGGACCCATGTTTTGAGGTTTTACTTGCTTTGGTCTCCTGCCCAACACTTCTAACAACTGCCTTTGAACCTATGTTAATTCCTCATCTTTCTTGGCCATCTGCTCCTGTAATCTGGCTTGTTTCTCATTGGCTCTCCTCTGTTGTTCCATCATCACTTGCATAGATTTCTGAAATTAGCTATCTCCAGAGGAACCTGCAGCATGAGCATTGCTGGAAGAAGGATTTGTGTTTGAGTGGTCCCTGCGTGGAGGCATTTTGCTGCAAAACCATTTGTTAGTACAATAAATATATTAAGAAAAACGCACCCATAATCCCCACGCAATACTAACTAACGAGAATTCTAACGGATCCCCTCCACATCCCTATGTTTCTAATGTCTTTTAATTGCCTGACATATTTCTCGCTCTGATACCAAGCTTGTCATGCCCCGGGACCGAGGCCCTGGTAATCAAGTCCTTAATCCGGGGGACGTGGCTCGACGGGTCAGAAAATTCTACCCACGCACGCTAATTATTTTCCCACAGGATTCCGCGGTGAGGATTCTAGACGATCCATCACAACCAATTAAGCGAATTTGTTAGGGTTTTCATTAGTTTGCAATTAGATTGGATACATGCATTTTCATAAGCTTGACTTTTCATACTTCTTTATTGGAATCTTCATGCATCAAATAGATTTTAATCTTAGCATAACAAAGGTCTTATGTTAATTCTTGCTCAAACATGTTTTGATTTGCTCTTTAAAATCTATTTTTATCAAAATGGTTAGCCCCTTAGTCTAGCCTTACCCCCAAGACCAAAAATTCCTTTTTGAAATCATTTTTAACTATTTAAAAATTCAGGAATGGTCTGTCAGCCGAGCTCTAGTCGGTCACCTGTCGGCTCCTATTCCAGAATGTAAAAAAAGTGTATCAGGGAACGTCGGTCGAGCGTCGGTCGATCGAACTCCAGTTCGGTGAAACGACACCTTTTTCAATGGTCCGAATTTTTCAAAAATATAGCCATTGTATTGTGACCGTTGGGGGTGAAAGTCCTGGGATCCTAACCCTAGAGGGGGGGGGGGGTGAATAGGGTGTGCTACAAATAAGACCAATTTAGACCAATTTTAATTCTTTAAGGTAAACTAGTCACATGTGATGATTTAATCAAACAAAACAAGTTGTATGAATATTAAAATCTAAGAGCATGTGAATTAGTCAAGAGAGTTTGCAAACCATTCTTAATATTCCAAAGATGATAATGAGTTTGCAAAACAACTCTTTAAAAACTAGAAATCATGCATAAAAGAAAATACAAAGATTTAAACATGCATAGATTCTAATTTGAATGAAAATCAAAATGACAAGTAAGATGTACCTTTTTAAAACTCAAGCATTTGATTTCCAAAAAGCCCTCTAGCCTTTACAACATCATCCCCTTTCTTTGGCTCCAAAATGGTCTCAAAAGTTCATTAATCAAGCCCCCAAAAAGGATGGAATAGAATGAACTTTATAGGAAAAAACAGTCCAAGGCTAGTTTCCCCGGTCGACCCCATGACCCCAGGTCGACCTGGCCTTCACAACGGTAAAAAAAGTGACCGTTTGAAAAGGGCAACGGCTCTTTGGCCGGTCGACCGGGTCAGTGTGGCCAGTCGACCGACCACACTGCAGGTCGACCCCCTGGGACCAAAAATCCCAACTTTTGCATATTTCAAAGTCTTTTCAAGTGGGAATTTTTTGGCCATTAATTCAAGCTTGGAAACATGTTTTAAATCAAACTAAGATGTTTAAAAACATGAAACACAAAAAGCCTAATATGATTCAAAACTTTAAACCAATGGCTTGCTTGAATTCTAAAACTCTTTTCAAATCTAAATGCATACAAAAATGATTCTGAAAATGATGAATGTATGCAATGCACAAACCTAAATCCTCAATTTGATTTCTCAAAAGTAATGCACAAAGAATAAGTTTTCAAAAGAGTTTGGATTCTAAAACAAATGCATCCAAGTTTAAAACCAAAACATGCATAAATCATTAATTCTACAAGTCTAAAATCCAATGCATGTATAAAACCAGATTTCAAGATTTTCTAAAACAATGCATGTGTGAAAATTCAAATGATGCTAAAGTGAAAATGCATCCATCAAATTGCAAATACAAAATCCCTAACAATCTCCCCCTTTGCAATTTGATAGCAACTTACTCATCATTGAAATTACACACTAAGTCTTCAGCTCCCCCTAAGCTGGACAAGTCTTGAAATCTTCTTGGATGCTCCTCTTAGCTTGGGCTCTTGGGCTCTTTTCTTCATTCTTCATGATGCTTGGTGCTTGATCATTCTTCAATCTTTCTTTTCATCTTCCTCTCTATGGCCAAGCATCTTCTTTAGCTCCAAGTTTTCTTTCTTCTATTAGCTCTCCCCCTTTGACCATGCCTCTCTCTCCCTTTGGCAAGGTATGTATTCTATCCCCCTGTAGAAGATCATACAAAACCTCCCCTTAGGAAGCTTGGACATTCTCTTCACCCTTTTGAGAACTTGAATGCTCTCTCCCCCTTTGACATTAAATTGCAAAGGTACCTACACACATGAAACAAGGAAAATACCTTTTAGTAGCACCTGTTAACAAAAGAAATCTAAAATGAAATACATAACAGGTTATCATGTATGGAAGTAGTCTCTAAGGGTTCAAAGGCAATCCAAGGGTGAATTTGATCAAAACTAATACTTCCTATGAAGATTTACACTCCCCCTCAATCCATTATCTTCTTTTGTCAAACTTTTGACAAGGTATAACTATTTGGTTCAAGAAGTAGATGGTTTTACCAATTGAGGATCAACTTGAAGGAAAGGATTAGACTCATTTAACTATAAGGCTCAATATGATCAAATTACCAAAAGAAAGCAAGGTCTAATGAGAAAAGCAATCATGGATACCAATTGGAAAAAACAATTAATACCAATTGAGATTTAAGGATAAGACTATTAAATCAACCACTCTAAAATGGAGTTATAAAGAATATAACTATTAAGATAAATCCAAATTAGAGCTATCCATGATGCAATGGGGTTTACTAAACATAGCATTAAATAATTTAACTATGAAAATCATATGCTATGTAAGTTTTGAAATCATTTCGTTCTATCAATAAATATGACTATTAAGGTGCAAGATAAGTGAAATGAAATTCAAACATGAAGCCAACCTCAACAATTAACCAACCACTATTATGAACACATAAACATGGTGGTCATGAGATTTACCTATATGAGTACGAGAGGAGGCAATCATGAAAATTATGATGCTAAAGGTGTGTGACATGGAATGAAAACATATAACTATTAAGTTCAATCCAATGTACACAAGGTCTATCACATACACAAGATAAGACATCAATTGGATATGAAATCAATGGAAGGTTATACCAAATGAAACCAATTGAATAAGACAACATGATTAAAAGCAAGGATGTGACAAACACAAAATTCCATCAAGCATCATAAAAGGGTATTCATCACTTTGAATGATATAACTAATGAGCATAGTGATGACCAAGGTAAATTGCAATGCAAAAGGATATAACTTTGAAATGCATGCAATTTTCAAAGTGTCAAGATCATATGAATTCAACAACTAAGATATCCATCAAACATATAGAAATACAATGAATAGATTTCAAAGAGTTTCATATGATCAAGAACACTACTATGAAGTTGAAACATGTATGAGTATGACATCACTTAGAGAAAATACATGAATCAACATCATAACCATCCAAAAAGAAATGACTAGAAGGCATAGAGGATGGATTTGGGTTCTAGTATGGTTTCTACAAATATAACTAATATCACAACCATACATGGAACCAAAAGACATTTGCATATAAAAAGAATGTAGACAAATAAGCAAAGATGCAAACAACATTCATTTCCATTTCTAAGATGATTAACCATAAGAAAAAGGAAATGAGAATCATGGAACATGCTTTGATGATTATAACTAATGATGTTTTAGAGCATTTCCATTCAAACAATCTTCAAATCATTTCAATACACAAAATTCAACAATAAGCATAAAAGAATGACTTTGAAGAACAATTTTCAACATTGTATTTTTAAAAGATATAACTTAAGTGAAACACATACAAGTTGATTTTTCAAAACAATGGTTTTCCATATTAAAGCATAACTTTAGAAAACTATGAAAAAACCAAATTTATTCAAATCATTTGTTCAAATAATCTAACTATGACATCTACACAAATGATTTTGCAACAACAATTGAACATGAATAATCTAGTTATGAAAGCTTTGGAAATCACAATCAATTGATCATGTAGAAATGCAATCCAAAACATAAAACTAAATGTGAGCAAAAAGCAAATCTAATCATGATGAAATTATAATCAAATGATTTTGAAAACCATGATATGTAACTTAGAATGGTGCATGAAAACAAAATCAATTGATCATAAAGAACCAATGCATTTTAATAGATGTAACTATATAGAAACAAAATGCAAATGCAACATGACCAACAAAATGATTTAACTATAAAGAAAAAGGTTGGTCAAGGAGGTTCAAGTCCTTAAGGTTTGTCTAAGTAAATAACTTTAGGAACCCACTTAAGGTCTTGAGAGGGTTTAACTTTGAGGTCTAGTTTAGAATTCTCACCAACTAAAGGAGATTTGACTTGATAAATTTTTAATTTAAACTTATCACCATGATATTTAGATTTGACTAAATTTAGCTTAGATTGGTGATTAGTCTTTTGAGGTTGGTGAGTTTGTTTCTTAGGGGATTGATTCACTTTTCTTTTCTTCTTATATTCTCCCTTTATTTGACTTTTGAATTTTAAATTTAACTTTGTTACTTTATTCAAAAGTTCTTTCATGGGTTGATATAAGGGAGATAGGTTGAGAAGCTTTTTGTTCATAGATTCTTTTAAACTTGGTTTAACTTGCTTAAACTTTTTAGAATCTATTTTAGGAGACTCCATTTTAAATGATTTAACTTGTTTAATCTTTTTGGAGTCTTCTTTGTTTTTAAGTGTCTTACCCTTCATAGATTTAGATTCTACCTTTTTGAGTTCAAAGATGGGTTTAGACACATGGCTTCTTCTTAATTTGCACTCAAACCTAAAATGCCCTTCAATGCCACAATAAATACATTTAGTTTTGGGCAATGGAGAAAGAGTGCTAGAGAAAGAGGACTCACCTTTCACAAATGTGTTGGTGAATTTAGGATCATGTGAAATATTCCTATAAAAACCAAGACCCGTCCTATCTCCATGAGATTTACCCAATTTAAATAATTTTTCAAGTCTCTCTTTACTTTGGGTAAACTTACACTCATACTTTTGCTTAAATCCTTCAAGTTGAGTGACTTTGGTTATAAGGATTGAATTTTCATTTTTGACTTTTAAAAGATCATTTTCAATTTCCTTATATTTGATTAGCTCTTCATTGGCAAGTTTTAATTTGAAATTAAGTTCATTAACAACATTAGATCCAAGTTCTAAGGTTTTTAACTTACTTTGAACATTTGACATGTTTTCCATGGAAATTGTCAACTTGGATTCTAAATTGATAAAGTCTTTGTCTTGCCTTTTTAATTGATCTCTTAGTTTTGAATTTTCCTTATTAAGATCATCATTTTCAATTTTTGATTCATTTAGATCATCTTTAATATTATGAAGGTTATTCAAAGAGATCATAAACTTAGATTCAACACAATTTATTAATTCTTCTTTCTCTCTAAGTTCATCTTTTGAAGAAGCTAATTCTTTGTTTAGATTTTTAGATTCTTCTCTTAACTTATTGTTTTTCTTCTCAAGCTTTAAGGATAATTCATATAATTCTTCAAAGGCTTGTTGAAGATCTTCTTCATTATCATTATAATCTTCTTCTTTTATGTCACATTGAGATTCATTAGTTTGAGAGTTTGAATCTCCAATAGAAGGAAGAAGGAGGGGTCTAGAAGAATCTACATAAGAATCTAAACTATCTATCATAGTGGAATCCATTCTAATGATTTTCGTTAAAGCACAACTCTAGGGTTTTGACTCCAGGTTTTTACACCTAATCAAGAGTTCCAGACACTTGATCCTATAAGATAGAGCACTTGGCTCTGATACCAATTGGAAGTCCTGGGATCCTAACCCTAGAGGGGGGCGGGGTGAATAGGGTGTGCTACAAATAAGACCAATTTAGACCAATTTTAATTCTTTAAGGTAAACTAGTCACATGTGATGATTTAATCAAATAAAACAAGTTGTATGAATATTAAAATCTAAGAGCATGTGAATTAGTCAAGAGAGTTTGCAAACCATTCTTAATATTCCAAAGATGATAATGAGTTTGCAAAACAACTCTTTAAAAACTAGAAATCATGCATAAAAGAAAATACAAAGATTTAAACATACATAGATTCTAATTTGAATGAAAATCAAAATGACAAGTAAGATGTACCTTTTTAAAACTCAAGCATTTGATTTCCAAAAAGCCCTCTAGCCTTTACAACATCATCCCATTTTTTTGGCTCCAAAATGGTCTCAAAAGTTCATTAATCAAGCCCCCAAAAAGGATGGAATAGAATGGACTTTATAGGAAATAACATGCCAAGGCTAGTTTCCCCGGTCGACCCCATGACCCCCGGTCGACCTGGCCTTCACAACGGTAAAAAAAGTGACCGTTTAAAAAGGGCAACGGCTCTTTGGCCGGTCGACCGGGTCAGTGTGGGGCCGGTCGACCGGCCACACTGCAGGTCGACCCCCTGGGACAAAAAATCCCAACTTTTGCATATTTCAAAGTCTTTTCAAGTGGGAATTTCTTGGCCATTAATTCAAGCTTGGAAACATGTTTTAAATCAAACTAAGATGTTTAAAAACATGAAACACAAAAAGCCTAATATGATTCGAAACTTTAAACCAATGGCTTGCTTGAATTCTAAAACTCTTTTCAAATCTAAATGCATACAAAAATGATTCTGAAAATGATGAATGTATGGAAGGCACAAACCTAAATCCTCAATTTGATTTCTCAAAAGTAATGCACAAAGAATTAAGTTTTCAAAAGAGTTTGGATTCTAAAACAAATGCATCCAAGTTTAAAACCAAAACATGCATAAATCATTAATTCTACAAGTCTAAAATCCAATGCATGTATAAAACCAGATTTCAAGATTTTCTAAAACAATGCATGTGTGAAAATTCAAATGATGCTAAAGTGAAAATGAATCCATCAAATTGCAAATACAAAATCCCTAACAGGGGGTCGGTCGACCGAACCCTGTTTCATTGGAGCTTGTTTTCTCTATAAAATGAATTCTTCCTTGGGATTTGTGCCAACATTTTTGAGACTTTTGAGGGCCAAGGAAGGTGGGACATCCATGCTAGGCTAGAGGGAAGTTAGGAGGGTAAATCATCATGAAAAAACTTTGATTCTTCATTGGGTTTGCTTCTCTTATCCTTATTTTATTCATGCTTGTCTTTAAATCTTTGATTTCTTTAAAAGGCATGACTAAAAGTGTTCAAATGCTGAATGTTTAAACATGATTTTTTTTTAAACTATGTTTATCATTTCAACTTCATCTTTTGTTTAAGAAAACTCACATGTTAGACATTTATTGTTCTCTTTCAAAAAAACATGTGTAGTCATTCTATCTCATATCATTTATGAGCTCTGATTTTCAAAAGAGATAGAAGTAGATTTAAAGGCATATGTATCATTTATTGATCTTTGCATTTATCATGCATTTGTCTTAGTTAAAATATCACTTTCATATCAGCCTATGTTAAGAGGCATTTAATTGTATTCACTTGCATCTCATTGTATGCTTGCTTAGGCATAGTTTTTTAGATTAAAAATCTTGTTATAAAGGTTTATGCCTAGCCTATTGAAAAGCATATGTGGTTGAGTAGGTTAATGCTTAGCCTTGAGTAAAAAGCATTTGTGGTTGTAAGGTTGGAGGTTAGCCTAAACCTTAACATTGATAGTGGAATACCGGTAGGAGTACCGGGAGTGGATGTAGGCATGTTTGGCCGAACCACTATAAAATTGCTTGTTATGGTGATTGTGTGGATGATGCTCTTATGTTTAATGTCTCCTTATCAATGTCAATTTTGATTGTATCAATTATTTTCTTACTTGATATTGGTTTAGAAAAGAATTGGGCTTAGATGTTTGAGTGCACCCTATTCACCCCCCCCCCCCTCTAGGGTTCGGTTCTGGACTTTCAGAATTCACAACAAATAATAATATGCTGAAGCTTGTAGCAAAATAAAAACCAAACGAGATATAAGATAATTGCACAAACTCTATATCAAAAGAGAAATATATAAAGGGTATAACCCAAAGTTAGTTAAAGTTGTGAGGATCACAAAAGTATATTTAATTTATACATCCAAAAAGAAGACCGATGAGGTCATAAACTAAGTTCCCAAAATGTTATCCCAGCTCAAATTCCAACACGACGTCTGCATGACATCGTTGGGCTGCCACTCGCGCTCCACTGGCGGCTCTACCGCCTCAACCGCATGCCCTGCCTCAAAATCTGCGGGTCCGACATTTGACACCAAACAAAAGAGTATCAGACATGACGGTCTGGCAAGTGAATAAAGCATATAAGGTATACAAGTTTTATAAAAGTCATGTTTAAAATCATAAAAATACAATTGAAATGAAACATATATAAAGAGTAAACCAAATGAACCAAATCTATACAAATGAAAGAATTTCATAGTTTAAATGTTTCAAACTAACTGACAAATAATCGAAATATTGGCAAACCACATGTAGCTAAATTCTCCTATTACCGAAGTAACAAGAGCACACAGACAAATAATCGTTGCCATATGAAATGGCCGGAACAAATAAACAGAAGCCGTTGTCACTACTCGTGGGACCGGAATACAAAACCGTTGCCATGGCCGGAGCAAACAAACAGAATCCAAACTGCAGTTGGCAAATAATTTCTAAGATCCTAAGCCGGGTGATCAGCCCAACTAGGTGACCTAAACTTAGTGGTGCCATTCAAAACCAAAACATGAATTGATACAAATCAAATCATAGTAATACATTTCCAAAATCGATAAAAGGAACTACTCCAGACAAATACATACTGACAAATTCGAACGAATCAGATGAGTAGCCTTACCGATGTTTCCGAACGTGGCAAACCACTCAAATCTATTTCAAAACAATTTGTAGAAAATATCCAAATTTTCATAACTTAGAATAAATTAATGTATAGTGGTTTAATGGCTTACCCCGGGTCGTCTTGACATACACTTAGACCCTTAATGTCAATAATATATGTAAAGCTTGGTGTCACTGAAGATCTCCGACAATTAAAGATATAAAGTGTATATTAAGACTTGAGTAAATTTCCCGGGTAATTCTAACATCAAACAATTCCTTCATTTTTCCCATTTAAATTCATGATTTAAGGTAATTCGATTCAATGTATACTTCTCATACTACTATGGGTTTAAATGGGCTTCCAATAATGGGGGGAAAGGGGCTGGAAATAGAGCCTGTTATGGGCAGGAAAGGAGCTGAAATGGGTTGGAATACAGCCTAGAAATTGGGTCTGAAAACAACCCTGAAATGGGTTGCAAAACAACCCAAAAATTGGGCTTGAATTCAGCCTGAAAACTGCCCAGAATTGGGCCTGGAAACTGCCTAGAAAATGAGCCTGTAATTGTTAGACCCCGACCCAGACCAATTCGATTAGTGTGCGATTAGTATGTGTTTAGTCCTAAGTGGGTTTAGTTGTAGTTGGATTAGAGATAATTAGTTTTAGTCTTGGACATAGCTTTGGGAATTTTGAGAACGTTTAATATTAGTCAGACACACTCAGGAAGGCCTGAGTGCACGTGTAAGCTTGGGAAGATCGTATCGGTTTCCGTGTGATTGTGATTTTAATTTTATTTGAATGATTTTTCTATGAGTTACGACTTTCGTCTTAAGCCCATTCGTGTTTAAAGCCCAAAAACCCAAGTTTTGGCCCAAAGAGGGTAAAATTATCTTTTATGCACAAATCTGGACACAATTTTCGAGATCTCAAAACCATGTCAAAAATATACTTTTTGGAAACTAGATATTTCGAAGATCGTTTTATCCTTCTTCGTCGAAGTCATTCGAGGCCCACAAGATCATGTTTTGGCCATTTCAAGGTTCAAGTTAATTGGGGCCCATTGTCATCACTTAAACCCCATCTCCCTCTCTTTTCATTCATTTCCCCCAAATCTCTGCAACTTCCTTGAGCTAGGGCTGAAAACCCTTCTTCCCTTTCCATCTTCCTCATCTTGCATGATCTAGCTAGAGTTCTCTGTTGGGATTGGTGTATGCCCTAAAGCCCACTGACTGCACTCACATCTCTGTAACTGGATATTTATTGGTTATTTAATGGAATGACATCTTTCTCTTAATACTTGTGTATATGTATGGTTGTGTAAGGCCCATTGTTTTCTAGTAATGACTTAGGTGTGCAGTGGCTACACACAGTAAGGTCTGAGTCATGGACACTTGAAACAATAAACTTGTTCATAACTGAGAGATGGAGTTGGGCACTTCATCTTGGTATAAGTTATAATGAGATACTCTCCTGTATTCAGGGTGACTTACCTAAGTCACGGGAGGCTTTTCCGGATTTATCTCATTAGTGCATGTGTCATGCATTGAACAGGACCACTTGTAGGTGTGATCTCTAATATAGTACTATCACAGAGAGAGATCAAATCACCTCTTGCTACTGAGTGACCAGTGCTCTTAATCTTGAGCATTTGTGGATGAACTGACGAAGTCAAGTTCTTGTGCTTTAATTCACTATGGGTGAGATCCTGTTCATGGGTCAATAGCTCTGTGTTTTGGGTGCTCGGGCTTGATTAGTTGGGACGTGCAAATGCAATATGGAATCTATGCCATCATGTGATGGAATGATCGTCCCCTTAGAATTATCCGATTAACCATCAGAATCTAAGATCTTAGTATATGGATGTTCCATATGGATATTGAACTTGTGGGTCGCTCCTTGGATCAAGAGAATGATATCCGGATGATGATTAAGTCAAGGGTATGAAGTTCTAAGGTTGAGATGTAATCAAGAAGGTGGATAGTACATCGGTTAACCTACTTGATTATGGATGTTACATAGAGGGGCATTATGGTCATTGTACTTGGTAGGTCAAAGACAATCGTCTATTTATGATGAGCTTTATTTGCAATTTAATATTTGTCCCTGGAGTGCAACCATAACTCTCTAGTGGAATGAGTTAAGGTTAAAATGATCCTAGTGTTGCTATGGGGTTATCATGGACATTTTGGTCATTTTGGAAGCCAAGGGCAAATATGTCTTTTGGTCCCATCTCTAGCCACTTTCCTAGATTGGCAAGGTTTCCTAAATTGTTTAAATGTGTGGAGAAATAATTTTGAGTGTAAATTCAAATAGGCCCATGATGGTATACATGAATTACAACTCTAGATAAATTATTTGGTACATGGGCCATAGTAAGTGTGGGCTAGCCAATGTGGTCCCTAGTTTGTGGGTCCCAAGTTTGTGCAAGTCCCATTACTTGGAAGGAGTTCTTTTTTTGTGCAAGTTTTCCTAAAGTTTAGTAGCTTTCTAATTCAATTTAGAAACTAAATAGAAAAGGAAAGAGGGCTGGACGTCCATGATGGAGTGTGTTTTCCTTTTTGGAAAGTTCCTATTTTTTCTCCTTGGTTTCCTAGTTCTTTCAAGATACTTTCTCTCCAAGATATCAGCATTATATATTGCTGGTGGTTCCCCCTTTGGGCGTGCAACATCATTGAGGGAAGAAGGAGAGAAAATCTCTCTTGGTTGTGCAAGAGATTGGAAACAAGAAAGAGGGGCAGCACTCACACCCTTGGACGTCCATTGCACATCAGATTTCCTCTTGCTGGTCCTTGTTTTCTTCCTGCAGAAAACCCACATCAGATCTGAGTTCTTCAATTCAGATCAAGCAAAGACAATTAGAGGGAAGTCTAGTTTGTTCCCACCAACACTAGCCAATCAGATTGGAGAAAGAGGAATAGAGGAGAAGACTAGAAGGGAACCTGCTGCAGAGAAATTCCAGCAAGGTTGCTGAAAGTTGCAGTCTAAAGAATCTGATCTTAAAGTTCAGATTTCAGAAGTTTTTCAACCCCAGAACATCAGGTATATGTTCTCCTTTGTATCTTCTTTGTTTACACACAAGTTGATCATGATTGCATGGTGTTATTGTGTGATTTACATGGCTGGTTTGCTTTCTAATTCTGATCCTAGTTAAAAGTTTTAAAATACCAGCTATAGAACTCTCTTCTTAAAGGGAGTTCAGCACTGATTCACACTATCTTTCACTCTCCAAATAAAATTCTAAGGCTATCATCTCCTTCCTCTCATCCTAAGCTTTCCATTGATGCAAATTTCTTGAGGTTCCAAGTTGGGCAAGAGCTCCATTTCCTTCCCTCTCTCTTGTTTGACCATTTCTAGGTAAGAGCTTCAACCCATGTTTTTTCATGAAGTCCTTTTAGTTCTTAAAAATCTTGTTTTTCATATTTACAAACCCTTTTGTAAAAATGGGTTCCTTGTTTTCATTTTTGTTGAGTTTTGAATGGATTTCTTTGGGATTCTTGTAGCGTTGGAATAGCTTGAGTGAAGTGCTTGAAGAGGATAGTTAGGATTGGTCAAGGCAAGTAATCTCTATAGGAAATGATGCATGTGTATTTTGATTACATTGTTATTTTAGAAATTGTGCATAAAAACTTGTTATAAACTCCATAATCTTGATTTTTATTGGATTGAATGTTTGAAAGTGTAAAAAAAATGAACCCTTGGTGAGCATGAAGGCTTAAGGGATTGTATGTGGCTTAAGGAGGAGAAGAAGAAGTGAAATGTGTTGAAAGTTGTACAAGAGAAAGGCATTTTCTACACTCAGCGAGCACAGGCAGAAGCTTGTCCGCTTGAGCGACCTTGGGTCCGCTCGAGCGACCAAGCCTCTGTTTGTTCCGAGCGCAGACAGAGAGTTGTCCGTTCGAGCGACCCTATTATCCGCTCGAGTGAATTGTCTCGCTCGAGCGAAGTGTCAATACTCTACAAGTTCCGCTCGAGCGAACCTGCCAAATTCAGGAAGAAGAATTATTTCGTTGTGTATTTTCTTGAAGGTTGAAAAAACTAGACTATGTTAAGGGTTTTGATAGTGTTTCGCGTGTTTTGTGCATTCATGAATTAAGTAAACACCACTGAGCTTGGACTGCCCTTTCAGTTTGATCCGCTGTCTGGGGGTCCTTAAACATGTGGACTGTCTGCAGACTGGTCGTGTATTTATTACACATCGTGTGTGTCCGGTTCCACGGCCGGAAATCCCCGTATATGTGGGAATCGTGTCGTGATTATATTATGTATATCATGATTGTCGTGCGTGCTTGCTCTTTTCATTATATATATGAGAGAGAAAGGGCGAGCTCTTTGTGGATTGTAACTATTCATGATATTATATGTACTCATGCTAGTTTGTTTTAGTATCTCAGCCTTGTACGTATTCTTGAAAATGTATCTCAGTCATTGTAGTATTTCAAATCAGGGATTTGCTTATATATTTTCTAAAACGGTTATTGTTTCATGCTTGCACCTAAATTGATTACCTGCCAAACCGTTGTGTTTGACCCTTGTTTGTTGGTGCCCAGGTGCAGGAGACGTTGCCTTTGAGGAGGAGCGTCAGGAGGAGGCTCTTGAGCCACCCCCAGTGAAAGAGTGGCAGCCCGACGATGTCATTTAGACTTCGGGCAGGTTTCTTGAGTTCGTCATTTTGTCTTGGGGTTTCCCTTATTATTTTGAGAAGTGTATTGGCCTCTGTTGGCCTCTTATGGGATGTAACAAAAACTTAACTTACTGTGTGTAGTGACATAACTTGAATTATGTTGGGAATGCCATGTTAGCTTCATTCTTTGATACTATGTCTTGTTATTATTGCTATAGCACTTAAAGATTTTATTGGTGCTTATCTCGATGTGATTTGCTACACGCTTCCGCAAACTTGATCGTGTGAGTCAGATTCCGCGTGTCTTTGGGAATCCTCACCGCGGGAACCAGTGGGAAAGTATATCTCCAATGTATTCAACAACGTCGCGGGCCCGGAGTCCCGTTCCGGGGTCGCGACAGTAATCAGCCCAGAAATGGACCTGAAACAGGGACCAGGCCCGCTCGTGCGAGGCCCATCCAGAAGCTGGGTCGCTCAAGTGGCCTGGTCTCTGGCTGGGCTGCTGCCAGGCAGAGCCTGGTCCGCTCCAGCGGCCCAAGGCCCGCTCGAGCAGACTGGGCTCTTTCCAGTCCGGTTCAGTGCAGGAAATCTGCACTCTTTCTTCCTTCCTTTTTGTATCCAGAATTTATTCACCTCCCAATGACACAATACCGAGTGCAAAATTTCTCTAATTATCTCCATTAAACTTCCAACATCTCATTCATTCCAACTATCTATTAAGACTATAAAACACAACTAAATCACATGACTAAGAAAGAAGCACACAGAAATTCGAAATTTATATCATATAAACTCAAGGATTTCCAACTGAGCTAATGCAAAAAAACTACAATTTCATACATTTAAGTACACAACCTGAATGGGATTGACATCAACCTGTAATGAAATCAATACCAAAAACCAATCCAACTTCACAACCCATACCCATTACAGGATTTTAAAGTTTTAAGCCAGAAATTTGAAGAAAAGATAAATTTTTCCAGCATGCATACTCAGATCTAATTATTCACTTGCCTTGGGTTGCAAATAAATCTAAAACACTCCAAGAAGTCTCCTACACAGCCAAGCTCCAAACCTACACCAAATTCCAAGGAAAAACCCATTCAAGAAATTCATTATTTTGAAAAGGGAAGGAGCTCTCAAAGAGCCTCCTTGGATGCATGAAGAAAGGACTCTAATGGCCCATTCAAAACTAGAAATTCAAGGAAGAAGTCATTGCTAACCTTGAGAAGCTCTAAGGAAGAAGAAAAGTTTGGAGAAGATGATGAACCCAGCTGAAATCTCTTGAAAATGGTATAGTTGGAAAGCTTGAAAGATGGGGAACACAATGGTGTGGTTTGTTTTTCACTTGAGCATAAAAAAGCAAGACATGCAAAGAGAGAAAGTGTAAAGAAGAAAGAAGCTCCTTTGACTCAGCTACAGCCATTGCAGGAAACAAAATGGAGGAAGAAGACAACTGTAACATGGGTTTTTAACTTGGGTTTAAGTGAGTGTGGGCCCCATGGGCCCCAAACCTTCCAAGGGCTGGAACTAATACTTGTGGGTCTCGAATGAAAACGACGAAGAAGACAAAAATGATCGTTGAAAAATCTAGTTTTCAAAAAGTATATTTTCCTCATGATTTTAGAATTTCAAAATTTATGCACAGATTTGGGTGTGAAAAGACTGTTTTGCCCCTTTTTCTCGAAAAACGCGATTTCTGGGTTTCAAATGCAAATGGAACAAACATGAAAGTTATTGGGATCAAAATAACAAATTCAAAAATGTCAAAATCCATATTTTTAATAAATCAAATAAATCAAATAAATCAAATTCCCATACTAACACGTGACACACGGGCCACCCCGGGCCCGGTCAAACCAAACTCAACGCGCTCAAAATTCCCCAATGTTATCTAAAATTCTAATCTAACTAAAAATCCAAGGTAATCGTCCCCTAATCCCACTTAGAGACTATCACATTTAAAATAATAATAATAAATACTAAACCTGGGTCATGCTTGACAAACCTTGCACAAATTGAGAAGTTGAGATTATCATCTCCTTCCTCATCTCTAGAGCTTTCCATTGACACTATTCTTAGAGGAAGCCTTCCATTTCAAGACTCTCTTTGAGCTCACCTTTTCCATTTGAAGAACCTACAAGTAAGCAACCCTCCCCATCTCTTAGATTTGTATTACTTTGGCCTTGAAGATGTTCCATTTTCATTATTATAAGATTTCTCTTTCTATTCCTTTTTTGACCCATTTAGGGTGTGTTTTTGGGGGTTTTTGTTTATACCTTGGATTATTGGTTTGAAGGAGTGTTTAGAGCTTGTTATTGATTAGCTTGGACCTAAGGCAAGTGGATGACTTGATATTTGAGCATTAAATAGTTTTCTAAGAAATGTGATTGATTTTATTGTCTTCCATTCATGCTTATTTATTTACATTGACTTGAAAATAAATGCTCATGTAAGAGTCTTGTTAGTGCATTTAATGTCTTGAAAATATATTGGTTTATAGTCCTTCATTTATCTCTTGTTTATAGTTTAAATGCATTCTTGGGTGTAGTGGTTTCCTTCTCATTTTTCTTTATATTTGGATGTGATATTATTGGAGGACGATGGGATTGATGTTGTAGGAGATCTCATGTTGGTTTGGATAAGGTTTTGAATTTCTCATTTGGTTTATACAAAGGGCTAAAAAGGAGTTGTCAAAGGATGAGAAAGAGAGGAGAAGAACTGTCCCTGAACTAGTTTTTGGACAGTTCGCTCAAGCGAATTTGACAGGTCATTCGAGCGAAGTGTCCAGAAAGGGGTTCGAACCATTCCAGTGGACAGTTCGCTCGAGCGAATCCTTTATCACTCAAGCGAACCCTCCTAGAACCCATTCCAGAGAATAGTTAGTTCAAGCGAACTGAAATTTCGCTCGAGCCAACCTGAACTGGATGAGTTCGCTCGAGTAAACCCACCCTGGAAGTCATTTTTGAGAGCTCACCGCTCGAGTGAACCTCTAGTCCGTTCGAGCGATGAGTACTGTTCATCTAGGGCTGTTTTGGGAGCATAAATGAAATGTTTAAATGATTGAGAGAGGTTCGTTAGAGCCCTATTGTGATAGGAAGACTTATCCTCATTATTCGAAACCCGTTTGAGAAAGAAACCACATCACAAAGATTCATTGAAAATTTGAAAATTCCCGAAGTGTATGAGGACCCCGGAATGTCCTAAAACTCAAGGAGTACCAAGTCTTTAACAATATAGACATACGGGATCCCTATTCAATTCGAACTAGTCTTGAACCCCGATACTTGTCTTGAGATTTTGAAAGTTCATTTGTATTTCATCGTTCCCAAGATTTATACTAGATGACCTGTTATTCCTGAAAGCTTTGAAATTGTACTTGATATAGTTATTAGTCCAGAAATGCATTGCCTGGATTGATATGACAATTGTTCCTTTGAGCACCCCCGTCCTGCTTGTTACATACTTACACTCGATGTATTTTATACATGTTTTGATTTTGTCATTTGATCTATGAGTAGGTACCACTGAACTTGGATAACCCTGTTGGTCTGATCTACCGACTTGGAGATCCCCCTCTTGTCCCGCCAGCTGCAGTTTGGATCCCACTACCCGGTTATTACTGTGGTCTTGTCCCGATACCCCGGATTGCTACCGTGAATCTCGATGCCCGGCTTGCTACCATGGTCATGTCCCGTATATTATATGTATATGTATTTATTTCGTTGTTTCTCCACATCTCGTGTGACTGAGATCAACGCCTTGATATGCTCTGTCACTTCGGTGATAGAGGACTTAGCTTCGTGTGGTTGTCATCTTGCTTGTTTCCCATTTCATTGGTTACGCATACTTGTATTTGAATAAATGATTTATCTCTTTTATGGAAATTATTATTTAAACATGTTTAAATGCTTTTGAAGGTAAATTCATTTATTATCATATTGTCATGTCTTTTCACCCACCTGCCAAACCGTCGTGTTTGACCCACTCTTTAGTAATCAGGTCCGGACATTGTCTACCCCGAGGTGGAGCTTGAGGAGGCAGTCGGTGAACCGTAACGTCTAGTTGAGTGGTATGCCGATGATGTCATCTAGACATTTGGTAATTGGAGATGCGTAACATTTTAGGTTAGGATGACCATTCTTGTGGGATTTATATTTTGTTTATATTGGCCTTTGTTGGCCTCTATTTTTGGGAATGTAATTAAATGATCTTTTGTATAAACTTTAACTTTTTTTTTGGGAAAGCACTAATGATCATTGCTCATTTTGATACTTGGTTTATACATGTGTTTTTATCTCGTGACTAGAGTTGAATTACCAATTTGATTTGCTACACGCTTCCGCACTCAAACAAAAATGTATTATGTTGTTGTGATATCCTCACCGCGGATACCTGTGGGAAATTAAAAATATGTATACATCTCTCATCATATTACGTTACTCTATGAGTCCCGATCCCGAATTAGGCCCGTAGACCCGGTCCGTGGTCGCGACAGACTGGTATCAGAGTGAGACGTGTTTCAAGCAATTAAAAGAAACTAGAAATCCTAAGGACGTGGCGATGATTCGTTAGATGTTTCACTAGCTAGTATCGTGTGAGCTATGTGTAACCCTTATTTGATTATTATGTGCTAACAACTTGTTTTGCAGTGTCATGCCACCTCGCAAACGACCACTAAATGGCAACCCCTCCACAAGTAACACTGATCATACAAGACCAGTTGAGGAAGATATGTTTGATAACAACATGCCAAACCAATTCCAACAGATTATGCAGGCAATGCTTAACCAACAACGTCAGGCCAATGAGAACCAGGCTAGATTGCAAGGGCAAATGCTGAAGAGAGAGGAAAATCATGTCAAGGAATTGGAAGAGATGCAGAGGCAATTGCTAGAGGTGTTACTGTCGCGACCCTAGACAGATGCCCTGGCCCGCGACATGTTTTCTTACAAGTTCCCGCGGTGAGGATTCCCGAGACTCGCAGAATCTAGCTCACACGATCAAGTTTGTGGAAGCCTGTAGCAAATCACAACATAAAAAACACGAATAAAATTTCCAAGTGCAAGGATAATAATATTAAGACTTAGTATCACAAGTAAGGAGTTAACATGGCATTCCCATCATAATTCAAGTTATGAGACTAAGGGCACGTTTGGTAATGGGATATGAATCCTCTCTTTGGAGGAATCTTTGGTTCTGCGGAATTAGACTTTCTTCTTTGAAGATTCATGAGGGAGAGGATTCATCGCATTCCACGTTTGGCAAGCACAGAGGAATCAGTGATGATTCATTCGATTTCACGTTTGGTAACGGGAGAGGAATCTATAAAAGCAAAAAAAATCCAAATTTCTCCATCTCAAACTCATTTAAATAACCCAAAAATAATTCCATATCCTCTAATTCATCCTTCAGAAAATCATTTTGTAAATATAAAAAAAAATTATGAAAATTTTAACTTAGTGTCCCCTTAACGGGAGAGCATTTTTTTGACCTATTTAGGTATCTACAAAATAAAACATTATATAATCTCTTCATATAGAAACAATCATTTTTTTCCATGATCTTTAATAAATCAACTCCCACAATGCCAATGGACACTAAACCATGGCCCTAAACCGTAATGGTCGTCTTAAAAAATACGTCGTCGTATATGTTAAGCAAAACGCATCATTTATCTGAAAAATAGCCGTCACTTTTTTTAATCCAAAGGAAACTTAAAAACGAAAGATGCTTTTGTTTAAACAGGTTTAAATGCTTTTAAAGGTAATTAATTTTTTATCATATTGTCATGTCTTTTCACCCACCTACCAAACCGTCGTGTTTGACCCACTCTTTGGTAATCAGGTCTGGACATTGTCTACCCGAGGTGGAGCTTGAGGAGGCGGTCGGTGAACCGCAACGTCTAGTTGAGTAGCATGCCGATGATGTCATCTAGACATTTGGTAGTTGGAGATGCGTAACATTTTAGGTTATGGATGACCATTCTTGTGGGATTTATATTTTGTTTATATTGGCCTTTGTTGGCCTCTATTTTTGGGAATGTAATTAAATGATCTTTTGTATAAACTTTAACTTTTCTTTTGGGAAAGCACTAATGTTCATTGCTCATTCTGATACTTGGTTTATACATGTGTTTTTATCTCGTGACTAGAGTTGAATTACCAATTTGATTTGCTACACGCTTCCACGCTCAAACAAAAATGTATTATGTTGTTGTGATATCCTCACCGCGGACACCTGTGGGAAATTAAAAATATGTATACATCTCTCATCATATTACGTTACTCTATGAGTCCCGATCCCGAATTAGGCCCGTGACCCGGTCCGTGGTCGCGACAGACTGGTATCAGAGCGAGACATGTTTCAAGCAATTAAAAGAAACTAGAAATCCTAAGGACGTGGCGATGATTCGTTAGATGTTTCACTAGCTAGTATCGTGTGAGCTATGTGTAACCCTTATTTGATTATTATGTGCTAACAACTTGTTTTGCAGCGTCATGCCACCTCGCAAGCGACCACTAAATGGCAACCCCTCCGCAAGTAACACTGATCATACAGGACCAGTTGAGGAAGATATGTTTGATAACAACATTCCACGTTTGGCAAGCACAGAGGAATCAGTGATGATTCATTCGGTTTCACGTTTGGTAACGGGAGAGGAATCTATAGAAGCAAAAAAAATCCAAATTTCTCCATCTCAAACCCATTTAAATAACCCTAAAATAATTCCATATCCTCTAATTCATCCTTCAAAAAACCATTTTGTAAATATAAAAAAAAAATTATGAAAATTTTAACTTAGTGTCCCCTTAACGGGAGAGCATTTTTTTGACCTATTTAGATTATGAGGTGGACACTTCTTTAGATTGCTTCACATAATATGGAGCAAGTTTCAGAATAACATTCAGTGTTGAATTAAAGTATCGACTGATTGTCTCCCCTGAACGCTGAAACAGATTCTGCATTACTCGATTTCTTTGACTATGGCCAACAGTGTATAAAAATATTGCCAATTGTTCTTCCATGCTCGCCCTGCGAGAGTCTCTCAAAAGGTCCCTGCGCTTGAGCTCATTGGCCAATAGTAGAAAACAACCACTGCTCATTCTAAAAATGTCAAGACATTTACAGGGGTGTCTGGTCAATATCTTATTGAGAGAAGTCATTCCACTTTGTATGGATTCATGAACTTTATCTTTGATAAGATACTGATAACGGTACCATAATATACATATTGTCGTTACAAGTTGTGTTAATAGTAATCTTGTCTATCCATGCTGCATGTGAAGATAACAAAACAATCGATTAATAAAAGTATCAATGACAATCTAAGATAATAATTTAGAGTCAATCTTTGTCCAAACTGAACAAAAATTAGTAAAAGATATCATCAACATTCCAAGCTAATGAATAAAAGTCATTGACATCCCAAACATCCAACAAATTAATAAAAAATGGCCTTAACATTCCACAAAAGTTAAATGCCATTCCTTGTCCAAACATCCTACAAAGCAATAATAATATCCATAACATTTCAAAAGATGACATTTCAAAATAAGAAAGAAAAGTGTAAACGAGTCCAATATAGCTACCATAATCAAAAGCATAAAATAGAATTATGAGATAACAACCCATAGCTGCAAATTACATACGGTCAAGTGTAAGACCCCGACCCGAGTGAACTCGATTAGTACTAATTAAGTTGGGTGTTAGTTCTAAGCTTGATTAGTGATTCTGGCTAAGTTGGGTTCGGAATAGCTTTTGAAATAGTTTTGGGGAATTTTGTTTGCTTTGTGATTAGTGGGGCCCTTTGGGGGTTCCTTTTTATGACTTTGCATGTGCTTGGGGATTTATCGGAGATTCTTGCATTCATTGTTTTAATCCTGTTTTATTTGTATTGATAATCCCTACAATTTTCATGTTGATCTCGTGCCCGTTCGAGACCCCGAAATGTGATTTCATAGCCTTGAGGGCAAAACAATCATTGTACACTAAATCTGTACCCAAAACTTGATATCCCCGAAACCCGTGAAACATATACTTTTTGGAAACTAGATATTTTGGCGATCATTTCTTCCTTCTTCGTCGAATTCATTCGAGATCCCGAAAGCCAAGACTTCAGCCTTGAATGTCTTAAGTAGTGGGACCCATCTCCATTTGCTTATATAAGGAGACCCATCTTCCCCATTTGTCCTTTTCCAGCACAAGAAGAGAGTCTAGGGTTTGTTAGCAACTTTGTTTCTTCTTATTTCTCTCTCCATCTCAACCCCCTACTAATCTTGCACCAACATCATATTGGAGGTCATCATTCTCTTCTTCATCACCATAGCTACCTATTGATACCCTTTGTGAAGAAAACCCACCATTCCAAGATATTCATTGAGCTTACTCTTGCCATTAGAGGGCCTTACAAGTAAGTAATCCTTCCCTTCTTCTAGATTTGTATTCTTCTAGACCTAGAGAAGCTTCATCTCCATTATTGTAAGATTTCCTTTTCTATTTCTTGTTTTGACTCTTTTAGGGTTTTATTTTGGGGTTTTTGGCTTTGTAGCTTGGACCATTGATTTGGAGGGCTTGTTAGAGCTTGATTTACTTATTAGAGACCAAGGCAAGTGGATGATTTGATTTTTATAAGCTTTCAATGATTTTGTTATTTTTCCACTCATGCCTATTTATTGCTTTGTTTTGAAATATATGTTCATGATAGAGTATTAATGGTGCATTTATGACTTATAAGTGTATTGGTGCATGGCATTTAATTTCCTCTTGTTTTGTCCTAAATGTACTCTATGGTGAAATGGTTTCCTTCTTTCTTTATTTGTATGGGATTTGATGTTAATGGAGGAAGTGATGGAATGAATCCACATTGGTGTTGTTGAGAAAGGTAGATAGTGCATTGGAGGAGCTTTTAGCTCAGTTTATGGCAAGGATTAAGTGGAAGTGAGGAGAATGGTTTTGAGGAGGAAAATGGCTCAAATCTGAACACAGTGGGTGTTTCCTGCACCTGGTGATCAGCCAGTGGTCACATGGCGGCTAGCCGTCTGGTGACTGGCGGCTAACTGCCAGCTAACCGAACAGTCGCGGTTACTTTTCCAGAGAGCAACATTTCCCCCTGAAAACTCAGTCAGCCTCACGGTTAGCCAGCGGCTAACCGCCGAACCCATTGGTGGCTAACCGCCAGCCAACCGACCCATTCGGTTACTTTTCCAGAGAGCAACATTTCCACTTGAAAATACGGTTAGCCTCACGGTCAGCTAGCGGCTAACCGCCGGACATATCGGCGGCTAACCGCCAGCCAACCGAATCATTTCGGTTACAATTCCAGTACCATGTCTTTCTGTCAGGCTAACCGCCGAATCCAACGGTAGCTAACCGCCATCTGACCGTAAGGTAACCGAAATTACCCAGACAACCATTCCGGAGAGCTCCTCGCTCGAGCGAACTCTCTGGTTCGCTCGAGCACTGAGTTTTGTCGATCAAAGGGGATTCACTAGGCATTGTATGAGGCCATTCGAGAAAGAAACCATATCACAAAGATGTCATTCGAAGTTTTGAAAATTCAATGTGTATAAGGAGCCCGGAATGTCCCCAAACTCAAAGAGTACCAAATTATTATCAGATCGACATACAGGATCCCTATTCACCTTGAACTAGTTTTGAACCCCGATACTTGTCTTGAGATTTCAAAAGCTCTATAGTATTTCATTGTTCCCGAGATTTATATTACATGTCTTGTTTTCCCGAAAGTATTGAATTACACTTGAAATACTTACTTGCCTTGAAGTGCACTGCACCACACGAAATGACAGTGTGCCCTTGAGCACCCCCGTCTTGCCCGTTTATTTATTGTACTTGATTTACTTGCATATATCTGGATTTGTTATTTGACCTATTAGTCGGCACCACTAAGCTTGGATAACCCTGTTGGTCTGATCCACGGACTTGGGGATCCCCCTCTTGTCCTGCCAGCTACAGTTTGGATCCCGCTACCCGGTTATTACTGTGGTCTTGTCCCGATGCCGCAGATTGCTACTGTGGTTCCCGATGCCCGGCTCGCTATCGTGGTCATGTATAGTATATGTATATGTATATGTATATGTATTTATAAGATCCACTGTTTCTCCTCACCTCGAGTGACTGAGATCAGTGCCTAGTTATTGCTCTATTGCTTTAGTGATAGAGGACTTAGCTTCGTGTGGTTGCCATTTCGCTTGTTTCCTGTTTCCTTGGTTACCATACATGTTTTATAATGTCTACTTGCATTTGAATAAATGTTTTATCTCGTTCATAGAAATTGTTATTTAAACAGGTTTAAACCCTTTTGAAGGTAAATTCATTTATTATCATATTGTCATTGTATTTTACCCATTTGCCAAACCGTCGTGTTTGACCCACTCTTTGGTACTCAGGTCCCGTCGTCGGTTATCCCGAGGAGGAGCACGAGGAGGCGGTTGGTGAACCACAACAGTTAGTTGAGTGGCGTGCTGATGATGTCATGTAGACATTGGATTGTTAGAGAGAGATAACATTTTGGGAGAACTTTTAACCATTCTTTTGGGGATTGGTATTTTGTTCATATTGGCCTTGTTGGCCTCTAATTTTGGGAATGTAACTAAATGATCTTTTGTTTAAACTTTAACCTTACTTTTGTGTAACATGCTAATGATCATTGCTCATTCTGATACGGTATTACACTTGTGTTATCATCTTTATGATTGGAGGTGGATTGAATATTTGATTTGCTACACGCTTCCGCACTTAATAGAAATATTCATATATGGTTGTGATATCCTCACCGTGGACACCTGTGGGAAATTAAATAAATGTATAGCATAAATCCGATGGGCTGTCATTATCATCATCATTATTAGTCCCGATCCCGGATTCCCGGTCTGGGGTCGCGACATCAATGCTGCCAAGAACATAGATCTTGCAGGTATCATTATCTAAGGCCAAAAATTGTGAGGCCTTCACTTCATCGCCAAGTTGTTCAAATGATTTCATCTTGATCATCATTTCCAGATCAATTGGTAGTAGTGCCTCCCATACCTCCTTCTGAAGGTTTTTAGTCGTTCCTTGAAATTGCATCTACAACATCTACCATATGCCCTACAACTGCCACCATTGCATCCCCTGTGCTTTGGTGCCTTGTTATTTGACGGGATGATCATCCAGATGCCACGCTAAGCCCTCTAATTGAAGAGATGTGCTCATCTCTAACCTCCTCATTTTGGGGGGTGCCATCATCATCATCATCCATGTCATTATCAACCAAGGCATCGGCATGTACAGATGGCGGTGATTGAGGAACGTCATTAGTGACAAATTCCTCTCGACCATCAGCAATGGAGTCGCCGAATATTTCACACATGAGAATGTAGTCGGGCATACGCCTACTCCTATACATACAATGTCAAGGATGTGCCTGCATTCCATGCATATTAACTCACAATCCATTCTTGTATATAATAAAAACAAAATCCATACAATAAATAAATAAAAATCTCACCGCAATATAATCATCCCAAACCCCTTCTTCAGCCGTGACTTTTTTCCTTTCTTCATCCCATCTAAACCCACTCAGATTTAACATGGATTTCATAGCGCTATACCATTTTTTTGTAGCTCTTGAACCTATTCTTCAACTTGTCTTTAGAAAATTCAGGCCCATGTACTGTAAGCATTTGTCTTGTCATAAGACCTCATCCCTTCGATGTAAAGCCTTCGGGGAAAATTTTCTCTTCTTTTCGCATGTCAAGCATGATGAGGAGAAGCACTTCATCATGTGCATCGGTCCACTTCATGTTTTTTTATGCTGACTTGTTTGTAGCTTGAGAGCTACTTGGTTCAGACATTCTACATTTTACATAGTGTTAACAACCAAGGAAGAATAGAAGAACAAATATCAAGCATGCAACAATAAGATTACACATATCTCCACCGAACCAATTTCATGAATGACCCCTAGACAATGAAGTAAGCAATCCTGAAATTACTCATAAGCGGGGCCAACTGAATTCATGGCATAAATCCAAAATCTCTCACGGAAGCGCAGGAGAAAATCCCTCCAATATCGAAATAGTTCCTAGTTTTTGTTTTAATCCCAACATTATTTTTGTGAATGAACTAGTTTTGAAATTTAACTGCTTTTTACTGTAAGCAGCCAGGGAAGAATTCTAGGCCATCAAACCCCATGTTCATGGATCCAAACAACCCACACTGGGGGTGGAGTTGGCTAGAAAGCTGGATGGTGGCATGGCCATGGGAGACAACTGATAAAGAGCTGAATAACACACTCATTGAAGAGTTTGAGCCAGAAATATCCCCTTTAGATGTAGATTCCTATATCAACATAGTAACAAACCAAGTCTAGTGCTTATTTTCAACTAAGAGGCAAGTCTTTTTCTTATACCCTTCCCATCATTAAAATGAGCTCTTTTTTTTTTTTTTTTGAACAATTTTCCGTCTTGACAAAAGAAAGAAATCCATTTCACCACCATGAAGGCGCCCAGAAACCCATTTTCTAAATCATAACATCCATCATGAACCTTGTGCAAACTTTTCTTAGATACTTGTTCATTTCTCATTTTTCCTAACAAATTTCTCTAAATACAGCATCTAAAATCCCATCAGCAATTTAAAATCTATATGCACAGGAATTGTGTGCTAACCATGTGTCACGCCCCCAAACCGGAACCTCAGGGGCGCGAATGGGATAAGCATAAATATATTTTTCTCTCAAGATCCGCGTGTGTGAAGACAACACATTCTAAATATTTTGCGGAAGCTTTCGTGGTGTTGCGACCCGGAGTCCGTGGCCATCAGATTCCGCGTCGTACTCAACCTCTAGCATATAGTTATTACATCAAGAACCATATCAGACTGGAGTAAACCATCATAACAAAGTACATAGCTGGCAGTAACAGGATATTACATTCCCAATATGTTCCAGTTACAATTATCAATGTACATTAATTAAGAAACCCAAGAAAAGGCTAATAAAAGCCATACAACAGTAAGCTATTAACCACTACCCCAAATATGACATAGCTCCGATGTCAAGCTCAATGTCTACATGACATAGATGACAAAACAACATGCAAAACATGGCTCCACAACCAACAAAAGCACTCATCTCGGAACGAAGAAGTCTGGACCTGAGTACCAAAAGTAGTGGGTCAGACACGACGGTCTGGCAGGTGGATGAAAAGATAACAAATATACTGAAGAATAAAACATATGATAAATCATGCTATTTGATCAAATGATGCATATAATTAAACGGTTGCAAAATCGTAGATCTCTGACAAAACATGTATTCGTTTCAAGCATGGGTAAAACATGAAGATCTAATAAAACATATGTTCATTTACACCATCTATAAAAGCATAGATATTTGACAATCGGGTGTTCGTTTAAAACATGCGTGAATATAGTGGTATGGCAAAACAACGTTCATTTGAAACTTAGGTAAAAGCATAAGTATTCAACAAACCGAGTGTTCATTTAAAACAATGTGTAACCAAAGAATTCTGACAACACTAATGTTCATTTAAACATATTTCAAGTATGGATATTTAACATATCGGGTATTCATTTAAAACAGGTATAAACATAGGAATCTGGCAAAACACGTGTCATTTAAAACATATTTCAAAGCATGAATATTTAACAATTCGGGTATTCATTTAAAACATGTGTAAACCTAGGGATCTGACAAACCAAATGTCATTTAAAACAAAGCACATATATTTAGCAATTCGGGTATTCATTTAAAACATGTGTAATCATATAAATCTAGCAAAACCATTGATCGTTTGAAACATATGTAAAAGCATGGGTATTCACCCAACCGGAATTCATTTAAAACATGTGCGTGTACAAAGAACAGAAAACAATATAATAATAATAACTGAATTCACCTTGGAGAATATTAACACTTGTTTAAATAATAACTTTCATAAAGGAAATGAATCATTTATCGGAAACGAATAAGCAATATAAAACATGTCGGGTATCCAAGGAATCAGGAACTGGCAAGATGGCAATCACAAAAGGCTAAGTCCTCTATCACCGAAGTGACAAGAGTATAACGGGACGTTGGTCTCAGTCACACAAGGTGAGGAGACTCAACGCAAATCATATATACAATATAAATATACGGGAACGGGACCACGGTAGCGAACCGGGTATCGGGACGGGACCACAGTAATAACAGGGTTTCGGGATCCAAACTGCAGCTGGCTGGACAAGAGGGGATCTCCAAGTCAGTGGATCAGACTGACAAGGTTATCCAAGCTTAGTGATGCCGACTCATAGGTCAAATAACAAATCGAGACATATGCAAGCAAATCAAGTACAATAAATAAACGAGCAAGATGGGGGTGCTCAAAGGCACACTATCGTTTCATGTCGGGCAATACATTTCGGGATAAATAACTGTTACTAGTGTAACTTCAATGCTTTCGGGAAAACAAGTCATGTAATATAAATCTCGGGAACAGTGAAATACAATAAACAATTAAGATTTCGGGAAAGTGTCGGTTCAAGATTTATTTGAAGTGAATAGGGATCCCGTATGTCAATTTAATAACAATTTGGTACTCTTTGAGTTTGGGGACATTCCGGGCTCCTTATACACTTTGAATTTTCAAAACTTCAAACGACATCTTCGTGATGTGGTTTCTTTCCCTAATGACATCATACATTTCTTAGTAAATCTCACTGACATAGAGGGGTTCTCAATGAATAGTCCCCAAAACATTTAAACAACTCATCTTCATCCCAAGCATAGCCTATGACAGACAAACCTCATCGCTCGAGCGAACCGGAGAGTTCGCTCGAGCGAGGAGCTCTCTGGAATGGTTGTCTGGGTGGGTTCGCTCGAGCGAAGTTAAGGTAGCTCGAGCAAACTCATTGGCTCGAGCGAATTATTAAGTGCGTTCGAACTAACGACTCTCTGGAACAAGTTCTGGGATGTCCGCTCGAGCGACCAAGCTACTGGAATGCTCCGAACCCTTTTCTGGACACTTCGCTCGAGCGAAGTGTCATGTTCGCTCGAGCGAACTGTCCAGAAACTGATTCCAGACCAGTTCAGCTCCTCTCTATCTCTTCCTTCTACAACCTCTTTTTAACCCCTTTATATACACCACAAGAGGGGCTCAAAACTTCATCCAAATCAACATAATTTTTCCAACAACATCCATTCTAACCTCCTTTAACAATATCATATTCAAATACAATGAATAGAGGGAAGGAAACCACTACACACAAGAGTACATTTGAGATAAAACAAGGGAAAGTTAAATGCTATGAACCAACACATCTCTATGACAATAAATACATTATCTAGGCTCTTCATGAGCATTCATCTCAAGTCAAAGTGATAAATAAGCATGTATGGAAAAATAATAAAATCAACCACATTTCTATAAAACCATATGAACAAACTTTGACCAAATAAATGCATACCTTTCCAAGAGATTTAACAAGAGGGAAATACCCATTAATATGCATTTCGAAATCACTAGAAATGTGGCAAGAAACATATGTGAAAACATGTATCAAATTACCAAGAACAAGTAATAAACATTTAGGATTTTCTCATAAAACTTGATAACATTCAAACCATCCATTCATCCACTTGCCTTGGGTTCCAATAAGCTAAACCAAGCCTCTAATCACCTCTCAAGCTCAAGATCAACAATCTCTACAAA
This sequence comes from Cinnamomum chago, assembly GCA_038049695.1. Taxonomy (NCBI): domain Eukaryota; kingdom Viridiplantae; phylum Streptophyta; class Magnoliopsida; order Laurales; family Lauraceae; genus Cinnamomum; species Cinnamomum chago. Next base: position 49,920,344 of record CP142454.1, on the reverse strand, counting down.
AACCCCCAAAACAAACCCTAAAATGGGTTAAACAAAGGAAGACAAGGAATGGGCTCAAACCCAACTAGAAAATAGAACATAAGGGAAAGCCATTGCACATCAAAGGAAAATGGGAAGGAATCCTTACCTCTAGAGTCATGAATCAACAAGAAGAAGCTTGCAATAGGGGCTGCCCACCTTGGTTTCCCACGAAAATGATGTCAAACAAGAGAGGAGGTGAAGGGGAAGAAGTTGTCGGAGTTCCCTCGTCGTATTGGTGGCTTGAAGGCACCATTAGAGCAAGAGAAATGGAAGAAAAGAAGAAGAATGGCTGCTGGTACTGTAGCTGGAGAGTTACAGTCGATGGAGAGTGGAAAATGAGGGAGAAAGAGAGGGTGGAGTCATCTTTTATAATGGGTGGGTGTGGGCCCTACTACACTTAAAACTTGCCAAGGGTAAAACATCTATTTGTGGGCCTCGGATGCGATCGACGAAGAAGAGAAAAATGCTTCTCATAAAATCTAGTTTTCAAAAAGTATAATTTTGGCATAGTTCTGAGATCTCGAGATTTGGGTCCAGATTCAATGTGAAAAGACCGATTTTGCCCTCAGGGCTGGAAAAACTGATTTTCGGAGCTTCAAATGGGTACGGAGTGAACACGAAAGTTGTAGAGGTTAATAAAATAAGTCAAATGAGGCTAAAACAAGAATTATCAGGAATTTCAAATAATCTCCCAATCTCGCGCAAAGTCACTAAAAGAACCCCCAAAGGGTCCTACTAATTACAAAGGCACTCAAAATTCCCTAAAACTAGAGAAAAACCATTCTAGCCCACAAACTCAACCCAACAAACACTAATCGCACTAAAAGAAACTAATCCATAAATAAAACAACACTAATCTAGGAAATTAGGGGTCGGGTTCTCACACCATGTTAATGTATATAACCCAAACAATGGAGGTGAAATCACCAAAGCCTATGCTCGCCAGGATCTTAACATAGAGAGGCCTTCACCCGTGGCCTAGAAATCTCACCTCGGTAGCCGCCAGTCTCCATCAACACCCCAATCCAAGATGATTTGGGGTTTCCCCGTCAAATAAGAAGAGAGAGAGAGGGAGAGGAAAAGACTAGGGGAGAGGGAGACATACCTGTTTAGAGAAAATAGCCGGCCGGAGAAAGACTTTTCCGATGCTTCAAAAGTTGCAAGTGCAGGAGAAGAAACTCTAGGGCAACAAACGAAGAAGAAATGAGAGGAACGGTTTCTCTGGGCAAGAATCCCTGTGAATAGATAGCTTTTATACTTCCTCCCTTTTTAGTGATGATTCATTCGTTCCTATGGGTGGAGGTCAGACTGGGAGAATCCATGCTATAATTGATTCTGAAAATCATCAGGCCCAAAAATCCTCTGCAAAGAAAGTTATCCAAACATGGATTTTCCCCTATTCCGAGGAAACATGGAGATGATTCCTCTCAGTGGATGCTTACCAAACATGCCCTAACACAAAAATAGTTAAGTTAGTTACATCCCATAAGAGGCCAATAAAGGCCAACACAATTCTCAAAATAACAAAAAGAACCCATGACAAAATGAAGTGCAACTCAAGAACCCGCCCGACATCTAGTTGACATCGTCGGGTTGCCACTCTCTGACTGGGGGTGGCTCACGAGCCTCCTCCGGACTCTCCTCCTGAAGGGCAACGTCACCTGCACCTGGGCACCAATATACAAGGGTCAAACATGACGGTTTGGCAGGTAATCAATTTAGGTACGAGCATGAAACAATAGATGTTTTAAGAAAATCATAATAAACAATTTCTTGACTGAAGTACATTTCCAAAATGTAAACAAAACTGAATGCAACAAGTTAAGATACCAAAACATCTAACATGAGTACTTATAATATCATGAATAGTAGAATCCACATTGAATCCATCTTTTCTCCACCATAAATGATGATAAGAGTAAGCACACATGACAAGCACGATATACATAATATAAACAAGACACGATTCCCACATATAAGGGGATTCCAGTCGCGGAACCGGACATGCACGGTGTATAATAAAATACACAACCAATCTGCAAATAGTCCACATGTTTAAGGACCCTCGGACAGTGGATCAGACTGAAGGGGCAGTCTAAGCTCAGTGGTGTTCACTTGAATTCATGAATGCATAAAACACAAGAAATATAGTCTAAACACGTCGAGATAAAAAGGGGGAAAATCACTAATCAAAACAAAACAAGGCACGACTTGCAAAAGGCATAAATATATGCATACAGACTTAAGAAGTGATCTCCTTTTTAATACTTGAAATCAATTTTCAAACGAGCTTATACTTTAAATTCAAAACGAGTACACGATGTACTTATCGTACCAAAATTGAAGTTCAAACGCGAAATCCATCAATCATGTGTTAGGCTAATTATTGACCTTTGTATAATTGGGATCTCAAATGTCGAAAATATACACGAATTGGTGTCCCCGAAGTTGGATCACAATTCAAAGTTCCATTTACACAACGTCAAGCCAAAACCCTTAACGTAGTCTAGTTTTCAATCCTCAAGAAACACACAAATGGAAACAAAACTCATCTTCCTGAATCTGGTAGGTTCGTTCGAGCGGAATTGACACTTCGCTCGAGCGGACCACAAGGATTGCTCGAGCGAGACAGTTCACTCGAACAGACCACAAGGTCGCTCGGGCGGATAACTCTCTGTCTCGCTTCAGGCCAGACAAAGGACAGTTTGCTCGAGCGTGTTAGGGATTTTGTATTTGCAATTTGATGGATGCATTTGCACTTTAGCATCATTTGATATTTCACACATGCATTGTTTTTAGAAACATTGAAATCTAGTTTTATACATGCATAGCTTTTAAGATTTGGAAAAGTATTTGTTTTATGCATGTTTTGGTTCTAATCTTGGATGCATTGGTTTTGAAACCCAAACTCTTTTGAAAACCTATTTCCTTGTGCATTATATTTGAAAAATCATGTTGAGAATTTAGGTTTGAGCTTTGCATACTTTCTTCACAAAAAGAATAATTTTTGTATGCATTTTCATTTGAAAAGAGTTTGATCAAATCAAGCTAGCCTTTGGTTTTAAACTTTTGAATCATCTTAGGCTTTGTGTTTTCATGTTTTTTAAACATCTTAGAATGTCTTAAAACATGTATTCTAGCTTGGTTTAGTGGCCCAAAAATCCTCCTAAAGAAATACCTTTGAAATGGCAAAAGTTGGTTTTTTTGTCAAAAGGGGGGTTGTCCCGGCAGTGTCGCCGGTCGACCGAGACAACTGGAGGTAATTTCTGCAGTTTCTGAACTGAAACCTCCAACGGTCAGAATTCTGACCGTTGTGCCTTCCCGGTCGACCGAGACCTCTTTGCCGGTCGACCGAGGACTAGCCGTTGGACACTTTTTGGCTATAAAGTCCATTCATTTCCAACCTTTTTCAAGGCTTGAACCATGAACCTTTGAGACCATTTTGGAGCCAAAGAAAGGGGAAGAAGTTGGAAAGGCTAGAGGGCCATTTGGAAATCAAATGCTTGACTTTTCATAAGGTACACATTACTAGTATTTTGATTTCCATTAAAATGAAATCCATGCATGCCTAATTCTTTGTAATTTCACTTATGCATGATTTCTAGAGATGTTTAGCAAACTCAAAATCATCCTTGGTAAATTAGATTGGTTTGCAAACTCTCCTAACTAAATCACATGCATTCTTAGACTTTAACATTCATACAACTTGTTTAAGTTCATTTCTTAAAGTTGTTTGAATTTCTCATGTGATTAGTTTTCTCTTCAATCATCATTTTATAAGCTTTGATTTTAAAATGCATCATGCATTCAATTAAGAGATTCATTGTAGAAATTGATTGAAGAAACACACTCATACACTTGTGCACACACTTTAGCATATTTGGGTGTATGGTTGTAATTTGTATTACACTTTCACATTAGCCTATTTAGAGGCAATTTCATTGAGCCTTAAATTGTAATCTCTTAGAGTGTTGTGTAAACACTTTCTTAGAGAAATCTTGTTTTGTAAAGGTTATTGCTTAGCCTAAGAAAAGCATTGTGTAAGGTTATTGCTTAGCCTAAGAAAAGCATCTTGTAAGGTTATTGCTTAGCCTTAGAAAAGCATTTTGTAAAGGTTATTGCTTAGCCTAGAAAAGCACAATTAAGAGGTTGTTGTTTAGCCTTGAAAAGCAACATTGTATAGGTTATTGCTTAGCCTTTGAAAAAGCATAAATAGTGGAAATCCGGTGGGGTGATTGGATCACAAGCCGGTAGTGGACGTAGGCATTGAGGCCGAACCACTATAAATCTTGGTGTTGTGGTGCTTGCATTTGTGGTGATTCTTTTATTAGCTTCCGCATATTGTATGGTTAATCATCACATGTGACTAGTTTGCTTTAAAAAGTTAAAATTGGTTAAAATTGGTCACAATTGTAGCTCACCCTATTCACCCCCCCTCTAGGGTTCGGATCCCCAAGGACTTTCAGAGCGGACCCAAGGGTCGCTAGAACGAACAAGCTTCTGCCTGCGCCCGGACCAGGCAGTGGCCTGGTCACTCGAGCGGACCCAAGGGTCGCTCGAGCGGATAGGCTAGCCTGTGCTTGCTGAGTGTAGAAATTATTCTTCTCATGTATGTTTTCAATCACATTTCCTTCCTTCTTCTCATCCTTAAACCACAAACAATCCCTTGAGCCTCCATACTCACTAAGGGTTCATTTTTCACAATTTCAAACATTTGATCCAAAGAAAACATGATAATAGAGCTTATAAACAATTTTATATGCAAAATTTCTAGAGCAAGAAGGAAATCCAAAATATATATGCAACATTGAACCTATAAAGATTACTTGCCTTTGCCCAAATGCTAAACAATCATCTTCAAGCACTCTTACTCAAGATCTAAGCCAAACACTACAAAAATCCCATGAAAATCCACTCCAAACTCAACAAAAGTGAAAGCAAAGAACCCATTTTCACAAAAGGGTTTGCATAAATGAAAAACAAGATCTTTAGGAACTAAAAAGACTCCATTGAAGAGATGGGTTGAAGCTCTTACCTAGAAATGCCCAAACAAGAAAGGTGAAGACAATGGAGAGCTTGCTCAACTTTAACTTTCAAGGAAAAAACAGCAATAGGAAGCTTGAGATGAGAGGAAGGAGATGATGGTCTTGGAATCCCATTTGGTGACCTCTAGCTTGTGCATTCAAGAGGAAGAAGTGAAAAGGGAAAAGGGTTTTCTCTTTAGAGCTTGATTCTCTAGGGTTTGGGATTGAGAATGAAAGAAGGGAAAAAGAAGGAGTTAACTTAAGCACTTGCAAATGGGGCCCAATAGTATAATTCTTGCATCGATGAAAACATGATCTTGAGGGCCTCGAACGAACTCGACGAAGAAGGATAAAATGATCATCAAGAATCTAGTTTCCAAAAAGTATATTTTTGACATGGTTTTGAGATTTCGAAGTTTGTGTCCAGATTTGGGTATAAAAGACAATTTTACCCTTTTTGGGCCAAAACTTGGGTTTTGAGCTTCAAACACGAACGGGCTAAAAACGAAAGTTGTAACGAATAATAAAACTATTTAAATGAAATCAAAATCACAATTAAAAATGGAAAATCAACACGATCCTCCTAGGCTTACACGTACACTCAGGCCTTCCTGAGCATGTCTGACTAACACTAACGTTCTCAAAATTTCCAAAGCTATGTCTAGGACTAAAACTAATTATTTCTAACCCAACGGTAACTAAACCCACTTAAGAACACACACTAATCCAATTAGTCTGGGTCGGGGTCTAACAGTTACAGAGAAGGCCTGAACCAGTTCAAGCTCAACCCGCCATTGTCACCAATCAGAGGCAACATGACCCGAATGCTTTGTTTGAGCGGTTTCAGAAGAGAGATCCGAAGGACTTTCTAGGCATGAAAGATCCGTTAGCTATAGATGATTGGTTAGAGCATACCGAGAACATCTTTTATATCTTCCATGCACTGAAGGAGAGAGAGTGAAATTTGCAACATCCCTTTTTACTGGTTCGGCAGACATATGGTGGAAGACAACTAGAGATGAGTACAGGACTATGGCAGATGTAGTGGCTTGGGCTAGTTTCAAGAGACAGTTCCATGACAAATATGTACCCACCCACATCAAAAGGCAGAAGGCAGTGGAATTCCAGCTGCTTGTACAAGGGAACATGACAGTCCTCGAATATCTCACTAAGTTCGAAAGATTGTCTAGATATACTCTAGAGTTAGAGGACACGGTAGAGAAGAAAATTGCCAAGTTCCTAGAGGGACCTAACCCCATCATTGAGAGAGATGCTACGGGAGTAGTATCACCTACCACTTTCAAGGAGGCTATCAAGAGGGCCTACAAATTTGAGAACTTTCACAACAAGATTCTTAGGGTTCAAGGGAAAGGACAGGCTCATCAGCAGAACTATCAGCAGAGAAATCATCAGAACAAGAAGCAGAGGACAGAACATAATGCTCAGAATCTAATGGTTTGTGCCCACTGTGGGAAGAACCATGAGAGTACACAGTGTTGTACACTCATAGGAGCATGCTTCAGGTGTGGTTCCATGAACCATCAGATGAGGGACCGTCCAAGACCAAACAGATAGAATCAGCAGCAACAGGGAGCACAGTGTCCAGCATCGCCACAGAATGCAATAGTTGTCCAAAATCAAGCAAGGACACTTCAACAACAGGCACCACAGCAACAACGTAGACCACAACAGCAGTAGCAGCAAGCCCGTCAACAGGGACAGAATCAGAATCAGCGTCCCCCGCAACAGAATAGGAATGTCCCACAAGGCAAGCCACAACAGGCTCAGAATAGGCAACAACATTGAGGGCAAATCTATGCGGTCAATAGAGCTGATGCAGAGGCAACAGGCAATGTCGTGGAAAGTACACTTCTTGTTTGTGGGATTAAAGCAAGGATTTTATTTGACCCTGGCTCTACACATTCATTTCTATCCCACGAATTTTCTAAATTGATTAATGTGCATGCTAGAGAACTTGAGTTCATTTTGATTGTGGCAACCCCAGTAGGTAAACAAGTTATTTGTAGAACCTCTTACCCTAGTTGTGCAGTTCAGATAGGAGAAGTGGTTTTAACCGCAGATCTCATTTTATTGGAGATGTATGATTATGATGTCATCCTAGCGATGGATTGGTTGGCTGGGTACCATGCCACAATGGATTGTTTCCATAAGACCCTTACCTTCAAATTAGATGAGACACCAGCAGGAGTGTTGTTTCGGGGAGAGAGGAGGAATCCTTGTACAGGGTTTGACTCAGCGTTGAAAGCTGATAGTGAAAGTCCTGGGATCCTAACCCTAGAGGGTGGGGGGTGAATAGGGTGAGCTACAAATATGACCAATTTAGACCAATTTTAAATTCTTAACATAAACTAGTCATAAGTGATGATTAATCAAACAAGATGCGGAAGCTAAGAAAACAATCACCACAAGCATACACCACAACACAAAGTTTTATAGTGGTTCGGCCTCAATGCCTACGTCCACTACCGGCTTGTGATCCAATCACCCCACCGGATTTTCACTATTTATGCTTTTCAATAGGCTAAGCAATAACCCTTACAATGTTGTTTTTCTAGGCTAAACAACAACCTCTCAATGTGCTTTTCTAGGCTACGCAATAACCTTTACAAGATGTTTTTCTTAGGCTAAGCAATAACCTTTACACAATGCTTTTCTTAGGCTAAGCAATAACCTTTACAAAAGAAGGATTTCTCTAAGAAGGCGTCTTCACAAAAGAACACTCTAAGAGATACAATTTAAGCTCAATGAAATTGCCTCTTAAATAGGCTAATATGAAAGTGAAAAAGAAACTCACACAAACACTATATGAATGCAAATGTGTATGCTCATGATGTGTGTGTGTGATAACTTCAATCAAGTTTAAAAAAAAAAGGCTCATTCAATATATGCTCAAAGCATTTAAAAGTTTAAGGCACATAAAAGATTTGATTGAAGTTTGATGCAAATCACATGTATGAATATCAACTTGTTAATGACATGAAAATCAAGAGCTCACAAGTTGTATGAAATTTGTTAACTTATAACATGTGATGCATGTGCAATGTTGTTTTCAAAACCATATAAATTTGACTAAGGTTTAAATGAATGAAAACAACAAATAGAGTTTCAACCAAGAAAATGAATCATGCTAAAAGAAATCAACGATTTAGGCTAAGCATGATTAATGAAGATTTTAAAACAACACTTGGTTTGAAAACAAAGTGAAGAATCCAATCTTAATTAGATCAAAGATTAAGAGAAGAATGGATTCAACACATCATAGTTATCATGCTAAAAATCATTTACCAATAATTTAAACAAAGCATATAACATATGATTAAGAGAGGTGGAGCTTACTTAGAGATTTAACTTCATTAATCCAAGCTTTAGCTCTCCAAAAGACTCCTTGGTCTCTCTTAGTTCATCCCCTTTGTCTTGTCTCCAAACTCTTCAAAGATGGCTTAAAATTCTCCTTTTTTGACAAAGGAATGAACTTGGTTTTATACTCAAAAGTTGAGTTTCTACGAGTGCCCGGTCAACCTGCCATACCCCCGGTCGACCTGCCTTTCACAAAGGTAAAAAAAATGACCGTTTGAAAAAGGACCAACTACACTTTACCCGGTCGACCTGCTGTGTGGCCGGTCGACCGGGTCCCCTGGGCCGGTCGACCGACCACACTGCATGTCGACCCCCTGGGACCAAAATTCCCATAATTGCATATTTTCAAGGTATTTCTTTGTGGGGATTTTTGGGCCACTAAACCAAGCTTGGAAACATGTTTTAAATCAAACTAAGTGGTTTAAAAACATGAAACATAAAACGCCTAAAATGATTCGAAACTTTAAATCCAATGGCTTGCTTGATTTCTAAAAAACTCTTTTCTAAAAAAAATGCATCCAAGTTTAAAAACAAAACATGCATAAATTAATACTTTTACAAATCTTAAAAGCAATGCATGTATAAAACAAGATTTCAAGTTTATCTAAATCAATGCAAGTGCGTAAATCAAATGATGCTTGAATGATAAATGCATCCATCAAATTGCAATCTACAAAATCCCTAACAATCTCCCCCTTTGCAATTTGATGGCAACTCACTCACCAATGAATATACACACTAAGTTTTCAGCTCCCCCTTAGCTGGACAAGTCTTGAAATCTCTTGGATGCTTCTTCTCTTAGCTTGGGCTCTTGGGCTTTTTCTTCATTCTTCTTGATGCTTGGAGCTTGATCATTCTTCAAGCTTTCTCTTCATCTTTCTCTCTATAGCCAAGCATCTTCTTTAGCTCCCAAGCTTTCTTTCTTCTACTTCTCCCCCTTTGACCATGCCTCTCTCTCCCTTTGGCAAGATAGGCATTCTCTCCCCTTATAGAAGATCATACAAAATCTCCCCTTAGGAAGCTTGGACATTCTCTTCCCCTTTTGAGAACTTGAATGCTCTCTCCCCCTTTGCTATTAAATTGCAAAGGTACCTACACACATGAAACAAGGAAAATACCTTTTAGTAGCACCTGTTAACAAAAGAAATCGAAAATGAAATACATAACAGGTTTTCATGTATGGAATTAATCTCTAAGGGTTTAAAGTCAATCCAAGGGTGAATTTGATCAAAACTAATACTTCCTATGAAGGTTTACACTCCCCCTCAATCCATTCTCTCCTTTTGTCAAACATTTGACAAAGATATAACTATTTGGTTCAAGTAGAAGATGGTTTAACCAATTGAGGGTCAACTTCAAGGAAATGATTAGACAAGTTTAACTATAGAGCTCAATATGATCAAATTGCCAAAAGAGAGCAAGGTCAAGAAGAAAAGCAATCATGGATACCAATTGGAAAAACAAAGAATACCAATTGAGATTTAAAGATAAGTCTATTAAAGCAATCACTCTAAAATGGATTTAAAAATATAACTATTAGGAAAAATCCAAATTAGAGCTATCCATGATGAAATGGGGTTTATTAATCATAGCATCAAATAATTTAACTATGAAAAACATATGCTATGAAGGTTTTTGAAATTATTTCATTCAATCATTAAATATGACTATTAATGTGCAAGAATGAGTGAAATGAAATTCAAACATGAAGCCAACCTCAACTAATAACCAACCAATATTATGAACACATAAACATGGTGGTCATGAGATATACCTATGTGAGCAAGAGAGGTGGCAAACATGAAAATTATGATGCTAATGAAATGTGACATGGAACAAAAATATATGACTATGAAGTTCAATCCAATGTACACAAGGTCTATCACATACACAAGATAAGACATCAATTGGATATGAAATCAATGGAAGATTATACCAAATGAAACCAATTGAATATGACAACATGATTAATAGCAAGGATGTGACAAACACAAGATTCCATCAAGCATCATACATGGATATTCATCACTTTGAAAGATATAACTAATGAGCATAGTGATGAACAAAAGAAATTGCAATGCAAAAAGATATAACTTGGCAATGCATGAAATTTTCAAAGTGTCAAAATCATATGAATTCAACATCAAAGATATCCATCTAACATATAGAAATATGAGGAATGGATTTCAAAGAGTTTCATATGATCAAGAACACTACTATGAAGTTGAAACATGTATAAAGATGACATCACTTAGAGAATTCACATGAATCAACATCATAACCATCCAAAAAGAAATGACTAGAAGGCATAGAGGATGGATTTGAGAGTTCTAGTATGGTATCTGTCGCGACCCCGGACCGGAAATCCGAAGGACCAATCCGGGATCGGGACTAAATGGGATGATGAGATGAGATGATCCAAATCGGTCTATTAACAACATACATTTATTTAATTTCCCACAGGTGTCCGCGGTGAGGATATCACAATTATAAATGAATATTTCTTTAAGTGCGGAAGCGTGTAGCAAATCAAATAGTCAAACCATCCTTGGTCATAAAGACAATATCACAAGTATAAAATACTGTATCAGAATGAACAATGATCATGAGCATGTTACCCAAAAGTAAGTTAAAGTTTATACAAGATCATTTAATTACATTTCCCAAAAATAGAGGCCCACAAGGCCAATATAGACAAAATACCAATCCAAAGAACGGTTAAATAGTTTCCCAAAAATGTTATCTCTCTCTTAGCCACCAAACGTCTACATGACGTCGTCAGCACGCCACTCAACTAATTGTTGCGGTTCTACGACCACATTCTCGTGCTCCTCCTCGGGGTAACCAACAACGGGACCTGAGTACCAAAGAGTAGGTCAAACACGACCGTTTGGCAAAATGGATAAACACAATGATAATATGAAAAATACATGGATTTACCTCCAAAACATTTGAACCTGTTTAAATAACAATTTCTATGAACGAGATAAAACGTTTATTCAATTACAAGGATGCAATGTAAAACTTGTCAGGTGACCAAGGAAACGGAAAACAATCAAGATGGCAACCACACGAAGCTAAGTCCTCTATCACTAAGGAGATAAGAGCAATAACTAGGCACTGATCTCAGTCACTCGAGGTGAGGAGAAACAATGGATCTTTTAAATACATATACATATACTATACATGACCACGGAAGCGAGCCGGGCATTGGGGACTACAGTAGCAATCTGCGGCATTGGGACAAAACCATGGTAATGACCGGGTAGTGGGATCCGAACTGCAGCGGGCGGGACAAGAGGGGGATCTCCGAGTCGGTGGATTAGACCAATAGGGTTATCCAAGCTTAGTGGTGCCGACTCATAGGTCAAATACAATCGAAACATGCAATTAATCAAGTACAATAAATACACGGGCAAGACGGGGGTGCTCAAGGGCACACTATCATTTCATGTGGTGCAATGCACTTCAAGTCAAGCAACCATTTCAGATGTACATCAATGCTTTCGGGAAAACAAGGCATGTAGTATAAATATCGGGATCGATAAGGTACAATAAACAATTGGAACTTCGGTAAAGTATCGGGTTTGAAATTCGTTTAAAGTGGATAGGGACCCCGTATGTCAATCTAAAGACGATTTGGTACTCTTTGAGTTTGGGGACATTCTGGGCCCCTTATACACTTTGAATTTTTTTAAAACTTCAATTGAAATCTTTGTAATATGGTTTCTTCTTTAAATGGCCTCATACAATGCTTAACAAATCCTCCTGACCTAGAGAGGTTCCCAAAGAATAGTCCTAATACGTTGAAATAGTTAATCATTGTCCCAGACATAGCCTTGCCCAACGGGGCCCATCGCTCGAGCGAATGGCTCTCTGGAATGGTTGTCTAGGTGGGTTCGCTCGAGCGAAGTTGAGGTCGCTCAAGCGAACACATTGGGTCGAGCGAATATTTAAATGCGTTCGACCAAACAACTCTCTGGAATGAGTTCTGGGATGTCCGCTCGAGCGACCAAGCTACTGGAATGCTCCGGACCCTTTTCTGGACAGGTCGCTCGAGCGAACTGTCCAGGAACTGATTCCGGACCAGTTCAGTTCTTCTCTATCTCCTCCTTTTGCAATCCCTTTTTAGCCACTTTTATACATCAAATGAGGGGTCTAATACTTCCTTCAAACTATATCAAATCCTTCACCACATCCATCCCATTCTCCTCCCTCCATATCACATTCAATACAAGGAAAGAAAGAAGGAAACCATTTCACATAATAACATATTTGAGACAAAAACAAGGGGGATTAAATGCTATGAACCAACACTTCTCTATGACCATAAATGTACTAACAAGACTCTTCATGAGCATTTATTTCAAAGCAAGACAATAAATACGCATGAATGAAATTTAATAAAACCAACCACATTTCTCATCAAAACATTGAAAACTCTAAAAAGATCATATCATCCGCTTGCCTTGGGTCTTCTAATCAAGTAAATCAAGCTCTAACAAGTTCTTCAAATCCAAGGTCCAAGTTGCAAGGTTCTCTAATGGCAATAGTAAGCTCAAAGAAGATCTTGAAATGGGAGGTTTCCTCCACAAGACTATCAAAAGAGAGCTCTCAAGGAGATGAAGAAGATGATGGTCTCCAATCTCCTATTGGTGCAAGCTTGAGAGTGGATTGAGGATGGAGAAGCAAGAAGAAGAAGAGAAAAGGGAAAACCCTAGCTTATGCTTGTGCTAGAAAAAGGGAATGGAAGGGAAAGGGTCTCCTTATAAACAAATGGGGAGTGGGCTCCACCACTAACAATCTAATTGGGCTGAAAACATGGCTTTCGGGGCTTCTAATGAATTTGACGAAGAAGAGAAAAGTGATCGTCGAAATATCTAGTTTCCAAAAAGTATATGTTTCGCGGGTTTCGGGAATATCAAGTTTTGGGTACAGATTTAGTGTGCAATGACTGTTTTGTCCTCAAGGCTACGAAATCGGGTTCCGGGATCTCAAACGGGGACGGGATCAACATGAAAGTTGTAGGGATTATCAATACTAATAAAATGGGATTAAAACCATGAATGCAAAGATCTCCGATAAATCCCCAAACACAAGCAAGGTCATAAAAAGGAACCCCCAAAGGGTCCCACTATCACAAAGCAATCAACATCCCCCAACACTATTCCAAAAGCTAATCCAAACCCAACTTAGTCAAAATCACTAATCAAGCTTAAAACTAACACACTGCTTAATTAGTACTAATCGAGTTCTCTCGGGTCGGGGTCTTACATCCTCCACCCCTTAGGGCATTTGGTCCTCCAAATGAAATATAAAACTCGCCTTTGGTAGTAGATGTGGATACTTCTTCTGTACTTGGTCTCGTAATTCCCATGTGGCCTCTTCCGGTCCATGATTCTCCCATAGAACCTTTACCCACTGAATTGTCCGTGTCCTCAACTCTTGTTCCTTCGTACCAATGATTTGAACGGGCTTCTCAACATATGTAGCATCTTCTCTGATCTCTAATGGCTCGTGTCGGAGTACATGTGAAGGGTCGGGGACATATTTCTTCAACATAGACACGTGAAAGACGTTGTGTACGCCGGATAGCTCAGGTGGTAAGGCTAATCTATAAGCCACGTCACCGATCTTGCTCACAATGTCATAGGGTCCAATGTATCTCCGTGATAACTTGCGCTTCTGCCCAAATCTCAATGTTCCCCTTATAGGTGACACTTTCAAGAAAACCTTGTCTCCTTCTTTGAACTGTAAATCCCTTCTATGAGAATCTGCATAGCTCTTCTATCTACTTCTGGACACTTTTAGACATTCTTGGATCAACTTCACTTTGTCGCTGGTTTCACTCACTATAGTCGGTCCATGGAAACTGCGAATGCCGACTTCTTCCCAACATACAGGTGTCCTACACCTCCTGCCATACAAAGCCTCAAAAGGCGCCATCCCAATGCTCGAATGGTAGCTGTTGTTGTAAGCAAACTCACACAATGGTAGAGTCTCGTCCCATTGAGTCTTGAAATCCAACACACAAGCACGGAGCATATCCTCAAGAGTTTGAATCGTCCTCTCTGACTGGCCATCTGTCTGCGGGTGATAAGCTGTGCTAAACTGTAGTCTCGTACCCATAGACTCATGTAGTGTCTTCCAGAACCATGAGACAAATCTGCTGTCTCAGTCAGATGTGATAGAAACTGGCTGTCCATGTTGACTGACTATCTCGCTGACAAACAACTCTGTTAAAGGTAGCATGTGCATCTTCTTCCTTGTCTTCATGGCAAGGAAATGCGCTGACTTGGTGAGTCGGTCCACAATGACCCATATCGCATCGTTGCCTCTGCTAGTTCTCGGTAATCCCGAAATAAAATCCATAGTAATGTGCTCCCATTTCCATTCTGGGATCTCTAATGGCTGTAACAATCCTGGAGGTCTCTGATGTTCTGCCTTTATCAACTGACAAGTCATACAACGGGAGACAAACGCTGCAATCTCTCCTTTCATGTTGTTCCACCAAAATCTGCCCTTCAAATTCTGATACATCTTCGTGCTGCCTGGATGCATAGAGTACTTCGTACTGTGAGCTTCGGTCATGATATCATTCCTTAAGTCTTCAATGTTCGGCACGCATAGACGGTCACGGTAGTACAAAACTCCATCAACAATACGGAAATCGGGACGTTCTGCTATATGCTCTGAAATCTTGGCCAACTCTGGATCTTGCAACTGACTATCCTTAATCTTCTGAATGAAAGAAGGTTCTGACACCGTCATGTTAGCTAACAAAACACCCTTCCTCAGTGGCTGCAGGTCTATACTCAACTCTTCGAGTTGCTCGAAGATACAAGTGCCACTTAGATTTGCCAAGCCAACTGATTTTCTGGTCAAGGCATCGACAACTACATTGGCCTTCCCCGGGTGGTACTTGATTGGAAAATCATAGTCCTTGATATATTCCATCCATCTTCTCTGCCTCATGTTCAATTCTTTCTGCGAAAACAAGTACTATAAGCTGCGGTGATCGGAGTGGACTTCGAGCTTCTCTCCATAGAGGTAATATCTCCACATTTTCAACGCGAAAACAACCGCTGCTAACTCAAGATCATGGGTGGCATAGTTCTTCTCATGATCTTTCAACTGCCGGGATCCATATGCAATCACTTTTCCCTCTTGCATCAACACACAACCAAGTCCAACATTCAAAGCATCGGTAAAAATTGTAAAACCGCCGCTCCCAGATGGTAAGGTAAGGACTGGTGCTGTAGTCAATCTCTTCTTTAGCTCTTGAAAACTATCTTCACACTGATCTGTCCATACATATGGCACGTTCTTCCTTGTCAACTTCGTCAAAGGTGACGCAATCGACGAAAATTCCTGCACAAACCTCCTGTAATAACCTGCTAAACCCAGAAAACTTCTGATCTCTGTTGCATTCTTCGGTCTTTTCCAATTCATAACTGCTTCAATCTTAGACGGATCCACTGATAATCCTTCTTTGGAGATGATATGCCCCAAAAATGCTACTTGGTCCAACCAAAATTCACACTTGTTGAGCTTCGCATACGGCTGATTCTCTCTCAAGAGTTGCAGTGCTATCCTCAAGTGCTCTTCATGCTCTTCTCTAGCCTTGGAGTACACCAAAATGTCATCTATGAACACTACAACAAACTGATCCAGATACTCTGCAAAAATCTTGTTCATCAACGCCATGAACACTGCCGGTGCATTAGTCAACCCAAATGGCATCACTAGAACCTCATAGTGGCCATATCTTGTCCGGAAAGCTGTTTTCAACACATCTGATTCTCTGACTCTCAGCTGATGGTAACCGGATCTCAAATCAATCTTTGAAAAGTATGATGCACCTTGTAACTGATCAAACAATTCATCTATTCTTGGCAATGGGTATTTGTTCTTGATGGTCATTTGATTCAATCTTCTGTAATCTATACACATTCTCATCGAACCATCCTTCTTCTTGACAAACAAAACTGGAGCTCCCTATGGTGAAATACTAGGTCTCACAAAACCTTTATCCAACAATTCTTGCAACTGAGTCTTCAACTCTCCCAACTCTGCTGGAGCCATTCTATATGGTGCAATAGATATCGGAGCGGTCCCCGGTAGCAACTCAATAGTGAAATCAATCTCTCTGATGGGTGGTAAACCTGGGATCTCCTCCGGAAAAACATCCGGGAATTCCCAAACAATTGGGATCTCCTCCACTCCTTGGGACCATTTATCCTTCGTGATAAACGCGAAATATGCTTCACAACCACTTCTCAAAAGTCTATCAGCCTTCAATGCTGAGACAAACCCTGCATGAGGATTCCTCCTCTCTCCCTGAAACGACACCCCTGCTGGTGTCTCATCTAACTTGAAAGTCAGGGTCTTATGGAAACAATCCATTGTGGCATGGTATCCTGCCAGCCAATCCATCCCTAGGATGACATCAAAATCGAACATCTCTAATAGAATGAGAACTGCGGTTAAAACCACTTCACCTATCTGGACTGTGCAACTAGGATAATATGTACTACAAATAATTTGTTTGCCTACTGGGGTTGCCACAGTCAAAATAAACTCAAGTTCTCTAGCATGCATATCAATCAACTTAGAAAATTCATGGGATAAGAATGAATGTGTAGAGCCAGGGTCAAATAAAATCTTAGCTTTTATCCCACAAATAAGAAGTGTACCTTCCACTACATCTCCCGCTGCCTCTGCATCCACTCTATTGACTCCGTAGATTTGCCCTCGATGTTGGGGCCTAATCTGTGCCTGTTGTGGCCTGCCTTGTGGTGCATTCCTATGCTGCTGTGGTGCACGCTGATTGTGGTTTTGTCCCTTCTGACGAGCCTATTGTTGTTGTTGCTGTGGTCTATGTTGCTGCTGTGGTGGTGCTTGTTGCTGTAGTGGCCTTGCCTGATTCTGAACAACGATTGCATTCTGTGGTGCTGGTGGACGCTGTGCCCCCTTGCTGCTGCTGTTGATTCTGCCTATTCTGCCTTGGACAGTCTCTCATCTGATGGGCCATGGAGCCACATCTGAAACATGCTCCTGTGAGTGTACGACACTATGCACTCTCATGGTTCTTCCCACAGTGGGTACAAACCAAAGGACCCTGAGCATTCTGTTCTGTCCTCTGCCTCTTGTTCTGATGATTCCTTTGCTGGTAGTTCTGCTGCTGAGCTTGTCCCTTTCCTTGGACTCTAAGGATCTTGTTGTGAAAGTTCTCAAACTTGTAGGCCCTCTTGACTGCTTCATCAAAAGTTGCAGGTGGTGCTACCCCGGTGGCATCTCTCTCGATGAAGGGATTAAGCCCCTCAAAGAATTTGGCAATCTTCTTCTCCACCGTATCCACCAACTCCGGAGCATATCTAGACAATCTCTCGAACTTAGTGAGGTATTCGAGGACCGTCATACTTCCTTGGACAAGCTGTTGAAATTCTATGGCCTTTTGCTTCTTGACATGAGCGGGTACATATTTGTCATGGAATTGCCTCTTGAAGTTTGCCCAAACCTCTGCATCAGTCATGGTTCTGTATTCTTCTCTAACCGTTTTCCACCATCTGTCCGTTGTACCAACAAAGAGGGATGATGCTAGCTTCACTCTTTCTCCCCCAGTACACTAGAAAATCTCAAAGATGTTCTCCGTATGTTCCAACCAGTCATCTGCAGCCAGTGGATCTTCTATCCCCAGAAATTCTTTCAGAGCTCTCTTCCGGAATCGCTCAAACAAGGCATTAGGGTCATGTTGCCTTTGATTTATGACAATAGCGGGCTGGGGTTGCACTGGTTCTGGTCTTCTCTGTAGGATCTCAAGCAATGGCCTTTGCATCTCTGCCATTTCCCTCGCATGATCTTCTTCTCTCTTGAGCATCTGCTCTTGTAGTCTAGCCTGGTTCTCGTTAGCTTGACGCTGCTGGTCAAGCATTGCTTGCATCATTTCTTGGAACTGATTTGGTGGGTTGCTCTCAACAATATCCTCTTCCACTGGCCCGGTGTGATCACTATTACTTCCAGAAGGAATGTCATCCACTGTTCTCTTACGAGGTGGCATGATGCTGCAAAACAACTTGTTAGCACATGATAATCAAATAAAGGGTCACACATTGCTCACACGATACTAGCTAACGAAAGATCTATCGGATCCTCGCCACGTCCTTAGGATTTCTAGTTTCTTTTAATTGCTTGAAACACGTCTCGCTCTGATACCAGTCTGTCGCGACCTCGGACCGGGAATCCGAAGTACCAATCCGAGATCGGGACTAAATGGGATGATGAGATGAGATGATCCATATCGGTCTATTAACAGCATACATTTATTTAATTTCCCACAGGTGTCCGCGGTGAGGATATCACAACTGTAAATGAATATTTCTTTAAGTGCGGAAGCGTGTAGCAAATCAAATAGTCAAACCATCCTTGGTCATAAAGACAATATCACAAGTATAAAATACTGTATCAGAATGAACAATGATCATTAGCATGTTACCCAAAAGTAAGTTAAAGTTTATACAAGATCATTTAATTACATTTCCCAAAAATAGGGGCCCACAAGGCCAATATAGACAAAATACCAATCCAAAGAATGGTTAAATAGTTTCCCAAAAATGTTATCTCTCTTTTAGCCACCAAACGTCTACATGACGTCGTCAGCATGCCACTCAACTAACTGTTGCGGTTCTATTACCGCATCCTCGTGCTCCTCCTCGGGGTAACCAACAACGGGACCTGAGTACCAAAGAGTAGGTCAAACACAAGAGTTTGGCAAAATGGATAAACACAAGGATAATATGAAAAATACATGGATTTACCTCCAAAACATTTGAACCTGTTTAAATAACAATTTCTATGAATGAGATAAAACGTTTATTCAATTACAAGGATGCAATGTAAAACATGTCAGGTGACCAAGGAAACGGGAAACAATCAAGATGACAACCACACGAAGCTAAGTCCTCTATCATTAAGGAGATAAGAGCAATAACTAGGCACTGATCTCAGTCACTCGAGGTGAGGAGAAACAATGGATCTTTTAAATACATATACATATACTCTACATGACCACGATAGCGAGCCGGGCATCGGGGACCACAGTAGCAATCTGCGGCATCGGGACAAAACCATGGTAATGACCGGGTAGCGGGATCCGAACTGCAACTGGCGGGACAAGAGGGGGATCTCCGAGTCGGTGGATCAGACCAATAGGGTTATCCAAGCTTAGTGGTGCCGACTCATAAGTCAAATACAATCGAGACATGCAATTAATCAAGTACAATAAATACACGGGCAAGACGGGGGTGCTCAAGGGCACACTATCATTTCATGTGGTGCAATGCACTTCAAGTCAAGCAACCATTTCAGATGTACATCAATGTTTTCGGGAAAACAAGGCATGTAGCATAAATCTCGGGATCGATAAGGTACAATAAACAATTGGAACTTCGGTAAAGTATCGGGTTCGAAATTCGTTTAAAGTGGATAGGGACCCCGTATGTCAATCTAAAGACGATTTGGTACTCTTTGAGTTTGGGGACATTCTGGGCTCCTTATACACTTTGAATTTTTTTAAAACTTCAATTGAAATCTTTGTGATATGGTTTCTTCCTCAAATGGCCTCATACAATGCTTAACAAATCCTCATGACCTAGAGAGGTTCCCAAAGAATAGTCCTAATACGTTGAAATAGTTAATCATTGTCCCAGACATAGCCTTGCCCAACGGGGCCCATCGCTCGAGCGGACTGGAGAGTTCGCTCGAGCGAATGGTTCTCTGGAATGGTTGTCTGGGTGGGTTCGCTCGAGCGAAGTTGAGGTCGCTCAAGCGAACACATTGGGTCGAGCGAATATTTAAATGCATTCGAACGAACAACTCTCTGGAATGAGTTCTGGGATGTCCGCTCGAGCGACCAAGCTATTGGAATGCTCCGGACCCTTTTCTGGACAGGTCGTTCGAGCGAAGTGTCATGGTCGCTCGAGCGAACTGTCCAGGAACTGATTCCGGACCAGTTCAGTTCTTCTCTATCTCCTCCTTTTACAATCCCTTTTTAGCCACTTTTATACATCAAATGAGGAGTCTAATACTTCCTTCAAACTATATCAAATCCTTCACCACATCCATCCCATTCTCCTCCCTCCATATCACATTCAATACAAGGAAAGAAAGAAGGAAACCATTTCACATAATAACATATTTGAGACAAAACTTGGGGGATTAAATGCTATGAACCAACACTTCTCTATGACCATAAATGTACTAACAAGACTCTTCAAGAGCATTTATTTCAAAGCAAGACAATAAATACGCATGAATGAAATTTAATAAAACCAACCACATTTCTCATCAAAACATTGAAAACTCTAAAAAGATCAAATCATCCACTTGCCTTGGGTCTTCTAATCAAGTAAATCAAGCTCTAACAAGTTCTTCAAATCCAAGGTCCAAGTTGTAAGGTTCTCTAATGGCAATAGTAAGCTCAAAGAAGATCTTGGAATGGGAGGTTTCCTCCACAAGACTATCAAGAGAGAGCTCTCAAGGAGATGAAGAAGATGATGGTCTCCAATCTCCTATTGGTGCAAGCTTGGGAGTGGATTGAGGATGGAGAAGCAAGAAGAAGAAGAGAAAAGGGAAAACCCTAGCTTATGCTTGTTCTGGAAAAAGGGAATGGAAGGGAAAGGGTCTCCTTATAAACAAATGGGGAGTGGGCTCCACCACTAACAATCTAATTGGGCTGAAAACATGGCTTTCGGGGCTTCTAATGAATTCGACGAAGAAGAGAAAAGTGATCGTCGAAATATCTAGTTTTCAAAAAGTATATGTTTCGCGGGTTTCGGGAATATCAAGTTTTGGGTACAGATTTAGTGTGCAATGACTGTTTTGCCCTCAAGGCTATGAAATCGGGTTTCGGGATCTCAAACGGGGACGGGATCAACATGAAAGTTGTAGGGATTATCAATACGAATAAAACGGGATTAAAACTATGAATGCAAAGGTCTCCAATAAATCCCCAAACACAAGCAAGGCCATAAAAAGGAACCCCCAAAGGGTCCCACTATTACAAAGCAATCAACATCCCCCAACACTATTCCAAAAGCTAATCCAAACCCAACTTAGTCGAAATTACTAATCAAGCTTTGAACTAACACACTGCTTAATTAGTACTAATCGAGTTCTCTCGGGTCGGGGTCTTACAGTATCTACACATATAACTAATATCACAACCATACATGGAACCAATTTGACATTTGCATATAAAATAATGTAAACAAATAAGGAAACATGCAAACAACATTCATTTCCATTTCTAAGATGATGTAACCAAAAGGAAAGGAAATGAGAACATGGAACATGCTTAGATGATTATAACTAATGATGTTTTGAGCATTTCCATTCATACAATCTTCAAATCATTTCAATAAACAAAATCCAACAATAAGCATAAAAAGAATGACTTTGAAGAATAATTTTCAACATTGTATTTTAAAAGATATAA
This sequence comes from Cinnamomum chago, assembly GCA_038049695.1. Taxonomy (NCBI): domain Eukaryota; kingdom Viridiplantae; phylum Streptophyta; class Magnoliopsida; order Laurales; family Lauraceae; genus Cinnamomum; species Cinnamomum chago. The sequence continues at coordinate 49,898,426 of CP142454.1, read as the reverse complement.
CTTAAATGAAACTCATACAAGTTGATTTTTCAAAACAATGATTTTCAAAACTTAAGTTGATTCAAATCATTTGTTCAAATAATCTTACCATGACATCTACACAAATGATTTTGCAACAATAATTGATCATGAATAATCTAGCTATGAAAGCTTTTGAAATCACAATCAATTGATCATGTAAAGAAATACAATGCAAGTCATGTAACTCAATGTGTGCAAAAAGCAAATCTAACATGATGAAATTATAATCAAAAGATTTTGAAAACCATGATATGTAACTAGAATGGTGCATGAAGACAAAATCAATTGATCATAAAGAAACAATGCATTTTAAGAAATGTAACTAAGAAAGAACAAAATGCAAATGCAACATGACCAACAATATGATTTAACTTGAAAGGAAAGGTTGGTCAATGAGGTTCAAGGCCTTAAGGTTTGTCTAAGTATCTAACTTTAGGAATCCACCTAAGGTCTTGAGAGGGTTGAACTTTGAGGTCTAGTTTAGGAGTCCCACCAACTATAGAAGATTTGACTTGATAAATTTTCAATTTGAACTTATCACCATGATATTTAGATTTTACTAAATTTAGCTTAGATTGGTGATTAGTCTTTTGATGTTGGTGAGTTTGTTTCTTTGGGGATTTGTTCATTTTTCTTTTCTTCTTATATTCTCCCTTTATTTGACTTTTGAATTTTAAATTTAACTTTGTTACTTTATTCAAAAGTTCTTTCATGGGTTGATATAAGGGAGATAGGTTGAGAAGCTTTTTGTTCATAGATTCTTTTAAACTTGATTTAACTTGTTTAAACTTTTTAGAATCTATTTTAGGAGAGTCCATTTTAAATGATTTAACTTGTTTAATCTTTTTGGATTCTTCTTTGATTTTTAGTGTCTTACCCTTCATAGATTTAGATTCTACCTTTTGGGGTTCAAAGATGGGTTTAGACACATGGCTTCTTCTTAGTTTGCACTCAAACCTAAAATGCCCTTCAATGCCATAATAAATACATTTAGTTTTGGGCAAGGGAGAAGGAGTGCTAGAGAAAGAGGACTCACCTTAGTTTAGGGTCATATGAAGTATACTTATCAAAACCAAGACCCGTCCTATCTCCATGAGATTTACCCAATTTAAATAATTTTTCAAGTCTCTCTTCACTTTGGGTAAACTTGCACTCATACTTTTGTTTATATCCTTCAAGTTGAGTGACTTTGGTTATAAGGATTGAATTTTCATTTTTGACTTTTGAAAGTTCATTTTCAATTTCCTTATAGTTACTTAGGTCTTCATTGGCAAGTTTTAGTTCAAGTTTAAGTTCATTAACAACATTAGATCCAAGTTCTAAGGTTTTTAACTTACTTTGAACATTTGACATGTTTTCCATAGAAATTGTCAACTTGGATTCTAAATTGATAAAGTCTTTGTCCTGCCTTTTTAATAGACCTCTTAGGTTTAAATTTTCCTTTTTAAGATTATCATTTCCTATCTTTAATTCATTTAGTTCATCTTTGATATTAGATAGGTTATTTAAAGAGATCATGAACTTAGAGTCTAGACATTGTATTACTTCTTCTAACTCTCTAAGTTCATCTTTAGAAGAGACTAATTGTTTGTTTAGATTTTTAGAATCTTCTCTTAACTTTTTGTTTTTCTTTTCAAGCTTTAAGGATAATTCATATAATTCCTCAAAGGCTTGTTGAAGGTCATCTTCATTATAAACATTTTCTTCTTCCTTTATGTCACATTGAGATTAATTAGTTTGAGAGTTTGAATCTCCAATAGAAGGAAGAAGGAGGGGTCTAGAAGAATCTACACAAGAATCTAAACAATCTATAGAAGTGGAATCCATTCTAATGATTTTCATGTAAGCACAACTCTAGGGTTTTGACTCTAAGTTTTTACACCTAATCAAGAGTTCCAAACACTTGATCCTAAAATAGAGCACGAGGCTCTGATACCAATTGAAAGTCCTAGGATCCTAACCCTAGAGGGGGGGGGGGGGGGGGGGGTGAATAGGGTGAGCTACAAATATGACCAATTTAGACCAATTTTAAATTCTTAACATAAACTAGTCATAAGTGATGATTAATCAAATAAGATGCGGAAGCTAAGAAAACAATCACCACAAGCATGCACCATAACACAAAGGTTTATAGTGGTTTGGCCTCAATGCCTACGTCCACTACCGGCTTGTGATCCAATCACCCCACCGGATTTCCACTATTTATGCTTTTCAATAAGCTAAGCAATAACCCTTACAATGTTGTTTTTCTAGGCTAAACAACAACCTCTCAATGTGCTTTTCTAGGCTAAGCAATAACCTTTACAAGATGCTTTTCTTAGGCTAAGCAATAACCTTTACACAATGCTTTTCTTAGGCTAAGCAATAACCTTTATAAAAGAAGGATTTCTCTAAGAAGGCGTCTTCACAAAAGAACACTCTAAGAGATACAATTTAAGCTCAATGGAATTGCCTCTTAAATAGGCTAATATGAAAGTGAAAAACAAACTCACACAAACACTATATGAATGCAAATGTGTATGCTCATGATGTGTGTGTGTGATAACTTCAATCAAGTTTTTAAAAAAAGGCTCATTCAATATATGCTCAAAGCATTTAAAAGTTTAAGGCATATAAAAGATTTGATTGAAGTTTGATGCAAATCACATGTATGAATATCAACTTGTTAATGACATGAAAATCAAGAGCTCACAAGTTGTATGGAATTTGTTAACTTAGAACATGTGATGCATGTGCAATGTTGTTTTCAAAACCAAATAAATTTGACTAAGGTTTAAATGAATGAAAACAACAAATAGAGTTTCAACCAAGAAAATGAATCATGCTAAAAGAAATCAAAGATTTAGGCTAAGCATGATTAATGAAGATTTTAAAACAACACTTGGTTTGAAAACAAAGTGAAGAATCCAATCTTAATTAGATCAAAGATTAAGAGAAGAATGGATTCAACACATCATAGTTATCATGCTAAAAATCATTTACCAATAATCTAAACAAAGCATATAACATATGATTAAGAGAGGTAGAGCTTACTTAGAGATTTAACTTCATTAATCCAAGCTTTAGCTCTCCAAAAGACTCTTTGGTCTCGCTTAGTTCATCCCCTTTGTCTTGTCTCCAAACTCCTCAAAGATGGCTTAAAATTCTCCTTTTTTGACAAAGGAATGAACTTGGTTTTATACTCAAAAGTTGAGTTTCTGTGAATGCCCGGTCGACCTGCCATACCCCCGGTCGACCTGCCCTTCACAAAGGTCAAAAAATTGACCGTTTGAAAAAGGGCCAACGACACTTTACCCGGTCGACCTGCTGGGGACCCGGTCGACTGGCCACACTGCAGGTCGACCCCCTGGGACCAAAATTCCCATAATTGCATATTTTCAAGGTATTTCTTTGTGGGGATTTTTGGGCCACTAAACCAAGCTTGGAAACATGTTTTAAATCAAACTAAGTGGTTTAAAAACATGAAACATAAAACGCCTAAAATGATTCGAAACTTTAAATCCAATGGCTTACTTGATTTCTAAAAAACTCTTTTCTAAACCAAATGCATCCAAGTTTAAAAACAAAACATGCATAAATCAATACTTTTACAAATCTTAAAAGCAATGCATGTGCAAAACAAGATTTCAAGTTTATCTAAATCAATGCAAGTGTGTAAATCAAATGATGCTTGAATGATAAATGCATCCATCAAATTGCAATCTACAAAATCCCTAACAGATAGACTATTGAAAGCGGGATGTGAAGCCTATTTGGCGTTTATCACGGAGGATAAATGGTCCCAAGGGGTGGAGGAGATCCCAATTGTTTGGGAATTCCCGGATGTTTTTTCGGAGGAGATTCCAGGTTTGCTACCTATTAGAGAGATTGACTTCACCATTGAGTTGTTACCAGGGACCGCTCTGATATCTATTGCACCATATCATATGGCTCTAGCATAATTGGGAGAATTGAAGATACAATTACAAGAATTATTGGACAAAGGTTTTGTGAGACCAAGCATTTCACCATGGGGAGCTCCAGTTTTATTTGTCAAGAAGAAAGATGGTTTGATGAGAATGTATATTGATTACAGAAGATTGAATCAAGTGACCATCAAGAAAAAATATCCATTACCAAGGATAGATGAACTGTTTGATCAATTACAAGGTGCTTCATATTTTTCGAAGATTGACTTGAGATTTGGTTATCATTGGCTGAGAATCAAAGAATCAGATGTACTAAAAACAACTTTCCGGATAAGATATGGCCACTATGAGTTCCTTGTGATGCCATTTGGATTGACAAATGCATCGGCAGTGTTCATGGCATTGATGAACAATATATTTGCACAATATCTGAATTAGTTTGTGGTAGTATTCATTGACGATATTCTGGTATACTCCTTAACCAAAGAAGAGCATGAAGAACACTTGAGGATAGCATTGCAACTTTTGAGAGAGAACCAGTTGTATGCGAAGCTCAACAAGTGTGACTTTTGGCTAGAGCAAGTAGCATTTTTGGGACACATCATCTCCAAGGAAGGATTGTCAGTAGATCCGTCCAAGATTGAGGCAGTAGTGAAGTGGGAAAGACCGAAGAATGTGACAGCAATTAGAGGATTTCTGGGATTGGCAGGCTACTACCGGAGGTTTGTGCAAGGATTTTCGTCGATTGCGTCACCTTTAACAAAGTTGACAAGGAAGAATGTGCCATATGTGTGGACAGATCAGTGTGAAGCTAGTTTCCAAGAGCTGAAAATGAGATTGACTACAACACTAGTCCTTACTTTACCATTCGGAAGAGGCGGTTTTACCATTTTTACCGATGCTTCGAATGTTGGACTTGGTTGCATGTTGATGCAAGATGGAAAAGTTGTTGCATATGGATCCCGACAGTTGAAAGATCACGAGAAGAACTATGCCACCCATGATCTTGAGTTAGCAGCTGTCATCTTCGTGTTGAAAATGTGGAGACATTACCTCTATGGAGAGAAGTTCGAAGTCCACTCTGACCACCGCAACTTACAGTTTTGGTTTTCTGAAAAGGAATTGAACATGAGGCAGAGAAGATGGATGAAATACATCAAAGATTATGATTTTCCAATCAAGTACCACCCGGGGAAAGCGAATGTAGTCGCTGATGCCTTGAGCAAAAAGTCAGTAGGCTTGACAAATCTAAGTGGCACTTGTATTTTTGAGCAATTTGAAGAGTTGGGTATAGACCTACAACCACTAAGGATGGGTGTATTGTTAGCTAACATGTCAGTGTCAGAGCCTTCCTTCATTCAAAAGATCAAGGATAGTCAGTTGCAAGATCCAGAGTTGGCCAAGATTTTCGAGCATGTAGTAGATTTTCTTGATTTCCTTATTGTTGATGGAGTTTTGTACTACCGTGATCGTCCATGTGTACCCAATATTGAAGATTTGAGGAATGACATCATTATAGAGGCTCACAGTACAAAGTATTCAATGCATCCGGGCAATACGAAGATGTATTAGAACTTGAAGGGCAGATTTTGGTGGAACAATATGAAGAGAGGGATTGCAGCATTTGTCTCCCGTTGCATGACTTGTCAGCTGATAAAGGCAGAACATCAGAAGCCTCCAGGGTTATTACAACCATTAGAGATCCCGGAATGGAAATGGGAGCATATTACCATGAATTTCTTTTCGGGACTACTGAGGACCAGTAGAGGCAACGATGCGATATGGGTCATTGTGGACCATCTCACCAAGTCAGCTCATTTCATTCCTATGAGGACAGGGAAGAAGATGCACAAGCTACCTTTGGCAGAGTTGTTTGTCAACAAGATTGTCAGTCGACATGGGCAGCCATTTTCTATCATATCTAACAGAGACAGCAGATTCTTCTCGAGATTTTGGAAGACGCTACATGAGTCTATGGGTACGAAATTACAGTTTAGCACGACTTATCACCCGCAGACAGATGGCCAGTCAGAGAGAACCATTCAGACTTTTGAGGATATGCTTCGTGCTTGTGTATTAGATTTTAAGACTCAATGGGATGAGACTCTATCGTTTTGTGAGTTTGCTTACAACAACCGCTACCATTCGAGCATTGGAATGGCGCCTTTCGAGGCATTGTATGACAGGTGTAGGACACCTGTATGTTGGGAAGAGGTCGGAACTCGCAGTTTCCATGGACCAACCATAGTGAGTGACACCAGTGACAAAGTCAAACTGATTCAAGAACGTCTGAAAGTAGGCTGGAGTAGACAGAAAAACTACTCAGATTCTCATAAAAGGGATTTACAGTTCAAAGAAGGACACAAGGTTTTCTTGAAAGTGTCACCTACGAGAGGAACATTGAGATTTGGACAGAAAGGCAAGCTATCGCGGAGATACATTGGACTGTATGACATTGTGAGCAAGATCGGTGATGTGCCTTATAGATTAGCCTTACCACCTGAGTTATCTGGTGTTCACAACGCCTTCCATGTGTCTATGTTGAAGAAGTACATTGCCGACCCTTTCCATGTACTCTGGCATGAGCTTTTGGAAATCTGAGAGGATGCAACATATGTTGAGAAGCCCGTTCAGTCATTGATACGAAAGAACAAGAATTGAGGACACAGGCTATTCAGTGGGTAAAAGTGCTTTGGGAGAATCATGGACCGGAAGAAGCAACGTGGGAACTACGAGATCAAGTGCAGAAAGAAGTATCCACATCTACTACCTGAGGTGAGTTATATTTCATTTGGAGGACCAAATGCCCTAAGGGGTGGAGGATGTATGACCCCGTCCCGAGTGACCTCGATTAGTGTTAATTAAGTCGTGTTTTATTTCTAAGCGTAATTAGTGAATTTTGACTAAGTTGGGGTTAGAATAGCTTTTGATATACCTTTGGGATGTTTGAGTGCCTTTGTGCTTAGTGGGGCCCTTTGGGGGTTCCTTTTTTTACTTTGCGTTTACTTGGGGGATTATCCGAGATTCCAGTGATTTGTATTTTGATCCCGTTTTATTTATCTTATTAATCCCTACAACTTTCATGTTGATACTGTGCCCGTTCGAGATCCCGAAACCCAACTTTCCTAGCATTGAGGGCAAAACAGTCTTTTTACACTAAATCTATACCGAAAAATTTATATCCCTGAAACCTGCGAAACATATACTTTTGGAAACTAGAAATTTCGACGATCGTTTCTCCCTTCTTCGTCGATTGCAACGGAGGTCCCGAAAACCATGATTTCAGCCCACATAGATTTCTAGTGGTGGAGCCCACTCTTGACTTGTATATAAGGAGACCCATTTTCCCCTTCTCCTTTTCTAGGACAAACCTCAAACTAGGGCATTTTCTCCTTTTTCTCTTCTTCTCTTTCTTTTCCATCACCAAATCCACCACCAACCTTGCACAAATTGAGAAGTTGAAATTATCTTCCTCTCCTCTAGAGCTTTCCATTGACACTATTCTTAGAGGAAGCCTTCCATTTCAAGACTCTCCTTGAGCTCACCTTGTCTATTTGGAGAACCTACAAGTAAGCAACCCTCCACATCTCTTAGATTTGTATTACTTTGGCCTTGAAGAGGTTCTATTTTCATTATTGTAAGATTTCTCTTTCTATTCCTTGTTTTGACCCATTTTGGGTTTGTTTTTGGGGGTTTTTTTTTTATAGCTTGGATTATTGCCTTGGAGGAGTGTTTAGAGCTTGTTATTGATTAGCTTGGACCTAAGGCAAGTGGATAACTTGATATTTGAGCATTAAATAGTTTTATAAGAAATGTGATTGATTTTATTGTCTTCCGTTCATGCTTATTTATTTGCATTGACTTGAAATAAATGCTCATGTAAGAGTCTTGTTAGTGAATTTATTGTCTTGAAAATATATTTGTTTATAGTCCTTCATTTATCTCTTGTTTATAGTTTAAATGCATTCTTGGGTCTAGTGGTTTCCTTTTTTGGTGTATACAAGGGGCTAAAAAGGAGTTGTAAAAGGATGAGAAAGAGAGGAGAAGAACTGTCCTGGAACCAGTTTCTGGACAGTTCGCTCGAGCGAAGTGTCCAGAAAAGGGTTCGAACCATTCTAGTGGACAGTTCGCTCGAGCGAACCCTTTATGGCTCGAGTGAACCCTCCTAGAACCCATTCCAGAGAATGGTTAGTTCGAGCGAACTGAAATTTTGCTTGAGCCAACCTAAACTGGATGAGTTTGCTCTAGCGACCTCATCTTCGCTCGAGCAAACCCACCCAGGAAGTCATTCCAGAGAGCTCACCGCTCGAGCAAACCTCTAGTCCGCTCGAGCGATGGGTAATGTTCATCTGGGGCTGTTTTGGGAGCACAAATGAAATGTTTAAATAATTGAGAGAGGTTCGTTGGGAGCTCTATTGTGGTAGGAAGATCCTCATTATTCGAAACCCGTTTGAGAAAGAAACCACATCATAAAGATTCATTGAAAATCTGAAAATTCCCGAAGTATATGAGGACCCCGGAATGTCCCCAAACTCAAGGACTACCAAGTCTTTATCGATATAGACATATCGGATCCCTATTCAATTCGAACTAGTCTTGAACACCAATACTTGTCTTGAGATTTCGAAAGTTCATTTGTATTTCATCGTTCCCAAGATTTATACTACATGACATGTTATTCCTAAAAGCATTGAAATTGTGCTTGATATAGTTATAAGTCCATAAATGCATTGCCCGGATTGATATGACAATTGTGCCTTTGAGCACCCCCGTCCCGCTTGTTACATACTTGCACTCGATGTATTTTATACATGTTTTGATTTTGTCATTTGATCTATGAGTCGGCACCACTACGCTTGGATAACCCTATTGGTCTGATCCACCGACTTGGAGATCCCCCTCTTGTCCTGCTAGCTGCAGTTTGGATCCCGCTACCTGGTTATTACCGTGGTCTTGTCCCGATACCCCGGATTGCTACCGTGGTTCCCGATGCCCGACTCGCTACCATGGTCATGTCCCGTATATTATATGTATATGTATTTATTTCATTGTTTCTCCTCACCTCATATGATTGAGATCAACACCTTGATATGCTCTGTCACTTCGGTGATAGAGGACTTAGCTTTGTGTGGTTGACATCTTGCTTGTTTTCCGTTTCTTTGGTTACCTTTACATGTTTTACAACGCATACTTGTATTTGAATAAATAATTTATCTCTTTTATGGAAATTGTTATTTAAACAAGTTTAAATGCTTTTGAAGGTAAATTCATTTATTATCATATTGTCATGTCTTTTCACCCACCTGCCAAACCGTCGTGTTTGACCCACTCTTTGGTACTCAGGTCCGGACATTGTCTACCCCGAGGTTTAGCTTGAGGAGGCGGTCGGTAAACCACAACGACTAGTTGAGTGGCATGCCGATGATGTCATCTAGACATTTGATAGTCGAAGATGCGTAACATTTTGGGTAATGGATGACCATTCTTTTGGGATTTATATTTTGTTTATATTGGCCTTTGTTGGCCTCTATTTTTGGGAATGTAATTAAATGATTTTTTGTATAAACTTTAAATTTTCTTTTGGGAAAGCACTAATGATTGATCATTGCTCATTCTGATATTTGGTTTATACATGTGTTTTTATCTCGTGACTAGAGTTGAATTACCAATTTGATTTGCTTCACGCTTCCGTACTCAAACAAAAATGTATTATGTTGTTGTGATATTCTCACCGTGGACACCTGTGGGAAATTAAATATATGTTGTCGCGACCCCGGACCGGGAATCCGGGATCGGGACATTAGTGAATAATGAATAATGATGATTATCTACATCAACAATATACAACTTATTTAATTTCCCACAGGTGTCCGCGGTGAGGATATCACAACCTTGCATGAATATTTCTTTTGAGTGCGGAAGCGTGTAGCAAATCAAATAGTTAGACTATCTCTACTCATGCAAGCATTAACATCAAATATCAAAACTGTATCAGAATGAGCAATGATCTATAGCATGTTTCCCAAAAGTTGTTAAAGTTAGACAAAATATCATTTAGTTACATTCCCCAAAATTAGAGGCCAACAACGGCCAATATAAACAAAACAATAACCCAAAAGAATGGTTAAATAGTTCTCCCCAAAATGTTACGCCTCTTGTAGCAACCCGATGTCTACATGACATCGTCAGCATGCCACTCAACTAGAGGTTGCGGCTCACCTACCGCCTCCTCTGGCTCCTCCTCAAGGAAACCGGCAATGGGACCTGAGTACCAAAGCAAAAGATCAGACACGACGGTCTGGCAAGAGAGTGAAAAGATACAACAACATATAATAGATGAAATATCTCGAAAAGCAAGGAAATCTGTTTAAGCAAGAACTCTCACAAAATAGATAAATCATTTGCTAGAAAACATGTAAACAAGATAAAACATATGAGGTAACCAAGGGATCGGGAACTCACGAGATGGCAATCACATAAAGCTAAGTCCTCTGTCACTAAAGTGACAACAGTATCACGGGACGTTGATCTCAGTCACACAAGGTGAGGAGAATCAACGTAAATCATATATACAATATAAATATACGGGACGGGACCACGGTAGCGAACCAGGTATCGGGACGGGACCACGGTAATGACCGGGTATCGGGATCCAAACTACAGCTGGCGGGACGGGAGAGGGATCTCCAAGTCGGTGGATCAAACCGACAAGGTATCCAAGCTTAGTGATGCTGACTCATAGGTCAAATAACAAATCGGGACATATGCAAGTAAATCAAGTACAATAAATAAACGAGCAAGACGGGGGTGCTCAAGGGCACGCTGTCATTTCATGTCGGGCAATGCACTTCGGGACAAGTCAATGTTACTAGTGTAACTCTCATGCTTTCGGGAAAACAAATCATTTAAGTAGACCTGGGAAAATGAAGAAATATAATGAACTATACCATTTCGGGAAAACTGTTGATTTCGAGATCTATTTAAGTGGATAGGGGTCCCGTATGTCGCTTATTGAAATGACTTGGTACTCCTTGAGTTTGAAGACATCCCGGGCTCCTTATACACTTTGAATTTTCAAAACTTCGAATGACATCCTTGTGATATGGTTTCTTTCTCGGATGGCCTCATGCAATGCCTAGTGAATCTCCTTTGATTGACAAAGCTCAGCGCTCGAACGAACCGGAGAGTTCGTTCGAGCGAGGAGCTTTTCGAAATCTGGGGAATTTCGGTTACCTGGCGGTTTGGGATGGGCGGCTAGCCGCTGGCTGACCGCGGTTGGACTGCAGAAATGCAGCTCACTGGAAAGCTAACCGCCAAGTGCGGTTAGCTGGCGGTTAGCCGCCGATGTGTTCGACGGTTAGCCGCTGGCTAACCGTGGAGCTGGCCGAGTTTTCAGGTGGAGAAGTGTGCTCTCTGGAAAAGCAACCGTGACATTTCGGCTACCTGGCGGTTAGCCGCTGGGTGACCGCAGGCTGACCGTCAGGTGCGGGAATCACCCACTGTGTTCAGATTTGAGCCCTTCTCCTCCTCAAAACCATTCTCCCTACTTCCACTTAATCCCTGTAATAACATTGAGCTAAGAGCTCCTCCAATGCCTCTATCTACACTTCTCCAAAGCCCCATCATATGTTCACTCCATCACTTCTTCCACATCAAGTCTAATACAAAGTAAAGAGGAAGGAAACCATTTCACAAACATTCATTTAGGATATACCCAAAAGACAATAAATGCTAAACCAACATGTTTACAAAACATTAAATGAGGCTATCAAGATGCACAAAGGGCATTTATTTCAACCATAAACACATTAATGAAAGCATGAAAATCCATAAATGTTTCACCAAACCATTTGAAACTTTAAACACTTCATCATTCACTTGCCTCAAGTCCAAGCTAGCTATACCAAGCCTCAAGTCACCTCTATAGCTCAAATCCAAGCTACAATCAAAAACCCCGAAAACAACCCTAAAATGGGTTACACAAAGAATGAAAATGATAGAACTTTCAATAATGCAAATGTTGCTTCTCAAGGGTTAGAGGAACACTAATCTAGGAGATGAAGAAGAACACTTACTTGGATGACCTTCAAATGAAGAGAGCTATCTCAAAGGGAGTCTCAAAGTTGATGGATTCTTCTACAAAAGGTATCAAAGTGAAGCTTGCTAGATGAGGAAGAGGTTGGTGATCTCCATTTCGAGTTTGGTGCAAGATTGGTGAGGATTGGGGATGGAGAAGCAAGAAGAAGAAGGGAAAGTTGCTAGAAAACCCTAGGTCTCTCTCTTGTGCTGGAAAATGAAAATGGAAAAAGAAGGGAAGGGTCTCCTTTGTTAACAATTGAGAGGTTGGGTCCCACAACTTAAGGAACTAATTTGGCTGAAATCATCTCTCGGGTCCTCGGATGAATTCGACGAAGAAGGAAGAAATGTTCGTCAAAATATCTAGTTTCCAAAAAGTATATGTTTCGCGGGTTTTGGGAATATCAAGTTTTGGGTACAGATTTGGTGTGAAATGACTGTTTTACCCTCAAGGCTATGAAATCGGGTTTCGGGATCTCAAACGGGGACGGGATCAACATGAAAGTTGTAGGGATCATCAAAACGAGTAAAACGGGATTAAAATCATGAATGTAAAAACCTCCGATAAATCCTCAAACATATGCAATGTCATGAAAAGGAACCCCCAAAGGACCCTACTAACACAAAGCAAATCAAAATCCCCAAAACTATATCAAAAGCTATTCCAAACCCAACTTAGCCAAAAACACTAATCAAGCTTAGCACTAACACGTAACTTAATTAGCACTAATCGGGTTCACTCGGGTCGGGGTCTTACATATGTATACATCTCTCATCATAATACGTTACTTTATGAGTCCCGATCCCGGATTAGGCCCGTAGACCCGGTCCGGGGTCGCAACACCTTAGAAATGGTCAACTTGGATTCTAGGTTGTTAATATATTTGTCTTGCCTTTGTAATTGATCTCTTAGTTTTAAATTTTTCCTTATTAAGATCATCATTTCCTATTTTTAATTCATTTAGTTCATCTTTAATATTAGATTAGTTATGCAAAGAGATCATAAACTTAGAGTCTAAATAATGTAGTACTTTTTCTTTCTCTCTAAGTTCAGCTTTTGAAGAAACTAATTCTTTGTTTAGCTTTTCAGATTCTTCTTTTAATTTTTTATTTTTCTTAACAAGATCTAAGAAAAATGTACATAAATCATCATAACCTTATTGAAGGTCATCTTCATTTTCATCATTTTCTTCTTCTTTTAACTCAAATTGAGATTCATTAAATTGAAAGTTTGAATCACCAATAGATGGAAGAAGGAGGGGTCTAGAAGAATCTACACAATCTAACATAGTGGAATCCATTCTAATGATCTTCATGAAAACACAACACTAGGGTTTTGACTCTAGGTTTTTACACCTAATCATGAGTTCCAAAACACTTGATCCTAAAATAGAGCACAAGGTTCTGATACCAATTGAAAGTCCGGGATCCTAACCCGAGCGGGGAGGGGGGGGGGGGGGGGGGGGGGTTGAATAGGGTGAGCTACAAATTAGTGACCAATTACGACAAGTTTTAACGTCTTTAAAATTAACTAGTCACAAGTGATGATTATAAAATTAAATGCGGAAGCTAAACAAAAATAATCACCACAAAGCATACACCATCACACAATGATTTATAGTGGTTCGGCCTCAATGCCTACATCCACTACCGGCTTGTGATCCAACACCCCACCGGATTTCCACTATCTATGCTTATCAATTGGCTAAGCAATAACCTTTAAAATGATGTTTTTCTAGGCTAAACAACAACCTATTAATGTGCTTTTCTAGGCTAAGCAATAAGCTTAACGAGATGCTTTTCAAAGGCTAAGCAACAACCTTTACAAGAATATTTTCTCTCAAAGTAGTGTCTACACAAACACTAAAAGAGATACAATTTAAGCTCAATTACAATGCCTCTAAAATAGACGGATATGAAATTGAAAATCTAACTTACACAAACACTATATGAATGCAAAGGTGTATGCTCATGATGTGTGTGTGTGTGTGATAACTTCAATCAAGTTAAAAAGTACGCTCAATCAATATATGCTCAAAGAATTTAAAAGTTTAAGACACATAAAAAGATTTGATTGAAGTGAAATACAAATCACATGTATGAATACTAACTTGTTGATGAAGTGAAGATCAATGGCTCACACGTTGTATGAAACTAATTAACTCTAAACATGTGATGCATGCGCAATGTTGTTTTCAAAACCAAACTAATTTAACTAAGGTTCAAATGAATGAGAACAACAAATAAAGATTCAATCAAGTAAATGAATCATGCTAGAAAAGAAATCAAAGATTTTGGATAAGCATGATTAAAGAAGATTTTAAAACAAACTTGGTTTGAAATCAAGGTGAAAAATCGAATCCAACTTAGATCAAAGATTAAATGAAGAATGGATTCAATACATCATAGTTATCATGTTAAAATTCATTTACCAATAATTTAAACAAAGCATATAACATATGATTAATAAAAGTAAAGCTTACTTCGAGATTTAACTTCATTGATCCTAGCTTTAGCTTTACTAATGACCCCTTGGTCTCTCTTAGTTCATTCCCCTTTTTCTTGTCTCCAAACTCCTCAAGACTGGCTAAAATGTTCAACTTTGATCCTCTTCTTTTACAAAGGAATGAACCTCATTTTATACTCAAAAAATGAGTTCTGGCGCGTTCCCGGTCGACCTACACCTTTCCCCGGTCAACCTGGGCTCAACGGTCATAAAATTGACCGTTTAAAAAGAGCCCCAATGACTCTAGTCCTGGTCGATCTGCAGTGTGGTCGGTTGACCGGGTCCTTTGGGTCGATCGACCAGCCACACTGCAGGTCGACCTGGGCCTAGGACCAATTTCCCCTAAAATACATATTAAAAGAAAATTTCTTGTGAGGAATTTTGGGCCAATGAATCAAGCTTGGAATCATTATTTAAATCAAACTAAGAGGTTTAAAAACATGAAACATAAAAAACTTAAAATGAATTGAAAGATTTAAAACTCATAGGCTTGATTGATTCATAAAACTTCTTTTCAAAACTAATTGCATCCAAGTTTAAAATCAAAACATGCATGAACCAAGATTTCTACAAGTCTTAAAAACAATGCATATGTGTAAATCAAGATTTCAAGATTTTCTAAATCAATGCATGTGTGAAAATTCAAAAGATGTGTCAGATGTGAATTTTGATCCCCCAGGGGAGGGAAATCGCCATTCATCCATATGTGCTATTTAAATTTTTCATCGAAAATGAGGATTTCGACTACCCTCAAAATCGACGGATCACGATTGCCAGCTACGGTAACGGCAGTAACACCATTCTTCGACAAAAGCTGAAGAAGAATGAGAGAAAATAAATGGGTGGGCTCTTCTCTCGTCTAATGTGCTGCAGGCAACACACGACGGTTTTCCTATCACATTAATTTGGGTCTCTTTGGGTCTCTTTAATATTGGGTCAATTCAGGGTTATGAGTAAAAGTCCAAATAAGGTTAATCCTCACATAGCAAAATCATGGTATATCCAAGTAAAACAAAATAATTAAAATAAAGAAAACGAAAGGGGGGGGGGAGGTGCCAAATATTTAAAAAGAGGATCGGCCCCGTTCCCGAGTACCCCCTTTTGATCCCTTGGCAAAATAGGGTTTGAAGGCTGACTTTTCAAATCAAAATGATGATTCAAATGAGACTTTGAGTTGTGATTTCTGTGTTTTTCGTGTGCGATACACGAGTGATAAAAGTGAAGAGCCGATGGACTGTAATTGATTGGAGGTAGCCGATGGGCCGGTGTTTGTTTTAAACAGGCCGATGGACGGTGTGAGAACCCGACCCCTAATCTCTTGGATTAGTGTTGTTTTATTTGTGGATTAGTTTCTTTTAGTGGGATTTGTATTTGTTGGGTTGAGTTTGTGAGCTAGAATGGTTTTTCTTCTAGTTTTGGACTTTTGAGTGCTTTGGTAGCTTGTGGGGCCCTTTGGGGGTTCCCTTTTCCGCTTTGCATTAACTTGTGAGATTTTCCCGATTTGTTTCGTATTGTGTTTTTGTCCGTTGCATTCATCTTGAGGAATCCTACAACTTTCATGTTGATCCCGTATCCATTTGAGAACCCGAAACCCGATTTCTTGGCCTTGAGGGCAAAACAGTCATTGCACACCAAATCTGTACCCAAAACTTGATATTCCCGAAACCCACGAAACATATACTTTTTGGAAACTAGATATTCCGACGATCATTTCTTCCTTCTTCGTCGAATTCATCCGAGGTCCCGAATTAGATGATTTCAGCCAAACTAGTCCCTTAAGTTGTGGTACCCAACCTCCTTTGTTAAGATAAGAGAACCCACCCCCTTCATTGCATCCCATTCTCCATTTTTCCAGCACAGCCAGCTGAACCTAGGGTTTTCCCTTGTGTTTCTCTTCTTCTTCTTGCTTCTCCATCTCCAAGCCACACCAATAGTTCATCAATCAAGAAATGGAGACCATCTTCTTCTTCCTCTTTACCATGGCTCCCTATTGATACCATTCTTGGAGAAATCTTCCCATATTGAGACCTTCCTTGAGCTCGTTCTTCTCATTTGAAGGTCATCCAAGTAAGTGATTCGTCCCATCTTCTAGATTTGTTGTCTCCTAGACCTTGAGAAGCTACATTTGCATTATTGTTGGTTCATTCATTTTCATTCCTTGTTTAACCCATTTTAGGGTTTGTTTTGGGGGTTTTTGTAGAGATTGTGGATCTTGAGCTTGAGAGGTGATTAGGAGCTTGTTTTGCTTGATTAGAGTCAAAGGCAAGTGGATGATTGGATCGTTTTGATTATTAACATGTTTTGTGAGAAAAATCTTGTTTCATTAAGGGTTTTGGTGATTTTAGTAGTTGTCTTTACTATAATTAATATTGATTTCGAAATGTGCTTATTGATGAGTTTATTTCCCTCTTGTTCATGCTTGGAAAATGTATGCATCATATTGTCAAGGTTTTAAATGGTTTCACATGAATGAGTTTTCTCCACCTTGAGATTTGTTGTGAATGGAAAGAATGGAAAGGGAGAAACTTGAAATGAGGAGCTCTTTAGCTCATATTATTGTCTTGGAAACATGTATTTTAGTCCTCTTGTTTATAGTTCTATGTGATTGTTTAAGTGTTGGAAAGGAAAGGAAAAGGAAGGAAAAATCAAGTGTTCCCGGACCTGCACGCCCAGGTCCGATCGATCGGACTGTCTTTAACCGGGAGGCTTTTCAGTCCGATCGATCGGAGGACTCAGTTTGAGTCCAGTGAAATTTGATATTGTTTTTTTTTTTTGGAAACCTTTGGGCTTTCTATGAGTCCTAGGGGTATATACCTTAGTGTTAAGACCAATTATACCCTAATCTAAGGTCTCTAAGACTAGGGAACTAAAAGAAAAGAATGGTGTTGATCTAGACATTAATTCTTGGTTCTAGGTGGGACCCTGGCTACCCTTTTTGGACTGTTTGGACCATGTGTGAGAATGTCTTGAGCAGACACGCCTCACGGTTGGTTCGGTGGCATCGAAGTTCAATCCATTTCAATCTTGAACGGGATGGAACAACGCGATATCTTTTTTATATCTAAACACAAGTCTTTCCCTTGGTTATTGCGAATTCTATTCCTTTCGGTGACTGAATAGGTTGCTCGATGTTTCCGGATTAATGTCATGCCTAGGATGGACCGTTTATAATCTTGATTTTTGCTATTGTAACATCTAGTACTACCCATAAGCTCATTTTAAGTTTTGAAAATAGTAAAAGTGCATAAGGAGCCCGGAATGTCTTCAAACTCGAGGAGTACCAAGTAAATTATTATAATCGACATACGGGACCCCTATTCACTTAAACAAATCTTGAAACCGATATTTTACCCGAAATTGTAATAGTTCATTGTTTCACCTCATTTCCCGAGATTTGCATCACATGACTTGTTTTCCCGAAAACATTGAAGTTACACTAGTAACAGTTATTTGTCCCGAAATGTATTGCCCGATATGAAGTGACAGTGTGCCCTTGAGCACCCCCGTTTTACCCGTTTAATTACTGTACTTGATTTACTTGCATATGTCTCGATTGGTTTTGACCTATGAGTCGGCATCACTAAGCTTGGGAACCTTGTCAGTCTGATCCACTGACTTAGAGATCCCCTCCCGTCCCGCCAGCTGCAGTTTGGATCCCGATACCCGGTTATTGCCGTGGTCCCGTCCCGATACCTGGTTCGCTACCGTGGTCACGTTCCCGTATATTTATATTGTATATATGATTTGCGTTGAGTCTCCTCACCTTGTGTGACTGAGACCAACGTCCCGTTATACTCTTGTCACTTCGGTGATAGAGGACTTAGCTTCTTGTGATTGCCATCTTGCCAGTTCCCGATTCCTTGGATACCTGACATGTTTATATTGCTTATTTGTTTCCCGATAAATGATTCATTCCCTTTATGAAAGTTGTTATTTAGACAAGTGTTAATATTCTCCAATGAAAATTCAGTCATTATTATATTGTCTTCTGTTCTTTGTACCCGCACATGTTTTAAATGAATGCCGGTTGGGTGAATACCCATGCTTTTAAATATGTTTCAAACGATCAATGATTTTGCTAGATTTATATGATTACACATGTTTTAAAGGAATACCCGAATTGTTAAATATCCGAGCTTTGCTTTAAAGGACATTTGGTTTGTCAGATATCTATGTTTATACCTGTTTTAAAAGAATACCCGGATTGTTAAATATCCATGCTTTGAAATATGTTTTAAATGACACGCGTTTTGCCAGCTTCCTATGTTTATACCTGTTTTTAAATGATACCCGATTTGTTGAATACCCATGCTTTGAAATATGTTTTAAATGACAATGTTTTGTCAGATTCCTATGTTTATACCTGTTTTAAATGATTACCCGAGTTATTTAATATCCATGCCTTGAAATATGTTTAAATGTACACTAGTTTTGACAGATTTCTTTGGTTACACCGGTTTTAAATGAACACCCGGTTTGTTAAATATCCGTATTTTCACATATGTTTCAAATGGACATTGGTTTTGCCAGACTGCTATGAATACTTGGTTCGTTGTATACTTATGTTTTTACCTAAGTCTCAAATGAACGCTTGTTTTGTCAAACCATTATATTTATACATGTTTTAGACGAACACCCGATTGTCAAATATCTATGATTATAGATGTTGTAAATGAACACATGTTTGATTAGATATTCATGTTTTACCCATGCTTGAAACGAATACATGTTTTGCCCGAGATCCACGATTTTGCGCCCGTTTAATTATATGCAGCATTTGATCGAATAGCATGATTTATCATATGTTTTATTCTTCAATATATTTGTTATCTTTTCATCCACCTGCCAGACCGTCATGTCTGACCCACTACTTTTGGTACTCAGGTTCAGATTTCTTCGCCCCGAGTTGAGTGTTTTTGTTGGCTGTGGAGCCATGCCTTGCAGGTTGGTTTGTCGGCTATGTCGTGTAGACATTGAGCTTGACATTGGAGCTACGTCACATTTGGGTAGTAGTTTATAGCTTATTGTTGTATGGCTTTTATTAGCCTTTTCTTGGGATTCTTAATTAATGTACATTGATAATTGTAACTTGAACATATATGGGAATGTAATATCCTGTTACTGTCAGCTCTGTAATTTATTGTGATGGTTCTCCAATCTGATATGATTCTTGATATAATAGCTATGTGCTAAAGGTTGAGTGCGACGCGGAATCCGATGGCCACGGACTTCGGGTCGCAACGCCACAAAAGCTTCCGCAAAATATTCAGAATGTGTTGTCTTCACACATGCCGATCTTGGGAGTAAAATACATTTATGCTTTAATCCCATTCCCGCCCCCGAGGTTTCGGTTCGGGGGCGTGACAGGCGGTGATTGATTTAGAGGTGGCCGATGGGCCGAAATAAAAATATGCGAAGTGTGTGAAATCACTCATCTCATCTTATTATTCTCATTTATTCAATTTTAGAAGTCAGCTCTTTGTTCCCTTTTATCATTAACTTCAATTAAATATTTGGCACTTGAGATGGAGGAAGAAATAAAGGAAAACTCTTTTTGGGTTTATTTTGTTGGTTTTATAGTTTTTATGGATTCTTAATATTGGGATAGAAGGGCCTAAGTAGGGGATCTTACTTGGATTTACGTGATTAATGCTTTATTACGGATCATCGGATTGACCCTAACCTAAGGTTCTAGACCGCCCACATCAGTTTTCCTGGTCCCCTAACGGAACAAGAAAAGTGATGGGACGAAGCCTAATGCTCTAATTTATCTAACGGAGGAATCTGATCTAATCCTAGGGTGAAAATAGCCTAAGCTTGATAATTTCTATGCCTAAACAATTTGGTTAAGCATTGTCTTAATTGGGTTGGTTTGTTTTAAATTAAGAGTTGATTTATGTTGAAGGTTGGTTAAGAGTGATTTAGGGATGCTTTAAGGTTCTAATTAAGTTGTTTTTAAATATATTAAGGTTTTGTTTTAGTTGTTTAAGGTTCTGGAGTTTCAGGTTTTGTTTCAAATGATGGAAAGATGTCAAGATCGGTGAAATAGGACTAACGGAGAACTTGGGTGCACTTGTGGTTGCGCCTAGGTTACTCTGGTGACTTGGGCTCACAGATAGTGGCGCCGAAGTGCCAGGTTCTGTGTGCTTAAGCTGGTGACGACGGTATCGATGTTGATTTTGGAATTCGGAGAGTTTCTATTTGATGCAAGCCTCTGTTTTAATGTTGTTTTAGGTTCTGGATTGATTTTTATCTTAATGATTTAAGTCCGGAATTCGAAATACAACTGAGGTTTACAACTTGGGCCAGACAGGGAACCTGGGGGCACCTGTGTGTGCGCCTAGGTGTTGCTGTAAACTTGGACGCACCTATATGGGCGCCCAAGTGGTGCCTTGATGTTGTTCGCCCGTCCGACTTCGGTTCGAGGTTCCGGATGGGTTTAAGTTAATTAAATCTTTAATTTATGGGTTGTTGTTGGTTCGGTAAGGATTATGAGATGTTAATTGAGGTCAAGGTTGGAAGTGAATAGGGACTCAGTGGTCTTAGGGAATGGAGATGAACTTGGGCGCACCTGTGGTTGCGCCTATGTTTCCTAAGTAACTTGGGCGCACCTGTGGTGGCTCCCAAGTGTCGGGTTCGTGTGTTTTGGTTCTCTCCGGGATTCGTTCACTTAGGCTTGGAGCTTGAGCTGTTCTATGCCAATAATTATGTATCCCGGGCTGGTTTTAAGTTTATAAACCTTAAATGCGATTGTGGTTTAAGTTCGGTAGTTGAAATGCAACCAATGCCTATCTCATGGTCAGAACAAGAAGTTGGGCGCACTTATGTGTGCGCCCAGGTGTCTGCCTGTTGTGGAGCTACTGGTTCGTTCGATTCTAGGGTGTTTCTAAGTCTGATTCGGGTATCCCGGTTGGGGAATGTCTTTATTCTCTGGGTATGGTTTGGTCTTATTGTCTTTAATTAGGTTTTGATTGGGGGTCTTAATTAGGGATTGGTGACTAGAGCTTTGTTTGTTAGGTTTGATTTAAAGGTTTGTTTAAAGGTTGTTGATTAAGGATTTTAATTAAGGTGTTTTATTAGGGTTTAATTAATTAGAGTTTGGGAATTAGGATTCAGGTCAATGGTTTTAATTAAAGTTGATTTAGGTGTTTTAATTAGATGTGTTTAATTACGGTTAAATTAGGTGTTTTGATTAAGTATTATTTTTAAGTGTGCTAATTTGCTTAGGCGCGAATACAATAACCTAGGGTTATCTACCCACTACTATTTTTTTTCGGATGTTTCTATTTCTTTTAATCTTTTCTTTTGTTCTCTTCTCTAATCACTAAAGAGTAAGATGAGAAGGGAAGTGTTTTATGATTTTATGGTTTTTTTTGGTATTTTATGCAATAGCAATGCAACCTAATCTAAGGAGCAAATCATGATCATCTACTTAATGTCTATTGTTCTAATTCTACTACTTCTTTTAATCTTTTTGTTCTCTTCTCTAATTACTAAAGAGCAAGATGAGAAGGGAAGTGTTTTATGATTTAATGGCTTTTTTGGTATTTTATGCAATTTATCCTAACCTAAAATGATGATGATTTGATCATTCGAAGTCTAGGAGTTTAGTAGTCAATTGAAATTACCACAAAGCTAAAGCAGCAAGTTAAATGGAATGCAAAGATAAGAAAATGTGGGCCGGAAAACGAATTGGTAACTTGGGCGCACAGACAGTGGCGCCCAAGTGTCTCCCTTGCGGGTTGTGTTTCACTTGCAATTTTCTACGATATTCCAATTCGATTTTCGACACTTTACGACTAAATATGAGGTCCTAATATGAATTATTGACATAATAACCTTCGGATTCAGGAGTAATGACAAGAGGGCCAATGTCCAAGAGGCGGGTCCCTTTGGTAGGAACTTGGGCGCACCCACAGTGGCGCCCAAGTTCACTGTCTTTTTTTTCTTTACCTTCTGGTAATGTATTCCAGTATTCCTTCGATTCTTTCAATGCCTTTTATGGATCTGAAGGTTTTTATATCAATGTATGTGAAGATAGACTCGGAGCTAAGAACCAAGTGCGTGCGAAATGGGAAATCGGGGCCAAAGCCCTATCCAGAAACTTGGGCGCATTCACAGTTGCTCCCAAGTGTTTTCCTGCACCTTTATTCCCCTTCGGCGATATATTTGGTCTTTCTTCTAATTCTTTTAATACTTTTCTCAAATCCGAAGACTTTAATATTAACTTTTATGGGGGTAGACTCGAATCTAAGAACCAGAATACGCGTGAAATGGGAAATCGGGGCCAAAGCCCTATCCAGAAACTTGGGCGCACACACAGTTGCTCCCAAGTGTTTTCCTGCACCTTTCTTCCCATTTGTTTCTTTTCTCAATACTTTTCGCACAATTTGGGATGCAAAATTACAGATCCGAAGGTCTTAATATCAGTATGTATGAAAGCGAGTTCGGATGTAGGAAACGAAATATGCTTAATATGAAAATCGGGGTTGGAACCCAAATGCAGACACTTGGGCGCGCAGATAGTTGCACCCAAGTGTTCTGTTGCACTTTTTTTATTTTTTGGATTTTCCTTAATGAAGACAGGATGGATGCAAAGTCTACCCTAACCACGAGTTCAGAAAGCAAGAAATAATGTAGATCTACAGAGTAGGGATGATCCTAAGCATGTTACTAATGACAGATGATTGCTAAGTATTAGATCTACTGAAAAGTACTACTATTAATGCAGATCTACAATGCATGCATGATCCTAAGCATATTTCTAAGCATTAATGATACTGAATATTGATGGAAGAGAACCTAATCTAGAAATACCGGATTGAATCGTATCCTACAAGTCCTAGATCGAAGCTTTCGCGCAAGTCCATGGCTTTAACAAGTCTTCTACATTGTTAATCTTGGAAACTAGAAAGTGTAAGTCCTGGGGATCCGAACTCTAGAGGGGGGGTGAATAGGGTGAGCTTCATTTATGACCAATTTTAAACAATTTTAACTTCTTTAAAACAAACTAGTCACAAGTGATGATTATCAAACAAAATGCGGAAGCATAATAAAAACAATCACCACAAAGCAAACACCATCACACAAGTATTTATAGTGGTTCGGCCTCAATGCCTACATCCACTACCGGCTTGTGATCCAACACCCCACCGGATTTCCACTATTTATGCTTTTCAATAGGCTAAGCAATAACCTTTACAATATGCTTTCCAAGGCTAAGCAATAACCTTACAATGATGTTTTTTCAAGGCTTAACATCAACCTATACATTATGCTTTTATAGGCTAAGCAATAACCTCTTCAACCACAAGGTTGGTTATCTCACTAAGATAGTGTCTATAAACACTTGATGGAGATTCAATTAAGCTCATTACAATGCCTCTTAAATAGGCGGACATGGAAGTGAAAAACTAATACAGACTCACACTATGAATGCAAAGATGAAAGTACATGAAGTGTGTGTGTGTGGTCCTCAATCATTTTGAAAATGAAAGTTCATAAATGTATGCCTAAGGCTTTTGAAAGTTTTAGCTCATAAAAACATTTATGATTGAGGAAATGCTAATCACATGTTAAAAGTAACAACTTGTTAATGAGATCAAAGATTTACAAGTTATATGAAATTAATTAGCTCTAAACATGTGAAGCATAGGGATGTCAATCAAATCAACATGTAGCTTGTAAGACCCCGACCCGAGTGAACCCGATTAGTGCTAATTAAGTTGCGTGTTAGTGCTAAGCTTGATTAGTGTTTTTGATCTAGTTGGGTTTGGAATAACCTTTTTTCTAGTTTTGGGCTTTTTAGAGTGATTGGTAGCTTGTGGGGCCCTTTGGGGGTTTCCCTTTTCGGCTTTGCGTTTTCTTGTGAGATTTTTCCGATTGGTTATGAATTGTGTTTTTGGCCCGTTGCATTCATCTTGTGGATTCTTACAACTTTCATCTTGATCCCGTGTCCATTCGAGGCCCCGAAACCCGATTTCATAGCCCGGAGGGCAAAACAGTCATTGCACACAAAATCTGTACCCAAAATTTAATATTCTCGAAACCCGCGAAACATACACTTTTTGGAAACTAGATATTTCAACGAACAATTCTTCCTTCTTCGTCGAATTCATCCGAGGACCCGAGAGAGATGATATCAGCCCATTTAGTTTCATTAGCTGTGGGACCCAATCCAACCCAACTCTTTAGCTAACAAGAGAAGCCATTAGCCATTCACTTCATTTATCATTTTCCAGCACAAGAGAAGAGTCTAGGGTTTCCCTTGGTTTTCTCTTCTTCTTCTTGCTTCTCCATCTCAAATCCCCACAAATCTTGCACCAAACTCAAAGTGGAGATCATCTTCTTCTTCCTCATCTTGCAAGCATTCCATTGCTACCATTTGTGAAGAGAACCCTCCATCACAAGACTTCCATTAAGCTTACTCTTGCCATTAGAGGACTTTCCAAGTAAGTGATTCTTCCCATCTCCTAGATTAGTGTTCATCTAGCCTTAGGGAAGCTACATTTGCATTATTGAAAGCTCTTTCATTTTCATTCTTTGTGTAACCCATTTTAGGGTTGTTTTTGGGGATTTTGCATTGTAGCTTGGACCATTTCTTGGAGGACTTGATAGAGCTTAATATCATTAATTGAAGACTTGAGGCAAGTGAATGTTTGGATGTTTTTAAGTTTGAAATGGTTTGGAGATGCATTTATGGTTTTCATGCTTTCATTGATTGTTTTCATTGATTTTTCCATGGTTGAAATAAATGATCTTTACACATCTTGATAGCCTCATTTAATGTCTTGGAATCATGTGTTTAAGTCTCCTTGTTCATAGTTATTTGTGGTTGTTGAGGTGTTGGAAGGAAAGGAAACAAGAAGGAGAAAAATCAAGTTCCCGGGCATGCTTCACGCCCAGTGCCGATCGATCGGACCTACAGGCCGATCGATCGGTCTGTCTTTTAGCTGTAAGCCTTTTTGGGCCGATCGATCGGACCCTGCGTATTTCTGGTACAGAAATTTCGACCGATCGATCGGCCCTTCGGTCCGATCGATCGGGGGACTCAGTTTGAGTCCAGTGAGTTTTTAGATTTATTTTTTTGTGGACTTTGGCTACCCCCCCCCCTTGGACTCACTTGACCATATGTGAGAGCGTCTTGAGCCGATGCTCTTCACGGTTGGTCCGGAATGCATCGAAGTTCAATCGATTCAATCTTGAACGGGATGGAACGACACGATATCCTCTTCATACCTAAATGCAAAGTCTATTTCCTTGGGTATCGCGAATTCTATTCCTTTCGGTGACTGAGTGGGTTGCTCGATGGTTCCGGGTTGACATCCTACTTAGGGTGGACCGTTTATAGTCTTGTTTTCCTATCATAATATCTAGTTATAACCATAAGCTCATATTAAGCTTTAAAAATAGTAAAAGTGCATAAGGAGCCCGGAATGTCTTCAAACTCAAGGAGTACCAAGTCATATCTATGTTCGACATACGGGACCCCTATTCACTCAAATAGATCTTAAAATCATTATCTTTCCCGAATTGGTATAATTCATCATATTCCTCTGTTTCCAAGATTTACTTGTCATGAGTTGTTTTCCCGAAAGCATGATAGTAGCATTGACTTGTCCCGAAGAGTATTGCCCGATATGAAATGAAAGTTATACATTGAATATTCTTGCCCGTTCATTGTTTTACTTGTACTTGTTTTACTTGCATATGTATCGATGTGTTATTTAACCTATGTGTCGGCATCACTAAGCTTGGATACCTTGTCGGTTTGATCCACCGACTTGGAAATCCCTCTCCCGTCCCGCCAGCTGCAGTTTGGATCCCGATACCCGGTCATTACCGTGGTCCCGTCCCGATACCCGGTTCGCTACCGTGGTCCCGTTCCCGTATATTTATATTGTATATATGTTTACGTTGTTTCTCCTCACCTTGTGTGACTGAGATCAACGTCCCGTGATACTGTTGTCACTTTAGTGACAGAGGACTTAGCTTTATGTGATTGCCACCTTGTTATTCCCGATTTCCTTGGTTACCTCATATGTTTTATCTTGTTTACATGTTTCTAGCAAATGATTTACCTATTTTATGAGAGTTCTTGCTTTAACAGATTTCCTTGCTTTTCGAGATATTTCATCTATTGCATGTTGTCGTATCTTCTCACTCTCTTGCCAGACCGTCGTGTCTGATCCTTTGCTTTGGTACTCAGGTCCCGTTGCCGGTTTCCTTGAGGAGGAGCCGGAGGAGGCGGTAGGTGAGCTGCAGCCTCTAGTTGAGTGGCGTGCTGACGATGTCATGTAGACATCGGGTTGCCAAGAGGCGTAACATTTTGGGAAGGACTTGTTAACCATTCTTTTGGGTTATTCTTTTGTAGTATTGGCCTTTGTTGGCCTCTATTTTGGGGAATGTAACTAAATGATATTTTGTATAACTTTAACAACCTTTGGGAAACTTGCTATAGATCATTGCTCATTCTGATCCAGTTTTGATATTTAATAATTAATGTTTGCATGATTAGAGATAGCCTACTATTTGATTTGCTACACGCTTCCGCACTCAATAGAAATATTCATGCAAGGTTGTGATATCCTCACCGCGGACACCTGTGGGAAATTAAATAAATCACATATGGTGGATGTAGGTAATCATCACCAATTATCATTACACACTAACGTCCCGATCCCGGATTAGTCCTGCGGGCCCGGTCCGGGGTCGCGACATAGCTCAAAACATAAAAATAGATTTGATTGAAAAGAGGGGACAAATCATATGTAATTATAAATACAACTTGAAAGCGATATACCTATCAAAGTAAGGCAAGTTGTGAAACTTTAAAACAATAATACACATATGATTTGTAAAGATGTTGAATCCAAAACATAAGATACATTTGAAAGAGATTTTCTTATGATGGAAAAACAACACACAAAGATTCAACCAAGTATATGAATCATGTTACATATTTCATTAACATGATCTACTTAGATTTACCAAAGATAAAGTACTACTTGGATTGAATCAAATGGTGATGCATCCAAAACAATAGATCTATTCAAAGTATAAGACATGCTAAGGATACAACACATCATAGGTTACCATGCTACTAAGATTTATCAAAGATAACACAAAACATGAAAACATATGATTTGTAAAGAAGTTGAGTCCAAAACATAAGTTAGTTTTGAAAGTGATTTTCTTATGATGGAAAACAACAACCAAAGATTCAACCAAGTATAGGAATCATGTTACATATAATTTCAAAGGTTCTTTCATTAACATGATCTACTTAGATTTACCAAAGATTAAGTACTACTTGGATTGAATCATATGGTGTTGTATCCAAAACAATAAATCAACTCAAAACATAAAACATGTTAAGGACACAACACAAACATAGTTTAACATGCTAGAAATGATTTACCAAAAATAAAACAAAGCATGAAAACATATGATTAAGGAAAGTAGAGCCTACTTGGAGATTTAACTTCATTAATCCAAGCTTTAGCTTTCCTAATGCTCCCCTTCGTCCCTTGGTTCTTTTCCCTTGAATATGCCTCAAAACCTCTCAAGGAGGGGCTTAAAATTCCCAACTTTTGGCAAAGGAAAGAACTCATATATATATCAAAAAGTGCCCAACGGCTAGTCCTCGATCGACCTGCAAACAGGTCTCGGTCGACCGGGATCACACAACGGTCGGATTTCTGACCGTTGAGGCGCCAGGCCATTTTTCCCTTGCAGTGTTCCCGGTCGACCGGGACCTCTGCGCCGGTCGACCGGCGACACTGCTGGGGCCCCAAAATCCCACTTTTGCAATTTTAAAGTTTTTTCTTTGTGGAACTATTTGGGCCACTAAATCAAGTTTAAAAACATGTTTTAAATCATTCTAACGGTTTTAAAACATGGAACATAAAAAGCCTAAAACATTTTGAAAGATTTAAAACTCATAGGCTAGCTTGATTTTCTTAAAACTCTTTTCAAAACAAATGCATCCAAGATTAAAAACAAAACATGCATAAATTGAAACTTTTACAAATCTTAAAAACAATGCATGTTTAAAACAAGATTTCAAGATTACTTAAATCAATGCATATGTGTGTAAATCAAATGATGCTAGAATGATAATGCATCCATCAAATTGCAATCTACAAAAACCCTAACAATCTCCCCCTTTGCAATTTGATGGCAACACACTCACCACTGAATTTACACACTAAGTCTTCAGCTCCCCCTCAGCTGGACAAGTCTTGAAATCTCCTTGTTGGATGCTTCACTTAGCTTGGGCTCTTTTCTTAATTCTTCAATCTTCTTGATGCTTGGTGCTTGATCATTCTTTAAGCTTTCTTTCTTCTTTCTTTCTTCTTTCTTTCTTTATCCAAGCATCTCCTTTAGCTCCAAGCTTTCTTTCTTCTATTTGCTCTCCCCCTTTGACCATGCCTCTCTCCCCCTTTGGCAAGATATGCATTCTCTCCCCTTGTAGAAGATCATACAAAATATCCCCTTAGGAAGCTTGGAAATTCTCTTCACCCTTTTGAGAACTTGCATACTTTCTCCCCCTTTGCCATTAAATTGCAAAGGTACCTACACACATGAAACAAGGAAAATACCTTTAGTAGCACCTGTTAACAAAAGAAATCGAAAGTGAATTACATAACAGGCTATCATGCATGGAAGTTATCTCTAAGGGCTCAAAGGCAATCCAAGGGTCAATTTGATCAAACTAATACTTCCTATGAAGGTTTACACTCCCCCTCAATCCATTCTCTCCTTTTGTCAAACTTTTGACAAAGATTTAACTATTAGGTGCAAAAAGAAGATGGTTTAACCAATTGAGGGTCAACTTCAAGGAAAGGATTAGATTCATTTAACTATAAAGCACAATATGATCAAATTACCAAAAGAAAGCAAGGTCAATGAGAAAAGCAATCATGGATACCAATTGGAAAAACAAAGAATACCAATTGAGATTTAAGGATATGACTATTAAATCAATCACTCTAAAATGGATTTAAAAGTATGACTATTGGGAAAAATCCAAATTAGAGCTATCCATGATATGGGGTTTATTAATCATAGCATCAAATAATCTAACTATGGAAAGCATATGCTATGAAGGTTTTGAAAATCATTTCATTCAATCAATAAATATGACTTATTGAAGTGCAAGATGAGTGAAATGAAATTCAAACATGAAGCCAACCTCAACTAATAACCAACCAATATTATGAACACATAAACATGGTGGTCATGAGATATACCTATATGAGCAAGAGAGGTGGCAATCATGAACATTATGATGCTAATGGAGTGTGACATGGAACAAATATATTACTATTAGGTTCAATCCAATGTACACAAGGTTTATCACATTCACAAGAAATCAAATCAATCAAACATTATACCAATTGAAACCAATTGAATTTGATAACATGATAAAGAGCAAGAATGTGGCAAACACAAAATCCCATCAAGCATCATAAATGCATATTCATCACTTTTAAGGATATGTCTATAGAGCAAAGTGATGAACAAGATAAATTGCAATGCAAAATGATATGACTTTGAAATGCATGCAATTTATAAAGTGACTAAATCATATGAATTCAACATCTAAGATATCCATCAAACATATAGAAATACAATGAATGGATTTCAAAGAGTTTCATATGATCAAGAACACTACTATGAAGTTGAAACATGTATAAGGATGATATCACTTAGAGAAATACATGAATCAACATCATAACCATCCAAATAGAGATGACTAGAAAGCATAGAGGATGGATTTGAGTTCTAGTATGGTTTCTACAAATATAAGAAATAACACAACCATACATAGAACAATTTGACATTTTCATAGAGAGGATCAATCAACACTCAAGATCTAACTCATACCATATCATCAAAAAGGAATATACCTAAGTAAGCACAATAAGGTATGAAGTTAAAGGAATCAATCTATCATGTAACATCTCCACTCTTAGCAAATGTACTAAGCTTACAATGCAATGGAAAAGGATATGTGGTTTAAACCAAATGAACTTAGCACATAAAATCACATATGTACTTAAAAAGCTCAAATACAAGATTTTACTATAAAGCACATAAACAATCATTAATTTACATTAATGAAAATATATACCAAGTTAGGCACAAACATGCAAATCAATGAAACCATAATAACCAACCAAGCAATGTAAGTCATCAAAATCAATTTGCATAAAAAGAATGTAACTAAAAGAGCAAAGATGCAAATTGTTTGTAAAAATTATTTCCTTTCAAATGATATAATCATAATTAGGCACAAGGAAATAAGTTCAAGGAAAATGCTTCTAGAGATACAACCAACAAAGCTTAGAACATTTTCCAAAGTTTCTCAAATCACTTCAATATTTGAAATTCCAATAAAGAATCATTTAGAATTAAGAGCAAGTGATTTTGAAAAACAAGAAGTGTACTATTGTAAAATTTTCAATTTGTAAAACAAAAGACACTCATAAATTTTCCATACCAAGAGATATAACTTGAAAAACAATGGAAAACTTAAATTGCTTCAAATCATTTGATTTACAAAAAAGATCAAACTATAACATTCATCAAATGATTTTTCAACATCAATTGATCATGAAAAATCTAGCTATGAAAGCATTTGTAATCACAATCAATTGATCATGAATAGATATGCACTACAAGAGATATAACTATATGAACAAAATGCAAATCCATCATTAAAGTATTGCAATCAAGAGATTTTGAAACCATGAGATATAACTTAAAAGTTCATGAAGACAAAATCAAATGATCACAAAGAAACATTGCATTTAAAAAGATGTGACTATAAAGAAACAAAATGCAAATGTAACAAGACCAACAAATAGAGATAACTAAAAAGATTAGGTTGGTCTAGGGGGATCAAGGCCTTAAAGTTAGTCTAAATGTGTACCAATGAAGATTCACCTAAGGTCTTGAAAAGGATGTCCTTGAGAGATCACTATGAGGACTCACCAACTCTAGAAGATATAACTTGGAAAAGTCTTAGAGTGGTGCAATGAGGATAGGGGAAATTCCATTTTCAAACATAGTGGAAATCTTTAAAAAGATATGCAATAAAACACAACACTAGGGTTCAAATCTAGCAAGGATCAACTCCGGGTTGTTAAGCCCTAAAATGGAGTAACCCGCTCTGATACCACTTGTAAGTCCTGGGGATCCGAACCCTAGAGGGGGGGTGAATAGGGTGAGCTTCATTTATGACCAATTTTAAACAATTTTAACTTCTTTAAAACAAACTAGTCACAAGTGATGATTATCAAACAAAATGCGGAAACATAATAAAAACAATCGCCACAAAGCAAACACCATCACACAAGTATTTATAGTGGTTCGGCCTCAATGCCTACATCCACTACCGGCTTGTGATCCAACACCCCACCGGATTTCCACTATTTATGCTTTTCAATAGGTTAAGCAATAACCTTTACAATATGCTTTCCAAGGCTAAGCAATAACCTTACAATGATGTTTTTCAAGGCTTAACATCAACCTATACATTATGCTTTTATAGGCTAAGCAATAACCTCTTCAACCACAAGGTTGGTTATCTCACTAAGATAGTTTCTATAAACACTTGATGGAGATTCAATTAAGCTCATTACAATGCCTCTTAAATAGGCGGATATGGAAGTGAAAAACTAATACAGACTCACACTATGAATGCAAAGATGAAAGTACATGAAGTGTGTGTGTGTGGTCCTCAATCATTTTGAAAATGAAAGTTCATAAATGTATGCCTAAGGCTTTTGAAAGTTTTAGCTCATAAAAACATTTATGATTGAGGAAATGCTAATCACATGTTAAAAGTAACAACTTGTTAATGAGATCAAAGATTTACAAGTTGTATGAAATTAATTAGCTCTAAACATGTGAAGCATAGGGATGTCAATCAAATCAACATGTAGCTCAAAACATAAAAATAGATTTGATTGAAAAGAGGGGACAAATCATATGTAATTATAAATACAACTTGAAAGCGATATACCTATCAAAGTAAGGCAAGTTGTGAAACTTTAAAACAATAATACACATATGATTTGTAAAGATGTTGAATCCAAAACATAAGATACATTTGAAAGAGATTTTCTTATGATGGAAAAACAACACACAAAGATTCAACCAAGTATATGAATCATGTTACATATTTCATTAACATGATCTACTTAGATTTACCAAAGATAAAGTACTACTTGGATTGAATCAAATGGTGATGCATCCAAAACAATAGATCTATTCAAAGTATAAGACATGCTAAGGATACAACACATCATAGGTTACCATGCTACTAAGATTTATCAAAGATAAAACAAAACATGAAAACATATGATTTGTAAAGAAGTTGAGTCCAAAACATAAGTTAGTTTTGAAAGTGATTTTCTTATGATGGAAAACAACAACCAAAGATTCAACCAAGTATAGGAATCATGTTACATATAATTTCAAAGGTTCTTTCATTAACATGATCTACTTAGATTTACCAAAGATTAAGTACTACTTGGATTGAATCATATGGTGTTGTATCCAAAACAATAAATCAACTCAAAACATAAAACATGTTAAGGACACAACACAAACATAGTTTAACATGCTAGAAATGATTTACCAAAAATAAAACAAAGCATGAAAACATATGATTAAGGAAAGTAGAGCCTACTTGGAGATTTAACTTCATTAATCCAAGCTTTAGCTTTCCTAATGCTCCCCTTCGTCCCTTGGTTCTTTTCCCTTGAATATGCCTCAAAACCTCTCAAGGAGGGGCTTAAAATTCCCAACTTTTGGCAAAGGAAAGAACTCATATATATATCAAAAAGTGCCCAACGGCTAGTCCTCGGTCGACCTGCAAACAGGTCTCGGTCGACCGGGATCACAGAACGGTCGGATTTCTGACCGTTGGTGCGCCAGGCCATTTTTGCCTTGCAGTGTTCCCGATCGACCGGGACCTCTGCGCCGGTCGACCGGCGACACTGCTGGGGCCCCAAAATCCCACTTTTGCAATTTTAAAGTTTTTCTTTGTGGAACTATTTGGGCCACTAAATCAAGCTTAAAAACATGTTTTAAATCATTCTAACGGTTTTAAAACATGGAACATAAAAAGCCTAAAACATTTTGAAAGATTTAAAACTCATAGGCTAGCTTGATTTTTTTAAAACTCTTTTCAAAACAAATGCATCCAAGATTAAAAACAAAACATGCATAAATTGAAACTTTTACAAATCTTAAAAACAATGCATGTTTAAAACAAGATTTCAAGATTACTTAAATCAATGCATATGTGTGTAAATCAAATGATGCTAGAATGATAATGCATCCATCAAATTGCAATCTACAAAACCCTAACAGAAAGCTCCTCTTCTTCTTCTTCCTTCTGGATCTAAAGCTCTCTCTTTGGTTATGGTGGCTACTCTCTTTTTCTCTCTTTTCTTCTAGTTTTTCTATTCTTTTTTTTTTGGTAGCCCCCTCTGTAAGATGATATAAGAGATCCTTATATAAGGGTTTTCTCGTGGAGAAGGGGTTAGGGCTGCTGTTTGCACGAGCTTCTAGAGGCTTCACTCAAACCAAGGCAGATCAAGGGTTATGAGGAACTTGGGTGTACACATAGATGCACCCATGTTGGCCTGGGAACTTGGGCGCACCCGTGTTCTGTTTTGGGGCTAAGTGGGCTTTGAGTTCGGTTTCAGACTATTTTTGGGTTAAGGTCAGGTCGGGACTGCAAACGATAGAGCGAAACCCACCTAAGTATGTATTCAAGTGCTTTTCTAGGGCAACTGGGGACCTGGGCACACCTGTGTGCGCCCAAGCACAGGCTGAGACTTGGGCGCACCTAGGGTGGCGCCCAAGTATGCCTTTAGTGGGGGGCCGTTTGGGCAATCTCCGTGGGCCATAACTCTTGGACCTTTGGTCGGAATTGGACGTTCTATATATCGTCGGAAAGCTCTTGGAATTTTAAATCTGTTGGTCCATACATCATAATGATCAGAGGTCTGGAAATGGCAGGGACTTGTGGTTAAGTTGACCTAGGGTTTGGTTCGGGTTGTCTTCGGGTTGAATTTGGACTAAAACAAAGGAAATTGGACTTGGGCGCACTTGTGGGGGCACCCAAGTGGATTTTAGAATTGTGTGTGCGCCCATGTTATCTTCTGGGTCGAATGGGCTTGGGATTTGGCTTTGGATTGTTTTCAGATTGAAATTGGGTCGGAATTATGAAGAGTGGAGGGGAACCAGCTTAAATGTGCACTAAAGTGTGTTCTAGGGTAACCGGGGACTTTGGCCCACCTGTGTGTGCGCCCAAGTGTGACCTTGGAACCTGGGTGCACCTGTGTGTGCGCCCAATTGCAGTTTGGAACTTATGTGCACCTATATTGGCGCCCAAGTGTGTCCCTGGTGCGGGACCACTTGCGTAGTCTTCCGAGGGCCATATCTTTTGATCCGTTGGTCGGAATTGGACGTTCTATATATCATCGGAAAGTTCTCGGAACGTAGAATCTTATGGTATATAGATCCTAATGGTCAGAGGTCAGGAAAAGTAAGGGATACTTGGATCAATGACTCTAACCTCTTAATTCATGTTAATCACATTGTACTTAGGCAAACTATGTGTAATCTCTTTAGGAACAATAAGAGTGTGTTCTATGTAGTCTGGAAGGGGCTTGGATAGAGTTGTAGTCCATTTCTTTTTTGAATAGTGGGTTGAACTCGAGATCCAGACGCGATTCGGCCTTTTCTCTCACAATTTCTATGAATCGTCGAACTAAGTCTAAAATTATCAACAAGCATCTTCATTGTCATTAATTATTTGAATTATGCCATTAACCATTCAGTTATGTGTGAAATGGGGGCATCATTATATATGATAAGTGTTTAAGGCTATCATAGGGGGGCAAAATGAGGTGTCTATAGTATGCCCCTCTTTGGAGAACAACACATGGAGAGTTGTGCTCCAAAGAAAGTAGATACACCACTCATGACTCACGGGAGCTTTTGAGCTCGTGGGAGTGGCCACCTACGAATGTATGCAATCGCAAACTTGTTCTAAAGGTGAGGTTCACTTTTCTAGGATCGATCTTGATTCAGGGGAAAAAAATAAAAAAAGAAGAAGTTACGTGCCTACTGATTTGATTGGAAACCCGAGATCTGTGCCTCGGTGCCCGTGGTATTGCCACGTGGCGGGTTGGGAACTGTGCCCCGGTTGCTTAATTTAAAGTGATGGTGGGAACTGTGTCCCGGTGGTCTGAATCAGAAGTCGAACTTTCGATTGGCTAAGTCACTATTAGAATTTCATTTGTTCTTGCAATAGAGTTTTATTCAGTTTGTCATATATAATGTCTTTTGACTTTCATCGATAGTTGAATGCTCAAGGCATAGTTAAAACTAACTAGCAATAATGGAGATTTTGAAGGCAATCACAAACATAGTTCAAGCAATGGTGTGAGGTGCACGTGAGAATGAGATGCATTTTTTTTAAAAAGAAATTTTATTTTGAAACTGTGGTATGCATCGAAAAACTAAATCAATGGAAAATGTCCACCGGAATAACCGTCACTCTTTAGGGATCTTGGTCTTCACCCAAGCTTGGATGAGAACGTGGGATAGATTCGATCATCATTTCATGCTAATCATGGAGAGCTTCGAGTTACACGGATTTCATTCTCCGACTTCAAGATTTGAGTCGGCAAACACCATAATTCGTGATAACACGGTATTATGGTCACCGTACCGATTATAAGTGCTTAAGGGAGGCCTACGGTGACTCAATTTCCAGACGTGAGGTAAAATCATGGTTAGGGATACTTACCTCAAGAGCTTTCCGCAAATCCAATATTAGGGATCGTTGTCGCTTTCTTTCGTTGTTTGCTTGCCGAAGCTTGTGAACTTGTCATCAATCTCCATCTATGTGCTTGAAGGTCCTTCGCCTTTGGTGTTTTTACTTTACCTTTGGGAACCTGTATTGAACAGACACTAAAAGATTCTACATTTTTTGTCATTAGTATTTGGTTTTATAATTTGCAGAGGGAATTGTTCTAGCTATTGATGGAGATGACATGGGATGCAATCCACAATGCTAGATGTATGCGTGATGGGACTAATGTGCACATGACGTGACTGGACCCCTTGTGATGGGACAATATTTGGTTTGACAATGTGTATCGTGCTTTTGTGTGTGTGCCTCTTTAACTTCCTCTCTTGTTTTTGTTTTTGTTTTTTTTTTTTTTGGTCTGGTCATCATTTTTGCCAATTTCTTAGGCTCTTGAGGCAGAAATGGGTGTAAGCATGGTTGGCACCCAACCTTTCGAAGCTTTTCTTTTCCACATTTCGTGTGCAGAGAGCCCCTTTACTCTCCTTTGTATATTTTTCTTCAATTCCAAACTCTAAACGTGAGAGCTTTCAACTCATCTTTTATCTGAGTAAGTGGGGTTTCTTGTTTAAGTCGATTGTTCAAGTTTGATTAGTTTGTTTGTTTTTAGATTAATTGTATTAATTATGTTGTTTTACCATGTGTGTTGGTGGGTTTTATCATATTTATTTTCAGGTTTAAGTTCCTTAGACTTTTTATTCATTTTAGTGTTGTTTTG
Organism: Cinnamomum chago; assembly: GCA_038049695.1. Taxonomy (NCBI): domain Eukaryota; kingdom Viridiplantae; phylum Streptophyta; class Magnoliopsida; order Laurales; family Lauraceae; genus Cinnamomum; species Cinnamomum chago. Next base: position 49,861,296 of record CP142454.1, on the reverse strand, counting down.
AATCGGTTTGTGATTTTTAGGCTCTTTGTGTTTTAGTTCTTGAATTGGACATGGTCCCCTTTCTTTTTACTTCTCATTATTTTTATCCAAAAATCTTTAACCCAAGTGGTCCGGTCCTAATTTTGCAAAGAGGATAATTATTGATCAAAGATAACTTTAGGAGTAGACCATGGATTAGGTTTGTTCAAATTCTATGGGATAGACCTCCAAGTTTTCTATCTCCTTTCTCTTTCCTTAAATGAAGTTCTAAGATGTGGAATGAGGTTCTACTATTAGCTGTGATGGCCATACAGGTGATGGGTCTTCATGGAAATGGTGGGGTATGTCTGCTTCAGCCTGGGGATGAGGGTCCTAGCCTCTGATTAAATTAAAAATGGACATGTTGATGGGGAGATCAATGCCTAACAGGATTTTGGAAAAATTTGGGGAAAAAAGTGGATTTAGTGCAATTCGTGGAAATTAATGAATTAGTTGGTGTGATGCGGTTTGTTGAGTATTTTAGTTAATTTAGATTCAGTTTTTTTCTTTGGTGAAATTTTTATGTGTTTTTTTTTTTTTGTGGATTTAAGGGGGCAGTTTTGATTCTTTTTTTTTTTGGTGTGTTTATATGTGATGTGTGTTGCTGGATGAGTGATGTATTATAGATGTGGTCACGGTGTAATGAGGTGAAGTGAAATGGAGTGAAGTGTGGAGGTAAAGGCGTGAAGGAGTATGGAATAAAGTGATGTGTGGAGGAGTGGTAAAGTTCTATTTCCTATGAATGATGTATGCATGCAAACCATTGCAAATGTGTATTTTATTATCATTTCTTGTTGATTGTGGTTATGAGGTGTGTTTTAACTTTTTCTTTTATCTTAGTTGTGGATTAATTAAATTTTAAAATTGGTTTTGTTTAGTTTTAATTTGCTTTTGTTGGTTGGTTTGTTTTGTTTTGTTTATTCGTTGCTTTTTTTTTAGCTGGGTTTTTTTTTATCATTGGTGAGTTGGTTTTTATTATGTTTTTTTGTGTCTATTTATTTTTAAATCAAGTTCGTTGTTATTGGTTGGTTGGTGGATTTTATTGATGGTTAATCTGTTGTTTTTGCAGAGAAAACCAAAAAGGAGGGAGAGGGTGTTCTACGACAACCTCGATTGATTTTGGCATGGAGAGGCAAGGAGGAGTGCAACAGAGCTACCATTTCATCTTGAATGAGTTGAGGAACCACAAGGTACGCACCCTTTTTCTCTACTTTGTTGGGTTAAGTCTTTAATTTACGTTTACGTTTAAGTTTAATTTTAATTTTAATTTTTTTTAGTTTTCTTCCTTTAAGTTCAAGTTTGGTTTTAATTTTAAATTTGAGTTTGGTTTTAGTTCTTCATTTAGTGAGTTGATTTCTTTTATGGAATTTATTATGGCAGGTCTCTAAGCTCCCCGATTAAGATGGCTTGAATGAAGAGTTGATTGCGGTGTGGGAGAACATTATTTATTTGAAAGAATATATGATTCCATGTTCCAAAGATCGCAGATAGGCTTGTCGTTTGCGGCATTGTGTGACAACTAGATCGTCATTACACTATCCTAATCGATGAGGCTACCATGAGCTGGTTATACCCGGGATGGATCCCTAAAGGATTTAGACGTGAATTCGGAGCATCGGGGAATTACATGAGACATTGGAGGGATTTTCCATAACGGTACATACTCTCAGAGTTATACTCTTGCGAGGCCTCCTATTCTATTGAAAATTGTGCAGAGACGATCGAGGCCCTATATTGTTGTTGTTGCGGTTATGATTGGTGTTTGTTATCTTTTGATGTTGATTGTTAGTTGTTGAACATTGGTGTTGTATATATGATAGAGGGATGTTATTTTTAGGCTCATCTTTCATTTAGATGTATGTATTATGATGTATAAGATGTGTACAAGTGCATGTAGCATATATAATGTGAGTGCATGCGTTGTAGTTTGACTTAGAAGTGCCTTGGTTGTGTGTATGATGATGGAATGAACTCTCTGAGGAGCACCAAGGGATCATGTGAAGTGTTTTTTTTTCTTTTTTTTAAGGTGATAGGTTTTATACCCGATGATTTTTCAGGGTCTAAAAAAATACGTGCCTAGGCATGATGAAGTCTCACAGAGGGAGCATTAGTAGTTTAGAGTTAATAAAGTGAGATTTCATATAATAAAAAGAGAATAAGCACAATCTCTCATCAATCTAAACTTAGTAAGCAACATAGAATGAGATTCTCAAACAACAGGGAGTGTTTGAGTGTGTGACATTTGTGACATACGCAATTCTATGTTTTCAGGCATTCACAATACCAGCTGTAAATATGAAGGCGGAGGCTCAAGATAACAACATTTTGGAATCGTACAACATGTGATATCATAAAAAGATGTGCATAGCATACAACTATAATCAAATTTATCATAGGATATCATAACAGACATAATTTATATACCCAAGTTTGGTTATCATCACTTTTTCCTTTTCAAATTATGAGGAGTTGTGCACAAAATAATGCCTGTAAAATAAAATGCCCTAGCTTGTGGGATGTTTTGGATGTGATCGGTATTGGGTTCCCTGCAAGGTCTCAAAACAAGCTCATTAGTTTAATATTTTTAGGCCTCTTGCATAGTCTGGCTAAGGTAGCATTTTTCTTTCTCGGTAAAAACGTTAGGGGGCTATTTCAACACTCAAGCTTTGAGAATAACAAGATTGAATTCATACCTTAGGGGATATGTCTTCCCTGCATCCAACCAAAAGTGATTAGTAGTAAAAGCATGCATGAGGTGCGTGTGTGGGGGCTAGTGAGTGCTCGTGGCAATTGTGTATGTAATGAGGACCTAGATTGGGAAGCCGTGTGGGATAGAAATATATTTATACATATAAAAAAAAAGCCCCAGCATAAGACTAGTGTTTATTTTAGCCGTGGGTGAGGGTGTAAAGGTAGGTTAGCTTCTCGATCCATGATTTTCACTCTAATGATAACGTGATCCCCACTAACTTTCCTTTGGAGGTCGAGCCCTCACGGGCCCCCTTTTGTAGCTGCTTAGTCTTTTCGGCTGAACTTTGGAGAGTACTTGACTGCCTACGGGGCTCATTCGTGAGTATTGTTCGTATGTGGGGTGGCGAGTCACCGTGCTACCTTAGTGTCGTGGTTTCCGACCACCTTCTGCTTTGTTCGCCAGATGAGTACCCATGTCACTTCAGCGAGCCTAATTCTAATAGAATTTTTTTTCTCTTTTTTTGTTTTTTGTTTTTTGTTTTTTTTTTTGACATGTGACCATGCAATGCCTGGGTCCCTTAAGCTTTCTAATCAACCCATGTAACGAGCATTCAGCCAATGACTCCTAAACCAGGTGGCTTTAGGGCACTAGATATGTGAATACCCCTACGGGCTTACTGGCTCGAGTTAAAAAGGCTACGAACCCAGACTAGTCAGAAAAAACTTTATTCTTTTCAAGACTTCTAACTAAACATTTCTCTTCTCTTTTTTTTTTTAACATGTGATTGTGCAATGCCTAGGTTTCTTAAGCTTTTTAATTAACCCATGTAACGAGCATTCAACCAATGACTCCCAAACCAGATGGCTTTAGGGCATTGAGTATGTAAATACCTCTACGGGCTTACTGGCTCGGGTTAAAAAGGCTACAAACCCAAACTAGTCACGATTTTTTTTAAGGAATCCTAACTAAACAAACTCTTTTTCTCTCCTTTTTTTTTGGGAATAAAAAAGTTTTCATGAAACGGACGATCTCACCTTCAAAACTTTACATTGGGTGACTTTAACCGTGCAAAATTTGTGTGGGGTAGACTCACCATTTTGTGTGTTTTTAGGTGCTGGTGTGTGTTTGAGTTCCAAGTTTGATCAGAGTGCATCTTTTCGGTCCTCCTACGGGATTTCTTCAACTACGCTAAGGAGCAAGGAGGGTCATACTACGTAAGAAGTAGGGAAGGGTCAAACTGTGTACCTTTACAGGTACATAGTGTTCCATGGATCGGGGAGTTCTCCCCCTTCTGCATTTACTAGTTTGTATGCATTTCCAGAATATACTTCTTTAATTACATAAGGGCCTTCCCAATTGGGTCGTAATTTACCTTTGGGATGCGGAAGCTGGGATGGAGTGATGTGCTTTAGCACGAAATCACCAACTTTGAATCTTCGTTCTTTGACATGCTTGTTGTAGGCTCTGGTAATTTGCTTCCGATACACTTGTGCATGCTCTGCTGCCTTCATTCTTTTCTCATCGAGTAGGTCTAGCTGAAGTAGTAGTGCTTCTCTCCTCTGGTCTTCTGTTATATCTTCATTTAACTGGACACGCAGTGATGGGTGAAGGACTTCAAGTGGAAGGACTTCTTCCGTTTCGTAGGTTAAAGAGTATGGGGTTTCTCCTGTAGGAGTTTTTATAGAAGTTTGGTACACCCACAATGCTTTGACCAAATGGTCTGGCCAGTTACTATCTTTGGGGGTAATATGGGGTTGGATGATGCAGATCTATGTCATATTTTGTGCACAACTCATTTATTTGTTGGGATATGAATTGTGGACCCTTGTCTGTTATGAATACCTTGGGGATGCCAAGTCAGGGTATTATGTTCTTTTTAATGAATTTGACTACGGAGGTAGCTTTAATGTTGACATATGCCTTAGTTGTTGTTGTTGATATGAATGCCTCGGGCAGTTCTAAAATCTCCTAATGTGGTCAACCAAGCTACCCTCTTTAGTACCCACTAATTTAGAAACATCCAATCATCATTAATAATTGTGGTTCATAGGGCAGTCCCGGTTTTGAAGTAATAGGTAAAATTTGCAACCGATCTCACTGATTTTACTTGTGACCTTTTCTATTCATGATTGTTCTACTAGAGGGATTTTCTACCGCTTTGGCTCGCCTATGCCTTTTATGATGACCAAACAATTGTTTTTTTTTTATTGTTTATACTTCTCTTTTTTTTGGGGGTGGGGGGGGGGGGGGTTTGATTTTTTTATTTTTTGGTTTGTGACTTTTTTTTATTATTTTTAGGGTTTTTTTTTTTTTTTTGCATAATCCTACGTAGTAGCTAATTCATTCGGGCTTGCTTGAATTTGCAGCCCTTCATTGGCATGAAACCTAGGGTTGGCCTAGCATGATTGTGATTTTCCATTGTGTGTGCTAGTGATGTGTTGCGCATTTTGAATATTTTGACTATTCGAAAACGGGTGCGTTTAAGACCTCTTGACCTATGTGTTTTTATTAGTGGATATTTGGTCTAGGTCTTATCATTTTGCTCTCTTCGGAAACGAGAGCGTTGAAACATTTTCAACCACCGCCATTTGGGCTTTGGTTTGATGACAACATATCTCATTTTTATTTTATTATGGTGTCTTCTTTGAAACCTGTGATTTGTTATTTGTCGTTCAGGTCCTAAAATGACGCATTTGGTCCATAAGTCTTTATTTTGGTTCATCCGGAAACGAGACCGTTGAAATATTTTAGACCTCCGCCATTTGGGCCTTGGCCTCATATTAAAGAGTTTCATATGTGACTCATTATGTTGATTTCTTTGAGAACGTGGATATGACTTCGTTCGTTGATGCATTAAGATAAGGCTCTTATATTTGGGACCTTTAGTTTGCTCTTACCGAAAACAAGAGCATTGAAATGTTTTGGACCTCCGCCATTTGGGCCTCGGTCTTAAAGAGTTTGAACAATTAGGAGATTTGTGATCTTTGAATGATGATTCCCTATTTTTACTTGATGATCTCTGGTCTTTTGTTTTCCTAATTGTTCAACCCTCATCTTTTGTGTGAACCGTATGATTTTTCCTTTTTCTTTGGGCTCTAGGTTTTGTTGTAGTGCGTCTAGCTTCCTTAAATGTAGTTCGTCCATGTTTTGGAGTGTGTGCTCTAAATTTTCTTTGTAACCTAGCAGACTTATATCGTGAAAGTCTTTGAGCAAGGGTGTAATCTTGAAGGTTTGGTTGTGTCACTACTGGATGGTCATGTGAGATAAGAATTTCTTCAGTTGTGTGGATTTTTACATTGTTCTTTGGGACTATCGGAATCTTAGGTGGCATGTTTGGGTTAACACCTGAAAGTTCTTCTACAGTCAAATATCCGAAAGTCTTTCCTAGAGCTTTGAGAGTGGTCTCAATTCTTTCATGGAAACTAATTGGACCAAACTCTATTTGGCTTTCTAATTCGGGAATGATCTTTGTTGTTGTGTTTGGATTTTGCTCTTTATGGGCAGGGTACCATTCTAGGTGAAGGATCGGAGTTGGATTAACTCTTGGTAGTTGTCTCTTCTCAAAGTATTCTATGTAATCTTGGCTCATGATTATTGGATTGGTCAAGGGCGGGCATGGTAAACCTTTTAGAATACTCTGAAGTCTTAGTCTCGCATTTAGATGGGCCTTAATCAAGGCAAATACAGGACTATGCTCTACCTCATTGTGGAAGTCATGTTTGTCCTCTAAGATCGGTTTAATTATATTGCTATCCTTTGATCTTCTAAGAGGGTTTGACCTATGAGGCTCACTAGTTAAGACATCATTTGATTGTGGTTCCTCCTCTAGGGTCTTTTCTACTAAGTGGTTCGGGTCTAGTTGAGGGCTTCCTTGTTGGATTTCAATGGTAGACCTAACAGTCTCTTGGTGTTGATTCTTAGGTGGTGCTTTGGTTTCTATGATAGATTCGGATGGCTTTATTCGTTCTAATGGCATGCTCGACCTAATCGGCATCTTTTTAACCTCGGATTTGAGTTTCTCTATGTCCTCCTGTAATTCCTTAAACATGTTCATATCTAGAAATTCAAATCCAGACTCTTTGTCGACCTTTCTTGGTTCAACTGGTATTGGAATGGGGTCAAGATGCATTGGTTTGGGTTTGGGAAAGTCTTGTTCATTATTTGGTTGCATGTTTATTTGTCTTTGGATCATGATTTGGGTTTTGCATGATGGTCTGGAATTCAAGTTCTTTCGTTTGTAACTCGGTCTATGTCTTTTAGTGGTATTCGTCTTAGATTGAGATTCTGGATCTTGTATGATTTTGTTCATATGGGTTTGGTATTTTATTTCAAATGAAGATGGTTTAACCAGTCTATGAGTTTCCACACTTGATTCTAAGTCATTCGATTCAAACCTGACTGGTTCGTGTGTTTCAGATCTTATGACATCAAAATCTTTAATTAATTCATCCACTCGATCCATTTGATGGTCAAGTATCTTCATCGTCGTCGTGAATTCAGATTCTTCATGTGGGTCATTAGGTTGTACTATCTCGTCTATCTTCAAATAAATCGTTATGTCTTTTATTTGTTGTGTTGAATGATCTTCATTTGGTCGTGTTTGAGGTAGCATTTGTGATGTTGGTATTTTTGGTTGGATGAATGTTTGTGATTGATCTCATTCGTTCATTTGATGCGTAGTGATCTGGGTTTTACCGCCCCAAGGTGTTTCATGTTGTTCGTAATCTTCATTAAGCATATCATAAAAGTCCTCAGGAGGCATGTCTTTAAAGATGGGGTCATAAATCTCATCGGAAGATTCAGAAGTTTGGTCATTTGGTGGATCATAGGTTACTTTAGGGGCTAAAGTTGTCAAATATGGAGGATCATAGGTCCAATTCTTGAGAACATGATCTATTGGGGGATTAATTATGGTATTGAAAGTCCGGGGGATCCGAACCCTAGAGGGGGGGTGAATAGGGTGAGCTTCATTTATGACCAATTTTAATCAATTTTAACTTCTTTAAAACAAACTAGTCACAAGTGATGATTATCAAACAAAATGCGGAAGCATAATAAAAACAATCACCACAAAGCAAGCACCATCACACAAGGATTTATAGTGGTTCGGCCTCAATGCCTACATCCACTACCGGCTTGTGATTCAACACCCCACCGGATTTCCACTATTTATGCTTTTCAATAGGCTAAGCAATGACCTTTACAATATGCTTTTCAATAGGCTAAGCAATAACCTTTACAATATGCTTTTCAAGGCTAAGCAATAACCTTTACAATGATGTTTTTCAAGGCTTAACATAAACCTATACATTATGCTTTTATAGGCTAAGCAATAACCTCTTCAACCACAAGGTTGGTTATCTCTCTAATTAGTGTCTATAATACACTTGACGGAGATTCAATTAAGCTCATTACAATGCCTCTTAAATAGGCGGATATGGAAGTGAAAAACTAACTCACACACACACACACTAAATGAATGCAAAGATGTATGCTCATGATGTGTGTATGATGTCCTCAATCATTTAGAAAATGAAAGCTCATAAATGTATGCCTAAGGCTTTTGAAAGTTTTAGCTCAAAAACATTTATGATTGAGGAAATGCTAATCACATGTTAAAACTAACTTGTAAAAGATATACATTTGAATCCTAAACAAGTTGTGAAAATTCAAAGACCAAAACATGTGAAGCATAGGGATGTCAATCAAATCAACAATGTAGCTCATAAAACATAAAATGAGATTTGATTGAAATAAGGGGACAAATCATATGTACTTAAAAATTCAACTTGAATATGATATACCTATCAAAGAAAGGCAAGTTGTGAAACTTTAAAACAAAATACATATGATTTGTAAAGTTTGTTGAATCCAAAACATAAGATACATTTGAAAGAGATTTTCTTATGATGGAAAACAACAACCAAAGATTCAACCAAGTATATGAATCATGTTACATATAATTTCAAAGATTCTTTCATTAACACGATCTACTTAGATTTACCAAATAAAGTACTACTTGGATTGAATCAAATGGTTGTGCATCCAAAACAATAGATCAATTCAAAACATAAAATATGTGAAGGACACAACAAATCATAGTTTAACATGCTACTAAAGATTTACCAAAGATAAAACAAAGACATGAAAACATATGATATGTAAAGATGTTGAATCCAAAACATAAGATAGTTTTGAAAGTGATTTTCTTATGTTGAAAAACAACAACCATAGATTCAACCAAGTATATGAATCATGTTACATATAATTTCAAAGATTCTTTCATTAACATGATCTACTGAGATTTACCAAAGATAAAGTACTACTTGGATTGAATCAAAGGGTGTTGTATCCAAAACAATAAATCAACTCAAAACATAAAACATGTTAAGGACACAACACTTCATACATAGTTTATCATGCTACACAAGATTTACCAAAAGTAAAACAAAGCATGAAAACATATGATTAAGGAAAGTAGAGCCTACTTGGTGATTTAACTTCATTAATCCAAGCTTTAGCTTTCCTAATGATCCCCTTCATCCCTTAGTTCATTTCCCTTCTATTTGCCTCAAAACCCCTCAAGGAGGGCCTTAAAATTCCCAACTTTTGGCAAAGGAAAGAACTCATATTTATAGAAAAAAATGCCCAACGGCTAGTCCCGGGTCGACCTGCCAACAGGGCCGGGTCGACCTGCTACACACAACGGTCAGAAAAATGACCGTTGGAGCTTCAGGACCCAGTCGACCTGCAGTGAGCCGGGTCGACCCGGGTCCCTGGGGGGGTCGACCCGCCACACTGCAGGTTGACCCCCTGGGACAAAAAATTCCCAAATTTGCATATTTCAAAGTCTTTTCAAGTGTGAATTTTTGGGCCATTAAATCAAGCTTGGAAACATGTTTTAAATCATTCTAAGGGGTTTAAAAACATGAAACACAAAAAGCCTAAAAATGATTCGACATTTTAAAACCAAAGGCTTGCTTGATTTCTAAAAACTCTTTTCTAAAACAAATGCATCCAAGATTAAAAAAAAAAAAACATGCATAAATCAAAACTTTAACAATTCTTAAAAACAATGCATGTATAAAACAAGATTTCAAGTTTATCTAAATCAATGCATATGTGTAAATCAAATGATGCTAGAATGAAAATGCATCCATCAAATTGCAATCTACAAAATCCCTAACAGGTATATGGCGTGTCTATGGTTTCTTCGTTTTCGAGTTGATGGAAGGGAGCAAAATATGTTCTAAGAATTCATATCCCCTCTTCTACCTCGTAGCCTTTCCATAATGTTGAGATCTTAATCTCTTCGATCATAAGTCTTCTTAGAGTTTCTGAGATTAATCCAAGTTCCCATTCTAGATATTCACCACCTATAAATTGTTCTCCTAGGGGCTTCCCTGTGTTTGCATATGGATCATTCTTTGGAGTGATACTCTTAAACCAGTCCAAATTGGGCAACTCTAGCTCACTTATGTCCACCATCCTAGCAAACTCATCCTGGATCTGTTTTCGAGATACTTTGGTTTTACGTGGTAAAAATGGGTTTTGTGTTCTAGCATCTGTGGTTGAGTTTCTGTCGTGGTTTTGATTGGATGTTTGACTAAGCTGGTCGGTCGAAACGTGAGTGGATTGTTGATATATCATCGTTGGAGATTGGGTTGGTGGATGGATTGAGTTGGATGGCATGGTTGGGTGTGGCTGGAATTGGTTAATGGTCATGGTAGGTGATGTTGTTTGGTTGAATGGTGAGGGTTGGGTGGGATGATGGCTTTCATTGGATGGCGTGGATTGGGATGGTTGATAGGTCGGATAAGGATGCATGGTTATGGAAGGTTGGATGGTTTGGATTGGTGAAGGGATTTGATTGGATGAGATGGTCATGGGAGGTTGGATGGTTTGGATTGGTGAAGGAGTTTGATTGGGTGGGATGGTTTGGATGGACTGGTTGGTCGGAATGGGTGAAGGAGTCTGATTGGATGGAATGACCTGGATGGATTGGTATGTTCGAATGGGAGGGGGAGTCTGAATGGATGGAATGGTTTGGACGGATTGGTAGGTTTGATTAGGATGGATTAAGATTTGGTTTGTTGTTATATATTGTGTGTTTTGGATGTAGATTCGTTGGTTATTAAGGTTTAAATTTTGATTTTTGTCATGATCAATGTTTTGATTATTTAAATTTGTGTGCATGGTGTTTTGATTTGGTTGAGTATAATATTGTCGGGTTGGTTGGGAAGTGGTTTGATATGGTTGGGGTTGATGGATTGGGCCATGGTTTGGCCTCGTGTGCTCATAAGAGGTGTGATTGTTTAAGTCTTCATTTGCATAAAAGTGTCGTGTAGATCTAAGGGAAGAAGTTTGAGTTGTTATAGTTTGGTTGGAAAGGTATTGATAATTTTGTGTTTCATTGTGGTAGTGTTGGTTTATATTTGTGTATGAGTTGTTTAAGTTCTCAAAATCATGACTCATGTGGTTCGTGTAAGATTGGTAATTTGAGTCGACCATGTATGATGTTTGGGATGCAATTGTTCGATGTGGATTTTGATAGGCCATCTTATATTTGATTTCCAAAGCAATTATCAAATAATGTCATGTAACACCAAGAGAAATTTTTTGGTTCAAAATAGAAAGGGAGGGAAGAGGAGAGAAAGTTTTTTTTTTTTTTGGAGTTTTTTTTTTTTAATGATGAAAGGGGAAAGTTTTAATGATGGTTTTTTATTTTGTTATAATTAGGGAAGGCTTCAGTACGCAGTATATTCAGACCTCAGGTTTAAATTTTCGGACTATACTCATAATAACCCTAAACTGAATGGGACACGGACATCTGATCATTGACCGAATGTTCGTGTCCTAGAATAAAACTCCAGAAAGACCCAAATAAGTGACAAGAAAACAAAAGATGTCCCATGCTGTCGGATGTGAATTTTGATCCCCCAAGGGAGGGAAATCGCCATTCATCTATATGTACTATTTAAATTTTTCATCGAAAATGAGGATCCCGACTACCCTCAAAATCGACGGATCACGATCGCCAGCTACGGTAACGGCCGTAATGTCGTTCTTCGACAAAAGCCGAAGAAGAATGGGAGAAAATAAATGGGTGGGTTTTTCTCTCGTCTAATGTGAGGCCGGCAACACACGACGGTTTTCCTGTCACATTAATTTAGGTCTCTTTAATATTGGGTCAATTCAGGGTTATGAGTAAAAGTCCAAATAAGGTTAATCCTCACATAGCAAAATCATGGTATATCCAAGTAAAACAAAGTAATTAAAATAAAGAAAAAGAAAGGGGGGGGGGGGGGGGGGAGGTGCCAAATATTTAAGAAGAGGATCGGCCCCGTTCCCGGGTACCCCCTTCTGATCCCTTGGCAAAATAGGGTTTAAAGGCTGACTTTTCAAATCAAAATGATGATGCAAATGAGACTTTGAGTTGTGATTTCTGTGGTTTTCGTGTGCGATACACGAGTGATAAAGTGAAGAGCCGATGGGCTGTAATTGATTGGAGGTGGCCGATGGGCCGGTGTTTGTTTTAAAGAGGCTGATGGGCCGTGATTGATTTAGAGGTGGCCGATGGGCCGAAATAAAAATATGCAAAGTGTGTGAAATCACTCATCTCATCTTATTATTCTCATTTATTCAATTTTAGAAGTCAGTTCTTTGTTCCCTTTTATCACTAAGTTCAATTAAATATTTGGCACCTGCGATGGAGGAAGAAATAAAGGAAAACTCTTTTTGGGTTTATTTTGTTGGTTTTATAGTTTTTATGGATTTTTGGAATTGGGCTAGAAGGGCCTAACTAGGGAATCTTACTTGGATTTACGTGATTAATGCTTTATTACTGATCATCGGATTGACCCTAACCTAAGGTTCTAGACCGCCCACATCAGCTTTCCCGGTCCCCTAACGGAACAAGAAAAGTAATGGGACGAAGCCTAATGCTCTAACCTATCTAACGGAGGAATCTGATCTAATCCTAGGGTGCAAATAGCCTAAGCTTGATAATTTCTATGCCAAAACAATTTGGTTGAGCATTGTCTTAATTGGGTTGGTTTGTTTTATTTAAGAGTTGATTTATGTTGAAGGTTGGTTAAGAGTGGTTTAGGGATGCTTTAAGGTTTTGATTAGGTTGTTTTTAAATATATTAAGGTTTTGTGTTAGTTGTTTAAGGTTCTGGAGTTTCAGGTTTTGTTTCAAATGATGGAAAGATGTCAAAATTGGTGAAATAGGACTGACAGAGAACTTGGGCGTACTTGTGGTTGCGCTTAGGTTACTCTGGTGACTTGGGCGCACAGATAGTGGCGCCCAAGTGCCAGGTTCTGTGGGCTTAGGCTGCTGACGACGGTATCGATGTTGATTTTGGAATTCAGGGAGTTTCTATTTGATGCAAGCCTCTATTTTAATGTTGTTTTAGGTTCTGGATTGATTTTTATCTTAATGATTTGAGTCCGGAATTCGAAATACAACTGAGGTTTACAACTTGGGCCAGACATGGAACCTGGGCGCACCTGTGTGTGCGCCTAGGTGCTGCTATAAACTTGGGCGCACCTGTATGGGCGCCCAAGTGGTGCCTTGATGTTGTTCGCCCGTCCGACTTCGGTTCGAGGTTCCGGATGGGTTTAAGTTAATTAAATCTTCAATTCATGGGTTGTTGTTGGTTCGGTAAGGATTCTGAGATGTTAATTGAGGTCAAGGTTGGAAGTGAATAGGGACTCGGTGGTATTAGGGAATGGAGATGAACTTAGGCGTACCTGTGGTTGTGCCTATGTTTCCTAAGTAACTTGGGTGCACTTGTGGTGGCGCCCAAGTGTCGAGTTCGTGTGTTTTGGTCCTCTCCGGGATTCATTCACTCAGGCTTGGAGCTTGAGGTGTTCTATGTCAATAATTATGTATCCCGAGCTGGTTTTAAGTTTATAAACCTTAAATGTGATTGTGGTTTAAGTTCGGGAGTTGAAACGCAACCAATGCGTGTCTCAGGGTCGGAACAAGAAGTTGAGCGCACTTATGTGTGCGCCCAGGTGTCTGCCTATTGTGGAGCTGCTGGTTCGTTCGATTCTAGGGTGTTTCTAAGTTGGATTCGGGTATTCCGGTTGGGTAATGTCTTTATTCTCTGTGTATGGTTTGGTCTTATTGTCTTTAATTAGGTTTTGATTGGGGGTCTTAATTAGGGATTGGTTACTAGGGCTTTGTTTGTTAGGGTTTGATTTAAAGGTTTGTTTAAAGGTTGTTGATTAAGGATTTTAATTAAGGTGTTTTATTAGGATTGAATTATTAGGGTTTAATTAATTAGAGTTTGGGAATTAGGATTCAGGTCAATGGTTTTAATTAAAGTTGATTTAGGTTTTTTAATTAGATGTGTTTAATTAAGGTTAAATTAGGTTTGTTGATTAAGTATTATTTTTAAGTGTGCTAATTTGCTTAGACGCAAATACAATAACCTAGGGTTATCTACCCACTACTACTTTTTTCGGATGTTTCTATTTCTTTTAATCCTTTTTTTTGTTCTCTTCTCTAATCACTAAAGAGTAAGATGAGAAGGGAAGTGTTTTATGATTTTATGGTTTTTTTTTGGTATTTTATGCAATAGCAATGCAACCTAATCTAAGGAGCAAATTATGATCATCTACTTAATGTCTATTGTTCTAATTCTACTACTTCTTTTAATCTTTTTGTTCTCTTCTCTAATTACTAAAGAGCAAGATGAGAAGGGAAGTGTTTTATGATTTTTTTGGTATTTTATGCAATGTATCCTAACCTAAAATGATGATGATTCGATCATTCGAAGTCAGTCAATTGAAATTACCACAAAGCTAAAGCAACAAGTTAAATGGAATGCAAAGGTATGAAAATGTGGGCCGGAAAACGAATTGGCAACTTGAGCGCACAGACAGTGGCACCCAAGTGTCTCCCTTGCGGGTTGTGATGCACTTGCAATTTTCTACGATATTCCAATTCGATTTTCGACAGTTTACGACTAAATATGAGGTCCTAATATGAATTATTGACGTAATAACCTTCGGATTCGGGAGTAATGACAAGAGGGCCAAAGTCCAAGAGGCGGGTCCCTTTGGCAGGAACTTGGGCGCACCCACAGTGGCGCCCAAGTTCACTGTCTTTTTTTTCTTTACCTTTTGGTAATGTATTCCAGTATTCCTTCGATTCTTTCAATTCCTTTTATGGATCCGAAGGTTTTTATATCAATGTATGTGAAGATAGACTCGGAGCTAAGAACCAGGATGTGTGCGAAATGGGAAATCGGGGCCAAAGCCCTATCCAGTTGCTCCCAAGTGTTTTCTTGCACCTTTCTTCCTCTTCAGCGATATATTTGGTCTTTCTTCTAATTCTTTTAATACTTTTCTCAAATCCGAAGACTTTAATATTAACTTTTATGGGGGTAGACTCGAATCTAAGAACCAGAATACGTGCGAAATGGGAAATCGGGGCCAAAGCCATATCCAGAAACTTGGGCACACACACAGTTGCTCCCAAGTGTTTTCCTGCACCTTTCTTCCCCTTTGTTTCTTTTCTTAATACTTTTCGCACGATTTGGGATACAAAATTACAGATCCGAAGGACTCAATATCAATATGTATGAAAGTGAGTTCGGATCTAGGAAACAAAATATGCTTAATATCAAAATCGGGGTTGGAACCCAAATGCAGACACTTGGGCGCACAGATAGTTGCGCCCAAGTGTTCTACTGCACTTTTTTTTTCAGATTTTCCTTAATGAAGACAAGATTGATGCAAAGTCTACCCTAACCACGAGCTCAGAATGCAAGAAATAATGCAGATCTACAGAGTAGGGATGATCCTAAGCATGTTACTAATGACAGATGATTGCTAAGTATTAGATCTACTGAAAAGTAGTACTATTAAAGCAGATCTACAATGCATGCATGATCCTAAGCATATTTCTAAGCATTAACGATACTGAATATTGATGGAAGAGAACCTAATCTAGAAATACTGGTTTGAATCGTATCCTTCAAGTCCTAGATCGAAGCTTTCGCGCAAGTCCATGGCTTTCACAAGCCTTCTCCATTGTTAATCTTGAAAACCAGAAAGCTCCTCTTCTTCTTCTTCCTTCTAGATCTAAAACTCTCTCTTTGGTTATGGTGGCTACTCTCTTTTTCTCTCTTTTCTTCTAGTTTTTCTATTCTTTTTTTTGGTAGCCTCCTCTGTAAAATGATATAAGAGATCCTTATATAAGGGTTTTCTCGTGGAGAAGGGGTTAGGGCTGCTGTTTGCACGAGCTTCTAGGGGCTTCACGCAAACCAAGGCAGATCTAGGGTTATGAGGAACTTGGGCGCACACATAGGTGTGCCCATGTTAGCCTGGGAACTTGGGCGCACCCGTGTTCTGTTTTGGGGCTAAGTGGGCTTTGAGTTCGGTTTCGGGCTGTTTTTGGGTTGAGGTCAGGTCGGGACTGCGAAAGATAGAGAGAAACCCACCTAAGTATGTATTCAAGTTCTTTTCTAGGGCAACTGGGGACCTGGGCGCACCTGTGTGTGCGCCCAATTGCAGTTTGGAACTTGGGCGCACCTAAATTGGCGCCCAAGTGTGTCCCTGGTGTGGGACCACTTGCGTAGTCTTCCGAGGGCCATATCTTTTGATCCGTTGATCGGAATTGGACGTTCTATATATCATCGGAAAGCTCTCAAAACGTAGAATCTTGTGGTCTATAGATACTAATGGTCAGAGGTCAGGAAAAGTAAGGGATACTTGGATCAATGACTCTAACCTCTTAATTCATGTTAATCGCATTGTACTTAGGCAAACTATGTGTAATCTCTTTAGGAACAATATGAGTGTGTTCTACGTAGTCTGGAAGGGGCTTGGATAGCGTTGTAGTCCATTTCTTGTTTGAATAGTGGGTTGAACTCGAGATCCAGACGCGATTCGGCCTTTTCTCTCACAATTTCTATGAATCGTCGAACTAAGTCTAAAATTATCAACAAGCATCTTCATTGTCATTAATTAATTTGAATTATGCCATTAACCATTCAATTATGTGTGAAATGGGGGCATCACTATATATGATAAGTGTTTAAGGCTATCATAGGGGGCCAAAATGAGGTGTCTACAAGATGCTAAAATGATAATGCATCCATCAAATTGCAATAACACAAAATCCCTAACAGATTATTACACGGATTCTTTATTCCTTGCATGTTGCGGGACTGGTTTGTATAGGGGCCAGGTTGGTGTGTTGGGTTAGGGTTCACTGCACTTCAAGCTTTCCCCTCTTTCTTTCAACCATCCGACCCAAAGATTGATTTATCAAGCTCAAAGCCGATGACCATCATCATCATCATCAAAGCCTTGTCCCAACTATGTTGGGGTCAGCTACACGAATTATGTTTCTCTATTCATATCTATTGTGATCCAAAATCTTAGATAAGTTACACTGCCTCATATCCATTTTTACCACCTCGATCCACGTCCTCTTTGGCCTACCCCTCGAAGTAGATGACCAATGTAACAAAAATTCATAGTCATTGTGTGGGGCATTCTCCTAAAAGCAGGATTACGCTAATCTCGGTAACAGTACTGACTTGGCTTATCATGGTCTCGGTATCCAAGCTCAGTAAAAGTATAATATACATCCAACTTGGCAATAGTGCAAGCTGACACCAAGCTTGAGTTAACTTCGGTAAAAGTACCAGCTAGCCTCATCTCGGTCTTAGCATGCTGCACCTCGGTGACAGTTCCATGATGCATCCATATATGATCTCGGCATCATGTTTGGCTTAGTATGGCTAGCTGAGATGAATGCTAAGCCATAATTGTACTCCCAAAAAGCTACGACTATGTTGCAAAACGTACTGATAGATAAGATGGGTGTCGGATTATAATAAGGGGTTGTCCTTATCTAACGATCACGTCCACATTAATACGGGAAGTCAGCCCATGATCCGATGGGACAGAGCCTCCACCTACCTCCACTAAGGAAACATAGTATGGGGCGATGGGACAGAGCTTCCACCTACCTCCATTGAGGGAACGAACTAAAGAAACTTCCACCTATATATATGCCTGAGGTAAACCCACAAGGGGCATGCTATCAGATACATCCATACTCTAAACTCCCTTTTCTTCTCCACTCACTCATCCTTTGCCTAGTGACTGCACTAACTTAGGCATCAGAGTGCCTCCGGCAGCTAGGGCCTCTGACCTTTCTCTCCTTCCTTCCCTTTTAGGTCTCAGGCGGTTAATCTTTCCTGTCGCAACCCCGGACCGGGTCCACCAAACTAATCACGGATCGTGATTGAAGATGTCTGTAAACATTAATTTAATTTTCCACAGGTGTCCGCGGTGAGGATATCACATCAATGTAACATTTATTTAAGTGCCGAAGCGTGTAGCAAATCAAATTGATAAATCATTTCAAAATCACAAGACTGATAACATATGCAAATGACTTGATGTCAGAGTGAGCAATGATCATTAGCGTTTCCAAAAGTAATTGTTAAAGTTAATACAAAAGATCATTTAATTAACATCCCAAAAATATAGACCAACAAAGGCCAGTACAATCCAAAATAATCCCTCAAGAATGAGTTAGACAAATCCCAAAATGTTACGTCTCTCGTGGCAACCGAATGTCTAAACGACATCATCGGCATGCCACTCAACTAAACGTTACGGTTCGCCGACCGCCTCCTCAAGCTCCGTCTCGGGATACATAACATCTGGTCCTGAGTACCAAAGAGAAGGGATCGGACACGACGGTCTGGCAGGCGCGTGAAAAGATATAACGATGTATAATAAATGAAATACCTTAGAAAACATTAACACTTGTTTACACAATAACTTTCATCAAAGAAATGAATCATTTACTGGAAGAAAATAAGCAATATAAAACATGTAAGGTATCTAAGGAATTGGGAACTAGCAAGATGGCAATCACAAGAAGCTAAGTCCTTCATCACCGAAGTGACAAGAGTATATCGGGGTGTTGGTCTCAGTCACACAAGGTGAGGAGATTCAACGAAACATACATATACAATATAAATATACGAGATGGGACCACGGTAGCGAACCGGGTATCGGGACGGGACCATGGCAATAAACCGGGCATCGGGATCCAATCGGTAGCTGGCGGGACGAGAGGGGGATCTCCAAGTCGGTGGATCAAACCGACTAGGTTATCCAAGCTTAGTGATGCCGACTCATAGGTCAAATAATAGAAATCAAGACAGTATAAAATACACTAAGTATAAGTATGTAAACGAGCGGGACGGGGTGCTCAAGGAACAACTGTCATCTCATGTCAGGCAATGCATTTCGGGAATAACAAGTCATGTGGTATGAATCTCGGGAGCAAGGAAATACAAATGAAAAATTGAAGTTTCAGACAAAATGTCGGGTTCAAGATTTGTCTAAGGTGAATAGGGGTCCCCCGCATGTCGATTTAATAACATCTTGGTACTCTTGAGTTTGGACGCATTCCGGGCTCCATATACACCTTGATAATTACAAAACATGCAATGGATCTTCGTGATGTGATTTCTTTCTCAAATGGGCTTTATACATATTTCCAAGTGAACAGTCCTCATCATTCTCTAAAAGGGTTCACAAATGATTGGGACAAAAACCCTCTTCTCTTCATTTCAAAATTCCTGGGTAAGGTCGGTCACCTGGCGGTTAGCCGCCGATAGGTTCGGCGCTGACCGCTGGCTAACCGCGTGGCTGACCGTGTTTGCTCTGACAGAGTGCAGCTTACTGGAATTGTAACCGTGAATAGTGCGGTTAGCTAGCAGTTAGCCGCCGCTGGCTAATCGTGAGGCTGACCGCTGGGTTCAAGAGAAAATGGTGCTCTTTGGAAATGTAACCGCGACAGTTCGGTTATCTAGCGGTGACCGGTGGCTAGCCAATATGTGACCGCTAGCTGACCGCCAGGTGCGGGAAACTCCCCACTGTGTCCAGATTTGAGCCCCTTCCTCCCTTAAACCATCCTCAAATCATCCCCCCTACATTCCTGTAATAAAATGAGTCCAAGACTCTTCCAATTCATCATTCAACACTTCCAGTCTTTCATTTTATATTTCTCCCTTCACTTTCCTTCCATTCCCAATCAATCACAAAAGAGGAGAAAATCCACTAAATCACAAGCATTCATCTAAGTCACTTGAAAGCATTAAATGATAGGCCATAATGCTAACATTTGTAAGGATTAAACAAGCTAACAAGATTCATTACGAACATTTATTTCAAATCAATGCAACTCAATAAAAGCATGAAAGGAATAATGAAATCATTGATACTGCTCATGAAAACCATTCAAAACTCAAAACATCAATTCATCCACTTGCCTTGGGTCTTCTAATCAAGAAATCATGCTACTAACCAAGCTCTTTCAAGAATCCTACAAGCACAAACAAAACCCCCAAAAACAAACCCTAAAATGGGTCAAACCAAGACATAGAAGGAGAGAACTTTCAATAATGGAGATGGAGCTTCTCTAGGGTCACAAGAACACATATCTAGGAGATGGAGATGATCACTTACTTGTAAGGTCCTCTAATGGCAAGAGTTAGCTCAATGAAGATCTTGGAATGAGAGGTTTTCTTCACAAATGGTATTAAGAGGCAGCCTTCAAGGTGAGGAAGAGAATGATGAAGTCCATTTTGATGTTGGTGCAAGTTTGGTGGGAGATTGAGATGAAAAGAGCAAGAAAAAGAAGGAAAAAGGGGAAAAACCATAAGTTGGCTGCACTTGTGCTAGAAAAGGAGAAGAGAAGAAAGAAAGAATGGGTTTCCCTCTTTATAGCAAATGGAGTTGGGTCCCACCACTTAAGAAACTTGTTGGGCTGAAATCGTGGCTTTCGAGACTTCGAATGAATTCGACGAACAAGGAAGAAATGATTGCCAAAATATCTCGTTTCCAAAAAGTATATGTTTCACGGATTTTGGGGATATTAAGTTTTGGGTACAGATTTGGTGTACAATGATTGTTTTGCCGTTAAGGCTAGGAAATCGGGTTTTGGGGTCTCGAACAGAAACATGATCAACATGAAAGTTGTCGGGATTAACGAGATAAGTTAAACGGGATGAAAACACTAATCATAAGAATCTCAGAGAATCCCCCAAGTAAACGTAAGGTCATATAAGGAACCCCCAAAGGGCCCCACTAGCCACTAAGGCACTCAAAATTCCCCAAAACTATTTCAAAAGCTGTTCCAAACCCAACTTAGCCAAAATCACTAATCAAGCTTAGAACTAACCCACGACTTAATTAACACTAATCGAGGTCACTCGGGTCGGGGTCTTACATTTTCCAAAGAAGTTTTACAACAATATCAGAAGCTTAATATCCACTTAACTAAGTCCGTTATATTTAGGCACTCATAATTGGCACCGTCTGTGGGAAGAGATCAAATCAAATCTACAAAGACCATGCCTCCGAAGACCAGAAATGGCAAAGGCTTGTTGAGGTCCTGAAAGGCCGCATTGCTACCACCCCTGGTGTTGCCGCCACCGATGTTTCCACCACCAGAGGCATTACCACCGCCGCCCAAAGCTTTGTCAGATATCCCTCGCAAAGGGAGATACGGCGGAAAATCTGTAGTAGTGAGCGTAGAGGGGCCCGTGATTGAATCAATAACCAAATCTCATCAGTCTTGTCACCAGGATGATGGCAAAAATCAGTCTCGTCATTAGATTGATGATGGTGATGACGACAACTCTTTCCTCTCAGAATATAGGGCTCAGAACCTTGTCATCCAAGAGCAAGATGAGCTGATTCGTCAGCTCAAAAGGTAGCTCAAGGAGAAGAAGAAAGCCCGGGTCCTGTCCCCCAGGCAAAATTGGGCTCCTTCGGCCGAGCAGGACTTGAGGCAAGACCGAGATTACGATGAAGGTTCGAGTAACAGTAATCTGTGTGAGGACTCATGATGATCGCGCCAAAAATCGGAGAATAACGAAGACCTGAGAGAATGGCTCGATCGCCAACTCAAGCCGACGATCCAACGCAATATGGAGGTGGTCGGTTTCACTCGAGACCGGCTAAAGGCCTATGACACCGAGGACCAAGGCACGTCTCCTTTCTCTCAGGAGATAAAAGACTTCTCCCTTCTTGATAAATTCAATGTCCCGAGGTTTGTCCTCTATAACGGAACCTTGGACCCTGCAGCACATCTCTGACATTTCACCCAGTGGATGTCAGTGTGGGGTGACATCGGACACCTCAACTGCAGAGTCTTCTCTTTCAGTTTGGGCAACCTCCCCCTAAGGTGGTTCTGCGCACTCCCAGAGGGATCGTTTTCAAGCCGAGGCCGCTCGGAAACTTGTTCGTGGAAAAGTTCCAGTCGCACAGAGTCATCCCGAAGACAGATGATGACCTCATGGCGATCAGAATGAGGTGGACTGAAAATGTTACTTAGTTCACCAAAAGATTCTGGACTGTCTACAACTAGATTGAAGACGCCAATGATGAGGTGGCCATCATGTGCTTCAGGCAAGCTTTACTCCCAAGCAATGACCTCCAAAAAGACTTGGTTCGGTTCCCCGTGGTCACAATGAAAGCATTGATGGCCAGGGTGAACCAGTTCTTTGAATAAGAAGAGGACGAGGTCTGAGCTCACGAAAGCTTCAGCCTCTGGCAGGAAGACCGACCCTCCAGAAGGGTCAAAAAATTCTCTCAAAGGGAAGCAGATCGGGAGAAGACTTCGACGAGCTCGGCAGCAATCTTGACCTCCACCTCTGGAGGCAACAAGAAGTTCAAGCCAGTCGTTGACTCCTACAAAGCTGTGAATACGATCTTCAAGGAGCCCATTTATAAGTTCCTTGGCATGATCAAATCGCCGCCCTACTTCAAATGGCCACAACCAATGAAGGGTGACTCCTCCACCCGGCACCAAAGCAAATTATGTTCCTATCACAAATAGAACGGGCACAGAACTGAGGACTGCATGGCCCTTAAGTCCCATCTCGAAAAGCTCGTCAAGGACCGGCACTTAAAAGATTTCATCAAAGAAGACGGTAGAGTCAGCCGAGCACATCAGCGCCGACCTGATGATGATTACGACAGCGACGAGCCAAAAGGCATTATTAATGTCATTCACCTGGCTCCCACTTCAAAGGGCGGTAACCAGGCTCGTACAGAGGCAGGAAGGCTTCACACGTCAAATAGGTGATGACGACCGAGCAGGGACCTGCAGCCAAGAAAGCTCGAAAAGAGAAACCCAAAATCTGGTTCTCAGATGAGGACCTAAAAGGGGTTCAGCTCCCCCACAACGACCCGCTAATTCTAAGCCCGAGGTTGAAAAACTTCAAGGTGAAATGAATTCTTGTGGATCTCGGGGGCTCGTCAGAGATCCTCTACTTTGACTGCTTCAAGAAGCTGGGTCTGAAGGAGGACGATTTACAGGAAGCCAGCACTCCCTTGGTGGGCTTCAGCTCAAAACCGATGTACCCTAAAGGGAAAGTCTCCCTAGAAGTCCAAATCGGAGGCGCCACCATGTCATCCGACTTCCTAGTGGTGGATGCACCGTCCCCATATAATGCAATCATGGGGTGGACTTGGCTACACAATATGGAAGCGGTGCCCTCCACCCATAATCAAAAGCTCAAGTTCCCGTTAGAGAACGCGAGCGGCCGAGTTGAGGTGGCCACTGTTAGGGGAGACCGGCAGATGGCCAAGCAGTGCCTAATGGCTGTGGTGCCAGGTGAAGAAGTGCCACAGTAGGTACATATGGCGAACTAGAAGCGGAGCTCGAAGACGTAGGTCGATCTGCAGAATAGAAAAGCATTGAAGATTTGACTGAGGTCAGAATTGATCTCGACGATCCAGAGAGATACTTCCTACTTGGAAGCCAGCTCCCCGAAGCCGAGAAGTCAGAGCTGCTGAACTTCTTGTTGCCAAACAGGGATGTTTTCGCCTAGACGCCATACGAGATGTCAGGCATCGACCCCGAGATCATGTGCCAGTAGCTGAACGTGGACCCCAAGCATAAACCTGTAGTGTAGAAAGCTCGCAGAATGGGGATCCCACAAACAGAAGCGGTGATCAAGGAGGTCGAAAAGCTCCTGGAAGCCAAGGCTATCAGAGAAGTACACTACCCAGAGTGGCTGGCAAACACGGTGGTAGTAAAAAAGAAGAATGGGAAGTGGAGGGTCTACGTGGACTTCACCGACCTCAATAAAGCCTGTCCTAAGGACAGCTTCCCATTCCCAAAGATCGACCAGATGATCGACGCCACTGCCGGGCACGATAGGATGAGTTTCCTTGATGCCTACTGAGGTTACCATCAGATTCTGATGCAAGGGCCTGACGAAGAGAAGACCGCATTCATAACACCTAGAGGCATGTACTGCTACATGGTGATGCCCTTTGGGTTAAAGAATGCAGGGGTGACTTACCAGAGGTTGGTAACGAAGATGTTTCAGGCCTAGCTCGGCAAGACAATGGAGGTTTATATTGACGACATGGTTGTCAAGCCTAAAAGGTCACAAGACCACTTGACGGACCTGAGTTAAACAATTACTGCTCTCAAAGAATTCCAGCTAAAACTGAATGCGTCCAAATGCGCGTTCGGCGTCGGCTCCGGTAAGTTCCTGGGAAGCCTGGTCACCAAAAGAGGAATCGAAGCCAACTTAGAGCAGATCTCGGCGATCCAGGCAATTCAGAGTCCGACCTCGACGAAAGAAGTCCAGACTCCAGAGGCTCATTTGAATGACAACCGCGTTGAACCGCTTCATCAGCCAAGCTTCGGATAAGTGCCGCCCCTTCTTCCAGCTTTTGAAGAAAAGTTCGAAGTTCCAAAGGACTCCTGAGCCCTTCAAGAACTCAAAGCCTATTTGTCTTCGCCACCCCAGTTATCTACACCAAAATAGGGGCGAAGCACTTTATCTGTACTTAGCAGTCTCGGATCATGTAGTGAGCTCAGTACTAGTCAGAGAAGAAGACAAGTAGCAGAAGCCTATATACTACACGAGCAAGATCCTGCTTGATGTTGAGACTAGGTATCTACCACTTGAGAAACTTGCATTAGCACTTGTCAGTTCTTCTCACAAACTCTCCCACTACTTCTAGACATACACTATCGTGGTTGTTATAAAACATCTGCTTAAGTCCCTTTTCAGAAAGGTTGACTTCTTTGGAAGGATCTCAAGATGGGCTGTCGAACTGGGCCAGTACGATATCCAATATCAACCCAGAATGGCGATCAAAGCCTATATTTTAGCAGACTTCATTGTGGAATTCACCTCTCCTAGTTCGGCATCGAGACAGCTCAATACCGAACTGTGGGGAAATGAGGACGAGGATGCCGAAGCAGAACAAGAACGGTCTTGGAAGTAGTTCCTTGATTCAGCGTGGAAGGTCTTCGTTGACGAATCCTCAACTTTCAAGAGGGCTGCCGCTGGTATCGTTCTCCAATCTCCAGAAGGTCTTGTCATCGAGAAAGACTTGACACTTCGCTTCAAAGAATCCAATAACGAAGCTGAGTATTAAGCATTGATCGCAGGACTCAGTAGCGCTAAAATCCTGGGGGCACAACAACTGGTGGTCTTCAACGACTCTCAGTTGGTGAGGAGCCAACTGAGCGGGGACTACCAAGCCCGGGACCTAAGGATGGCAGCCTACTTGGCTCGCGCAAAGCAACTCCTCTCCCAATTCCAGAAAGCTGAAGTCAAACTGGTCGGAAGAGAGTCCAACTCCCATGCTAACGCTCTTGCCAACTCGGCCTCTGTTGTAGAAGTTGGGAAGAAAAGAACTGTTGAGGTGGAAATGTTAGAAAAACCAAGTATAGAGCTCCAGCCACCTCGGCAAGTTTTATGTGCTAATCTTGGTCCGAGCTGGATGGACCTAGTCATAGCTTACCTGAGGGATGACCAACTCCCTGAAGATAGGAATGGAGCTCACAAAATCAAGCTGAAAGCAGCTCGGTTTTGGTTATCTCCAGATGGCAAACTCTATAGAAAGTCCTTCACCGGCCCTTACCTCTAGTGCGTCCACTCAAATAAAGTCGAAGATTTCCCTTATGAAATCCATGAGGGGATCTGCGGAAGCCACATCGGAGGTCGATCGCTGGCTTATTGAGCTATAAGCCAAGGTTACTAGTGGCCATACATGTTAGACCCCGACCCAGACCAATTCGATTAGTGTGCGATTAGTATGTGTTTAGTCCTAAGTGGGTTTAGTTGTCGTTGTGTTAGAAGTAATTAGTTTTAGTCTTGGACATAGCTTTGGGAATTTTGAGAACGTTTAGTACTAGTCTGACACTCAGGAAGGCCTGAGTGCACGTGTAAGCTTGGGAGGATCGTATCGATTTTCGTGTATTTGTGATCTTGATTCCAAATGGATGATTTTACTGTGTTACAACTTTTGTTTTCAGCCCATTCATGTTTGAAGCCCAAAAGCCCAAGTTCTGGCCCAAAGAGGGTAAAATTGTCTTTTATGCACAAATCTGGACAAAATTTTCGAGATCTCAAAACCATGTCAAAAATATACTTTTTGGAAACCAGATATTTCGAGGATCGTTTTATCCTTCTTCGTCGAAGTCATTTCATTTGAGACCCACAAGATCATGTTTTGGTCATTTCAAGGTTCAAGTTAATTGGGGCCCATTGTCATCACTTAAACCCCATCTCCCTCTCTTTTCATTCATTTCCCCCAATTTCTGCAACTTCCTTGACCTAAGGCTGAAAACCCCTCTTTCCTTTCCATCTTCCTCACCTTGCATGATCTAGCTAGAGATCTCCAAATAAAATTCCAAGACCATCATCTTCTTCCTCTCCTTGCAAGCTTTCTATTGGTACAAATTTCTTGGAGTTTCTTGTGGGACAAGCTCTACATTTTCCTCATCTCTCATTGTTTGTCCATTTCTAGGTAAGGGCTTCAACCCATACTTTTCATAAAGTCTTTTTAGTTCCTTAAAAATCTTGTTTTTCATGTTACAAACCCCTTTGGTAAAATGGGTTTCTTGTTTTCAAGATTGAGTGAGTTTTGTGTGGTTTTCATTGGTTTTTGTAGTTCTTTGGATTAGTGAGTGAAGTGCTTGGAGAAGTGTGAGACATCTTGGACTAAGGCAAGTAATCTCTATAGGTTCAATGTGCATGTGTATTTTGATTTCATTGTGATTTTTGGAATTTTGCATATAAACTTGTTTACAAGCTTCATGATCTTGTTTTCATTGGATTGAATGTTTGAAATGGTGAAAATGAACCCCTGCTGAGCATGAAGGTTCAAGGGATTGTATGTGGTTTAAGGATGAGAAGAAGGAGATGAATGTGTGGGAAGTTGTACAGGAGAAAGGCATTTTCTGCACTCAGCGAGCACAGGCAAAAGCTTGTTCGCTCGAGTGACCAAACCTCTGTTTGTTCTGAGCGCAGAGAGAGAGAGTTGTCCGTTCGAGCGACCTTATTGTTCGCTCGAGCGTACTGTCTCGCTCAAGCGAAGTGTCAACACCTTACAAGTTCCGCTCGAGCGAACCTGCCAGATTCAGGGAGAAGAATCATTTCATTTGTGTATTTTCTTGAAGGTTGAAAAACTAGACTATGTTAAGGGTTTTAACTTGACATTGTTTAAATGGAACTTCGAAATGCAACCCAACTTCGGGGACACCAATTTGTGTATATTCCGACATTTGGGGTCCCAATTACACAAAGGTCAATTAGTAGCCTTAACACATGCTTGTCAGATTTCGTATTTTGGATTTCCGTCTTGGTACGATAAGTACCATCGTGCACTCATTTTGAATTTCAAGCATAAGCTCGTTTTGAAGATTTGTTTCAAGAAAAAGGGGATCACTTCCTAAGCGTGTTATGCATATTAATTATGCCTTTTGCTAGTCGTGTTTGTTATGTTTGATAAATGATTTTCCTCCTTTTTATCTCGACAAGTTTGACCGTGTTTCACGTGTTTTGTGCTTCTTGAATTTAAGTGAACACCACTGAGCTTGGACTGCCCTTTCAGTTTGATCCACTGTCTGGGGGTCCTTAAACATGTGGACTGTCTGCAGATTAGTCGTGTATTTTATTACACATCGTGAGTGTCCGGTTCTACGGCCGGAAATCCCCGTATATGTGGGAATCGTGTCGTGATTATATTATGTATATCGTGCTTGTCGTGCTTGCTTGTTCTTTTCATTATATATATGATAGAGAAAGGATGGGCTCTTTGTGGATTGTAACTATTCATGATATTATACGTACTCATGCTAGTTTGTTTTAGTATCTCAACTCTGTTGTATTCTCGAAAATGTATCTTAGTCATTGTAGTATTTCAAACCAGGGATTTTTTATATGTTTTCTTATCACGTTATTTGTTTCATGTTTTCACCTAAATTGATTACCTGCCAAACCGTTGTGTTTGACCCTTGTTTGTTGGTGCCCAGGTGCAGGCGACGTTACCTTTGAGGAGGAGCGTCCGGAGGAGGCTTTTGAGCCAACCCCTGTTAGAGAGTGGCAGTCCGATGATGTCAACTAGACGTCGGGCGGGTTCTTGAGTTTCGTCATTATGTCATGGGTTTCTTTTGTTGTTCTGAGAATTGTGTTGGCCTCTGTTGGCCTCTCTTGGGTTGTAACTAAAACTTAACTTACTTTTGAGTTAGTCTCATAACTTGAATCTTGATGGGAATGCCATTTCAACTTCTTCCTTTGATACTATGTCTTGTTATTAATTGTTATAGCACTTAAAGATTTATTGGTGCTTATCTTGATATGATTTGCTACACGCTTCCGCATACTTGATCATGTGAGTCAGATTCCGCGTGTCTTTGGGAATCCTCACCGAGGGAACCTGTGGGAAAACATAAACAATCGTAAATTAAATTCATCGACACTCGTCGCGGGCCCGGGATCAGTTCTAGGGTCATGACAAGACTAGTATCAGAGCGGGACATGTTTCAGGCACTTAAAAGAAACTAGAAAGGTCTTAGGAACGTGGTAAGGATTCATGAGTTCGATAGATTCGTTGGTATAGGACCTTAGAAACCCTCATACCATGTTTATTGTGTTCTAACTTCTTGTTTTACAGCACTATGCCTCCAAGAAAAGTTCCAAACCATCATGCTTCAGGCAGTCGGCAGAATGAGTCAGAGACATCTAATACACCAACAGCTACACAGTTTCAGGAATTAATGCAAGCTATGATAGCATAACAAAGGCAGGCTAATTAAAACCAAGCAAGATTTCAAGAACAGTTAGCAAAGAAGGATGATGAAATGGCTCATGTCCAGAGGCAACTCTTGGAAGTACTTTAGAACAGGAATGTAGCTCCACCACCCGTGGGTCCGCAGATTGTTATTCAAAATAGGGATCCTGACCCTAATGCACTTTTTGAGAAGTTTAGGAAAAGGGCACCGAAGGAATTTTCGGGCAATGAGGACCCGTTAGTGGCAGACAATTGGCTAGTTAATACCGAGAAGATCTTCGATGTCTTTATGTGCACGGGAATACAGAAGGTCAACCTCATAGCTTCACTATTCTACGGGCTTGCAGATCGTTGGTGGCAAACAGTTAAGGATCCATATGCAGTGATGGCTGACGAAGAGGCGTGGGCAGCATTCAAGACACAATTTCAAGATAAATATATTCCGTCTTTATGTCAAGAGGCAGAAGGCTATTGAATTTCAGCAGCTCAAACAAGGCAGCATGACGGTGCTAGACTATGTCACCAAGTTTGAAAGATTGGCTAGATATGCTACCGAGTTGATTGACACTAAAAGGAAAAAGATAACGAAGTTTTTGGAAGGGTTGAATCCGATCATCATGAGAGATGTCATAGGAGTAGTTCCACCAGCTACATATGATGAGGCAGTCAAGCGGGCATATACGTTTGAAGATATTAACAACATGATTGTTCAGGACAGGAAGCAGCACTATCAGCAGCAGAATCAGAGGCAACAACAGAACAAGAAGCCAAGGCAAGAACAAGGTCAAGTGAAGTAGGGTTGTGGACATTGTGGCAAGAATCATGAAACACATGAATGTCGTAAGGCCATGGGTGGCTGTTTCAAATGTGGGGCTATGAACCATGCAATCAAGGACTGCCCACTACTTCAGAATCAAGGGAACAGAAACCAACAGCAGAGACAAGTAGCTCCTCAAAACCAACCTTAGCAGAATCAGGTTAGACCACCTCAGCAGCAGCAGCAGCAGGCGAGGCCACCGGCACAGAATCAGAATACTCGTCCTCCACAGCAGAACAGACAAGGCCAAGGAAGGCAGAACCAAGTACCAAATAGACTACAGATGCATGGACGTTTATATTACCTCAACCGTGCAGATGCTGAAGCTGCAGGAGACGTGGTAGAAGGTAAACTTCTTGTTTGTGAGGGTAGAAGCCCAGATTTTATTTGACCCTGGATCCACGCATTCCTTTTCATCCCCTAGTTTTGCTAAGTTGATTGATGCACCCTGTAGTGAATTGGATTACATTCTAGTAGTAACCACTCCAGTAGGGAAACAAGTTCTGTGTAGAACCCATTACCATAGTTGTACAGTTTCGTTAGGAGATGCTAATTTACCGGCCAACCTCATAGTTTTGGACATGCATGATTTTGATGTCATTTTAGGCATGGATTGGTTAGAAGCACATCATGCCACCATGGATTGTTTCTGTAAAACCATAACATTCAGATTCCAAGGACCACAGGCAGAATTGATATTTCAGGGGAACAGGAGAAAAACTCAGGCAGGGTTTATTTTAGTTTTGAAGGCAAACAGATTAGTTCATAGTGGGTGTCAGGCATTTATTGCGTTTATCACGGAGGATAAACAGTCCCAAGAGGTGGAGGATATCCCCATTGTGTGTGAATTTTCGGATGTTTTTCCAAAAGAAATTCCGGGTTTACCACCAATCAGAGAAGTTGAGTTCACAATTGAGCTCCTACCAGGGACGGCTCCGATCTCGATTGCACCATACAGGATGGCTCCAGCAGAAATGGGTGAGCTAAAGCTCCAATTGCAGGATTTGTTGAGCAAAGGTTTTATTAGGCCAAGTGTTTCACCGTGGGGAGCACCGGTGTTGTTTGTGAAAAAGAAGGATGGAAGTTTGAGAATGTGCATTGACTACAGGAAGTTGAACTATGTGATCGTGAAGAACAAGTATCCATTGCCAAGGATAGACGAATTGTTTGCTCAATTGCAAGGAGCAACCTATTTTTCCAAGATAGACTTGAGGTCAGGGTACCATCAGTTGAGAGTTAGAGACTCAGATGTTCAGAAGACAGCCTTTAGAACAAGATATGGGCACTATGAGTTCTTAGTGATGCCCTTTGGTTTGACAAATGCACCCGCAGTTTTTATGGCTCTTATGAACAAAGTCTTTGCACCCTATTTGGATCACTCCACGGTAGTATTCATTGATGATGTCCTTGTGTATTCCAAGAGTAAGAAGGAGCATGAAGAACACTTGAGGACAACGTTGCAGCTTTTGAGGGACAACTAGCTTTATGCAAAACTTAGCAAGTACGAATTCTGGTTAGAGCAAGTTGCTTTTCTAGGCCACATCATCTCCAGAGAAAGTTTAGCAGTTGATCCAGCCAAGATAGAGGCAGTTGTTAATTGGGTAACGCCAAACAGTGTAACAGAATTTAGAAGCTTTTTGGGGTTAGCAGGTTATTACAGAAGATTTATCTAAGGTTTTTCGTCGATTGCAGCCCCGTTGACAAAATTGACTAGGAAGAATGTCCCATTTGTTTGGACCAAACAGTGTGAAACGAGTTTTCAGGAGTTGAAAGGAAGGTTAACCACAACCCCAATCCTTACGTTACCCTCGAGCCACAGCGGATTTATTGTTTATACAGATGCTTCGAATGTGGGACTGGGTTGTGTATTGATGCAGGATGGCAAGGTGATTGCATATGGCTCGAGACAGTTGAAGGACCATGAGAAGAATTATGCGACTCACGACTTGGAGTTGGCAGCAGTTGTTTTCGCATTGAAGATGTGGAGACACTACCTCTACAGAGAGAAATTTGAAGTCCATTCAGATCACCGAAGTTTACAATATTTGTTCTCGCAGAAGGATTTGAATATGAGGTAGAGACGGTGGATGGAGTATATCAAAGATTATGACTTTCCAATCAAATATCATCCAGGCAAAGTGAATGTTGTAGCTAATGCATTGAGCAGAAAATCAGTGGTTATGGCCAGTTTGAGAGGAATGGGTGTCTTACAGCAGTTTGAAGAGTTGGGTGTAGAAGTGCAAACCCTGAAATTGGGTGCGATGTTAGCAAATATGGCAGTATCAGAACCCACCTTCATTCAGAAGATCAAGGAAAATCAGTTGCAAGACCCAGACTTGTCTAAGATAGTAGAAGTTATTACAGAACGTCCAGATTTCAAGATGGTGAATGGGATATTGTATTTTTGTGACCGGTTTTGTGTGCCAAATGTGGATGATTTTAAGAGTGAAATAATGAATGAAGCTCACGGCAAGAGATATTCTATGCATCCGGGTAGCACGAAGATGTACCACAATTTGAAGAATAGATTTTGGTGGAACGACATGAAGAGAGAGATAGCAGCTTTTGTGTCTCATTGTCTAACTTGTCAATTGATTAAGGCAGAGCATCAGAAGCCTCCAGGTTTGTTACAGCCTTTGGAGATTCCGGAGTGGAAATGGGAGCACATCACCATGGATTTCGTTTCCGGTTTGCCGAATACCAAGAAGGGGAATAATGCAATTTGGATTATTGTAGATCATCTGACAAAGTCGGCTCACTTCATTCCGATGAAGACAGGGAACATGATGCATATGGCACCACTTGCGAAGTTATTTGTTGATGAAATTGTTAGTTAACATGGCCAACCCGTCTCCATTACTTCAGATAGAGACAGTAGGTTTGTTTCAAACTTTTGGAAAACGTTTCGTGAGTCTATGGGTACCAAACTTCAGTTCAGCACAACTTATCATCCTCAGACAGATGGTCAGTCAGAAAGGATGATACAGACTCTCGAAGACATGTTGCGTGCTTGTGTATTGGATTTCAAGGTTCAGTGGGATGAGTGCTTACCGCTTTGTGAATTTGCTTATAACAATAGTTACCACTCTAGCATCGGTATGGCACCTTTTGAGGCACTTTATGGTAGAAGATGCAGAACTCCGGTTTGCTGGGAAGAAGTCGGTGAACGTAGTTTTCATGGACCAACGATAGTTGGAGAGACAAGTGACAAGGTCAAGCTGATTCAAGAACGTTTGAAGATCGCCCGAAGTAGGCAGAAGAGTTATGCAGATACTCGCAGAAGAGAATTGCAGTTTCAAGTGGGTGACAAAGTGTTCTTGAAGATCTCACCAGTTAGAGGGACTTTGAGATTCGGACAGAAGGACAAATTGTCTAGAAGGTTTATTGGTCCGTATGAGATTTTGAGTAAGATTGGAGATGTCGCTTATAGGCTTGCGTTACTGCCGGAACTCTCCGGGGAACACAATGTATTTCATGTTTCTATGCTCAAGAAATATGTTTCTAGTCCTTCACATATACTACAACACGAACCCTTGGAAATTCGAGAAGATGCCTCGTATGTGGAAAGGCCGATCAAGATAATTGACACCAAAGAGCAGGAATTGAGAAACCGGACTATTCACTGGGTCAAGGTACTTTGGGAAAATCACGAGCCAGAGGAAGCCACCTGGGAATTGAGAGAGCAAGTGCAGAGGAAGTATCCACAGCTTTTACCAGAGTTAATTGTTTGATTTATTTGGTGGACCAAATATCCTAAGGGGTGGAGGATGTTAGACCCCGACCCAGACCAATTCGATTAGTGTGCGATTAGTATATGTTTAGTCCTAAGTGGGTTTAGTTGTCGTTGTGTTAGAAGTAATTAGTTTTAGTCTTGGACATAGCTTTGGGAATTTTGAGAACGTTTAGTACTAGTCTAACACACTCAGGAAGGCCTGAGTGCACGTGTAAACTTGGGAGGATCGTATCGATTTCCGTGTATTTGTGATCTTGATTCCAAATGGATGATTTTACTGTGTTACAACTTTTGTTTTCAGGCCATTCATGTTTGAAGCCCAAAAGCCCAAGTTCTGGCCCAAAGAGGGTAAAATTGTCTTTTATGCACAAATCTGGACATAATTTTCGAGATCTCAAAACCATGTCAAAAATATACCTTTTGGAAACTAGATATTTAGAGGATCGTTTTATCCTTCTTCGTCGAAGTCATTCGAGACCCATAAGATCATGTTTTGGTCATTTCAAGGTTCAAGTTAATTGGGGCCCATTGTCATCACTTAAACTCCATCTCCCTCTCTTTTCTTTCATTTCCCCCAATTTCTGCAACTTCCTTGACCTAAGGCTGAAAACCCCTCTTTCCTTTCCATCTTCCTCACCTTGCATGATCTAGCTAGAGATCTCCAAATAAAATTCCAAGACCATCATCTTCTTCCTCTCCTTGCAAGCTTTCTATTGGTACAAATTTCTTGGAGTTTCTTGTGGGACAAGCTCTACATTTTCCTCATCTCTCCTTGTTTGGCCATTTCTAGGTAAGGGCTTCAACCCATACTTTTCATAAAGTCTTTTTAGTTCCTTAAAAATCTTGTTTTTCATGTTACAAACCCCTTTGGTAAAATGGGTTTCTTGTTTTCAAGATTGAGTGAGTTTTGTGTGGTTTTCATGGGTTTTTGTAGTTCTTTGGATTAGTGAGTTAAGTGCTTGGAGAAGTGTGAGACATCTTGGACTAAGGCAAGTAATCTCTATAGGTTCAATGTGCATGTGTATTTTGATTTCATTGTGAGTTTTGGAATTTTGCATATAAACTTGTTTACAAGCTTCATGATCATGTTTTCATTGGATTGAATGTTTGAAATGGTGAAAATGAACCCTTGGTGAGCATGAAGGCTCAAGGGATTGTATGTGGTTTAAGGATGAGAAGAAGGAGATGAATGTGTGGGAAGTTGTACAAGAGAAAGGCATTTTCTGCACTAAGCGAGCACAGGCAGAAGCTTGTCCGCTCGAGCGAC
The DNA here is from genome assembly GCA_038049695.1 of Cinnamomum chago. Classification (NCBI taxonomy): domain Eukaryota; kingdom Viridiplantae; phylum Streptophyta; class Magnoliopsida; order Laurales; family Lauraceae; genus Cinnamomum; species Cinnamomum chago. Next base: position 49,826,667 of record CP142454.1, on the reverse strand, counting down.
CATTGTCAGATTAGTAGCCTTAACACATGCTTGTCAGATTCCGTATTTTGAATTTCCGTCTTGGTACGATAAGTACCATCGTGCACTCGTTTTGAATTTCAAGCATAAGCTCGTTTTGAAGATTTGTTTCAAGAAAAAGGGGATCACTTCCTAAGCGTGTTATGCATATTAATTATGCCTTTTGCTAGTCGTGTTTGTTATGTTTGATAAGTGATTTTCCTCCTTTTTATCTCGACATGTTTGACTGTGTTTCACGTGTTTTGTGCATCTTGAATTTAAGTGAACACCACTGAGCTTGGACTGCCCTTTCAGTTTGATCCACTGTCTGGGGGTCCTTAAACATGTGGACTGTCTGCAGACTAGTCGTGTATTTTATTACACATCGTGCGTGTCCGGTTCCGCGGCCGGAAATCCCCGTATATGTGGGAATCGTGTCGTGATTATATTATGTATATCGTGCTTGTCGTGCGTGCTTGCTCTTTTCATTATATATATGATAGAGAAAGGATGGGCTCTTTGTGGATTGTAACTATTCATGATATTATACGTACTCATGCTAGTTTGTTTTAGTATCTCAACTCTGTTGTATTCTCGAAAATGTATCTCAGTCATTGTAGTATTTCAAACCAGGGATTTTTTTATATGTTTTCTTATCACGTTATTTGTTTCATGTTTTCACCTAAATTGATTACCTGCCAAACCGTTGTGTGTGACCCTTGTTTGTTGGTGCCCAGGTGCAGGCGACGTTACCTTTGAGGAGGAGCGTCCGGAGGAGGCTTTTGAGCCAACCCCTGTTAGAGAGTGGCAGCCCGATGATGTCAACTAGACGTCGAGCGGGTTCTTGAGTTTCGTCATTATGTCATGGGTTTCTTTTGTTGTTCTGAGAATTGTATTGGCCTCTGTTGGCCTCTCTTGGGTTGTAACTAAAACTTAACTTACTTTTGAGTTAGTCTCATAACTTGAATCTTGATGGAAATGCCATTTCAACTTCTTCCTTTGATACTATGTCTTGTTATTAATTGTTATAGCACTTAAAGATTTATTGGTGCTTATCTTGATATGATTTGCTACACGTTTCCGCATACTTGATCATGTGAGTGAGATTCCGCGTGTCTTTGGGAATCGTCACCGCGGGAACCTGTGGGTAAACATAAACAGTCGTAAATTAAATTCATCGACACTCGTCGCGGGCCCGGGATCCGTTCCGGGGTTGTGACAATACATGCAAAAAGACACTCGGCTCTATGCTAGGAAGCGTGAAAAATGTCAAAAGTTCTCTCATTCTCTCCACCAGCTAGCACAAGACCCATGGCCCTTCGCTCAATGAGGCCTCGACATCGTTGGACCACTCCACCAAGCTCTAGGGAATAAGAGGTGGCTAATAGTAGCTACAGATTATTTCACTAAATGGATAGAAGTAGAAGTGTTGTCTTCCATCACTGAGCACGACACAAAGAACTTCGTATGGAAGAATATCATCACGAGATTTGGAGTGCCGCGAGCCCTGGTCTTGGACAACATGACGCAATTTTACTCCAATTTTTCAAGAACTTCTGCTATGAGCTCGGCATCAGAAACTATTACTCAACTCTGGCGTATCCACAGAGCAACAGTTAGGCGGAAATCTCAAATAAGGTGGTACTCAATGGGCTCAAGAAAAGACTCGACCAAGCCAAGGGTGTTGGCATATAAAAAAAAAATCTGGCCAAAGTTCTATTCTATGTGAACTCAGTCCGGGTCATGGTCAAATAGGCTCGAACACAATAATACATGTGAGCCCGCTTACGCACAAATTGGACCCAAATCCTATTGACAAGAAAAATTATCATGGCTTCACCTATGAGCCGTGAGAATATATCCAGATGAAGTAAATCCGTGTTAAAAAATTAATATTTGTAGCCAATTTTTTATAAGCAATGTCATTAGGTGAATTGGTTAATTGTTCTTGTAATATGTGAAATGTTGGGTGTTCGAATCCCTACATAAGCTATTTTTTATTCCTCAAAATTCAAATGCGGGCCCCACAAAATGATCTAGGCCATTTGACCCACTCAAACATTTAAAAGAGATCGTTGTGGGAAGTTTTGAAAACTCCCCATCCATTCTCACGATCTCATCATGTTTGGAAGTTACATAACTTCTCAAACAGAGGAAATAAAAGGAGAAGTAAAGAGAGAAAGGGGAGTTGGTTTTGGGCTAGCTGAGAGAGGAGAAGAACAAAAAGAAAGAGAAGAGAAAGAGAGAAGAGAAGAAAATAAAAAGAAGGTAATGAAGCTTCTATTTTTTTTTTATCTTCTCTATCATATCCCCACTCCATCTTCCCATCTCATCTTTTCCATGCATGTCATCTATTTCATCTTCCCCACTACCATATATTGGAGATTCAGAGCCCTCTTTGGAGAGATTCTGCCCTCCAGCCACCACATCACCTCCATTCCATCTCCATCATTTCATCTTCCTCGTCTCATCTTCGTCATTTCATCATCCTCATATGCTGCAACTTTCCTCTCATTAAAATGGAGATTCGGATCCTTAAAGAAGGTTTCCGCCCTCCTACCAAATGGGTACCCACTCCATCTTCATCTTTCCCACCACTTCATTTCCATTAAAATGGAGACTCGGAGCTTTACTTAAAAAGGTCTCCGCCCTCCACCAAACTCCCATGTGTAATGCAACATGGCCACCATTAAAATGGAGATTCAAAGCCTCTTTTAAAGAGGAATCCACCCTCCACTCAAATGAAGATTCAGGTTCTTATGTTAAGAGGATTTGGTCTTCAAACTTTTTTTCATCAACAACTGATTATCAAGGTCTCAAATGATTACAGATGTTTTGAAAAACTCCTTTTTAGAAATTTAACTCATATGTGATATGGAAGGTTTCAAAGTCATCCAATTCAGTTAATGAATGGGATGCAACCAGGGAAAAATCTCAAGATAAAGTGTTCTCCAAATGGTGGCTGTAATACAATATGAATGATGTGTTTGAAATAACTGAAACTGAGCATGAAACATGTGGAAAGAACATATAAAACACATGGATTTCTGCCACCCAACTACTATGTGTCTTCCTTGAGGCATGAGATGATTTAAACATGCTAAATCTATCAAAGTAGTATGTTATCTATAAAAAAAAATACTCATTGAATCTCCATGATGGGGCCAAACAACAGGTGGTGGAGGCCAAAATGCTACATTTTAAGTGGGAAATTCTTGAAAAGGGCTGAATATAACAAACTTCAAATGCAAGAAAAAAAAAAAAAAAAAAAAAGATTAGATCCAGCGTTAGTATGATCAGCCTAGAGCATATTTGCAAATGGTTTGAAAAACAACATGGATCCGCCCAAACAAACAGGCAGAGTTTTCAAAACTCAAACAACCTAAGTGGTGGATATAAATGGGTTCAAGAATTGGCTCAAACAAAGACTGAAAAATGGCCTACATGTATGTTGCAAATGGGTTGAAAATCAACCTGATAGCAACTATAAGAATCCTGATAAACGAATGACTTGGATCCTCACATCCGTACAACCAGAACAATAAACATGAATGGGCTAAAACTTGACCCAAACTGGCTTCTATAAATGTGGCCAAAATTCTGAGTCTAACTAAGGTCAGAATATTAGATATAATTCAAGCCAAAATTATATATTCAAGTCTGGCAAGAACCAGTCTAGACGTATAATTCTAAATCAGGCTAAATTTATGGCTAAAAAACAAGAGGCCAAAATTAGGCCAGAATGCAGTCTAAATCAAGTCAGGTTTTGGGTTTTAATTAGACAAGAATATTGGGTTTAATCCAAGATAAGTTTTGGACCTAACTCAGGCCATAATTCTAAACCAGACCAAACTATTGGGTCAAAATTGGGCTAGAATTATAGACAAAAAATCAGCCCAAATAAAGACTTAAAGTTGGTTAAATTAGATGTCATGAAATCACTTAGGGGCTGAAAGTAGACTGAAAACTCAGTCTAAATGATGGTTCTGAGTGGGTCAAAAGATAGCCCAGTCAGTGACTGGGATTAGGTTGAGTCAAACCCAAATACATACTGAATTAGGCTATATTTCAGCCCAAATAGTGACTGAAATTGGGTTGGATCATGGCCCAAACAATGGCCAGAATTGGACTGATTGATTATATTAATAGTGACTGTAAAATGCGTATCAACAAGTCACTACATTAGTCCATATCTAGTTAGAAAATAAACCTAAGTACCATTTCCAAAGAGATCATGCATAGGCCATAATGGGCTCTAAAAAAATGCATAAAACTATTTTACAGAGTGGACCATGGTTTGAACCCATTTCAAATAAGAATCTAGTTCATGAAATGAACCCATATATGAACATATATATTTTATGGAATTACCTAATGTTGGGCTATATATATGGTTTACAGATTCCTTTCAAATATGGGTTTGACATGTGGGCCATTTGCTCAAGGCTTGACATGTGGGCTTCGAGCCTGATATATGTGAGTTAGTTATAAGCATGCATATGGGCTGCTACGGGCCATTTATGTGACCAATTGACATGTGGCCTATAATTTTATAAGCCTAACACATGCACTGCTATATGTTTAACAGTGGGTTAAAATGTGGTTATGAGCCCAACGTACATATGGATCGCTATGGATCATCAATCCAATGATGGGAAATCTACTAAAGAGATATAAAAGATAATATGTCATAATGTAAATTAGCCATTTATAGAGTTCATTTTGTTTGTCTTGTAAAGAAAGAAGCAGGTCAAGGACCAGAAGCAAGTTCCTTCTCGGATTAGGACATTGTATTTTTGGTTTTGAGCATTGTAATCCACCCCAAAAATAAATAGGAGATTTTCTTGTAATATTGATTCAATGATATTCAAATGCAAGAATTTGTCTCCGTTTTTATTCATACAAAGGGGAGATGCATAGAGGAATGGTCGTGCTGTCGCCGGCACCCAAATATAATAAAACCTTTACTCCTGAAAATATATGTAGTAGTGTGAGTAAGGATCGTTCCCACGGAGAGTGTTTAGTCAAATTTTATGCTATGTGATCAAAGATGGGGGTTTTGATTATACTGAATAAATAAATAAATAAATAAATAAAAGCAAATAAATGGCAACAAAGTAACGAGTTCAATCAAGTGAGAAAGCATTGGTCAAAGTTAACATCCACCATCGGAAATTCAAAACTGATCATTGATGCAAAAATAAATCAATTAACACTTTGAATATTAATCGTTGGAATTAAATTCCTACCTCCTTAATTAGTTAATTAGAAAACACGCGCTTTCGAGGACTGTCATGTTCCCATGCACAACTTGCTGGAACTCCACTACCTTTTGCCTCTTAATGTTAGTGGGTACATATTTGTCATAAAACTGTCGCTTGAAACTAGCCCAAGCCATTGGATCTGCCATGGTTCTGTACTCATCTCTAACTGTCTTCCAGCATATGTCTGCTGAACCGGTAAAGAGAGATGTTGTAAGTTTCACTCGCTCTCCTCCGGTGCATTGGAAGACTTCGAAGATGTTCTCTGTATGCTCTAACCAGTCATCTGCAGCTAATGGATCTGTTGTTCCAAGAAACTCTTTCAGAGCTCTGTTTCTAAACCATTCAAACACCGCGTTCGGGTCATGCTGCCTTTGATTGATGACAATTGCGGGTTGGGCTTGAACCGGTTCGGGCCTTCTTTGCAATACTTCTAGTAATTGCCTCTGCATCTCTGCCAATTCCCTGGCATGGTCTTCATCTTTCTTAAGCATCTGCTCTTACAATCTAGCTTGGTTTTCATTTGCCTGACGTTGTTGGTCAAGCATATTTGCATCATCTGTTGGAATTGATTCTGCATGGTTATCAACAAAATCTTCCTCAACTGGCCCTGTATGATCACTGTTACTTGCGGTAGGATTGTCATTTATCGGTCTCTTACGAGGTAGCATAATGCTGCAAAATAAGATGTTAGCACAGAATAATCAAATAAAGGTTCACACATTGCTCACACGATACTGGCTAACGAAAAGTCTAACGAATCCTTACCGCGTCCTTAAAATTTCTAGTTTCTTTTAATTTCTTGAAATGCATCTCGCTCTGATACCAGTCTGTCGCCACCCCGGACTGTTAGTTTTATGGTCTCAATACCAGTATATGATGAATAAATTGATTAATTTCTTTATTTATCAATGTATATTATTGCTTTCCTTTCATGAGATGAATGGTGTTTTATTACTTGTTTGCACATAACTAATACGAATGACATAATGGTTCATGAGATGAACCGGAGTCCACAAGTATACTAGATGCAATACATGTGTATGGATGAGATCCACATACAGGAGACATGTATTGCAAATCTTATACTCAAATATCTTCACAACCAGTGATGAGATTGGACATCTCATCTGACAAGGTTGCAGCACCTTGATCACTATGAGATAGTGTGATTTGTCTCGATCATCGGAATGTAAGATTCCGGATCATGGTGCTGGTACATTGGATGTATTGAAGGACCATGAGAAGCACCTTATATATACACTGTCTTTATTTTAAGGTTTGCTCTCATAATTCCCTAGCAATAGGCTCATGATCCTGAGACATTAATGAACTCAAGTTTCTATCTATGCATTTGCTTTGAGTCACCAATGAGTGAGGCCAATTGTAGGTCAACACCTCAGTGATTTGGGTACGTGGTAGTAGAGCTGTGGGAACATTCAATGGTCAAGATGGAATCTATCTTTAATATCCCCTTGTGCCAATTAATGGATTTATCATTGGTAAGTGCGCACTCATTCCAATTAAGAGTTAATTGGATCGGTACCAAATGATCATTATAATTGATTGGGGCTCAAGGATAATAAGATATGGATCTAATTTGGTGGACAGGTCCAATTGATCCATGGATATAGATGGAGGGGCCTACTTGTGGTAATGTGGAAGTTTAGGGTCTTCATTGTAATTTATTCCTAAGACTGGAGTGCAATTGCATTTATATAGTGGAGTTATTTGCAATTAACTGTGGGCCCGGATTACACATGAGATGTGGGGTCACGTGTCCCAGTTGGAGCCAACTTTCTAAGGAATCCCTAGTGGTCCCCACACTAGCCCAAGATATTAGAAAGATACTAATTATAGTAGAACTCTAAAAGGAAATAGAAAGTTACTATTTCTATTTGAAGTGAGACTTCTAATAGTGGTAATAGTAAGTTACTAATTATTAATGGAAGTAAGACTTCTATTTTAATTAGTAAAAGAGGAAGTTACTATTCATATTTGAAGTAAGACTACTAATTGTGATTTGTAAGCAACTAATTGTTATGGAAGTAAGACTTCTATTTCAATTAGAAAGAGGAGGTGGTTAAGTGCTATAAAAGGAGATAGGGAGGAGGCTTGGACGTCCTCTATGCTAATCCCACCAAGGGATTCACACCCATAATTACTCTTCCTCTCTTTGTGCAAGTGGTTGCACATCTTCTCCCTCTTCTAGTTCTCTTCGAGTTTCCTTTAGGGTTTTTTCCTTGGAGATTCCACTATCTTCTTGAGAAAAGAGAATCTGATACGGGTCATAGCGTGGAAGATCAAAAGGTGTTGGAGATTCTAGTTTGATTAGTGAAGGTGTTCATCATCAAAGAAAGCGTTCAACTTCTCCATTAGAGCACTACATAGCTCCAAAGGTATAATCTACATCCTTGTATGTTGTAGATTTCGTGGTTGCATGTTTAGATGCTATTTTCTATCTTCTAGATAGGTTGTGTTGCTGTACATGGTTTATGAGTTTAAGGGATTGCATCCTGGATTGGGTTTATTGCCTTCTAGATAATTGATCCCTGCATCAAGTGGGTCAAAAGTTTTTGAAACCTGTCTGGAAGGCCCACCTATATTCCAACACGGATAGGGTTACCTGTTGGAAGTAGGGGGGCCTCATGGATAGGTTTTCAAAACTTTTTGACCCACTTGACTCAGGGATCAACTATCCAGAAGGCTATAAAACCTAATCCAGGATCCATGTCCTCAATCTCAGCCATCATGATCAGTAAATAAACCTATCAAGAAGATAGTACAGCAGCCAACAAGCATCCATAAAAAATCTACAACATGCAAGGAACTAGATTATACCTTTAGAGCTTGGTTGTGCTCTTATGGAGAAGTTACGTCTTTCTTTGATGATGAAACTCTTTCACGCATCAAACAAGAATCTCCAAGACCTGTTGATCTTCCACGCTATGACCCTCTAATCAGAGATCTTTTCTCAAGAAGATGGGTGGGGATCTCCAAGAGAAAACCCTACTAGAAACTCCAAGGAACTAGAAAAGAAGTAGAAGAGAGAGAAGAGGAGAAAATTGTGCAACACTTGCACAAATAAAGAGGGTTGTAGGTGAATCAATGTGTGTTGGTCGTCCAAGGGGATGCATCCCTTATTTATAGCCCTAAAACAATCTCCTCTCTACCTCTCTTACTAATTGAATCAGAAGTCTCACTTCCACACTAATTAGTAGCTTACTATTACCACTATTAGAAGTCTCACTTCAAATAAAAATATTAACTTTCTAATTCCTTCCTTTTGGAGTTCAAGTAGGATTAGTATCTAATAACTTGGGCTAGCGTAGGGACCAGTAGGGATTCCTTATAAAGTTGGCTCCAACTGGGACATTGCGACCCCACATCTCATGTGCAATTCGGGCCCACAGTGAATTTTAAATAATACAACTATATAAATGCAATTGCACTCCAGTCCTAGGAATAAAAAACAATGAAGACCCTAAACTTCCACAGTACCACAAGTAGGCCCCTCCATCATTATCCATGGATCAATTGGAATAAATTTGTCCCATCCAATCTTAGATCCACATCTTATTATCCTTGAGCCCCAATTAATCACAGTGATCATCAGTACCATCAAATTAACTATTAATCGAGATGGGTGCATACTTACTAATAACAAATCCATTAATTGGCACAAGGGGATAATCTAGATAGATTCCATCTTGATCATTGCATGTTCCCACAGTCCTACTACCACGTACCCAAGACACCGAGGTGTTGACCTACAGTTGGCCTCACTCAATGGTGACTAAAAGCAAATGAATAGATAGAAACTTGAGTTCATCAATGTCTCAGGATTGAGAGCCTATTCCTAGGGAATTATGAGAGCAGACCTTTAAATCGAGACAATATTCATAGGGTGCTTCTCATGGTCTTTCAATACATCCAATGTACCAAAACTATGATCCAGAATCTTACATTCTGATGATCGAGACAGATCACACTATCTCATAGTGATCAAAGTGCTGCAACCTTATCAAATGAGATGCCCAGTCTCATCACTGGTTGTGAAGATATTTTTAAGTATAAGATTTTTGACACATGTCTCCTGTATGTGGATCTCATCCATATACATATATCACATCTAATATACTAATGGGACCCGATTCATCTCATGAACCATCATGTCATATGTATTGGTTATGTGCATTAAGTAATAAAACACCATTCATCTCATGAAAGGAAAGCATGATTCTATTGATAAATAAAGAAATTAATCAATTTATTACATCAACTGATGGATTGAGACCACACAATCTAACATTATCGACCTAATCCGGGATTGAGACTAAGTAATGTGATGAGGTGTGGTGATAAGATGCACACATTTATTTAATTTCCCACAGGTGTCTGCAGTGAGGATATCACATCCATGTAACATTTGTTTAAGTGCGGAAGCGTGTAGCAAATCAAATTGGTAATTCATATTGAAAACCACAAGACTGATAACATATGCATATAACTTGATGTCAGAGTGAGCAATGATCATTAGCATTCCCCAAAAGTAATTGCTAAAGTTTATATAAAAGATCATTTAATTAAACATCCCAAAAATAAATGCCAACAAAGGCCATTACAATTCAAAATAATCCCTCAAAAGAATGAGTTAGATATTTCCCAAAATGTTACTTCTCTCGTGGCAACCGAATGTCTAAACGACATCATCCGCATGCCACTCAACTAAACGTTGCGGTTCACCAACAGCCTCCTCAGGCTCCGTCTCGGGATAAACAACGTCTGTACCTGAGTATCAAAGAAAAGGATCAGACACGACGGTCTGGCAGGCGGGTGAAAAGACATAACAATATATAACAAATGAAATACGTTGGAAAACATTAAACCTGTTTAAAAAATAAGTTCCATCAAAGAGAATGATCATTTATTGGAAAAAAAATATGCAGTGTAAAACATGCAAGGTATCCAAGAAATCGGGAAACAAGCAAAATGGCAATCACATAAAGCTAAGTCCTCTATCACCGAAGTGTCGAGAGCATATCGGGGCGTTGATCTCAGTCACATGAGGTGAAGAGATTCAATGAAACATATATATATATATATATATATACAATATAAAAGTATCGGGACGGGACCACGGTAGCGAGCTGGGTATCGGGATGGGACCATGGTAATAAACCGAGCATCTGAATCCAAACTGCAGCTGACGAGACAGGAGGGGGATCTCCAAGTTGGTGGATCAAACCGACAAGGTCATCTAAGCTTAGTGATACCAAGTCATAGGTCATATGTGAGAAATCGGGATATGTATAAAATACATATGATGCAATTGTATAAACGGGCGGGACAGGAGTGCTCGAAGGCACAAATATCACTTTGTTTCGGGTAGTTCATGATGGGCTAGCAAAGTGTCAAAATACAGTTTCAGTGTTTTAGGGATTACACATCACATAGTATAAATCTCGGGAAGCGTACGTTACAAATTCGGGAACAATAGAACATCATTGGATTTCATTCACACGAGGTGCGGAGAAACAACAAAATATATACATATACATATACATATAATATACGGGACATGACCACGGTAGCAAGCCGGGCATCGGGGGCCACGGTAGCAATCTGGGGTATTGGGACAAGACCATGGTAATAACCGGGTAGCGGGATCCAAACTGCAGCTGGCGGGACAAGAGGGGGATCTCCGAGTCGGTGGATCAGACCAACAAGGTTATCCAAGCTTAGTGGGGCCGACTCATAGGTCAAATGACACAATCAAAACATGTACAAAAATACATCAAGTACAAGTACATCAACAAGCGGGACGGGGTGCTCAAGGCACAAGTATCGTTTCAAATCGGGCAATATATAACCGGACTAGCAAAATGCTAAAACACTATTTCAATACTTTCGGGAATGATAAATCATAATGCAACTTTCGAAATCTCAAGACAAGTATTGGGGTTCGAAAATAGTTCAAGGTGAATAAGGGTCTCGTATGTCGATTCCAACAAAGACTTGGTACTTTTTGAATTTGAAGACATTCTGGGCTCCTTACACACTTTGGTGAAATCTAAACTTCAATGAATCTTTGTGACATGGTTTCCTTTTCAAACGGGCTTCATACATATCTCCAGGTGAACGGTCCCCATCATTCTCTAAAAGGGTTCACAAATGATTGGGACAAAAACCCTTTTCATTTCAAAATTCCTGGGTGTCGGTCACCTGGCGGTTAGTTGCTGATGGGTTTAGAGGTTAGCCGCTGGCTGACCACGAGGCTGGCCGTGGATTTTCCAACCTAGATACAGAACACTGAAAATGTAGCCAAAATGAGCTCGGTAAGCTAGCGGTTAGCCGATGATGGGTTCGGTGGTTAGCCGCTGGCTAACATGGGGCTGACCGCGTATTCAGGAAGAAAATGGTGCTTTCTGGAATTGTAACCATGATGGCTCGATTAGCTAGCAATTAGTCGTCGATGAGTTCGGCAGTTAACCGCTGGCTGACCGCACCTTCAGAAGATAAAAAGGCTCTCTAGATTTGTAACCGCGACGGTTCGGTTGGCTGGCGGGTAGCCGCCTGGTGAGCAGGTGACCGTCAACTGACCGCCAGGTGCGGGAAACTCCTACTATGTTCAGATTTGAGCTCCTTTCCTCCTCAAAACCACTCTTCTCACTTCCCATTCATTTCCTGTAATAAATTGAGCTAAAAGCTTCTCCAATACATCTTTCAATACTGCTCCAAAACTCCAATAAGTGTTCATTCCATCACCTCCTTCTTAACCACAACAACCACAAAAGAGAAGAGAATCCAAATCACAAGTACTCATTTAAGATATATCCCAAAAGACAATAAGGTCTATAAACAAACATATTTCCAAAACATTCAATGAGCTAGCAAGGTTCACTCAAGAGCATATATTTCAAAAATCAATGCAAGTCAATAAATATGAATAGAAATAACAAATCAACCACATTTCTCATGAAAACCATACAAAGCTCAAATAATGATTCATCCACTTGCCTTAGGTCTCTAACAAGCAAATCAAGCTCTAATCACCTCTCCAAGCTATGAACCAAAATCCCCAAGACAAACCCTAAATGGGTCAAAACAAGAAATAGAAAGTGAAATCTTACAATAATGAAAATGGAACCTCTTCAAAGTCAAAGGAACACAAATCTAAGAGATGGGGAGGGCTGCTTACTTGTAGGTTCTCCAAATGAGCAAGAGTAGTTCAATGAAGATCTTGGAATGGGAGGTTTTCTCTCAAAATGGTATTAATAGGAAGCTATGGTGATGAGGAAGAAGACGATGACAAGCATTTCTTCAATGGCAAGGGTTTGGTGGTGGATTGGGAGATGGAAGAGCAAGAAGAAAAGGGAAAAACCCTAGGTTAATTGTTCTTGTGCTGGAAAAGGGAAAAGGGAGGGAGAAATTCTCTTTTTATAGAAAAGTGGAGTTGGGTCCCACCACTAGAAATCTCATTGGGGTGAAATCATGTTTATCGAGGCTTTGAACGAATTCGACGAAGAAGAGAAAAATGATCGTCGAAATATCTAGTTTCCAAAAAGTATATGTTTCATGGGTTTCGGAAATATCAAATTTTAGGCACAGATTTAGTGCACAATGACTGTTTTGCCCTCAATACTAGGAAAGTTGGATTTCAGGATCTCGAACGGGCACGGGATCAACATAAAAGTTGCAAGGATCAATGAGACAAGTAAAATGGGATTAAAACAATAAATGCGAGAATCTCAGATAATCCCCAAAGTAAACACAAAGTCATAAAAGGAACCCCCAAAGGGCCCCACTAGTCACAAAGGCACTCAAAATTCTTCAAAGCTATAACTGAAGCTATTCTATTCCCTAATAAACCAAAATCTACCAATCACACTTAGAACTAAAACACAACTTAATTAACACTAAGTGAGGTCACTCGGGACGGGGTCTTACATCCTCCACCCCTTAGGGCATTTGGTCCACCAAATGAAACATAAACTCACCTCAGGTAGCAGATGTGGATACTTCTTCTGCACTTGATCTCGCAATTCCCACATTACTTCTTTCGGTCCATGATTCTCCCAAAGTACTTTCACCCATTGAATAGTTGGAGTCCTTAACTCTTGTTCCTTTGTATCAATGATCTGAATGGGCTTCTCAACATATATAGCTTCCTCTCGAATTTCCAAAGGCTCATGCTGGAGTACATGTGAGAGGATCGGGGTCCGTACTTCTCTAACATAGACACATGAAAGACATTGTGTACACTGGATAGCTCGGGTGGTAAGTGTAAGACCCCGACCCGAGTGAACTCGACTAGTACTAATTAAGTCGTGTGTTAATTCTAAGCTTGATTAGTAATTTTGGCTAAGTTGGGTTTGGAATAGCTTTTGATATAGTTTTGGGGAATTTTGATTGTTTGTGCTTAGTGGGGCCCTTTGGGGGTTCCTTCTTTATGACCTTGTATGCGCTTGAGGATTTATCGTAGTTTTTGCATTCATTGTTTTAATCCCGTTTTAATTGTATTGATAATCCCTACAACTTTCATGTTGATCCCGTACCCGTTCGAGACCCCGAAACGTGATTTGATAGCCTTGAGGGCAAAACAGTCATTATACACTAAATCTGTACCCAAAACTTGATATTCCCGAAACCCGCGAAACATATACTTTTTGGAAACTAGATATTTTGACGAGTACTTTTCTCTTCTTCGTCGAATTCATTAGAAGCCCCAAAAGCCAAGATTTCAGCCCTTGAATGTCTTAAGTAGTGGGACCCATCTCCATTGCTTATATAAGGAGACCCATCTTCCTCATTTTTCCTTTTTCCAGCACAAGAAGAGAGTCTAGGGTTTGTTAGCAACTTTTCTTCTTCTTCTTGCTCTCTCCACCTCAACCTCCTACTAATCTTGCACCAACATCATATTGGAGGTCATCATTCTCTTCCTCATCACCATAGCTCTCTATTGATACCATTGGTGAAGAAAACCCTCAATTCCAAGATCTTCATTGAGCTTACTCTTGCCAATAGAGGACCTTACAAGTAAGTAATCCTTCACATCTTCTAGATTTGTGTTCTTCTAGTCCTAGAGAAGCTTCATCTCCATTATTGTGAGTTCTATCTTCTTCATTCATTGTTTGACCCATTTTATGGTTTGTTTTTGGGGATTTTGTTCATAGTTTGAATCTTTGGCTTGGAAGAGTATAAAAGCTTGATTTGCTTATTAGAAGACCAAAAGGCAAGTGGATGATTTCATTTTTATAAGCTTTCAATGATTTTGGTATTTTCCACTCATGCCTATTTATTGCATTGGTTTGGAAATAAATGTTCATGATAGAGTTTGGTAGTGCATTTATGACTCATAAGTGTATTGGTGAATGGCATTTAATTTCCTCTTGTTTTGTCCTAAATGTACTCGATGGTGAAATGTTTCCTTCTTTCTTTATTTGTATTGGATTTGATGTTAAGGGAGGAGGTGATGGAATGAACCCATATTGGAGTTGTTGAGAAATGTAGATAGTGCATTGGAGGAGCTTTTAGCTCAGTTTTATGGCAAGGATTAAGTGGAAGTGAGGAGAGTGGTTTTGAGGAGGAAAATGGCTCAAATCTAAACACAGTGAGAGTTTCCCGCGCCTGGCGGTCAGCCAGCGGTCACCTGGAGGCTAGCCGTCTGGTGACTGGCGGCTAACCGCCAGCTAACCGAACAGTCGCGGTTACTTTTCCAGAGAGCGCCATTTTTTCCACCTGAAAACTCAGTCAGCGCTAATCGCCGAACCCATCGGCAGCTAACCACCAGCCAACCGACCCATTCGGTTACTTTTCCAGAGAGCAACATTTCCACCTGAAAATATGTTCAGCCTCACGGTCAGCTAGCGGCTAACCGCTGAACATATCAGCGGCTAACTGCCAGCCAACCGAACCATTTCGGTTACAATTCCTGTAACTTGTTTTTATGTCAGGCCAACTGCGGTCAGCCAGCGGCTAACCGCCGAATCCAACGACGGCTAACCGCCATTTGACCGCAAGGTAACCGAAATTACCCGGACAACCATTCCGGAGAGCTCCTCGCACGAGCGAACTCTCCGGTTCGCTCGAGCGCTGAGCTTTGTCGGTCAAAGGAGAGTCACTAGGCATTGTATGAGGCTATTCGAGGAAGAAACCATATTACGAAGATGTCATTCGAAGTTTTGAAAATTCAAAGTGTATAAGGAGCCCGGAATGTCCCCAAACTCAAAGAGTACCAAGTTTTATATATATTGACATACGGGATCCCTATTCACCTCGAACTAGTTTTGAACCCCGATACTTGTCCTGAGATTTCAAAAGCTCTATAGTATTTCATTGCTCCCGAGATTTATACTACATGCCTTGTTTTCCCGAAAGTATTAAATTACACTTGAAATAGTTACTTGTCTTGAAGTGCATTGCACCACATGAAACGACAGTGTGCCCTTGAGCACCCCCGTCTTGCCCGTTTATTTATTTTACTTGATTTACTTGCATATGTCTCGAATTGTTATTTGACCTATTAGTTGGCACCACTAAGCTTGGATAACCCTGTTGGTCTGATCCACTGACTTGGAGATCTCCCTCTTGTCCCGCCAGCTGTAGTTTGGATCCCGCTACCCGGTTATTACCGTGGTCTTGTCCCGATGCCGCAGATTGCTACTGTGGTTCCCGATGCCCAGCTCGTTACCGTGGTCATGTATAGTATATGTATATGTATTATGAGATCCATTGTTTCTCATCACCTCGAGTGACTGAGATCCGTGCCTAGTTATTGTTCTATCGCTTTAGTGATAGAGGACTTAGCTTCGTGTGGTTGCCATCTTGCTTGTTTCCCGTTTCCTTGGTTACCTTACATGTTTTATAATGCACACTCGTATTTGAATAAATGTTTTATCTCGTTTATAGAAATTGTTATTTAAACAGGTTCAAATGCTTTTGAAGGTAAATTCATTTATTATCATACTGTCATCGTATTTTACCCATTTTCGAAACCGTCGTGTTTGACCCACTCTTTGGTACTCAGGTCCCGTCGTCGGTTATCCCGAGGAGGAGCACGAGGAGGCGGTCAGTGAACCGCAGCAGTTAGTTGAGTGGCGTGCTGATGATGTCATGTAGACATTAGATTGCTAGACAAAGATAACATTTTGGGAGAACTTTTAACCATTCTTTTGGGGATTGGTATTTTGTTCATATTGGCCTTGTTGGCCTCTATTTTTGGGAATGTAACTAAATGATCTTTTGTTTAAACTTTAACCTTACTTTTGGGTAACATGCTAATGATCATTGCTCATTCTGATACAGTACTATACTTGTGTTATCATCTTTATGATTGGAGATGGATTGAATATTTGATTTGCTACACGCTTCCGCACTTAATAGAAATGTTCTTATATGGTTGTAATATCCTCACTGCGGACACCTGTGGGAAATTAAATAAGTGTGTGCACCTTATTGACACACTATACATATTAACCATTCAATCACCGCACCATCATCATCATTATTAGTCCCGATCCCGAATTTCCCGGTCCGGGGTCGCGACAGTAAGGTTAATCTATAAGCCACATCACTGACCTTACTCACAATGTCGTACAGTCCAATGTATCTTCATGATAGCTTGCCTTCTGTCCAAATCTCAATGTTCCTCTCGTAGGTGACACTTTCAGGAAAACCTTGTCTCCTTTTTTGAACTGTAAGTCCCTTCTATGAGAGTCTACATAGCTCTTCTGTCTACTCTGGGCTACTTTCAGACGTACTTGGATTAGGTTGACTGTCACTGGTCTCAGTCACTATGGTTGGTCCTTGGAAACTGTGAATTTCGACCTCTTCCCAACATACAGGTGTCCTACACCTTCTGCCATACAATGCCTCGAAAGGCGCCATTCCAATGCTCGAGTTGTAACTGTTGTTGTAAGCAAACTCACACAATGGTAGAGTCTCATCCCATTGAGTCTTGAAATCTAACACACAAGCATGGAGCATATCCTCAAGAGTTTGAATAGTCCTCTCTGACTGGCCATCTGTCTGTGGGTGATAAGCCGTGCTGAATTGTAATTTCGTACCCATTGACTCATGTAGTGTCTTCCAGAACCTCGAGACGAATCTGCTGTCTTTGTCAGATGTGATAGAAAATGGCTGTCCATGTCGACTGACAATCTCGTTGACAAATAACTCTACCTAAGGTAGCATATGCATCTTCTTCCCTGTCCTCATAGGAATGAAATGAGCTCACTTGGTGAGACGGTCCACAATGACCCATATCGCATCGTTGCCTTTGCTGGTCCTCGGTAGTCCCAAAATAAAATCCATGGTAATGTGCTCCCATTTCCATTCCGGGATCTTTAACGGCTGTAACAACCCGGAGGCCTCTGATGTTCTGCTTTAATCAACTGATAAGTCATGCAACGGGAGACGAATACTGCAATCTCTCTCTTCATGTTATTCCACCAAAATCTACCCTTCAAATTCTGATACATCTTCATACTATCTGGATGCATAGAGTACTTCGTACTATGAGCCTTGGTCATAATGTCATTCCTCAAATCTTTAATATTGGGTACACACAGACGGTCACGGTAGTACAAAACTCCATTAACAATACGGAAGTCAGGACGTTCTGCTATGTGCTCTGAAATCTTGGCCAACTGACTATCCTTGATCTTCTGAATGAAGGAAGGCTCTGACACTGACATGTTAGCTAACAACGCACCTTTCCTTAGTGGTTGTAGATCTATACTCAACTCTTCAAATTGTTCAAAAATACAAGTGCCACTTAGATTTGACAAGCCTATTGATTTTCTGCTCAAGGCATCAGCAACTGCATTAACTTTCCCCGGGTGGTACTTGATTGGAAAATCATAATCCTTGATATATTCCGTCCATCTTCTTTGCCTCATGTTCAGTTCCTTCTGAGAAAATAAATACTGCAAACTGCGGTGATCGGAGTGGATTTTAAACTTCTCCCCATAGAGGTAATGTCTCCACATTTTGAATGCAAAGACAACCGCTGCCAACTCAAGATCATGGGTGGCATAATTCTTCTCGTGATCTTTCAACTGTCGGGATCCATATGCAACAACTTTTCCCTCTTGTATCAACACACAACCAAGTCCAACATTCGAAGCGTCGGTAAAAATGGTGAAATCACTGTTTCTGGATGGTAAAGTAAGAACTAGTGCTGTAGTCAATCTTTTCTTCAGCTCTTGGAAACTAGTTTCACACTGATCTGTCCACACATACGACACATTCTTCCTTGTCAACTTCGTCAAAGGTGACACAATCGACGAAAATCCCTATACAAACCTCCGGTAATATCCTGCCAATCCTAGAAAACTTATGATTTCTGTCACATTCTTCAATCTCTCCCACTTCACTACTGCTTCAATCTTGGACAGATCTACTGATAATCCTTCTTTGGAGATGATGTGCCCCAAAAATGCTACTTGCTCCAACCAAAATTCACACTTATTGAGCTTCGCATACAGCTAATTCTCTCTTAGAAGTTGTAGTGCTATCCTTAAGTGCTCTTCATGCTCTTCCTTGGTCTTGGAGTACACCAAAATGTCATCTATGAATACTACCACAAACTGATCCAAGTACTGCGTGAATATCTTGTTCATCAATGCCATGAACACTGCCGGTGCATTAGTCAACCCAAATGGCATCACTAGAAACTCATAGTGGCCATATCTTGTCCGAAAAGTTGTTTTCAACACATTTGATTCTCTGACTCTCAGCTGATGGTAACTGGATCTCAAGTCAATCTTCGAAAAATAAGAAGCACCTTGCAATTGATCAAACAATTCCTCTATCCTTGGCAATGGGTATTTGTTCTTGATGGTCACTCGATTCAATCTTCTGTAATCAATGCACATTCTCATGGAACCATTTTTCTTCTTGACAAATAAGATTGGAGCTCCCCATGGTGAAATGCTTGGTCTCACAAAACCTTTGTCTAACAATTTTTGCAACTGAATCTTCAACTCTCCGAATTCTGCCGGAGCCATTCTATATGTGCAATCGAAATCGGAGTTATCCTTGGTAACAACTCAATAGTGAAGTCAATCTCTCTGATGGGTGGTAAACCTGGAATCTCCTCCGGAAAAACATCCGGTAATTCCCAAACAATTGGGATCTCCTCCACCCCTTAGGACCGTTTATCCTCCGTGATAAACCCCAAATATTCTTCACATCCACTTTTCAATAGTCTATCAACCTTCAACGATGAGACAAACCTTGTACGAGGATTTCTCCTCTCTCCTTGAAACAACACTCCTGCTAGTGTCTCATATAACATGAAAGTGAGGGTCTTATGGAGACAATCGATTGTGGCATGGTACCTTGCCAGCCAATCCATCCCTAGGGTGACATCAAAATCATGCATCTCCAACAAAATGAGATATGTGGTTAAAACTACTTCTCCTATCTGGATTATGCGACTAGGATAAAAGGTCCTACATATAACTTGTTTACCTACTGGGGTTGCCACAGTCAAAATGAACTCAAGTTCTCTAGCATGCATATCAATCAAGTCAGAAAATTCATGGGATACAAATGAATGTGTAGAGCTAGGGTCAAATAAAATCCTAGCTTTTATCCCACAAATAAGAAGTGCACCTTTCACTACATTGCCTGTTGCCTCTGCATTAGCTCTATTAACCGCATAAATTTGTCCTCGCTGTTGCGGCCTATTATGAGCTTGTTGTGGCCTGCCTTGTTGGACGTTTCTGTTCTGTTGTGGTGCATGCTGATTCTGGTTTTGTCCCTATTGACGGGCCTGTTGCTGCTGTTGTGGTCTATGTTGTTGTTGTGGTGCCTGTTGCTAAAGTGGTTTTCCCTAATTTTGAACAACGTTTGCATTTTGTGGTGGTGTCGGACGATGTGCCCCTTGTTCCTGTTGATTCTGCCTATTCTGCCTTGGACAGTCTCTCATCTGATGGTTCATGGAACAACATCTGAAGCATGCTCCTGTGAGTGTACGGCACTGTGTACTCTCATGGTTCTTCCCACAGTGGGTACAAACCAACGGATTCTGGGCATTTTGGTATGTCATCTGCTTCTTGTTCTGATGATTCTTCTGCTGGTGGTTCTGCTGATGAACTTGTCTTTTTCCTTGAATTCAAAGGATCTTGTTATGAAAGTTCTCAAACTTGTAGGCTCTCTTGACAGTCTCCTCGAAGGTGATAGGTGGCACTACGCCCGTGGCGTCTCTCTTAATGATAGGGTTAAGTCCCTCTAGGAACTTTACAATTTTCTTCTCCACCGTGTCCACTAGATCTGGAGCATATCTAGACAATCTCTCGAACTTTGTGAGGTATTCGACTACTGTCATTGTCCCTTGCACAAGCTGTTGAAACTCCACTGCCTTTTGTCTCTTGATGTGGGTGGGTACATATTTATCATGAAACTGCCTCTTTAAATTTGCCCAAGCCACTGCATCAGCCATAGTCTTGTATTCATCTCTAACCATTTTCCACCAAATCTCTGCGCACTGCTAAAGAGAGATGATGCAAGTTTCACTCTATCTTCTCCAGTGCATTGGAAGATCTCAAAGATGTTCTCGGTACGCTCTAGCCAATCATTTACAGCTAATGGATCTTTTATGCCTCGAAAGTCTTTCGGAGCTCTCTTCCGAAACCGCTAAAACAAATCGTCCAGCGTTGACACCAAAAAGGTCACTTTGCCTCTTCAACATCAAGAAGCCGCATGAAGCCGCATCCTACTACAAACGGGAAATGCTACTTGAAACATCAGATCTTGTCAGAATTAAACAAAAACTGCAAGATCCTTCTAGATAGCCAAAAGAGGAGTTCACATGAAGTATCGGGCCATTTCGACATCATTTGACCCAACTTCACTCCTCCAACAACCGAGCAAGCGCTCCGGGTGGCGGTGAAGCCAGAAACCCTGACACAAAAAATAAAGTACACAGCTAGCCCCAAGATGCCACCAGGAGGCTCTACAACAAGTTTCAGGCCATTCTGACATCATTTGGCCTAACTTCGCTCCTCCAACAGCCAAATAAGAGCTCCTGGCGGCGGCGGCGGCGTCGGAGACATCAAAACTTCGATCTAAGCCTACGGATGGTCTCAAAATACCTCTAAAAGGCTCTACGTCAAATTTCAGGTCATTCCGGGACATTTGACTGGACTTCGACGCTCCGAAAGAAAATCAAGCCCCTTGGCAGCGAGAACCACCCGGACCATTACTCATCAAATAGAGCACATGGGCGGCTTCAACATGCTTCAAAAGGGTTGCACGTCAAATTTCAGGTCATTCCGACAATGTTTGACCCGACTTTGACGCTCCGAAAGAAAATCAAGGCTACCGGTGGCGGAGCACCCTGGGACCATGACATCCAAAATCGCGTCTCGGGAGTTCCAGCCCCTGTGATTTCCTGAAAATCTGATTTTTTATGCTTGGAAACGACTGATCGTTGTCAACATCACGGATCCGCCGTCAAAAGCATGGAATCATCATTGATCGCTCCGAGATCGCCAACCGACTGACCAAGAAAGTACACTTTCTGCCCGACTGATCAAGAAATCGACAAAACAGATGGTACCAGCCCGCTGTTAGCAATCTATGACTAAAGTTGCATGATCATCCAACATCGATCAACATGAAGATCCATCGTCGATCATCGCAAGAAGAATTCCAAAAGACGTAGCACAGCCTGCGACTTTTCAAATCCCCGGCGACCACTTAATGCTGTTAATTGACCCAACTAAATGCGGTCATTAACTCATTATTTTGGACGGCCCAATCAGAAGCAAGGAAAAAGGAGTTACAAGTCAAAGCCATCATGGCATTAAAGCTATGAAACTCCTCTCATCATGGAGATTAAAGGCAATTAAAAGCTCATCATTCTCCATCTGTTAATCAGATTCAAGGAAAAAGGAGTTACAAAATCAAGAAATAAAAACTTGTAACTCCTCCCATCATGAAGCTATAAAGCCATCAATACTCATAAACCCCCCTAATGACTACCAAAGGCCTATAAATAGGAGAGCATTCCAAGAAGAACGGATCCAGAAAAATCAAAGAAAAATTAGGCAGAAAGATTGTCCAGAATTCCCAGAAGCTCTGAAGAAAATCTACTGCAACAAACACAACAAGGTGATTGAAGTACCATGGGGGCCACTCCCCACCAAGGCAAAGCCCTCTCTTCTCCTATTCAACATGGCCTAGACGCGGCTTTTCAGCCCGTCTCTTCATTTGTTTATTGGATATAGGACCTTCCTTTGATCCTTATCCTCTAAAAAAACCGAAGTCCAAGTCAAGCCAAAAGAATCAAAGCATCGTATGTTCTTATCTGAAGGACGATGGCGAAGTCCATACATGACTTACGACCGTCGATCTGAACGTGACCCTGTAATTTCCTGAGAAGTCAGATTCCTTTTCTTACTTTTCCGTTGTATTTTTTATTTTCTTTAAGAGACAAAAAAACTCACAATTCTTCTCTTTCATTTTGATAAGATTTGTAAATCGCCTTCTACGACACAAATCGCCTTCTACGGCACAAAATCGCCTCTCACGGCATTAAAAAAAAAACCTTGTCTCTTTTCTTAAATATATGTGCAATGGAAAGTTAGTAAAAAAATTGATTTCCTTTCTACTTGCAAAGGTGGATCTCTGGATCACCATTTCTAAATTCCAAGTAGATTAGAAAATCTGGCATACCCGTACAAAAATGTTGATGCCCGCCTTTCTCCCCCCCTTTTTTTCCTCCATTCGGCCCTCTCGGTGACCGGATGGATGGGAGAGGAAACAAAGGAAATCAAGTCCATCAAGTTGGCATACCCAGTGGGACTCCGTTCATTTGAGAACGCGATGCTTGAATTCTTAGGCTCTTTTCTAGTTGGTGGCCTATGTTGGATCTTACATCTAAAAAAAAAAAATGAGATGGGATTTTTGGAAAATTTTTACCTTTGAACTTATTTCCATTCTTTCTCATTTCAAAAGAAAAAAAAAAGAAATCTGATTTCTCTTTTTTGGATTCAATTTTGAGAAACTTTGATCCTCTCCTCCTTGAACTTGATAGCTCATAGAAATGTTCGCAGCTATTGTTCTTATTGGGGAATGGGCCATCTTTTCTCTTTGATGAATCCGATAGGGATTTCCAAAAAAAAAAAACTCCTTCAAGTTTTTTTTTCATTTTTTGGAATCAGATTCAAGAAAGTTTGGTCTCCTCCTTTTCGGATTTAGCGCTCGTAGAAATGTTTGAGCCCTTATTCGGATTGGGACACCGTTCGTTCTCTTTGATGAATCCATAAAAAAAATCAAAAAAATTTCAAAACCCACTAAGGTTACACCAATTGCGTTCTTTGACCAAAGTGGATCTAAGAAAAGCCTTGTCCAGAGTGTGGAGACAGCTAGATTGGTCGAGGCAAGGGTCCTCCAAACGGGTTCATTAAGTACTCCTGCCCTTACCTGGGGGCTGATCTATCTACTATGGTTTCATAAGATCGAATTGAAAACCTATGTGTTCCTTTAAAAAGAAAATTAAAAAAAAACCTTCAAAAAAATCGTCATCTTTGGGTTTGCATCTGAGAAATCTTGGTTCCTTCCCTTCAGATAAAAGCTCGTGGAAATCACTTGTAGCTTGCGTTCGAATTGGAACACCATTTGCTCTCTTTTATGGATCCGATCTTGACCTTTCAAAAATCCCATCTCGTGTCTATTCCAAGGATGTGATTTGCAACATTTGTGTATAGCGGTGCTAGTACGCCCTTCCAGGTCTACTGTATTCGCAACTGAGACATTTGTATCTCCAACCTTATATCGTCTTACCTCGAGTGAGCCTCGCTTCTCGGTAATTTGAATTAAGGTCTACAATTGCTTCTAGCAGTCATTGGAATGCTTGCTCTGAGCCTCCTGTACTTGCATTCAGAAGAATTGTATCCTCTATGGCTTTTTGCCTTCTTCACCTCGCTTGGACTGGGCCATGTTCCCTTGAGCGATTTGAAAAGACAAAACCATAGTTCTTTCCCATTTATGATCACTATATTCTTGTGATTACTAATGGACGTGGTCTTGTTTCAGAAGTTTTCCAAAACTAACAATGGCAGCTTCGTTAACCATCACTTTCGATGAAAATAAGTACCAGCTCATGCTCCAGGAGAAGCAGAACAAGCGTACTCATAAACGCCCTGCTAGCAGCCGAAGCGTCACCTCCCTCGGCAAATCTCAAAACATCGGGTCGACCTCTACTCCCCGGACTATCATCTTCGGGTCACTGGGACCGTTCCCACTTCCCGTAGAGGAAACCGCACCTGCTAAGAAGCAAAAGATCACCCCGTAACGTGTCACTGTCATGACACCAAGGGCGAACACAAAGAAGCCTGAAGCTCGTGGCAACTCCACGAAGCCTCAACCTACAGAGAACCAGGTCTACCCTAAGACTTGGTCCCCAAGACCTTCACCAAACCAAAGGAGGTCCCGAACATCTGCAAGGCCAGCATACTTGGCCACTCTCAAAGAAAACCTGTTCTATCCTCTTACATACATGACGGAGGAGAAACCAGTCTCTTGCCTGACAAAGAAGTCAACCCATCATGAGTCGGCTTACTCCTACAAGCCAAAAATCAAATCATACATCACCAGGCCTCTGCAAGAACCTGCCAAGGCCTGCACTCCTACAGTTCGACCCTTTATCTCAACGGGGGCCGAACTCGCACAATTCATAGTTTTGTTACAACAGTCGAAGGACCGGGTCCAAAACCTGTCTATGCCCAGCTTCAAAGAAGCAGGCTCTGCTGCTGCGCTGGAGGGAGTACACCCTTCATTGCTAAAGCCGAGCCAAAGCTGACAGAAGCTCAAATTGCCTGTCGTATACATCGTCGTATGTAGTATTGAAAAAAGAGATTAGATAAGCAAAGGACCCATCATCCTATCCTCAAAGTCTCCCAAAAAGGGGTAAAAAAAGAAAGACCCGATCAAATTGTTGCTGTCCATATGGTTGGCAAAACCAGAAGACGTCAGAAGTCAGCAACTAAACTTCATGTCCGACAACCGGTGACTCGTAGCGTATCCCGGACCCGAAGACATCTGGAAGAATCTTCTACTCCTTCGAGCCAAAAGAAACGGAGTAATCCTTCCTTAAGCTCTTCAAGAATGAGCCCCAGCTCAATCACCAGGACGATCTCCTCATTCGAATCACGGGGGATGAACGTCTTGGCTACAAACTCTGAACAACTTCGCAATCCACCTCCTGATGAAACAACCGCACAGATCCAGCAATTGGAGCAAGGTCAGCAGAGGATTGAGGCTCTGATGGAAAATCTTTTTCTCGCTTTTCAGCGTCAAGAAAATAACCAACCCCCTCCAGATAACGAGTAAAATGCAGAAAACAATGAGTCACACGCCCTTACCAAAAAGGACGTTGACGATATCCTCGCCAAGGCAAGAGAAGAGGATACACTGAAGGAGCATGGGATCAAGCCACCATATCCCTTATGGATGGACTCGGTCCCGTTCCCTACAAAATTCAAACAACCTACTCTCCAAACATATACGAGGAAAGGTTCAGCCAGACAGCACGTCATCCACTTCAAAATACTAACGAGAGCTATCGTGGATCAAGATGCCCTCAAGATCTGTCTCTTTGTAAGTACCCTACAAGGTACTGCCTTCGATTGGTATTCCACTTTACCAGAGTACTCAATCCAAAATTGGGCCATGCTAGAGACACGCTTCCTGACTCACTTCAAAGGTGAGGATCATCTTGTTACTATGGCACAACTCTGCAGCCTAAAACAGGGAGAGAATGAGTCAACTTATGACTTCATTCACAAGTGGAAGGCTATGGCAAACAAATGCTCCGATGTGCTGACACAAGCATCACTCGTCGACATCTGCCGTAACAACATGAGTGCGAGGATCCGCTCCATGATTATCGGCAACAAATCAAAGAACCGGGGAGAACTCCTAGAAGCAGCTATGGAGGCTGAAATGGTGATCAAAGACCTCAACAGTCAGCAATCATCAAAGAAAGAGCCGGCTACCATTTCGACCTCAAAGCCAAAGAAAAAGGAAGAGCCGGCTAATGCCTTCCGAGAATGAGTAGAGAAAAAGGAAAAGCCGGCTAATGTCATCAAGGAAAGAGCCGGCTACCATTTCGACCTTAATGTGCAAACCAAGTCAGCTCCTCAGCAGCCAAAGAAAGCTGAAAATAAAGTTGCAATTAAGAAACCCGAACTCTCTAATGCCTTCAGGGAATGAGTAGAGAAAAAATGCCCGTTCCAAGAAGATGTTGAAGAAATCTTCAAGGCTCTCGTAGAAAATGGTAAACTCACCTTACCTAAGCCCAAAAGACCAGGAGATGTTGACAAAACCAACGATCCCCGGTATTGTCCATACCATCAAATGATCTCGCATCCTCTCAACCAATGCTTTGTTGTGAGAGAAAAGATCAACGAGATGTGAAAAAAATGGAATCATCACCTTTTACAAAAACTATGAGTCTGCCTCCGTCAATATGGTGTCATATGGACAAACTTCAAAATCACCAAAGGAGAAGACCACTACTTCCTTTAAGGTGATAAAGATGACTCAGACATCCCAAGAGTTGGTTCCTTATCCAACACCAGACGGACAACCTATATGGGTACATCCCGATCTCCTAGAAGATGAAAATTGGGAGATCGTCAAAACAAAGCCTACCGCTCAACAGCGAAGGCAAGCCAAGAGACAGCTCCGCAAGCTCAAACAGCGGGAGAAAGCTTAACCAAAGTAAGAAGTCGCTAAAAAGGCAGAGACCTCCTCCACTGCTTCGCTGGGGGCAACGGAAGAATCCAAGGCTTTGAAGGTGAAAAGAAAATTCACCCTTGGTGATTTCTTGCCACCTCAATTCAGAGATGAAACTACGCAAGGGGCATCATATTCTTGCAATTCGGTAATTGGATTCCCCGTGGATGGATACGAGTCCAGTGACACCGACGAGTGAAAGGAATCCCTTGAAATAGGAGAATACCTCTTCGACGAAGAATGGATTCCCGAATCTCATCTTATGCCGGTAATCTGGTATAACCCATATCAGCAACAAGGATCCTGGTCCGATGATGAAGGAGACCAAGAGGTTGTTCAAGAAAATGTTGTTGACTCAGCACCCTTCAACGCTCCAGTGGAACCTAATCGTGTTGAACCACAAGGGGCAGACGAAGAAGAAGATTTGGCTCCCATGCCTGATCTTGAAGAGTGTGAGAGGATCTTGCAGCGCCTTGCCTTAGAACAAGAGCGAGATCTTCACAATCAAAACCCAGAACCGGAAGTCCCTAAAAATCAACAGGTACCTCCTCCCTCAATCCCTGAAAATGGAGAAAACTGCTTGATAGATGATCC
Source organism: Cinnamomum chago (assembly GCA_038049695.1). Taxonomy (NCBI): domain Eukaryota; kingdom Viridiplantae; phylum Streptophyta; class Magnoliopsida; order Laurales; family Lauraceae; genus Cinnamomum; species Cinnamomum chago. The sequence continues at coordinate 49,799,062 of CP142454.1, read as the reverse complement.
TCTCAGATCCGATGATGAGCACGACTCCCAGCTGTCCACTTGGGGGGATCTCCTATCAGGGCAACTTGCAATGCTATAGTTCAGGATGATAGCGCCTTTGAAGCATCATCTACCGAAGACACATACTCTCCGGCTACACCTGATAGTATATCTTCCGGAGCAACATTTTCTCAAGTGACTTCCACTGAGATAACATCTTCTCAACCTTCGTCCCCTGAAACCGTGACGTTGCAACTCACAGCTCTTCCGACCGATCATCCTGAAGAAACTTCAGCCGATGGAGACCTGGTCAGTTGGTCCCAGATACTTGACCTCATAGGAGACGTCTGGACCGAAAAATTACTCGATAAAGGAGAAAATTTGCTGGATGTTGTTCAAGACTTGTTCCCAGAAAATGCTCCATGTAATGCAATCACTGAGGATGGTGACTCTGCCATAGACACATCTTCAGCAAATGAGAAGGATCAATTATTGGATCCCAAGGACGATCTTCCAAATGAAGACCCTTCTCATGAAGCTCTTGAAGTTGGTAGAGGTACCCCTTCTGGCCGGGATTACCACAAAAATTACAACCAATCTTCTTCTTCTTCTTATGCAAATCCTTCAGGAAAAAATGTTGTAAACGCCCCGAGTGGCAACAATAATGAACATGGAGGCCCGAATGAGGATTTTAAGTACGACTTGATTGAGCACTTCAAACACATACCTACACGACTGCACATCCTGGACTTATTATGAATGTCTCCACACACTCGTGATAATCTTGTTTCAGAACTACAAAGGCTGAATGCGGATGTCGACAAACATGCCCCACAAGTCTTACAAATTGAAATGGACTATAGGGTCAAAAAATCGAATACTCCCTCAAAGGGAGAAAAGAAGAAAACCGAGGGATCAGGCATTGAATGCTTCTCGGTACAGAAAGCAGTAAGTGCAATCATCGCCTTCGGTAAGGATGACATTCTGCTAGGCGAGACAAAGTACAACCGACCCCTGTACTTCACAGGATACATCAAAGAAATGCCGATACACAGAGTCCAGATCGACCCAGGTTCTGCACTCAACCTCATCTCTACTTCGGCACTTGAAGAGTTAGGCATCCCACCTAGCAAGCTGAGTCACACGTCTGTATCCATCTTTGGATATGATGAGACCGCTCAAAGGTCTATCGACAAAATTAGGTTCAAGTTGCAAATCGGTGATCTTATCTCTGAAGTCACCGTGTATGCAATAAGAACCCCTTCAGGCTACAACATCCTTCTTGGATGCCCCTGGATACACGAGAATGGTGTCGTCCCTTCAACTCTACATCAATGCATCAAGTTCGTTGGCAACAACGGCTCAATACATCGAGTGTTTGTGGACAACAAGCCCTTCAAAGGCAAAGAAGTCCATTTTGCAGATGCTCAAATGTACAAAGATGAAAAAGAAGAAAAGGAGGAAGAAATAACACCCTTTGCTAAAAATCTCCAGAAAGATAAAGGCAAAACTCCTCAGTAATCATCAGAAGAAAACAAACCTTCGGGCAAATCCGAAGAGAACAATCCATCTCCCTTCGTTGTCTCTCTCAAATCTTCAAAGCCTTTGGTTATAACAACCAAAGCAAAGAAGATAAAGCAAAAGTCTGGGGGCGAGTTTGTTGTCTCTTTCGTGTCTATCATGCAAGACACGGATTCAGAGTCAGAGTCAGAAGACGACATATCATCAAGCCAAGCTAACACTCAGCAAATTCAGCCTGCTCTACCTCCAATAGAGACACCTGCTGACATAGAAGATCATACGTGTGCTTCCTTTATTGTTCCTGCAACTTCAGCCGAAGAGAAGCCAATCTTCTTCCATAGATCAGAAGCTTCTTTATCAAATTCCATGCTTGAACCTTTCCAAAACGAAGGTATGCCTCAACTATTTCTATGTAGTCCTATGGCACAAGCTATTATGAAGAAAATGGGTTATGACACTCAAAACCCAGTTGGTCTGGGCAAGGTCGTGGTATTCTCACACCATTGGAGCCCGCCTTAACCAAAAGTCAACTAGAAGAATGGAGACTCTACGGTCATGTAGAAAATATTCACATGGGTTGGGGTATGATCCCGACACTCCCATGAGACAGTTGACACAAATGCTATGGATTGATTTACCGACCAAGCCTCAACATCTCATGTCCTTGAAGGCATCAATCTCCCTAGATATCTCTTTGAAGAGTCACCCGTCAAGGATCCAGGAAGCTCTACAAATTCGTACGATTTCTCTGATGATGAAGAGGAATTGTTCGGTGATAAAGACACGTGGCGTTCTTACCCAGAAGAACCGTCGTCTCCAAAAGAAGTACCTTACTTCGACCCAGTTTCAACAGGCGATTGGGATCACCTCATAGCAAGCCTTGAGAAGAACATCGATCCTGAAAACCCATGAGCAGAAACAAAGCCTTGGCCTGAAAATGCTCTTGAAACTCAAGAAGGTTTCATTGAGTTGGAAGCCTCCGAAAATATTGTGGAGGAACCACCTTCGAACCTTCCAACAGAAGATCATGTTCAAAAGATAGACTTGGGAACACCAGATGACCCACGCCTTGTATTCATAAGCAAGAATATAAAGGATGATGAGTTACCTAAGTATATCTCTTTTCTTCATGAGTTCGTTGATTGTTTTGCATGGTCTTATGTTGAAATGCCTGGCTTAGACCCCAAGATAGCAGTCCACAAACTCAATCTGCAAAAAGGTATCAAGCCTGTCAAACAAAGCCAAAGAAGATTCTGTCCAGACGTGATGGACAAAATTGAACAAGAAGTTCAAAAACTCAAAAGCGTTGGCTTCATCCGTGAAGAACAGCATCCTGAATGGTTGGCCAACACCGTCACCGTGACAAAGAAAAATAGGTAGATCAGGGCCTGTATTGATTATAAAGACCTAAATGGCGCTTGCCCCAAAGATGAGTTCCCGCTCCCCATACCAGAGGTGATGATTGACAATACTGTGGGTTTGAGCGAATGACATTCATGGATAGATTCTCTGGATACAATCAGATAAAGATGCATCCTGAAGATGAAAAACACACATCATTTCGGATCCCATTTGGCGCGTATTGCTACACTGTCATGCCATTCGGTCTGAAAAATGCTGGTGCCACATATCAGAGAGCTATGATGAAAATATTCCAAGATATGTAGCACAAGACAGTTGAATGTTACATTGATGGCCTCGTCGTCAAAAGCAGAAGAAAAGAAGATCATCTGAAAGACCTTCGAGAAGTCTTCCTTCGACTTCGCAAACACAAACTGCGAATGAATCCCCTGAAATTCTTCTCCGGCGTCTCATCGGGTAAGTTTCTTAGATTCATAGTCCGGAAAGCTGGAATAAAACTTGACCCCATCAAAGTCAAGGCTATTCTAGAAATGCATTATCCAAGAACCTTAAGAGAACTGAAAGGACTTCAAGGAAGATTGGCATACATCAGACGGTTCATCTCCAATCTCTCGGGGAAATGCCGTCCCTTTTCTCGCTTAATGAAGAAAGGTGTGGACTTTATTTGGGATGCTGAATGTAAAAAAACATTTCAAGATATCAAGTCATACATAACTAAACCTCCAGTGCTGGTTGCCCTTACCATTGGAAAACCATTCATCTTGTACACAAGAGCTCTCGACCATTCCTTGGGCACCCTGCTCACACAAGAGAATGATGAGGGAAAAGAAGTTGCTCTATATTACCTTAGCCGTATGCTGGTAGGTGCAGAGCACCGCTATTCTCCAATCAAGAAAGAATGCCTTGCAGTGATGTTCGCTGTACAAAAGCTGCGTCACTATCTGTTGTCCAACACAGTCTACCTGATTTCGAGGATCAACCTCTTAAAGGTTCTTGTCACAAAAGCAGGTTCTCTCAATGCCCGACTGGCAAAATGGTCCATCCTCCTATCACAATTTGATATCATGTATGTACCACAAAAGGCAATTAGAGGCCAAGCTCTAGTAGATTTCCTCGCAGAGCATCCGTTGCCTAAAGATTCCCCATTCAGAAATGATCTCCCAGACGAACCTGTCTACAACGTGGAGACATTCTCACCAAATGCCTCCTGGGACATGTACTTTGATGGTGCAACCAGGACAAATGAAAAAAGAAAGATGATATCAGGAGTTGGCATCCTCTTTGTTAGCCCCGACAAGCACATGATTCCACATCCTTTCTCGCTACTGGAACCATGCTCAAACAATGCAGTTGAATACCAAGCTCTAATCGTAGGACTGAAACTAGCCCTCGAATCCGGCATCACCATGCTGGAAGTCTTTGGAGACTCTCAACTGATCGTTAACCAGGTGAATCAGAAATTTGAAGTCAGGAAGCCTGATATGTTGCCTTATTACAACAAGGCACAATCACTTCGCGAAAGGTTTGACATCTATCATATCACCCATATCCTCAGAGGTGAGAACATCCGTGCAGATGCCCTGGCTGGACTTGCCGCATCCATGGCAATCCAGGAAGGGGAAAACATGCAAATTATAGTGTGTCAAAGAAGGATTCTCCCTTAGTTTTATGGTCTCAATACCAAGGGTATCTGATGTAATAAATTGATTAATTTCTTTATTTATCAATACAATTCATGTTTTTTTTCCTTTCATGAGATGAATGGTGTTTTATATACTTGCACATAACCAATACAAAAGACATAATGGCTCATGAGATGAACCGGAGTCCATGAGTATACTAGATGTAATACATGTGTATGGATGAGATCCACATACAGGAGACATGTATTGCAAATCTTATACTCAAATATCTTCACAACCAGTGATGAGATTGGACATCTCATCTGACAAGGTTGCAACACCTTGATCACTATGAGATAGTATGATTTGTCTCGATCATCGGAATGTAAGATTCCGGATCATGGTGCTGGTACATTGGATGTATTGAAGGACCATGAGAAGCACCTTATATATACACTGTCTTTATTTTAAGGTTTGCTCTCATAATTCCCTAGCAATAGGCTCATAATTCTGAGACATTAATGAACTCAAGTTTCTATCTATGCATTTGCTTTGAGTCACCAATGAGTGAGGCCAACTGTAGGTCAACACCTCGGTGATTTGGGTACGTGGTAGTAGAGCTGTGGGAACATTCAATGGTCAAGATGGAATCTATCTTTAATATCCCCTTGTGCCAATTAATGGATTTATCATTGGTAAGTGCGCACCCATTCCGATTAAGAGTTAATTGGATCGGTACCAAATGATCACTATAATTAATTGGGGCTCAAGGATAATAAGATATGGATCTAATTTGGTGGACAGGTCCATTTGATCCATGGATATAGATGGAGGGGCCTCATTGTAATTTATTCCTAAGACTGGAGTGCAATTGCATTTATATAGTGGAGTTATTTGCAATTAACTGTGGGCCCGGATTGGACATGAGATGTGGGGTCGCGTGTCCCAGTTGGAGCCAGCTTTCTAAGGAATCCCTAGTGGTCCCCACGCTAGCCCAAATTATTAGAAAGATACTAATTCTACTTGAACTCTAAAAGGAAGGTTACTATTTCTATTTGAAGTAAGACTTCCAATAGTGGTAATGGTAAGCTACTAATTATTAATGGAAGTAGGACTTCTATTTTAATTAGAAAGGAGAAAGCTACTAATTGTTATGGAAGTGAGACTTCTATGGAAACTAGCAAGGGAGATGTTTACTATTTTGTAATGGGAGTTAAACTTCTATTTCAAATAGGATAAGAGGAGGTTTGGAGGGCTATAAAAGGAGGAATAAACTCCTCATGGTCGAGCACTTTAGATAGAGCAAGAACAACCCCTTTGTGCAAGTGTTGCACAAGTCCTCTTCCTCTCAAAGTTCCCCTCTCTTTCACCTTTAGTTCCTTAGAGTTACTAGTTAGGTTTTCTCTTGAAGATTCCACCATCTTCTTAAGAAAAGAGATTTAATACAGGTCATAGCGTGGAAGATCAAAAGGAGTTGGAGATTCTGAATTGGATTGTGAAGGTGTTCATCATCAAAGTAAAGAACTCAAATCCTCCATTAGAGCACAACAAAGCTCCAAAGGTATATCTACATCCTTGTATGTTGTGGATTTCGTGGTTGCATGTTTATGTGCTATTTTCTATCTTCTAGATAGTATTTGTTGCTGTACATGGCTATGAGATTGAGGGATTGCATCCTGGATTGGGTTTAATGCTTTCTAGATTATTGATCCCTGCATCAAGTGGGTCAAAAGTTTTTGAAACCTATCTGGAAGGTCCACCTATATTCCAACAATTGGTATCAAAGCCATACCTCATCTCTAATCATGTTAGAACAGCAAGCTTGCTCTGATCTTTGCATGAGATGCGAAGAAGATGAAACAAGGGCTATGTAAGGATCAGTTTTGATGAATTTACTTGGTTTGATAGTAGATTCATGTTTGGATAGTCAGAAAAGGGTTTAATAATGATGGAACAATCATAGGAAGCCATTGGGACACTTTGGAAGTGATTTGGGGAAGAATGGACACGAAACAGAAAACCCAAGTTGTAGAAATTCGTCAGTCCGGTCGACCTGGCCCCGTGCTCGGTCGACCGTCTGACTTGCAGACCGGTCGACCGGGCCAACTGCGCAGAATACTGCAGAAACTGGTTTTTCCAGTTTCGGGTCTTCTTTTACTTCCTATTTTTCCAGCATTATTTGGCTGCCTATTTCTGTGATTTGTATGGTTGTATGAGATACTAACTTACAGATGATAATGTCCTCTCCATATGGCCCACAAGTCTTTTGCTTTCTATTTATGGTGATTGGTTTATTTAAGGCTAAATGTAAAGGGCATCATGGTTTCCTTGGTTTCCCGTGAAAGGGCAAGGCATGATGAATTTCCCTATAGCCCTTTTATTTCCATGTTTAGATTACCATGTAAGTCTCATAATTGAGGCATAGGAATTTATGTAATTTTTCTAAATTTGTAAATTCTGGCGATGTCCGAGACAAAGAAGGAAAGCGATGTTGGACTCCTAATCAAAGAGTTTGAAGATTACCAAAAGAGTTTTGGAGTTACCGAAAGAATTTGATGAAATCCAGAAGTTTTGGAAAGTCTAGAAGTCCAAGAAGTCTATTCTGCTTGGGCCATGTGGAGGAGAGGACTAGTTTCTATTTTTTTCAATTTCTATTTATGGATGCATGCTTAATTTAGAATATTTCTAGATCTGATCCAAACATAGCAAGTTACTAAAATTGGTCAAATCAAATTCATTTTTGGAAAGAGTTCTAATTAGTGTTGATGACCCATGAGATGGACACATTGGTAACACTAATTTAGAAACTGGACTTTCCTTAAAATAACTTGACTTGGAACCAATCTTAGATCATATCATGAGATGATTTGATATTCATATGTATACATGTGGGCCCTAATACCTTACAAGGAAATCCTCAATTCTATAATATTAAGTGGGAGCGGGGCATTTTGTTAGGGATTTTGTATTTGCAATTTGATGGATGCATTTGCACTTTAGCATCATTTGAATTCACACACTAGCATTGTTTTTAGAAACCTTGAAATCTAGTTTTATTCATGCATAGCTTTTAAGATTTGGAAAAGCTTTTGTTTTATGCATGGTTTGGTTTTAAACTTGGATGCATTAGTTTTGAAACCCAAACTCTTTTGAAAACCTATTTCCTTGTGCATTATATTTGGAAAATCATCTTGACAATTTAGGTTTGAACTTTGCATACATTCATCCCTTCATAATCATATGTGTATGCATTGTTTTTGAAAAAGGAGTTTTTAGAAATCAAGCTAGCCTATGGTTTAAAGTTTCAAATCTTTTTAGGCTTTGGATGTTTCATGTTTTTATACATCTTTGGATGATTTAAAACATGTGAAAAAGCTTGATTTTAATGGCCCAAAATATCCCCAAAGATAATCTTCAAGAAACCCAAAAAATGGGAATTTCTGGGCAGGCCCGGTCAACCGGCCGTGTATGGCCGGTCAACCGGCCGTGTATGGCCGGTCAACCGGCCAAACTGGCGGTTAACCGGACTGCTGAGGCTTCAACGGGCATTTTTATGACCGTTGTGCTTGGCCGGTTAACCTGCCTGTCATGGCCGGTCAACCGGGGTTATAGCCGTTGGGCTGTTTTTGGGATATAAATGAGCTCTTTCCTTTGTCTTTGGTTGGAGATTTTAAAACCCTCTTTGAGGAGCTTTGAGAGAAGACAAAGGGGATGATCTAAGAGACATCAAGGGGTCATTAAGTAAAGCTTAAGCTTGGATCAACTAAGTTAAATCTCCAAGTAAGTTTTACTTTTAATTAATCATTTGTTATGTGCTTTATTTGAAACTTTGGAAAATGATTTCAAGCATGATAACAATGATGTGTTGAATCCTTTCTTCCCTCCATCTTTGATATTCAAGATTGGATTCATCACTTTGATTTCAACCCAAGTTTTGTTTTAAACTTTCTTAATCATGTTTAGTCATAAATCTTGGATTTCTTGTATTGCATGATTATATCACTTGGTTGAAACATTGCTTGTTGTTTTCATTCATTTAAACATTAGTAAAATTAATTTGGTTTTGAAAACAACATGCACATGCATCACATGTTCTAAATTAGCCATTTTCACACAACTTGTTAGTCCTTGATTTTCATGTCATAAACAAGTTGAATTTCATACATGTGATTTGCATAAGACTTCAATCAAACCTTTTATGAGCTATAAACTTTGAATTGCTTTAAGCAATATATTGAGTGAGCCTTCTTTTTAAACTTGATTGGAGCCATCACACACACACCTCATAAGCATACATCTTTGCATTCATAGAGTGTTTGTGTGAGTTTAGTTTTCACTTTCATATTAGCCTATTCAAGAGGCAATTCCATTGAGCTTAAATTGTAATCTCTTAGAGTGTTCTTTTGTTAAGACACTTTCTTTGAGAAAACTATATTTGTAAAGGTTATTGCTAAGCCTAAGAAAAGCAACTTGTAAGGTTATTGCTTAACCTTTGAAAAGCATCTTGTAAGGTTATTGCTTAGCCTTTGAAAAGCATCTTGTAAGGTTATTGCTTAGCCTAGAAAAGCACATTGTAAGGGTTATTGCTTAGCCTAGTAAAAAGCATACTTAGTGGAATCCGGTGGGGTGTTGGAGACACAAGCCGGTAGTGGATGTAGGCACGTTGGCCGAACCACTATAAATATTGTGTTGTGGTGCATGCTTTTGTGGTGATTGTTTATTTGAGCTTCCGCATTTTTTTCTTATAATCACCACTTGTGACTAGTTTAGTTTAAGAAATTAAAATTGGTCATAATTAGTCATTAGTTGTAGCGCACCCTATTCACCCCCCCCCCCCCTCTAGGGTTAGGATCCTCGTGGACTTTCAATTGGTATCAGAGCCAAGTGCTCTATCCCTTAGGATCAAGTGTTTGGAACTCTTGATTAGGTGTAAAAACCTAGAGTTAAAACCCTAGAGTTGTGCTTATTTGAAAATCATTAGAATGGACTCCACTAGGCTAGACTTTGTAGATTCTTCTAGACCTCTCACTCTTCCTTCTATTAGAGATTCAAACCATCAATTAAATGAATATCAATTTGACTCAAAAGAGGAAGAAAATGAGTATGATGAAGATGATCTTCAACAAGCCTACAATGAATTATATACATTATCTACAAAGCTTGATAAAAGAAACAAAACCTTAAGAGAAGAATCTATGAATCTAACCAAAGATCTAGCCTCTTCAAAAGATGAACTTAGAGAGAAAGAAGAAGTAATAAAATGTCTAGACTCTAAGTTCATGATCTCTTTAAATAATCTATCTAACACTCAAGATGAACTAAAAGAATTAAAGATGGATTATGACAATCTTAAAAAGGAAAATTTAAATCTAAGAGATCAATTACAAAGGCAAGATAAAGACTTTAACAATCTTGAATCTAAATTGTCTATCTCTAAGGAAAATTTATCAAATGCTCAAGATGAATTAAATAAGACTAAGATAAATTGTGATGAGCTTAAAAAGGAAAATTGTAACCTAAGAGATACAATTAAAAGACAAGATGAAAACATTAACTATTTAAAATCCAAGTTGACAATTTCAAATGAAAATTTGTCTAATGCTCAAAGTAATTCAAAAACTTTAGAACTTGGATCTAATGTTGTTAATGAGCTTAATTCTAAGTTAAAACTTGCCTATGAAGAGCTAAACAATTATAAGGAAATTGAAAATGAACTTTCAAAAGTCAAACATGAAAATTCAATCCTTATAACCAAAGTCACTCAACTTGAAAGCTATAAACAAAAGTATGAGTGCAAGTTTACCCAAAGTGAAGAGAAACTTGAAAAATTATTCAAATTGGGTAAATCTCATGGAGATAGGACGGGTCTTGGATTTAATAGGAATATGTCATATGACCCTAAATTCACCAACACTTTTGTGAAAGGTGAGTCCTCTTTCTCTAGCACTCTTTCTTCTTTGCCCAAAACAAAATGTAATTATTGTGGCATTGAAGGGCATTTTACGTTTGAGTGCAAACTAAGGAAAAGAAGCAATGTGTCTAATCCCATCTTTGAACCAAAGAAAGTAAAATCAAACTTGAAGGGTAAGACACTAAAAACCAAGGAAGACTCCATAAAGCTTAAACAAGTTAAACCAATTAACAAGGAGTCTCCAAAAATAGATTCTAAAAAGGTTAAACAAGTCAAACCAAGTTTAAAAGAATCTATTAACAAAAAGCTTCTCAACCTACCTCCCTTAAGTCAAAACATGAAAGAACTTTTGAAGAAAATTACTAAGTTAAATCTAAATTTCAAAAGTCAAAGAAAGGGAGAAAATAAGAAGAAAAGAAAAGTGAAGCAATCCCCAAAGAAACGAACTCACCAACATCAAAAGACTAATCACCATTCTAAACCAAATTTAGTAAAATCTAAATATCATGGTGATAAATTCAAATTGAAAATTTATCAAGTTAAATCTCCTATAGTTGGTGAGAATTCCAAATTAGATCTCAAAGTTCAACCCACTCAAGACCTTAGGTGGATACCTAAAGTTAGATTCTTAGACAAACCTTAGGGTCTTGAACCTCATTGACCAACCTACTCTTTATTAGTTAAATCACTTTGTTGGTCATGATTGCATTTGCATTTTGTTTCTTTATAGTTACATTTCTTGAAATGCATTGCTTCTTTATGATCAATTGATTTTGTTTTCATACACCATTCTAAGTTACACTTCATGGTTTTGAAAATCTTTTGATTATAATCTCATCATGTTTGATTTGCTTTTTGTGCACATATGTCTTGCATTGCATTTCTACATGGTCAATTGATTGTGATTTCAAATGCTTTCATAGCTAGATTCTTCATAATCAATTGGATTTTCCATGGTTTTATAAGTTAAACTTTTATATGGAAAATTGTTTTGAAAAATCAACTTGTATGTGTCTCATCTAAGTTATATCTTTTCAAATACAAAGTTGAAAATTGATCTTCAAAATCATTCCTTTTATGCTCATTGTTGGATTTTGTTTATCAAAATGATTTGAAGATTGATTGAATGGAAATGCTCCATAACTTCATTAGTTATAATCTTTTGAGCATGTTCCATGTTTTCATTTCTTTTTCTTTTGGTTTCATTATCTTTAGAAATGGAAATGTTTGTTGTTTGCATCTTTGCTTGTTTGTTTACTTTCCTTGCATATGCAAATGACAATTGGTTCCATGTATGGTTGTGACCTTAGTTACATTTGTAGAAACCATACTAGAACCCAAATCCATCCTCTATGCCTTATAGTCATATCTTTATGGATGGTTATGATGTTGATTCATGTAGATTTTCTTGATGTCATCCTTATACATGTTTCAACTTCATAAGTAGTGTTCTTAATCATATGAATCTCTTTGAAATCCATTCCTTGTATTTCTTAGTTATATCTCTTGTTTGATGGATATCTTAGTGTTGAATTCATATGATTTAGTCACTTTGGAAATTGCATGCTTTGTCTAGTCATATCTTTTGCATTGCAATTTCTCTTATTCATCACTTTGCTCAATAGTCATATCCTTAAAAGTGATGAATATGCATTAATGATGCTTGATGGAAGTTTGTCACATCCTTGCTTTTATTCATGTTATCATATTCAATTGGTTTCATTTGGTATAACTTTCCATTGATTTCATATCCAATTGATATCTTATCTTGTGTATGTGATAGACCATGTGTACATTGGATTGAACTTGATAGTTATATAATTGTTCCATGTCACACACCATTAGCATCACAATGCTCATGATTGCCACCTCATTTGCTCTTATAGGTATATCTCATGACCACCATGTTTATGTGTTCATAATATTGGTTGGTTATTAATAGAGGTTGGCTTCATGTTTGAATTTCATTTCACTCAATTTGCACTTTAATAAGTCATATTTATTGATTGAATGAAATGATTTTCAAAATCTTACATAGCATATGGTTTTCATAAGTAATATTGATTGATGCTATGTTTGTGTAAACCCCATATCATGGATAGCTCTAATTTGGATTTCTCATAATAGTTATTCTTTTAAATCCATTTTAGAGTGATTGAGTTTATAGTCACATCCTTTAATCTCAATTGATATGTTTATTTCAATTGGTATCCATGATCGTTTCTCTCATTAGTCCTTGCTCTCTTTTGGTAATTTGATCATATGAGCCCTATAGTTATATGAATCTAATCCTTTCCTTGAAGTTGACCCTCACTTGGATAAACCATCTACTTCTTGCATCTAATAGTTATACCTTGTCAAAAGCTTGACAAAAGAAGAGAATGGATTGAGGGGGAGTGTAAACCTTCATAGGAAGAATTAGTTTTGATCAAATTCACCCTTAGACTGACTTTGAACCCTTAGAGATAACTTTCATGCATGATAGCCTGTTATGAATTTCATTTTCAATTCCGTTTGTTAACAGGTGCTACTAAAGGTATTCTTCTTGTTTCATGTGTGTAGGTACCTTTGCAATTTAATGTCAAAGGGGGAGAGAGAGTTCAAGTGTGACTCAAGGATCTCCTACTCTACAAAGGGGGAGAGAGTTCGAGAGTTCAAGTACTCGAAGATCTCCTATCCATCAAAGGGGGAGAGTTGTCTAAGCTTCCAAAGGGGAGAGAATGCATACCTTGCCAAAGGGAGAGAGAGGCATGGTCAAAGGGGGAGAGCAAATAGAAGAAAGAAAGCTTGGAGCTAAAGAAGATGCTTGGCTAAAGAGAGGAAGATGGAAAGAAAGCTTGAAGAATGATCAAGCTCCAAGCATCAAGAAGATTGAAGAAAAGAGCCCAAGAGCCCAAGCTAAGAGGAAGAGCATCCAAGAAGATTTCAAGACTTGTCCAGCTTAGGGGGAGCTGAAGACTTAGTGTGAAATGTCAATGATGAGTAAGTTGCCATCAAATTGCAAAGGGGGAGATTGTTAGGGATTTTGTATTTGCAATTTGATGGATGCATTTGCACTTTAGCATCATTTGAATTCACACACTAGCATTGTTTTTAGAAACCTTGAAATCTAGTTTTATTCATGCATAGCTTTTAAGATTTGGAAAAGCTTTTGTTTTATGCATGGTTTGGTTTTAAACTTGGATGCATTAGTTTTGAAACCCAAACTCTTTTGAAAACCTATTTCCTTGTGCATTATATTTGGAAAATCATCTTGACAATTTAGGTTTGAACTTTGCATACATTCATCCCTTCATAATCATATGTGTATGCATTGTTTTTGAAAAAGGAGTTTTTAGAAATCAAGCTAGCCTATGGTTTAAAGTTTCAAATCTTTTTAGGCTTTGGATGTTTCATGTTTTTATACATCTTTGGATGATTTAAAACATGTGAAAAAGCTTGATTTTAATGGCCCAAAATATCCCCAAAGATAATCTTCAAGAAACCCAAAAAATGGGAATTTCTGGGCAGGCCCGGTCAACCGGCCGTGTATGGCCGGTCAACCGGCCAAACTGGCGGTTAACCGGACTGCTGAGGCTTCAACGGGCATTTTTATGACCGTTGTGCTTGGCCGGTTAACCTGCCTGTCATGGCCGGTCAACCGGGGTTATAGCCGTTGGGCTGTTTTTGGGATATAAATGAGCTCTTTCCTTTGTCTTTGGTTGGAGATTTTAAAACCCTCTTTGAGGAGCTTTGAGAGAAGACAAAGGGGATGATCTAAGAGACATCAAGGGGTCATTAAGTAAAGCTTAAGCTTGGATCAACTAAGTTAAATCTCCAAGTAAGTTTTACTTTTAATTAATCATTTGTTATGTGCTTTATTTGAAACTTTGGAAAATGATTTCAAGCATGATAACAATGATGTGTTGAATCCTTTCTTCCCTCCATCTTTGATATTCAAGATTGGATTCATCACTTTGATTTCAACCCAAGTTTTGTTTTAAACTTTCTTAATCATGTTTAGTCATAAATCTTGGATTTCTTGTATTGCATGATTATATCACTTGGTTGAAACATTGCTTGTTGTTTTCATTCATTTAAACATTAGTAAAATTAATTTGGTTTTGAAAACAACATGCACATGCATCACATGTTCTAAATTAGCCATTTTCACACAACTTGTTAGTCCTTGATTTTCATGTCATAAACAAGTTGAATTTCATACATGTGATTTGGATAAGACTTCAATCAAACCTTTTATGAGCTATAAACTTTGAATTGCTTTAAGCAATATATTGAGTGAGCCTTCTTTTTAAACTTGATTGGAGCCATCACACACACACCTCATAAGCATACATCTTTGCATTCATAGAGTGTTTGTGTGAGTTTAGTTTTCACTTTCATATTAGCCTATTCAAGAGGCAATTCCATTGAGCTTAAATTGTAATCTCTTAGAGTGTTCTTTTGTTAAGACACTTTCTTTGAGAAAACTATATTTGTAAAGGTTATTGCTAAGCCTAAGAAAAGCAACTTGTAAGGTTATTGCTTAGCCTTTGAAAAGCATCTTGTAAGGTTATTGCTTAGCCTTTGAAAAGCATCTTGTAAGGTTATTGCTTAGCCTAGAAAAGCACATTATAAGGGTTATTGCTTAGCCTAGTAAAAAGCATACTTAGTGGAATCCGGTGGGGTGTTGGAGACACAAGCCGGTAGTGGATGTAGGCACGTTGGCCGAACCACTATAAATATTGTGTTGTGGTGCATGCTTTTGTGGTGATTGTTTATTTGAGCTTCCGCATTTTTTTCTTATAATCACCACTTGTGACTAGTTTAGTTTAAGAAATTAAAATTTGTCATAATTAGTCATTAGTTGTAGTGCACCCTATTCACCCCCCCCCCCCTCTAGGGTTAGGATCCTCGTGGACTTTCACATTTATATTTAGAAATCCCCATGGTTTTCCACCATAGGTCCATTGTAAGGAAAGTATTAGCCTCGCGCCATCTTGAGAATGACCATTTCCCCACGGAGGGCTTTTACTTGTCTGGTTACTAGATATGGATCTCCTATGGATAGTGTTGGTGAGACGGGGCAGAGGCCCACTCCCCAAGGAGGAGCAGCTCGCAACGGTTGTCATGCAATGCTAGTTGGTGGGTCACACTTAACTAAAATAATGATGTAGTATCCCCAAGGATTTGCCTCATGTATTTTAGAAACCAAAGCTAATCGGGAGTCATTCATCATTTGGTATGAGATACCTAGATAATAATGAATGAAGGGGATCATGGAAAGTTAGTCTTAATCCTAATTTTGACCAACTTTGATCCGCACCAATCTAGGAGGTATCCGCACTCCCCAAGGAGGCATACCCCGGGGATTGGGATTCCGATATATTCTAAATTTAGTGGTTATGAGGATTCCATATAAATTTGGTAGAATACTAAACCCTAATGTCATTTAAATTCATTAATTGAATGTATGATTATGTGCTACAGTATTTCCAGCATGTATTCAAATACTTTCAATCCACTTGCGACCATCCTCAACCAGAATAAATTAGTGGGATCCAACTATGTAGACTGGAAACGGAACCTGGATATAGTCCTAACAGCTTCAGGATATAAATATGTCCTTACCAAACCCCCCTTTGATGAGCCATTGCCGGAAGCATCACAGGAAGAAAAGGAACTTTACACCAAGTGGGCCAAAGACGATGAGATGGCCAGATGTTACATACAGGCATCTATGTCTAGTGTTTTACAACACCAACATCAATCCTTTAAGGCTGCATATGATATTATATCAAACTTAAAGGAGATGTTTGCAGAACAGGGCAGGCCTGCTAGACAGGCTGCTATGAGGGTGCTTATAAGCACCAAGATGGCTGAAGGCACACCAGTACAGGACCATATGTTGAGAATGATGGACTCATTGAATGAGTTAGATGTACTGGGGGCTGTGATTGATGCAGAATCGCAGATTGATATAATCCTTGAGTCACTACCAGAGTCATTCAACAATTTCAAGGTCAATTACAACATGAATAAAATGAATCTGACTCTGGCTGGGCTGTCTAGCCAGCTGGTGGTGACTGAAGGGATTATGAAGAAAAAGCCAACTGCCCTGATGACAGAAAAGTCATTTGCCAAGTCCAAACCGAAAGGCAAAGGGCGGAAAGGCAAGAAGAAATCAGTTCCGAAGGGTCCTAAGGCGGAGAATGGTCCTAATGGTGGTGTTGGCAAGGCTAAGGGATCAGGGACAAAAGGAAAGTGTTTCCATTGTGGTATGACAGGACATTGGAAGAGGAATTGTCCAGAATATCTGTCTAAAAAGAAGACCTCAGGTATGATTGAATCACTTGTTACTGAAGTTAGTTTTGCAACTGGTACTTCAGAATCTTGGTGTGTGGACTCCGGGGCTACTAATCACATTTGTAATTCGTTGCAGGGGTTCTGGGAAACCAGGAGACTCAGTGACGGCGAAATCATTGTCAACCTAGGATCTGATGCTAAGGCGGATGCGATCTCAGTAGGAGTTATTACTTTATGTTTTCAAGATAATAAGTTGGTTTTGTCAGACACTCTATATGTACCGTCTTTAAGACGAAATTTAATTTCAGTTTCTAGTTTGGTGAATAAAAGTTATTCTATTACTTTTGGTACTGAAGTTGTCATAAAGAGAAACGGTGCTTTTATATGTTTTGGCAAGGTAACCAATGGGCTTTATCTGTTAACTCCTACAATGTATGAGATACATGATATCGAAATAATAAATAGGCCATCATTAAAGAGAATCCTCCCTGAAGATCCAAAAGAACGGGTAAGCATTCAAAGACGAGCCCCAAACTTTCATTTGGATATACCTTCAAAAATGCCTTACAGAAAATCCTTTGACGGAGTACTTTTGCGCTGCTTGTCACAACAAGAGGCTGAGGAAACCCTCAAAGAAGTTCATGCTGGTCTTTGTAGAGCTCATCAGGCTGGTCCCAAGCTCTACGATCAGATAAAAAGGTTGGGATATTATTGGCCTACCATGGTAGCTGACGCCATGCAATTTGCTAAACGCTCCCGCCAATGCCAAGTTCATGGAGACTATGTTCATATGCCTCCAGAATGGCTACACCTCCAGAATCGCAAAACGTCCAGAATAGCAATCTCATGGCCGTTCGAAGCTTGGGGTATGGGCATCAAAGGTCCTATCTCTCCCCCGTCAAGCAAAGGTCATCGCTTCATCTTCGCCGCTGCGGATTATTTCTCCAAGTGATCAGAAGCATTCGCGCTCAGCGAAATGAAGACCTCATCAGTCCTTCAATTCTTGCGCACCAACATCATTTGTCACTTCAGCATACCTAAAAGATCTTCCATGACAACGAACCACAATTCCGGGATCACCGATTCTACAAGTTTTGGGACAAATACAAAATCCAGAGTTGTCCTTCGACTCCATACAATCTGGCAACGAACGGACTAGCATAAGCCTTCAACGAGACACTCTGCAAAATTCTCAAGAAAATGGTCTCTAGTCACAAAAGAGACTGGGGAGACAAACTACCTGAAGCTTTGTGGGCTTATTAAACCACCGTTCGAGGACCAACCCAAAGCACACCATTCTCTTTGGTCTATGGATGCGAAGCTGTTGTCCCTTTGGAAGTACAAATTCCTTCCTTAAGGGTATCTTTACAAAATGACATGATGCAAGAAAGCAATGTCAAAATTGAGACTCCAAAAACTGGACAATCTCGATGAAAGACGGCTCGAAGCCTTACAAAATATTGAGCTGTACCAAGCACGCATGGCAGGATCTTTCGACAAGAAGGTCAGGCAACACACCTATAAAAAGGGTGACTTGGTTCTTGCAGTAAAAAGGCCAATGGTTTTTGCCCACAAATCCAAAGGCAAACTCAAACCAAAATGGGAGGGACCCTTCGTCATTAACAAAGTCTTCTCCAACAGCGCATATGCACTTCTAAACATGGAGGGTGACAGATGTATGTTGCCCATCAACGACAAGTTCTTGAAGCGGTACTACCCTTGAAGACTTACGCGACTAGGTCAGAGCATGCTTGCATGGCCAAACTCCTATTCTCAGGTACTCGCTCGTCAAACCCGCCTCTTTTAGATTTTTCATCCTTCTGTTGAGATTTCTAAAAATCCAAAACAATGCTTACTTTCATAGTTTCATTGTTAAAAAAAAAGTCCAAAAATCCAAGTTTAGGAGCCTCTTCCCGGACTTGACCAAATTTTCGATCGTTGAACCCAAAATTCATGGTTTGAAACAAAATCAAGACTCAGGAATTTCCACCCTAGTCCACTCTGACCATTACAACCAAAAACGGTTTTAAGTCAAAATTTACGACCCTCGTGTCTTAAAAAAGAAACGGTTCTTTTTAGAAACCGCGGGGAAGCGACGCTCAGTCGATACTCTCAAAACCCAAAAATCGGAAGGATGCAAACCCCATTCGATACTTCCAAAATTTTAAAATTGCAGGGAAGCAACACTTTGTCGATACTTGTAAAATTTCAAAAATCGTGGAGACGCAACATTCCAGTTGATATCCACAAACCCAAAATTCAAACAAAAACCGAGGTAAAAAAAAAACTCAAATTTCAAAAATCGTGGGGAAGGGACATTTAATCAATACCCACAAAACCAAATTTTTTGAAAAAAGTAAGGAAGCGACACTTAGTCGATACTTGCAACTAAATTCGCGAGGAGGCGACATTCCATTGATACTCGCAACCGAATGAGCAAGGAGGCGACATTCCATCGATACTTGCAAGACCATTCAGCAGGGAGGCGACTTTTAGTTGATACTTGCATTTTTGAAAACCAAAACCCGGCTCTCATGCCAAAATCGGTTATCAACACCACAAAATCGGCTATAAATGCCACAAAACCTGGCTCTCATGCCAATTCAAAATTTGGCTTTCATGCCAACAAAAAGAAACTTGGTTTTCAAAAAAAAAAAAAATCGGCTCTCATGCCAAAAACTCGGCTATAAACGCCACAAAAATCGGCTATCATGCCAAAAGTCGGCTATAAACGCCACAAACCCGGCTATCAATGCCACTAACAAAATCTCGGCTTCCATGCCAAAAACAAATTTTGGCTTCCATGCCAAAAACAAACTCCGGCTTCCATGCCAAAAACAAATTACGGCTTCCATGCCAAAAACAAATCCCAGCTATCAATGCCACAAACAAAATTTTGGCTCCCATGCCACAAACAAAACCGGCTTCCATGCCATCCCAAATTTTGGCTTTTACGCCACAAAATTCCCGCTTTCATACTAACCCAAAATTCTGGCTTCCATGCCGACCCAAATTTTAGCTTTCATGCCATCTCAAAATTTGGCTTCCATGCCATCTCAAAATTCGGCTTTCACGCCAAAACAACAATTTGATAAAAGATTTTTCACAAAATGACAAACTTTTGATCAAATTTCCAAACAAACATTCCCATTTAACAATCGCTTGAATTTATAACAGAAGAATTTGAGTGGAAAGAGGGAATACAAAAAAAGAAGTGCTAAAAAAATGTCCACAAGCACTACAAAAGAAAGAGTACCAAAAAAATATGTGTGTATACACACGGGTACCAACGAAAAAAAGAAGAAAAAAGTTTGTTACAAGAATCATGAGCTCAGTTTCACATGGTCTTCAACCAAAGACTCAACTCCACAAACTAGACCTTCTCCCAGGCCTGCTGTATGACCACATTAGGAGACTCGGTAGACCAACGAGGTGCATCAGTAACAGGCTCTTTGCCCTTGTTTGTTATGGAGGAACTACCTGCAAAGGATGAAAAAGGAAAAATTAATCATCAAAGTGACATAATTTTTCTAAAAAAAAAATTCTACCAAAATTTTGGCATGGTTCCGGGACAATTCCGAAGAAAAGGGAAACATCCCGAAAAAGATAGAAAGCCTGAAGATGAGCTCAATGAAGCATCCTCAAAGAAGGTTTGAACTCAAACATTGCTGCGAGATCAAACCAATCTCATCAAATCTCCACAAGCTTGAAGAAGGGCTCAACATTGCTGCGAGCTCCCAACTTCGAAACTTGCAAAGCTCACCAAAATCCAGCAAGATCAGGAAAGGGCTCAACATTGCTGCGAGCTCCAAATCCCAAAACTTGCAAAAGATTTCCAGGTATGCATCATCATGCCCGCAATCAATTTACTAAAAAGCGTGCATTCAAAAAAAATCATCATGCATTAGATGCTAGGAAAACATTAACCAAAGTTTGATCAATTCCAACCCAACTTGGTCAAAACCAATCAAACTTTGTCAAAGTCAAAATTCATGTTGACTTGACCTAGAGATTCTAGCCTTTTATCTTGATGCATCAAAAAAAAAAAAAAAAAAACCAAAGAGAAAGAAAGAAAATATGCATGAACATCTTGGAATGCATAAACCTCATCATCATGGTGCATAAACCTCATTATCTTGGTGAGCAAAAAAGAGAAAAGCAAAAAAAAAAAAAAACAGAGAGAGAAATTAAAAAAAAAACAAATTTTGGCCAGCAAGCCGTGGCCCACTACCACGTGGCAGTACGGCCAGGTCCAAAGGAAATAAAAATAAAAACGTGCAAAAAAATGCAAAAAAAAGAGGCAGCACATGAAAAAAAAAAAACAAAGAGAAAACACGTGGAGAAGAAGAAAAAGAAAGAGAAAAAAAAGGAGAAAGAAAAGAAAAGAAAAGAAAAAGAAAGTAATTTCTACTTCTAAATGGAGTTTCTTGTGAAGCAAGAAAACTTACTTGAAGCCATTGATGGAGAAGAAGAAGAAAGAACTTGAAGATCTTTGAAAAAGAAGAAGAATTCTTGACCTTGGAGCACTCTTGGAGACTCTTGCAAAGAAAGAAAGCATTGAAGTGAAGATCCAATCTCCTCTTGCTTTTATATAAGAGAGCAAATCAAAAGAGGAAACAAGGAGAAAAGAAAGGAGGTAAGTGCTAAAAATTAGCAACCTTCCCAAAAAAAAAAAGGAGATTTGAAATATTCTCTCCCAAAGAGAAGATTCTTTGAGAAATTTTCTCCAAAAAGAAAGGAAATGAGAAATATTCTCTCTCAAAGAAAGATACTTTGAGAAAATCACTCTCAAAAGAAAGGAAACTTGAGAGATTCTCTCCAAATAAGAATATTTTTAGATATTCTCCGTCCAAAAGAGATATTTTTAGATATTCTTTACAAAATGACACCATGTGAGATCTAAGCCATCTTTAAAAGCTTAAGGTCCCATGGGCTTGCCCACATAAGCCAGGTTTGACCACCTAGGCACTAAAAAGGGCTTCCTTTCAAAAAATTCCTCTCACCAAGAGCACACAAAATGGATCCATGCCTCTTTTGAGTTGATTGGACCACACACAAAAAAAAAATCCAAGCCTCATGAGCTTCCAAAATTTCAAACCATCCCACCTCATATACCAAATTGAGCCAAAATCTTGAAATTGACATTCCACAAAATCCAAACCTAGCCCCCTAGCTTGCCACATACAGCTTGTTAGGTCACAAGGTCAAAACCAAATCTGACCCCCCAATTTGCCATATACAGCTTGTTGGGTCACAAGGTCAAAATCCAAAAAAAAAAATCAAACCCCGGCCCCCTAACCTGCCACATACAACTTGTTAGGTCACAAGGTCAAAAACCAAAAAATCCTTCTTGATCGCCTGATGCGCCACATAAAGCCCTTAGGTTCACAAGGTCAAAAGGAAAGCCCAAAATCCAAAACCCAAATCCAACTCGCTCATGTCATTTTCAAGATTTTGCTTTGAGATGGTACGTGATCCCTCTCACTACCATAAAATCCCCTTGGAAACTCAAAAGGCTATTAAAAAAAATGCTCAAAGACTCTTGGTCAAACCAAAAGCTCTCCTTCAAGTTTCTTTTCGAGGCACATCGACTCCAAAAGCTATTCGTCGCTGTACCTCGAAGGGGCATTTGTTGACACCAAAAATGTCACTTTCCCTCTTCAACATCAAGAAGCCGCATGAAGCCGCATCCTACTACAAACGGGCAATGCTACTTCGTGCATCAGATCTTGTCAGAATCAAACAAAAACTACAAGATCCTACAAGACAGCCAAAAGAGGAGTTCACATGAAGTATCGGGCCATTTCGACATCATTTTACCCAACTTCACTCCTCCAACAACTGAGCAGGCGCTCCCGGCAGCGGTGAAGCCAGAAACCCTGACACACAAAACAAAGTACACAGCTGGCCCCAAGATGCCACTAGGAGACTCTACATCAAGTTTCAGGCCATTCCGACATCGTTCGGCCTAACTTCGCTCCTCCAGGCGCCAAACAGGAGCTCCTAGCAGCAGCGACGTCGAAGACATGAAAACATTGATCTGAGCCTACGGATGGTCTCAAAATACCTCCAAAAGGCTCCACATCAAATCTCAAGTCATTCCAACGACGTTTGACCCGACTTCGACGCTCCAAAAAAAAAATCAAGTCCCTCGGCGGTGAGAACCACCGGGACCATTACTCATCAAACAAAGCAGATGGGTGGCTTCAACATGCTTTAAAAGGGTTGCACGTCAAATTTCAGGTCATTCCGAAAATGTTTGACCAGACTTGACGATTCGAAAGAAAACCAAGGCTACCGGCGGCGGAGCACCCCGGGACCATAACATCCAAATTGGAGCTAATAGATCATCTCAAAATCACTCCAATAGGCTCCCTGTCAAATTTTAGGTCAATCAGACATCGGTTGACCGCACATCAAAGCACGACATCTTCCTCGCAGCGAGATCAGGCCTAGCAGTGACGGGACCCCAAATGGCTTCAAAGCTCAAACCAAAGCCCGTGGTTGGTCCTATTTATTGCTCAGGAGGCTTCACCCCAAATTTCAGGTCATTCCGACATCGTTTGACCTAGTTTCGACTCTTGACGGATAATCGACCACAAAGTCTTTGGCTTTTCCAAAAAAATAGGAAACTTTGTGCTCCGATTTGCACAGCTTCTCGCCAGGTTTTCTTCAGGAGAATCAAGCCAAAAAATGAGGAAAAATGTCAAGAAAAATATAGGAGAAAAAAAGAAACAAAAAGCTCAAGAAACGGCGACCAAAGGGGTAAAAAATTCCCCCATTGTCGCCGGCGACCATTGTAAGACCCCGACCCGAGTGAACCCGATTAGTGTTAATTAAGTCATGTGTTAGTCTTAAGCTTGATTAGTAGTCTTTGACTAAGTGGGTTTAGAATAACTTTTGATATAGTTTTGGGGAATTTTGAGTGCTTTGGTGACTAGTGGGGCCATTTGGGGGTTCCCTTTATGACTTTGCGTTTACTTGGGGGATTTTTTGGAATTGTTTTAATTTGTGTTTTTATCCTGTTTTGTTTATCTTGTTAATCCCGACAACTTTCATGTTGATCCCGTTCCCGTCCGAGCTCCCGAAACCCGATTTCCTAGCCTTAAGGGCAAAACAGTCTTTTTACACTAAATCTGTACCCAAAACTTGATATCCCTGAAACCCGTGAAACATATACTTTTTAGAAACATATACATTTCGGCGATCATTTCTTCCTTCTTTGTCGAATTCATCCGAGATCCTGAAAGACATGATTTTAGCCCAAAGAGTTTCTTAAGTGGTGGGACCCATTCTCATTGCTTATATAAGGAAAACCCATCTTCCATTTCCCTATTCCAGCACAACACTTCAACCTAGGGTTTCTTGCGACTTTTCTCTTCTTCTTCTTGCTCTCTCCATCTCAATCTCCCACCAAACTTGCACCAACATCAAAATAGACTTCATCATTCTCTTCCTCATCTTGAAGGTTACCCATTGATATCATTTGTGAAAAAAACCTCCCATTCTAAGATCTTCATTGAGCTAACTCTTGCCATTTGAAGGTCATCCAAGTATGAAAAATCTTCTCCATCTTCTAGATTTGTATTCTTCTAGTCCTTGAGAAGCTCCATTTTCATTATTCTGAGTTCTATCTTCTTCATTCATTGTTTGACCCATTTTAGGGTTTGTTTTGGGGGTTTTTGCTTGTAGCTTGGATTTTGAGCTTGAGAGGTGATTAAAGACTTGGACTTGCTTGATTAGAGACCAAAGGCAAGTGGATGAAATGATAGTTTGAACATTTAATGGTTTTATGAAGAATGTGGTTGGTTTTGCTATTCATATCTATATTTATTAGCTTGCATTCATTGTGAAATAAATGCTCATGAAAGGCTTTTTGTTAGCTCATTTATTGTCATGGAAATGTGGTTTATTACCCTTTATTTTATCTCTTGATTATGGCTCAAATGAACCTTTGTGTATGTTGGGGTCTCTTCTCTTTCTTTGGTGTTGAAGGTGAAGAAGAAGGTGTTTAGATTTAATGTTAATTGGAGTTTTGATGAAGGTTTTTAAGTGATTGTTTGAAGAGATTTAATGGTTGTCATTGGGAGGCAAGGAGGCCTCTTTGTTGTAAGAAAAATGTTTTGGAGATGGAGGAGAAAAAGGCCAGAATGGTCATTCCTGGGTAACAGAAATGACTGCCCACTCGAGCGCGTATCAGGCCGCTCGAGCGCGCTGTCATTCTGACTGCAGCTCTTGCAACAAATTGACTGCCCACTCGAGCGGACGATTGGCCGCTCGAGTGCGCATACGTTCTGTCTACCCGTCTTTTTGCGCAACCCAGGTCCGCTAGAGCGCACCTTGGTCCGCTCAAGCGCACCCCCTCTTGGGTATGGACCACTTTTGGAGCTCGGGAAAGGTTTTTAAGGGAACCCCTTGACATCGGGGAGAATTATTAGGCAATGTATGAAGCCTATTTGAGAAAGAAACCACGTCACAAAGATTCATCGAAGCCGTAATAATCACCAAGGTGTATAAGGAGCTTGGAATGTCCCCAAACTCAAAGAGTACCAAGTTATATCAAAATCGACATACGATACCCCTATTCACCTTGGACTAGATTTGAATCCCAATACTTGTCCCGAAATCTCAAAAGATCAACTGTGTTTTCGATTATTTTGAATTGTCACATGTATTCCCAAAAATTCATGGATTATGATTTATCATTCCCGAAAGCGTTGAAATTGTAATTTAGCATTTTGCTAGCCCGTTTATACATTCCCCGAATTGAAAGGAAATTTGTGCCTTGAGCACACCCGTTCCGCTCGTTTGTATACTTGCACATGATGTGTTTTATACATGTTTTGATTTTGCTATTTGACCTATGAGTTGGCACCACTAAGCTTGGATAACCTCGTCGGTCTGATCCACCGACTTGGAGATCCCTCTCTTGTCCCGCCAACTACAGTTTGGATCCCGCTACTCGGTTATTACCGTGGTCTTGTCCCGATGCCGCAGATTGCTACTGTGGTTCCCGATGCCCAGCTCGCTACCGTGGTCATGTATAGTATGTGTATATGTATTTATAAGATCCACTGTTTCTCCTCACCCCGAGTGACTGAGGTCAGCGCCTAGTTATTGCTATGTCACTTTAGTGATAGAGGACTTAGCTTCATGTGGTTGCCATCTTGCTTGTTTCCCGATTCCTTGGTTACCTTTACATGTTTTATAATGCCTACTTGTATTTGAATAAATGTTATATCTTGTTTATAGAAATTGTTATTTAAACAGGTTTAAATGCTTTTGAAGGTAAATTCATTTATTATTATATTGTCATTGTATTTTACCCATTTGCCAAAACCGTCGTGTTTGACCCACTCTTTGGTACTCAGGTCCCGTTGCCGGTTACCTTGAGGAGGAGCCAGAGGAGGCGGTCGGTGAACCGCAACACCTAGTCGAGTGGCATGCTGATGATGTCATTTAGACATTAGATTGCTAGAGAGAGATAACATTTTGGGAAAACTCTTAACCATTCCTTTGGGGATTGGTATTTTGTTTATATTGGCCTTTGTTGGCCTTTATTTTTGGGAATGTAATCAAATGATCTTTTGTATAACTTTAACTATTCTTTTGGGTAAGCACTAATGATCATTATTCATTCTGATACTTGATTATACTTGTGATACTGTCTTTAGGACTAGAGATGGTTTGGATATTTGATTTGTTATATGCTTCCGCACTTAATAGAAATGTTCATATATGGTCGTGATATCCTCACCGCGGACACCTGTGGGAAATTAAATAAATGTTCACACACATCATCAATGTGTCCCAATCCCAGATTCCTGGTCCGGGGTCGCGATAACCATGGCCATGGTCACCGGCGACCCTGGAAGTCCGGGTCGCCGGATTTCCGCCAAAGGGCCCGTTTTCTGATCCTCTTCGCGTTTCGGGAGTTCCAACCCCTATGATTTCCTGAAAATCTGATTTTTTATGCTAAAAAATGACTGATCTTCGTCAACATCACGGATCCGCCGTCAAAAGCATGGAATCATCATTGATCGCTCCGAGAACGCCAACCGGCTGACTAAGAAAGTACACTTTCTGCCCGACCAATCGAGAAATCGATGAGACAGTTGGTATCGGCCCACTGTTAACAATCTATGACTAAAGTTGCATGATCATCCAACATCGATCAAAATGAAGATCCATCGTCGATCATCGCAAGAAGAATTCCAAAAGACGCGGCACGGCCCGCGACTCTTCAAATCCTCGGCGACCACTTAATGCTGTTAATTGACCCAACCAAATGCGGTCATTAACTCATTATTTTGGACGACCCAATCAGAAGCAAGGAAATGGGAGTTACAAGTCAAAGTCATCATGGAATTAAAGCTATGAAACTCCTCTCATCATAGAGATTAAAGGCTATTAAAAGCCCATCATTCTCCATCGGCCAATCAGATTCAAGGAAAAAGGAGTTACAAAATCAAGAAATAAAAACTTGTAACTCCTCTCATCATGAAGCTTCAAAGCCATCAATGCTCATAAACCCTCCTAATGGCTACCAAAGGCCTATAAATAGGAGAGCATTCCAAGAAAAACTAATCCAGAACAATCGAAGAAAAATCAGCCAGAAAGATCGTCTAGAATTCCCAGAAGCTCTGAAGAAACTCTGCTGCAACAAACACCACAAGGTGATTGAAGTACATTGGGGGCACTCCCCCCCCCCCCCCCCAAGGCAAAGCCCTCTCTTCTCCTATTCAACATGGCCTAGATGCGGCTTTTCAGCCCGTCTCTTCATTTTTTTATTGGATATAGGACCTTCCTTTGGTCCTTATCCTCTAAAAATACCGAAGTCCAAGTCAAGCGAAAAGACTCAAAGCATCGTATGTTCTCATCTGAATGACGATGGCGAAGTCCATACATGACTTGCGACCGTCGATCTGAACGTGGCCTCACAATTTCCTGAGAAGTTAGATTCATTTTCTTACTTTTCCGTTGTATTTTGTATTTTCTTTAAGAGACAAAAAACTCACAATTCTTGTCTTTGTGAATCGCCTTTCACGGCACAAATCGCCTTCTACGGCACAAAATCGCCTCTCACGACATTCAAAAGAAAAACCTTGTCTCTTTTCTTAAATATATGTGCAATGGAAAGTTAGAAAAAAGATTGATTTCCTTTCTACTTGCGAAGGTAGATCTCCGGATCACCATTTCTAAATTCCAAGTAGAATAGAAAATCTGGCATACCCGTACAAAAATGTTAATTCCCGCCTTTCTCCCCCTTTTTTCCTTCCATTCGGCCATCTCGGTGACCCCAGGGACGGATGGGAGAGGAAATGAAGGAAATTAGGTCCATCATTTAGGTCATGTTGCCTCTGATTGATGACGATGGCGGGTTGAGCTTGAACCGGTTCGGGCCTCCTTTGTAACACCTCTAACAACTGTCTCTGCATTTCTGCCAATTCTCTGGCACGATATTCCTCTCTCTTAAGCATTTGCTCTTGTAATCTAGCTTGGTTCGCATTGGCCTGACGTAGTTTGTCAAGCATTGCCTGCATCATCTATTGGAATTGATTTGGCATGTTGTTATCAACCCTGTCTTCCTCAACAGGGCTTGTGTGATCATTGTTACTTGCAGAGGGGCTACCGTTTATCGGTCTCTTACGAGATGGCATGATGCTGCAAAATAAGTTGTTAGCACATAATAATCAAGTATAGGGTCACACATTGCTCACACGATACTAGCTAACGAAAAGTCTAACGAATCCTCGCCATGTCCTTAGGATTTCTAGTTTCTTTTAATCGCTTGAAACATGTCTCGCTTTGATACTAGTCTGTCGCGACCCCGGACCGGGTTACCGAGGTCCTAATCCGGGATCGAGGCTTATAATGGTGTGTGAACATTTATTTAAATTCCCACAGGTGTCCGCGGTGAGGATATCACAACAACATAGTACATTTTTGTTAAGTGAGGAAGCATGTAGCAAATCAAATTGATAATTTCAATTCTAGTCACAAGATAAAATCATATATAAAAACCAAGTATCAGAGTGAGGAATGATCATTAGTGCTTTCCCAAAAGAAAAGTTAAAGTTTATAAAAAAGATCATTTAGTTACATCCCCAAAAATGGAGGCCAACAAAGGCCAATATAAACAAAATACCATTCCCCAAAAGAATGGTTAAACGTTCCCAAAATGTTACGTCTCTCAAAGCAATCAAATGTCTAAACGACATCATCAACATACTACTCAACTAGGCGTTGCGGTTCACCGACCGCATCCTCAAGCTCCGCCTCGAGGTAGACAATGTCCGAACCTGAGTACCAAAGAGTGGGTCAAACACGATGGTTTGGCAAATGGGTGAAGAGACATAACAATATAATAATAAATGAATATACTTTCAAAAGCATTTAAAACCTGTTTAAATAACAATTTCCATAAAAGGAGATAAATCATTTATTCAAATACAAGTATGCATTGTAAAACAGGTAAAGGTAACCAAGGAAACGGGAAACAAATAAGATGGCTACCACACGAAGCTAAGTCCTCTATCATCGAAGTGACAGAGCAATATCAAGGCATTTATCTCAGTCACACGAGGTGAGGAGAAACAACGAATTATATACATATACATATAATATACGAGACATGACCACTGTAGCGAGCCGGGCATTGGGAACCACAGTAACAATCTGGGGTATCGGGACAAGACCACGGTAACAACCGGGTAGCGAGATCCAAATTACAGCTGGCGGGACAAGAGGGGGATTTCCGAGTCGGTAGATCAGACCAATAGGGTTATCCAAGTTTAGTGGAGCCGACTCATAGGTCAAATGACACAATCAAAACATGTACAAAAATACATCACGTACAAGTACATAAACAAGCGGGACGGGGTGCTCGAGGCACAAGTATCCTTTCAATTCAGGCAATATATAACCGGACTAGCAAAATGCTAAAACACTATGTCAATACTTTCGGGAATGATAAATCATCATGCAACTTTCAAAATCTCAAGACAAGTATCGGGGTTCGAAACTAGTTCAAGGTGAATAAGGGTCTCGTATGTCGATTCCAATATAGACTTGGTACTCTTGGAATTTGAAGACATTCCGGGCTCCTTATACACTTTAGTGAAATCGAAACTTCAATTAATCTTTGTGACATGGTTTCCTTTTCAAACGAGCTTCATACATATCTCCAGGTGAACGGTCCCCATCATTCTCTAAAAGGGTTCACAAATGATTGGGACAGAACCCCCTTTATTTTTTTTAAATCCCTAGGTAAGGTCAGTCACCTGGCGGTTAGCTTGCGGTTAGCCCCTGATGGGTTCTACGGTTAGCCGCTGGCTAACTGCGAGGCTGACCATCGATTTCCCAACCTAGATACAGAACACTGGAAATGTAGCCGAAATGAGCTCGATTAGCTAGCAGTTAGCCGCTGATGGGTTCGGCAGTTAGCCACTGGCTAACCGTGGGGCTGACTGTGTCTTCAGGAAAAAAATGGTGCTTTCTGGAATTGTAACTGCGACGGCTCGGTTAGCTAGCAGTTAGCCGCCAATGAGTTCGGTGGTTAGCCACTGGCTAACCGTGCCTTCAGAAGAGAAAAGCAGCTCTCTGGATCTGTAACCACGACAGTTCGGTTGGCTGGCGGCTAGCCGACAGGTGACCGTCACCTGACCGCCAGGTGCGGGAAACTCCCACTGTATTCAGATTTGAGCTCTTTTCATCCTCAAAACCACTCTCCTCACTTCCCATTCATTTCCTGCAATAAATTAAGCTAAAATACATCTTTCAATACTTCTCCAAAACTCCAATAAGTGTTCATTCCATCACCTCCTTCTTAACCACAACAACCACAAAAGAGAAGAGAATCCAAATCACAAGTACTCATTTAAGATATATCCCAAAAGACAATAAGGTCTATAAACAAACATATTTCCAAAACATTCAATGAGCTAGCAAGGTTCACTCAAGAGCATATATTTCAAAAATCAATGCAAGTCAATAAATATGAATAGAAATAACAAATCAACCACATTTCTCATGAAAACCATACAAAGCTCAAATAATGATTCATCCACTTGCCTTAAGTCTCTAACAAGCAAATCAAGCTCTAATCACCTCTCCAAGCTATGAACCAAAATCCCCAAGACAAACCCTAAATGGGTCAAAACAAGAAATAGAAAGTGAAATCTTACAATAATGAAAATGGAACCTCTTCAAAGTCAAAGGAACACAAATCTAAGAGATGGGGAGGGCTGCTTACTTCTAGGTTCTCCAAATGAGCAAGAGTAGTTCAATGAAGATCTTGGAATGGGAGGTTTTCTCTCAAAATGGTATTAATAGGAAGCTATGGTGATGAGGAAGAAGACGATGACAAGCATTTCTTCAATGGCAAGGGTTTGGTGGTGGATTGGGAGATGGAAGAGCAAGAAGAAAAGGGAAAACCCCTAGGTTAATGGTTCTTGTGCTGGAAAAGGGAAAAGGGAGGAAGAAGTTCTCTTTTATAGAAAAGTGGAGTTGGGTCCCACCATTAGAAATCTCATTGGGTTGAAATCATGTTTATCAAGGCTTCAAATGAATTTGACGAAGTAGAGAAAAATGATCGTCGAAATATCTAGTTTCCAAAAAGTATATGTTTCATGGGTTTCAGAAATATCAAATTTTGGGTACAGATTTAGTGCACAATGACTGTTTTGCTCTCAATGCTAGGAAAGTCGGGTTTCGGGATCTCGAACGGGCACGGGATCAACATAAAAGTTGCAGGGATCAATGAGACAAGTAAAACGGGATTAAAACAATAAATGCAAGAATCTCAAATAATCCCATAAGTAAACGCAAAGTCATAAAAGGAACCCTCAAAGGGCCCCACTAGTCACAAAGTCACTCAAAATTCTTCAAAACTATAACTGAAGTTATTCTATTCCACAATAAATTAAAGGGAAAAAAGCACTATACCTACCTGTACTTTGGCCGTTTTGCAGAGTGACCCATGTACTTTGGTATTTGTGACTAAACCTACCTGTAGTTTTAGTTGACATGCAAATACAAACGCCCATGACGGAATCAATAAAATGGCGAATTTACCCCTCCATATATCAGTT
The DNA here is from genome assembly GCA_038049695.1 of Cinnamomum chago. Taxonomy (NCBI): domain Eukaryota; kingdom Viridiplantae; phylum Streptophyta; class Magnoliopsida; order Laurales; family Lauraceae; genus Cinnamomum; species Cinnamomum chago. Next base: position 49,767,290 of record CP142454.1, on the reverse strand, counting down.
TTACTCTTCACGATTTTTGCTCATTTCCCCCTTTTTCACTTACGGTTAGGGTTCCTGACGATTTTGGGTGAAACCGCCCCTCCTTCCTTGCGATCGACAGATCCCTCAAGATTGTGGATAGATCCAGGCACAAAAGACCATCAGCGATTTCAGAGGTATGAAGGTGACCCGATGATGGCAGAAGCTGCCAATCTGCAGCCTAAGTTGATGATGGGTGATGGGGCTCGAGAGTTGATAACGCATGAGGCATCTACAAGAGAGGAGGAAGATGGGTGATGGTGCAGTGTACAGTTGGAGGAAGGAATACAGGTGGCGGTCAGCCTACAGCAGGTTTTCAGCGAACGGGCATGGGGCCTCATATTCAAACAGGTGCCGATTTGCATGACACCTCTGCTAATGCAAAGCGACACGATCATAATCCAGCTGAGGAGGGGCAGGGTGACATTGGTTGGAGTACAGTCAAAGGGCGGAATACATCTCCTGCAAAGACTATTTTCAGCCCAATACATAAACCAGTTCAGGTTTCACATCGTTTCCTCAGTCTTTCAAATCTAGATGGTGATTCGGCTGTCTCTGCGGATGAAATAGAGCAAACTACTGCTTTCGTGCTTCACGGTGCTGCAAGGGGCGTTCAGCCAACAACTGTTATTCAGCAGCTGGAACTTCCTCGTGCCCATGTTCAAAATGTTATCTCTTCTAAATCTGATGGCCAGGTAGATGGCAAATCTGGTCCGTCTACTCAGTCAAAACTGGGATCGCCTGGAGTTGGCCTTAAGGAGAAGCCTACGCTTAAACCAGGTTTCTTCACTTGATCGGTCCTCATCGGATTTCATTACATGTGGATAGACATCACTGATTTCTCTTTTGTTTTGGTTGGTCCGTTGGAGATAAAGTCAAGCACTCCTTTTGTCATTATCTTCTCATCTAAAATTTGCCTATTGGGTGGCGTGAATGAACTACTTTGGAAGATGGGTCTACTGCCAGACGTTGATCTCTTGTATGGCTCCCAAGGGGATTTCAACGATGACATCACCTATTTGCTTTGGTTGGTCTCTTGGAGATAAAGTTAAGTACACGTTTTGGATGGTGATAGGTCTTCATTGGCCTTCCTTGGTGGAGTTGCTTGTATGATTCTACGTTAGTGTGTCTTGGAGCTGATTTACTTTGTCTGTTAAATTTCATTAGTTTATCTTGAGTGTATTTAAAGGGGTATGCCCCTTATGGAAGTCGATGATAAGCTTCCATCCTGTATCTTTTTTTCATTTGAAGAATTAACTGATGAGACTGATGAGGGATTGTTTGGCGTCATCTTTAAGGGGCTTTATTTCTGATAGCAAACACAACCTCATGGCCCTTGTTTGGGTCTGGCGACTCATAAGCCTAGTCTAACAATTTTGTTCTTTGCAACCACCATATACAGGGGATATTTCCAACCTCTAAATGAAAGCGTCCAACTGTCTTCTGATTCCACTTCGAAGTCATGTATAAACGAGCCAAACTGCGTACACAACGCAGCAAAACTAGTCCTTACCAAAAACAGAAAACACAGAGCAAAACAAGCATGGAGAGCAAGGAGGCCAATGAGATCAAGCTGAGTTTGAAGCTTTGATAGATAGGAAGAGTCAGAAAGTATTGTTTGCTGAGGCCCAAAAGGGTTTCGTTGATTTCCTTTTCAGTCTCTTGGCACTCCCAGTTGGCTCTGTCATCAGGCTCCTGAAGAACCATTCCATGGTGGGATGCATAGGAAACCTCTACGAGACTATTGGAAATCTGAGCAGCACCTACATCCAACCCGGGCTAGACAAGAACATGCTTTTGAACCCCAAATCACCGTGCCTTCCTTATGGCCAAGACTCTCCTCTTCTTTTGCATGGGAAACAAAGAAAACAAAGGAGAGATGGGGAAACCTCCAAATCAATTAAGGAGATATGGGGAGAGAGGAGATGACCGGAGATTTTCTGGATCTGTCTGGTCCGGATAGAGGAAGTGTAGACGAGAGAAGGAGTGTTGCAAATCAATTAGGTTTAGAAATTTGGAAAGGGGGAAATGAGGGGAAAAAAAAGCGGGCCATGAAAATTTTTTCTCCCCAGGGGCAAATAAGTCTTTTTGGGGTAGTAATTTGACGCCTGAATGCACCAGACACCATTTATACGACATACACCGTTAATACTAACAGAATCCGTGAGTTTTGCATGTTAATTAGAACTACAGGTAGGTTTAGTCACAAATACCAAAGTTCAGGGATCACTCTGCAAAATGGCCAAAGTCCAGGTAGGTATAGTGCTTTTTTCCCTAAATTAAAATATACCAATCACACTTGGAACTAAAACACGACTTAATTAACACTAATCGAGGCCACTCGGGACGGGGCCTTACACGGCCCCCCTGGGTTGCAGTTGTTTGGGTTTGGGTCAAGCTTGGGCCTGTGTTTCAAAACTCATGATATTCAGGTAGTGTTCGGGTTTTAGACACTGGCCACCCAAATTCAACCCAGATACCCAACTTACATATAAACTTATGTATCATGTATGTGCATATTGTGTAATAAAATGGTTTCCATAATTCCATGTGTGTAGGTAATCCTACCCAAAGAGGCCTATAGACCAGGGTGCCCTGACCCACTTTAAGCTCTACATCTGTCGTGATAACAAAGTATTTTTTTAAGTTTTTCACTTTAAGGTTATTTATTTTACTTTGTTTTATCTGTAGCTAAACGAATATTTATTTGTACAATCTTAAAGAATTTATTTTTCTTATTCTTATGCCATTTTTGCTCCCAATATTTGATGAGTTGTGAATTTCTTCTTTTGTTTCACCATTATTTGTGTTATGCAAGTGGGTTCAATAGGGCACAAGACTTCATAAAAAGCTGAGTCAAACAATATCAAGTATGGGCTCCTCAACTTCACATCGATGGCTCGACGCAGGCTCAAAATTATCATTGTAGAATGTTTATTATATTTATGTAATCTTAGGTTAAAATGAAAAAAACTAACCTGGACCTGACTCATTGGATCCAGGTGTCCAAAGGGCCTGGGTTTGGCCTGATCCAGCATGCCTGGCATAGATATGTGTCCAATGGGTCTGGAGTTGGCTTCAAAGCAAGGCCCACTTAATAAATGGACCTGGGCTAGGTCATAGACCTGCTCTTCTAAGTGGAGTAAGTCAAGTTTAACCGAACCACTTAAACATCTTTGTCATTCTCGGTGTTTGTGTTTTAATTTTTAATTTAATACCAAAAATGTAAAAATTAATTGAAAAAAAATTAAAAAGACACGATGAGAACGGCCAGCACGGAGGCACGACATGGCCCAACCCACTCCAGGTATGGCTTGTCGCGGGCTGTGCTGTGCCAGGGTAAATCCCTAGTGAGCCATGCTGGCCTAACCCGTGGCCTGCCTGTGCTAGGATCTGAGCAGGCGGCGCCGGCCCGTTTGAGATGCCTACTTACTATGCTAGTTTTTTTCCCTTTTCTTTTATATAGTTTATAAGTCAGGATCCTCTTACTCGCGAAGATCTGGAGTGGAACTCTATATTGGGGACAACTTGTTCAAAAATCTAAGCCACGCAAAATGAACAACTTCATTGTGTGTCGTAGGTCCTTAATCTTTAATCGAATAAGAGTTGGTCGCACTGTTAGAGCACAAAATGAATAATATGATATCCATTGATATTGCAATGTGCTATGATGCTATCAACATTCCATGATATCATGGGATTTGGGCAGGTTATTAAAAAGAGAAAAAAATGGAGAGAGTTCCTTTGTTGAGAATATTTGAAATTTGTTCCCTCCATAGTTATATGGAGAAATAAAGGGTATTTCCTAATAAAATTTAGGGGCGTTTATGGGTCAGGCTAAGGCAATTCTAGGCCCAGCCCAACTCTAGAAACACTGGCCCAGGTCCCGCGTAAGCTGGACAAGGGCCATAAAAGTCAGGCCCTAGACTGCCCAATTAATGAATCGGGCCGGGCCAAACTGGGGTTTCTATACATTTTTGTCAGCATTCAAGCAATTCTTTGAACTAACTAAATTAAATTACATGCATTTCTTACACGGAATGGGCCGAGCCAAGCTTTGGCCTTTCTATCACTTAATTCAAGCCCGGTCTAATTACTAAATGGGCCTCAATCACGTATCAATATCCGGCCCAAAGTGGGCGGGGCCTGGATAGGTATCGGGTTGGCTTTGGCCATGAGCGCCCCTAGTAAAATTCCAATTAGAATTTTCTAATTGCTATTACTTTAATTTTTTAAAACTAAAAAGTGTTTAGCTTCTTTTTTTCACAAAGGGTGAGTCATCTCTGATTCTTCACAAAGGAGAAGGAAGATGTAGTCCATGATATCGTGGAATATAAAAGCATTTCATGATAATGTCGATAAAGGGGAAAAATTAAAAAATTTAAAAAATTTAAAAAACTGGATGGAGGCCCTTCACGGTCAGTACCAAGCATTTGGTACCTCCCGATTTCACAAGGATTTAATGGTATTTTTCCATAAATAACTGCTGCTACTACTACTAATAAAACTAATAAGGGGTTTATACTGGAAAAAAAACTTTAGGTGGGCACTATACTGAATAGGGAACATTAGGCAAACGTGAACCTAACAAGAAATCCGTATAGAAAAGTCAACTTCTTTTTTTTTACCATTTCTGTCAATGATCGCTATCGACCGTCATTTCTTATGTTGAAGGTCGACGGTGACCCTCACTATAACCAATGAGGGTCGCCATCAACCCTGAGTAGGCATAAACTCTTCACCTTCTTCATTCTTCCTCTCTTCCCCAAACTCAATCCAATGATGGAGAAGTCCATGCCTGCACTACTTGTGTATCCGTATCTCTCATTTTTACAAATTATATGTTAGGCATGATACAGTATGGGTAGGATCCAAGAATTTGTACTTCTGTCTATTCAAAGAATACCCTTATCCTGATGAAAAACAACATTTGGAACTGAGTAGTAGGCTTTCCTTAGAGAGCGGGCAAGTTAAGTTCTTGTTTCAGAATCGGCGGACCCAAATGAAGGTAATTTCACAGCCCCATATATGTTATGTAGGATTTATATTCATTATTATCTTTAGGCAAGTTGTAATTGAGACTATGGAACCCAATTGTCACAGACCCAACTAAAACGCCGTGAGAATTCACTCCTCATACAAAAGAATGACAAGTCCCGAGCAAAAAATCTTACCATTAGGTATGCGATGAAGAACTCAATTTGCAACAACTGTGGAGGCCCAACGATGATTGGTGAAGTGTCTTTAAAAGAACAACACCTTAGGATAGAAAATGTACTGTTGAAAGATGAACTAGACCTTACTTGTGCCCTTGCCATCGACCCTCAACACAGGAAATGGAGGTCAATTGCGACCATCGAAAAAAATGTAAAAAAAAAAGTTATTTTTTCTGTACGGATTCCCTGTTAGGTGCATGTTTGCCTAATGAGTCACATTGAGATTCATTAATTTGAAGGTTTGAATCTCCAATAGATGGAAGAAAGAGAGGTCTAAAAGAATCTACACAAAAGTCTAAACAATCTAGCTTAGTGGAATCCATTCTAGTAGTATTCATTCAAACACAAAACTAGGGCTTTGACTCAAGGCTTTTACACCTAATCAAGAGTTTCAAACACTTGATCCTAATATAGAGCACGAGGCTCTGATACCAATTGAAAGTCCTGGGATCCGAACCCTAGAGGGGGGGGTGAATAGGGTGAGCTACAAAATGTGACAAAAAATGCCCAATTTTAATTTCTTTAAAATAAACTAGTCACAAGTGATGATTTACCAAACAAGATGCGGAAGCTAACAAAAGAAATCACCACAAGCATACACCATTACACAAAGATTTATAGTGGTTCGGCCTCAATGCCTACATCTACTACCGGCTTGTGATCCAATCACCCCACCGGATTTCCACTAACTATGCTTTTTAATAGGCTAAGCAATAACATTTACAATGTTTTTTTTCTAGGCTAAACAACAACCTCTACAAGATGCTTTTCCAAGGCTAAACAATAACCTTTACAATGTGTTATTCTTAGGCTAAGCAATAACCTTTACAAATGAAAGATTTCTCTAAAAAGGTGTCTATACGAAAACACTCTAAGAGATACAATTTAAGCTCAATAGAATTGCCTCTTAAATTGGCTGATATGAAAGTGAAAATCAATGTACAAACATACACATCAATTAGCTAAAGTGTGTGCACAAAGTGTATGAATGTTTACTTCAATCAAATTCTAAAATGAAGCTCTTAAATGAATGCTTGATGCATTTTAAAATCTAAGCTCAGAAAATGATGATTGAAGTTATATGCTAATCACATGAAAAGTTCAAGCAACTTGAAAGAAAGTACTAAACAAGTTGTAAGAAGATTAACGACTAAGAACACATGTGATTTAGACAAGAATGTTTGCAAATCAATCTAATATTCCAAAGGTGATATTGTGTTTGCAAAACATTTCTTTTAAAGCTAGAAATCATGCATATATGAAAATACAAAGAGTTAAACATGCATTGATTTTATATGGAATGAAAATCAAAATTAACTAGAAAGATATACCTTTTAAATCTCAAACATTTGATTTCCAATTGCCTTCTAATTCTCTTAGCTTATTCCACTTCTTTAGGCTTCAATAGGGTTCCAAAGATTCAATGATCAAGCCTCTTGAAAGAAGGAAATGAAATGGACTTATATACAAAAACCAGTCAAACAGCCAGTTGGCCCGGTCGACCCCATGACCCCCGGGTCGACCTGGTCCAACGGTCATATTGGCCCAACGGCTAGTTACCCGGTCGACCTGGGCATGGCTCGGTCGACCGGGTACGCTGGCTGTTTTCCCAACAGTTAGTTGGGTTGATCGACCGGGTACAGGGGTCGGTCGACCAACCAAACTGGCCTGGGATGAGTTCCTACAGAGTTTTCAAAATTCCAAAGATGAAACTTGGAACTCAAGGCTGAAAGTCCTGGGATCCTAACCCTAGAGCGGGGGGGGGGGGGGGGGGGGTGAATAGTGTGAGCTACAATATGTGACTAATTATAACAAATTTTAAATTCTTAAAAATAACCTAGTCACAAGTGATGATAAACAAACAAAACGCGGAAGCTAAAAAAGAATCACCACAACGCATTCGCCACCACACAAAGATTTATAGTGGTTCGGCCTCAATGCCTACATCCACTACCGGCTTGTGATCTAATCACCCCACCGGATTTCCACTATCTATGCTTTTCAATAGGCTAAGCAATAACCTTTACAATGTTGTTTTTCTAGGCTAAACAACAACCTCTACAAGATGTTTTTCCAAGGCTAAGTAATAACCTCTACACTAATGCTTTTCTTAGGCTAAGAAATAACCTTTACAATAAAAAAGATTTTCTCTCAATGTAGTGTCCACACAAACACTTTAAGAGATACAATTAAAGCTCAATATATTTGCCTCTAAAATAGGCAGATATGAAATTGAAAAACTAACTCACACAAACACTAAATGAATGCAAAGATGTATGCTCATGATGTGTGTGTGTGATAACTTCAATCAAGTTAAAAACAAAGCTCAATTAATATATGCTTAAAGCATTTCAAAGTTTAAGGCACATAAAAGATTTGATTGAAGTTTAATGCAAATCACATGTATGAATATCAACTTGTTAATGATATGAAAATCAAAGACTCACAAGTTGTATGAAAATGACTAACTTAAAACATGTGATGCATATACAATGTTGTTTTCAAAACTAAACAAATTTGACTAAGGTTTAAATAAATGAAAACAACAAATAAAGTTTCAACCAAGTAAATGAATCATGCTATAAAAGAAATCAAAGATTTAGGCTAAGCATGATTAATGAAGATTTTAAAATAAAACCTGGTTTGAAATCAAAGTGAAGAATCCAATCAAACTTAGATCAAAGATTAAAATAAGAATGGATTCAACACATCATAGTTATCATGCTAAAAGTCATTTACCAATAATTTAAACAAAGCATATAACATATGATTAGTAAAAGTAAAGCTTACTTAGAGATTTAACTTCATTGATCCAAGCTTTAGCTTCACTAATGACCCCTTGGTCTCTCTTAGTTCATCCCCTTTTTTTTTGTCTCAAAACACCTCAAAAGAGTCTTAAAAATCTCCAACTTTGGCAAGGGAATGAACTTCATTTTATACCCAAAAAGTGGGTTTCTGCGAGTACCCAGCCGACCTGGTATAGAGCCCGGTCGACCTGACTTCAAACGGTCAGAAAAATGACCGTTGGAAGAGCCAACATCTCTTTGCTCCGGTCGACCGCGCAGTGTGGCCGGTCGACCAAGCCCACTGCGAGTCGACCCGAGCCTGGGACCAAAATCCCCTAAACTTGTATATTTCAAAGTATTTTCAAGTGGGGACTTTTGGGCCACTGAATCAAGCTTGGAATCATGTTCTAAATCAAACTAAGAGGTTTAAAAACATGAAACATAAAAAGCCTAAAATGATTTGAAAGATTTAAAACTCATAGGCTTGCTTGATTCATAAAACTTCTTTTCAAATAAAAATGCATCCAAGTTAAAAATCAAAAAATGCATAAATCAATATTTCTACAAATCTTAAAAACAATCCATGTATAAATCAAGATTTCAAGTTTTTCAAAATCAATGCATGTGTGTAAATTCAAATGATGCTAAAATGATCCATCAAATTGCAATACACAAAATCCCTAACAAAGGCCAGTGTGATTTAAGCATAATAAAATGATTCTAAAAATGGGGAATGTATGCAAATCACAAACCTAGATTCTTAATTTGATTTTCCAAAATAATGCATGAAGAATTAGGTTTTCAAAAGAGTATTTGGATTCTAAAAACATGCATGAATAAATCATTTGAAAAACATATGCAAATGCAAGATAGAATCTTAGATTCCAAAGTTAAAACTAAGAGCATGAGTGTGTGATCATTTGACAGTGAAGGTGAATGTGAATCCATCAAATTTGCAACAAACAAAAACCTAACAATCTCCCCATTTGCAATTTGATGGCAACTAATATGATCACAACACTTGATCTTCTTTGGTTCTTCTTAACGGCTCTATTCTAGAAATCTCTTGAATGTAGCTTCGACCATATGACCGATTCGTCGAGAGCTTTTAACTTAAACTTTCCAAGATTTCTCCGCCTTGGTTAGAGCTCTCCTTTGTTCTTCGCATCCAAGCGATCTTCCTTTTAGTTCTTGAAGCAGATCGCCCCCTTAGTTGGATCTGTTCTTCTCTCCCCCTTTGTTTGATCTTCCTTCTGTCTGATGTCTGATCTTCTAATCTTCGCTCCCTCTTTGACATTAGATAGATCTGTTCTTTTTCTCCCCCTTTGACATCGAATTGCAAAGGAACCTGTATACATGAGAAAATGAATACCTTTCAGTAGCACCTGTTACCAAATGAGAACGCAAATGTAATGCGGAACATGTTATCATGTATATAGATTTGTCTATGCATTGTTTGAATGAAGCTAAGATAACATATATGAATTGATATATCAATATAAAGCTTCAAAGTAACATAAACATTCATCAAGAGAAATATATCAAGAGATGAAATGTGAAACTGTAATTTCATTGATTTAACAAGAGAAGTTCGTTACATAAATCACTAAATACTTGACCATTACATAAACAAAAGATCATGGTCAGTAATTAAAACAACAAGTCATGAGTTGATAGATAAAGAATACATCAAGTGAAAAACAATCTATCACTACCAAAAACAATCCCCACAAAAAGATGAAAACCCTCCTAATGGTCTCAGAAGAGTCTGGAGGAGGCGGAGGCATAACGTCATCATGGCGCCTGTAGCTCTTGGAGATGTTCGAAAGGTACTTCAAAGTCTTATTCATCTTCCCATCACTACCAAAAACAATCCCCACAAAAAGATGAAAACCCTCCTAATGGTCTCAGAAGAGTCTGGAGGAGACGGAGGCATAACGTCATCATGGCGCCTGTAGCTCTTGGAGATGTTCGAGAGGTACTTCAAAGTCTTATTCATCTTCCCATACACCTCTTGCCGAAACTCTTGAAACTCAGAGCGCAAGGTAGCAACCACTTGCTCCATAGACGACATGCGCTCCTCCATAGTACGCTAAGGAGGGGGCTGGGGTTGACGTGGCTGATGCTCTGGCTGAACAAGTTGGGCAAGTGCTGGATCTGCAGTCTCTATCTCTACAGCCTCTAACTCTGCATCTCCTTCTGCAACTGGGTTTGCTCGTGGTGGTAGAGGTAGCTTCATCAAGAGAATGTTCGTTTTGTTGAAAATAGTGGATGGCTCAGGTCTCTCAGAAGCAGGAGGGATCACACCAAAAGATCTGGCAATCTCGGTGATGAGAAACCCGAAAGGAGCAGCACAAGGCTGGGAACCAGTGATAACCCGGACGATATGGTGCATGATAATGGAAGGAAGACACATAGGCACTCCGGTAATCACATTATAAAGAATATTTGCCATGTATGGAGTCACTTCAGTTCGATTCCCTTTCCTAGGGTAAATGGAATGAGTGAAGATAATGTGAATGATACGAAGGGAAGGAATCATAGAAGAGGCTTGGAGACAGTTCTTGGCAGACCATTCTTCAGGATTGCCGCAAAGAGCACTAGTGACTGACTCTCTCTCATCAAGAGTGTAAGACCCCGACCCGAGAGAACTCGATTAGTACTAATTAAGTCGTATGTTAGTTCTAAGCTTGATTAGTGATTTTGGCTAACTTGGGTTTGGAATAGCTTTTGAAATAGTTTTTTTGGGGAATTTTGATTGTCTTGTGTTAGTGGGACCCTTTGGGGGTTCCTTTTTATGACCTTGCATGCGCTTGAAGATTTATCGGAGATTTTGCATTCATTGTTTTAATCTCATCTTATTGGTATTGTTAATCCCTACAACTTTTATGTTGATCCCGTCCCCGTTCGAGATCCCGAAACTCGATTTCGTAGCCTTGAGGGCAAAACAGTCATTGTGCACAAAATCTGTACCCAAAACTTGATATTCCCGAAACCCGCGAAACATATATTTTTTGGAAACTAGATATTTCGACGGTCACTTTTCTCTTCTTTGTCGAATTCATTAGAAGCCCCGAAAGCCATGAATCCAGCCCAATTAGATTTCTAGTGGTGGAACCCACTCCCCATTTGTGTATAAGGAAACCCCTTTCCCCTTCCATTTCCTTTTTCCAGCACAAGAGAGTGAATCTAGGGTTTTCCATTGCCTTCTTCTTGCTCTTGCCTTCCATCACCAAACTCACCACCAACCTTGCACAAATTGAGAGGAGGAGATCATCACCTTCTTCCTCATCACCATAGCTCTCTATTGGTACCATTGCTAGAGAAAAGCCTCCATTACAAGACTTCCTTTGAGCTCACCTTGTCCATTAGAGGACCTTACAAGTAAGTAACCCTTCCCTACTTCTAGAATTGTGTTCTCCTAGCTTAAGGGAATCTCCATCTTTGTTATTGAAGCTTCTTTCTTCCTATTCTATGTTTTGACTCTTTAGGGTTTTATTTTGGGATTTTCCTTGTAGCTTGGACCTTTGATTTAAAGGACTTGTTAGAGCTTGATTTGCTTACTAGAGACCAAGGCAAGTGGATGCATGATTTTTCCTAAGCTTTCATTGACTTTGGATATTTTCCATTAATGCATATTTATTGCCTTGTTTTGAAATGAATGCTCATGATAGAGTATTACTGGTACATTTATGGTCCAAAGATGTGTTGGTTCATAGCATTTAATTCCTCTTGTTTTGTCTCAAATATATATCTTATGTGAAATGGTTTCCTTCTTTCTTTCCTTGTATTGAATGTGATATGGATGGAGGAGAATGGGATGGATGTGGTGAAAGATTTGATGTTATTTGAATGGAGTTTTAGACTCCTCATCTGATGTATAAAAGTGGCTAAAAAGGGGTTGTAGAAGGAAGAGATAGAGAGGAGCTGAACTGGTCCGGAATCAGTTTCTGGAATGTTCGCTCGAGCGAACATGACACTTCGCTCGAGCGACCTGTCCAGAGAAGGGTTCGGAGCATTCCAGTAGCTTGGTCGCTTGAGCGTACCCTTGGTCGCTCGAGCGGACATCCCAGAGAGTTGTTCGTTCGAACGCACTATAAACTTCGCTCGACCCAATGAGCTCGTTCGAGCGACCTCAACTTCGCTCTAGCGAACCCACCCAGACAGCCATTTCAGAGAACTACTCGCTCGAGCGAACTCTCTAGTCCGCTCGAGCGATAAGCCTTGTGGGTCAAGGCTATGTTTGGGACCATGTTTAACTATTTCAATATATTGGGACTATTCTTTGGGAACCCCTCTATGTCAAGGAGATTTACTAAGCAATGTATGAGGCCATTCGTGAAAGAAACCATATCACGAAGATGTCATTTGAGGTTTTGAAAATTCGGAGTTTATAAGGAGTCCGGAATGTCCCCAAACTCAAAGAGTACCAGATTGTTAGTAGACTGACATACGGAGTCCCTATTCACTTCAAATAGATATTTTTCCTGAAATGTCAATTGTTTACTGTACTTTATCGATCCCGAGATTTATACTACATGCCTTATTTTCCCGAAAGCATTGAATTACACTTGATATAACTACTTGTCTTGAAGTGCATTGCACCACATGAAATGATAATGTGCCCTTGAGCACCCCGTCTTGCCCGTTTATTTATTGTACTTGATTTAATTGCATAGGTCTCGATTGTATTTGACCTATGAGTCGGCACCACTAAGCTTGGATAACCCTGTTGGTCTGATCCATCGACTTGGAGATCCCCCTCTTGTCCCGCCAGCTGCAGTTTGGATCCCGCTACCCGGTTATTACCGTGGTCTTGTCCCGATGCCGCAGATTGCTACTGTGGTCCCCGATGCTCGGCTCGCTACCGTGGTCATGTATAGTATAGTATATGTATATGTATCTATAAGATCCATTGTTTCTCCTCACCTCGAGTGACTGAGATCAGTGCCTAGTTATTGCTCTGTCACTTTAGTGATAGAGGACTTAGCTTCATGTGGTTGTCACCTTGATTGTTTCCCGTTCCCTTGGTTACCTTTACATGTTTTATGATGCATACTCATATTTGAATAAATGTTTTACCTTGTTTAGGGAAATTGTCATTTAAACAGGTTCAAATGCTTTTGGAGGGAAATTCACATATTTTCATATGGTCATTGTGTTTTATCCATTTGCCAAACCGTCGTGTTTGACCTACTCTTTAGTACTCAGGTCCCGTTGTTGGTTTTCCCGAGGAGGAGCACGAGGAGGCGGTCGTAGAACCGCAACAGTTAGTTGAGTGGAGTGCTGATGACGTCATGTAGACGTTTGATTGCTATGAGAGACTTTATATTTTGGGAAACTATTTAACCATTCTTTGGATTGGTATTTTGGTTATATTGGCCGTGTGGACCTCTATTTTTGGGAAATGTAATTAAATGATATCTGTATAAACTTTAACTTACTTTGGGTAACATGCTAATGATCATTGCTCATTCTGATACGATTTACACTTATGCTATTATCTTTATCAATTAAGATGGATTGAATATTTGATTTGCTACACGCTTCCGCACTTAATAGAAATGTTCATGTATGATTGTGATATCCTCACCGCGGTCACCTGTGAGAAATTAAATAAATGTATGGAATCATTTAAATGCTGTAGTATCATCATCCCTATCATCATTAATATAGTCCCGATCCCGGATCAGTCACGTGGGGCCCGGTCCTGGGTCGCGACAAAGAGGTAGGACATCTGAGATGAATCTGGGACCATTAGACCTAGGGATGCCTAAGATGGAGGAAATCAAGCCAATGGTGACCACCTCTTCACCATGAAGAAATCTAATGGAAAATGAATTTGCAGTAGAGGCACAGATAGATTCATATAGACCATGGACGGAGGAAGCATAAGATTTGCCACTCCAAGTAAGGATGCTATCCCATCCAATGGCTTCAAGTATAGCCAGGACATTGTAGTCCACAAGATCTTTGACAATGCACAACTTCTCAACGATAATCCCTTTGCTTCGAAAAGATTTGACAACAGAAGACGGAGAAGGAATTGGGTTGAATCTAATCTCTGGAGGAGGGCCAGCTTTAGGAGAAGTATAGGGAGATCTATGGGAAGATGAAGCTTGGCCTGTTTTGAACCTTTTACTTTCCCTCCTAAAAGTTTGCTTTGTGCGAGCCATTTTTGAGAATTTTAAAGAGAAGGATGCTCAAGAATGAAGACAAGAGCTGAAAATGGGCACAGTAGTTGCTATTTGAATACGAGGTAGTTCAGGCAATCTGACAAATAGTTGGATTGCAGGATTTGATCTATGAATTTCACATATGAATGATGCCAAATGGGTGTGTCCAGATGACTACAGAAGCTCCTAAAAGAGTGTAGAAGACAATTGATCAGCCACACACAACATAAAAAGAGACAACACAGATGGAATCTGAATTTGTTAAACACCACACAGTCAGCAAATCAGAGTGTGGACGGCCAGACTAGATAGGAATGCATGGGTTCTTGGATACGATGGAAAGATCACACACATCCAAGAGCAATGTGTCTTCAGCTGAGTGAGAGAGAACTAGACTCTGACAGCTGCCTGAGAGATGAGAGGATGCCCAGCAGAGACGAGGACGCCCAACCAGAGAAGATGTGGAAGATCAAGAAGGATGGGAGAACATGTCTTTGAAGAGAATATTGATTACAGGAAGGAAAAATAGAGGAGAAAGGAAGATTGGAAGCTAGGGAACACGTTGCTGTCGACCTGCACAAGAAGATGAGAATTCTGTTTGAAACAGAATGAGCCCAGAGCAACTGTTTAAGTTGCTGGGTGCGCAGGCGCGGTCGACCGGCCACTTGACCCGGTTGACCGGGCTAACTGGGGCTGATTGACTTTCTGAACAGGTCCAGAGAAAACAGGGCTGAAAGAGGATGGGTCAAATAACAAGCACTCTACCCTTAACCCCAGCTATCATACAAGCTAAAAAGTTTTAGAAAAGAGATTTTACAAAATCAATTCAAAATAATTCATTTTGAAAAAATGAAGACTTGTAAGATAAAAAGCATTTTCAAAATCATTTAATTTTGACAAAACAATGGTTTTACTATGAATTCATTCAAAAATAAACAATTTGAAAAGCAAATCAATTGATTGGGAATGTATAACTTTTAAACGCTTTTTCAAATCAAATTGATCATAAATATGCATTTAATCATAAAATACCTTTTTAAATACAAAATACATTTTCAACAAACAAGACTCAACCAAAAGAATCTAAAACCTAAAGAGATACTAAGAGAGTAGAAAGAACTAGATTCAAAACCAACTAGACATATGACTATGAGAAAGGGTTGGTCCTATCTATCTAAAAAGCCTTAGCAATTTTCTAAAGGTCTAACCTTAGGTATCCATCTAAGGTCTTGTTGGGCTTTGGAGTCTATTTTTGAATTTCCACCAACTAGAGGAGATAAGGATTGAATTCTTTTAGACTTGACATCAAATCTTTGAGGTTTGACTATTTTAGATTGATGATTAGTCTTTGGAAGTTGGTGTTTCATTTTCTTTTTATTCTTCTCATTTCTTTTAGCTTTTCCACCCTCTTTTTGTCTTTTGAACTTTAATTTTAACTTTTCAACCTTTTTCAAGAATTCTTTCATTTCTAAGGTTAAAGGAGGAAAAGAGAGAAGTTTCTTTTTGATAGATTTATTTTGATTTTTAGTCTTTTTAAAATCTATCTTGGATGACTCTTTTTGAAATGTTTTAACTTGTTTGAACTTCTTAGAGTCTTCCTTGGAATTCAAAGTCTTACCCTTTATAGAATTAGATTTAATTTTCTTAGGTTCAAAGATTGGTTTAGATATATGACTTTTCCTTAATTTGCACTCAAATTTGAAATGCCCTTCCTTACCATAATAATGACATTTAGTTTTGGGCATAGGAGAAAGAGTGCTAGAGAAAGAGGATTCACCTTTCACAAAAGTGTTGGTGAATTTAGGGCCATGTGAAGTATACTTATCAAATCCAAGACCCGTCCTATCTCCTTGAGATTTACCCAATCTAAATAATTTTTCAAATTTCTCTTCACCTTGGGTAAATTTGCACTCATACTTTTGTTTGTAACTTTCAAGTAGAGTGACTTTGTTTATAAGGATTGAATTTTCATTTTCGACTTTTAATATATCATTTTCAATTTCCTTATAGTTGTTTAGTTCTTCATGGGCAAGTTTTAATTCAAATTTTAGTTCATTAACAACTTTAGATCTAAGTTCTAAGGTTTTTAAATTACTTTGAGCATTAGACAAGTTTTCCTTGGAAATTGTCAACTTGGATTCTAAATTGATAATGTCTTTGTCTTGCCTTTGTAATTGATCTCTTAGTTTTAAATTTTCTTTATTAAGCTCATCATAACTTATCTTAATCTCATTTAGTTCATCTTTGATATTGGATAGTGTTAGGGATTTTGTATTTGCAATTTGATGGATGCATTAACATATTCATATCATTTGAATTTACACTCTTGCATTGTTTTAGAAAACCTTGAAATCTGGTTTTATACATGCATTGCTTTTAAGAATTGTAAAAGTTTTGTTTTATGCATGTTTCGTTTTCAATCTTGGATGCATTGATTTTAGAATTCAAACTCTTTTGAAAACCTAATTCTTTGTGCATTATATTTGGAAAATCACTTTGTGAATTTAGGTTTGAGCCTTGCATACATTCATCACTTTCATAATCAACTTTGTATGCATTTTCATATGAAAAGAGTTTTTAGAAATCAAGCTAGCCCTTGGATTTAAAGTTTCGATTCGATTTAGGCTTCGTGTGTTTCATGTTTTTTAAACATCTTAAGTTGATTTAAAACATGTTACCAAGCTTGATTTAGTGGCCCAAAAATCCTCCCAAAGAAATATCTTCAAATGTGCAAAAGTTGGAAATTTTGCAAAAGGGGAGTGACCTGGCAGTGTCGCCGGTCGACCGAGACCTGCTTCCCGGTCGACCGGGAACACTGTCGGTCGAGTGTGCAGGGTTTGAACTGAAACCTGCCAACGGTCAAAAATATGACCGTTGTGCTTTCTCGGTCGACCGAGACCTCTTTGCAGGTCGACCGAGGACTAGCCGTTGGCAACTTTTTGCTATAAAAATGAGTTCTTTCCTTTGTCCAAAGTTGGAGATTTTTAAGCCTTCTTTGAGGAGCTTTGAGACAAGACAAAGGGGATGAACTAAGAGAGACCAAAGGGGTCATTAAGTGAAGCTTAAGCTTGGATCAACTAAGTTAAATCTCTAAGTAAGTTTTACTTTTAATTAATCATTTGTTATGTGCTTTATTTGAAACTTTGGAAAATGGTTTTATGCATGATAACTATGATGTGTTGAATCCATTCTACCCTTCATCTTTGATATTCAAGATTGGATTCATCACTTTGATTTCAACCCAAGTTTTGTTTTAAACTTTCTTAATCATGCTTAGCCTAAATCTTTGATTCCTTTTATTGCATGATTATTTCACTTGGTTGAAACTTCCCTTGTTGTTTTCATTCATTTAATCTTTAGTCAAATTAGTTTAGAAAACAACATTGCACATGCATCACTTGATTAGGCTTACACACTTTCATACAACTTGTGATCTTTAGATTTTCATATCATTCACAAGTGTGTAATTGTTCAAGTGATTTGCATAGAACTTCAATCATATCTTTTTGTGCCTTAAACTTTCAAATTGCATTAAGCATAAATTGATTGAGCTTACTTTTAAACTTGGTTGAAGTTTTCACATACACACTTCATAAGCATACATCTTTGTATTTCTTTGAGTGTTTGTGTGAGTTAGTTTTCATTTTCATATCCGCCTATTTAGAGGCAAATTAATTTGAGCTTAAATTGTAATCTCTTAGAGTGATCTTTTGAGAAGACACTTTCTTAGAGAAATCTTTATCTTGTATGGTTATTGCTTAGCCTAAGAAAAGCATTGTGTAAAGGTTATTGCTTAGCCTTGAAAAGCATCTTGTAAAGGTTATTGCTTAGCCTATAAAAGCACATTGAGAGGTTGTTGTTTAGCCTAGAAAAACAACATTGTAAGGGTTATTGCTTAGCCTAGTAAAAAGCATACATAGTGGAAATCCGGTGGGGTGTTGGATGCACAAGCCGGTAGTGGATGTAGGCACGTTGGCCGAACCACTATAAATATTGTGTTGTGGTCATTGCTATGTGGTGATTGTTTTTGTTTAGCTTCCGCATTTTATATGATTAATCATCACATTTGACTAGTTTATGTTAAGAATTAAAATTGATCTTAATTGGTCATACTTGTAGCACACCCTATTCACCCCCCCCCCCCCTCTAGGGTTAGGATCCCAAGGACTTTCAATTGGTATCAGAGCCTCGTGCTCTATCTTAGGATCAAGTGTTTGGAACTCTTGATTAGGTGTAAAAACCTAGAGTCAAAAACCCTAGAGTTGTCCTTATATGAAAATCATTAGAATGGACTCCACTATGTTAGACTTTGTAGATTCTTCTAGACCCCTCATTCTTCCTTCTATTGGAGATTCAAACCCTCAAATTAATGAATCTCAATATGAGTCAAAAGAAGAAGAAAATGATTATGATGAAGATGATCTTCAACAAGCCTATAATGAATTATATGAAGTATCCTTAAAGCTTGAGAAGAAAAACAAAAGTTTAAGAGAAGAATCTATGAATCTAAACAAACAATTAGTCTCTTCAAAAGATGAACTTAGAGAAAAAGAAGAAGTAATAAAATGTTTGGAATCTAAGTTCATGATCTCTTTAAATAACTTATCCAATATCAAAGATGAACAAAATGAGATTAAGATAAGTTATGATGATGTTAAAAAGGAAAACTTAAACCTAAGAGATCAAGTAAAAAGGCAAGACAAAGACTTTATCAATTTAAAATCCAAGTTGACAATTTCCATGGCAAACATGTCAAATGTTCAAAGTAAATTAAAAACTTTAGAACTTGGATCTAATGTCATTAATGAACTTAAATTTGAATTAAAACTTGCCAATGAAGAGCTAAGCAAATATAAGGAAATTGAAAATGAACTTACAAAAGTCAAAAATGAAAATTCAATCCTTATAACCAAAGTCACTCAACTTGAAGGATATAAACAAAAGTATGAGTGCAAGTTTACCCAAAGTGAAGAAAGACTTGAAAAATTATTTAAATTGGGTAAATCTCATGGAGATAGGACGGGTCTTGGATTTAATAGGAATATGTCATATGACCCTAAATTCACCAACACATTTGTGAAAGGTGAGTCCTCTTTCTCTAGCACTCTTTCTCCTTTGCCCAAATCTAAATGTAATTATTGTGGCATTGAAGGGCATTTTACGTTTGAGTGCAAACTAAGAAAAAGAAGCCATGTGTCTAAACCCATCTTTGAACTCAAAAATGTAGAATCTAAATCTATGAAGGGTAAGACACTAAAAATCAAAGAAGACTCCAAAAAGACTAAACAAGGTAAATCATTTAAAATGGAGTCTCCTAAGATAGATTCTAAGAAGTTTAAACAAGTTAAACCAAGCTTAAAAGAATCTATGAACAAAAAGCTTCTCAACCTATCTCCCTTATATCAACCCATGAAAGAACTTTTGAATAAAGTAACTAAGTTAAATTTAAAATTCAAAAGTCAAGTAAAGGGAGAAAATAAGAAGAAAAGAAAAGTGAATCAATCCCCAAAGAAACAAACTCACCAACATCAAAAGACTAATCACCATTCTATGCTAAATTTAGTCAAATCTAAATATCATAGTGATAAGTTTAAATTGAAAATTTATCAAGTAAAATCTCCTTTAGTTGGTGAGAATTCCAAACTAGACCTCAAAGTTCAACCCTCTCAAGACCTTAGGTGGATTCCTAAAGTTATCTACTTAGACAAACCTTAAGGCCTTGAACCTCCTTGACCAACCTATTCTTTAATAGTTAAATCACATTGTTGGTCATGTTGCATTTGCATTTTGTTTCTATATAGTTACATTTATTAAATGCAATGTTCATTTGTGATCAATTGATTTTGTCTTCATGCACCATTCTAGTTACATATCATGGTTTTCAAAATCTTTTGATTATAATTTCATCATGTTTGATTTGCTTTTTGCACTCATTTAGTTTTATGTTTTGCATTGCATTTCTACATGATCAATTGATTGTGATTTTAAAAGCTTTCATAGCTAATTTATTCATGATCAATTGTTATTGAATCATTTGTGTAGATGTCATAGTTAAGATTATTTGAACAAATGATTTGAATCAATTCAAGTTTTTCCATGGATTCCTAAGTTATACTTTTATATGGAGAACATTGTTTTTGAAAAATCAACTTGTATGTGTTTCAATTAAGTTATATCTTTTAAAATACAATGTTGAAAATTGATCTTCAAAATCATTCTTTTTATGCTCATTGTTGGATTTTATTTTTCAAAATGATTTGAAGATTGTTTGAATGGAAATGCCTATAACATCATTAGTTATATTCATCTAAAGCATGTTCCATGTTTTCATTTCCTTTTCTTTTGGTTTCATTATCTTAGAAATGGAAATGTATGTTGTTTGCATCCTTGCTTGTTTATTTACATTCTTTTTATATGCAAATGAATTTTGGTTCCATGTATGGTTGTGATCTTAGTTTTTTTTTGAAACCATACTAGAACCCAAATCCATCCTCTATGCCTTATAGTCATTTCTTTTTGGATGGTTATGATGTTGACTCATGTAGATTCTCTTGGTATCATCTTTATACATGTTTCAACTTCATAAGTAGTGTTCTTAATCATATGAAACTCCTTGAAACTCATTTCTCATATTTCTATATGTTTGATGGATTTCTTAGATGTTGAATTCATATGATTTTGACACTTTGGAAATTGCATGCTTTACCAAGTCATATTCTTTTGCATTGCAATTTGCCTAGTTCATCACTATGCTCAATAGTCATATCTTTAAAAGTGATGAATATGCATTTATGATGCTTGATGGTATTTTGAGTTTGTCACATCCTTGCTTTTAATCATGTTATCATAGTCAATTGGTTTCATTTGGTATAATTTTCCATTGATTTCATATCCAATTGATGACTTATCTTGTGTATGTGATAGACTTTGTGTACATTGGATTGATCTTGATAGTTATATGTTTTCATTCCATGTCACATTCCATTAGCATCATAATGTTCATGTTGCCACCTCTCTTGCTCAAATAGGTATATCTCATGACCACCATGTTTATGTGTTCATAATATGGGTTGGTTATTAGTTGAGGTTGGCTTCATGCTTGAATTTCATTTCACTCATATTGCACATGATAAGTCATATTTATTGATTGAATGAAATGATTTTCAAAACCTTCATAGCATATGCTTTCCATAGTTAGATTATTTGATGCTATGATTAATAAACCCCATTGCTTCATGGATAGCTCTAATTTGGATTTTTCCTAATAGTCATACTTTTAAATCCATTTTAGAGTGATTGATTTAATAGTCATATCCTTAAATCTCAATTGGTATTCTTTGTTTTTCCAATTGGTATCCATGATTGCTTTTCCCATTAGACCTAGCTCTCTTTTGGTAATTTGATCATATTGAGCTTTATAGTTAAATGAATCTAATCATTCTCTTGAAGTTGACCCTCAATTGGATAAACCATCTACTTCTTGAACCAAATAGTTATATCTTGTCAAAAGTTTGACAAAAGAAGAGAATGGATTGAGGGGGAGTGTAAACCTTCATAGGAAGAATTAGTTTTGATCAAATTCACCCTAGGATTGACTTTGAGCCCTTAGAGATAACTTCCATACATGATAGCCTGTTATGTATTTTATTTTCGATTTCATTTGTTAACAGGTGCTACTAAAAGGTATTTTCCTTGTTTCATGTGTGTAGGTACCTTTGCAATTTAATGTCAAAGGGGGAGAGAGAGTTCAAGCACTCGAAGATCTCCTACACTTCAAAGGGGTAGAGAGCATTCAAGTTCTCAAGAAGGGTGAAGAGAATGTCCAAGCTTCCTAAGGGGAGAGTTGTGTATGATCTTCTACAAAGGGAGAGAAGGGCATGGTCAAAGGGGGAGAGCAAATAGAAGAAAGAAAGCTTGGAGCTAAAGAAGATGCTTGGTCATAGAAAGGAAAGAAGAAGAGAAAGCTTGAAGAATGATCAAGCTCCAAGCATCAAGAAGAATGAAGAAAAGAGCCCAAGCTAAGAGGAGAAGCATCCAAGAAGATTTCAAGACTTGTCCAGCTTAGGGGGAGCTGAAGACTTAGTGTGTAAATTCTATGATAAGTAAGTTGCCATCAAATTGCAAAGGGGGAGATTGTTAGGGATTTTGTATTTGCAATTTGATGGATGCATTAATATATTCATATCATTTGAATTTACACTCTTGCATTGTTTTAGAAAACCTTGAAATCTGGTTTTATACATGCATTGCTTTTAAGAATTGTAAAAGTTTTGTTTTATGCATGTTTCGTTTTCAATCTTGGATGCATTGATTTTAGAATTCAAACTCTTTTGAAAACCTAATTCTTTGTGCATTATATTTGGAAAATCACTTTGTGAATTTAGGTTTGAGCCTTGCATACATTCATCACTTTCAGAATCAACTTTGTATGCATTTTTACTAGGCTAAGCAATAACCCTTACAATGTTGTTTTTCTAGGCTAAACAACAACCTCTCAATGTGCTTTTATAGGCTAAGCAATAACCTTTACAAGATGCTTTTCAAGGCTAAGCAATAACCTCTACACAATGCTTTTCTTAGGCTAAGCAATAACCTTACAAGATAAAGATTTCTCTAAGAAAGTGTCTTCTCAAAAGATCACTCTAAGAGATTACAATTTAAGCTCAAATTAATTTGCCTCTAAATAGGCGGATATGAAAATGAAAACTAACTCACACAAACACTCAAAGAAATGCAAAGATGTATGCTTATGAAGTGTGTATGTGAAAACTTCAATCAAGTTTAAAAGTAAGCTCAATCAATTTATGCTTAATGCAATTTGAAAGTTTAAGGCACAAAAAGATATGATTGAAGTTCTATGCAAATCACTTGAACAATTACACACTTGTGAATGATATGAAAATCTAAAGATCACAAGTTGTATGAAAGTGTGTAAGCCTAATCAAGTGATGCATGTGCAATGTTGTTTTCTAAACTAATTTGACTAAAGATTAAATGAATGAAAACAACAAGGGAAGTTTCAACCAAGTGAAATAATCATGCAATCAAAGAAATCAAAGATTTAGGCTAAGCATGATTAAGAAAGTTTAAAACAAAACTTGGGTTGAAATCAAAGTGATGAATCCAATCTTGAATATCAAAGATGAAGGGTAGAATGGATTCAACACATCATAGTTATCATGCATAAAAACATTTTCCAAAGTTTCAAATAAAGCACATAACAAATGATTAATTAAAAGTAAAACTTACTTGGAGATTTAACTTAGTTGATCCAAGCTTAAGCTTCACTTAATGACCCCTTTGGTCTCTCTTAGTTCATCCCCTTTGTCTTGTCTCAAAGCTCCTCAAAGAAGGCTTAAAAATCTCCAACTTTGGACAAAGGAAAGAACTCATTTTTATAGCAAAAAGTTGCCAACAGCTAGTCCTCGGTCGACCTGCAAAGAGGTCTCGGTCGACCGAGAAAGCACAACGGTCATATTTTTTACCGTTGGCAGGTTTCAGTTCAAAACCTGCACACTCGACCGACAGTGTTCCCGGTTGACCGGGAAGCAGGTCTCGGTCGACCGGCGACACTGCCAGGTCACTCCCCTTTTGCAAAATTTCCAACTTTTGCACATTTGAAGATATTTCTTTGGGAGGATTTTTGGGCCACTAAATCAAGCTTGGTAACATGTTTTAAATCAACTTAAGATGTTTAAAAAACATGAAACACACGAAGCCTAAATTGAATCGAAACTTTAAATCCAAGGGCTAGCTTGATTTCTAAAAACTCTTTTCATATGAAAATGCATACAAAGTTGATTCTGAAAGTGATGAATGTATGCAAGGCTCAAACCTAAATTCACAAAGTGATTTTCCAAATATAATGCACAAAGAATTAGGTTTTCAAAAGAGTTTGAATTCTAAAATCAATGCATCCAAGATTGAAAACGAAACATGCATAAAACAAAACTTTTACAATTCTTAAAAGCAATGCATGTATAAAACCAGATTTCAAGGTTTTCTAAAACAATGCAAGAGTGTAAATTCAAATGATATGAATATGTTAATGCATCCATCAAATTGAAAATACAAAATCCCTAACAATCTCCCCCTTTGCAATTTGATGGCAACTTACTTATCATAGAATTTACACACTAAGTCTTCAGCTCCCCCTAAGCTGGACAAGTCTTGAAATCTTCTTGGATGCTTCTCCTCTTAGCTTGGGCTCTTTTCTTCATTCTTCTTGATGCTTGGAGCTTGATCATTCTTCAAGCTTTCTCTTCTTCTTTCCTTTCTATGACCAAGCATCTTCTTTAGCTCCAAGCCTTCTTTCTTCTATTTGCTCTCCCCCTTTGACCATGCCCTTCTCTCCCTTTGGCAAGATATGCATTCACTCCCTTTGTAGAAGATCATACACAACTCTCCCCTTAGGAAGCTTGGACATTCTCTTCACCCTTCTTGAGAACTTGAATGCTCTCTACCCCTTTGAAGTGTAGGAGATCTTCGAGTACTTGAACTCTCTTCCAATAAAAATATGACTAGAAAGCATCAACTATGGATAGGTTATGTAAAGAGATCATAAACTTAGAGTCTAAACATTGTATGACTTCTTCTTTCTCTCTAAGTTCATCTTTTGAAGAAACTAATTCTTTGTTTAGCCTTTTTGCTTCTTCTCTTAATTTTTTATTTTTCTTATCAAGCTCTAAAGATAATGTATATAATTCTTCATAGGCTTGTTGAAGATCATCTTCATTTTCATCATATTCTTCTTCTTTTAAGTCACATTGAGATTCATTAATTTGAAGGTTTGAATCTCCAATAGATGGAAGAAAGAGAGGTCTAGAAGAATCTACACAAAAGTCTAAACAATCTAACTTAGTGGAATCCATTCTAGTAGTATTCATTCAAACACAAAACTAGAGTTTTGACTCAAGGTTTTTACACCTAATCAAGAGTTTCAAACACTTGATCCTAATATAGAGCACGAGGCTCTGATACCAATTGAAAGTCCTGTGATCCGAACCCTAGAGGGGGGGGGGGGTGAATAGGGTGAGCTACAAAATGTGACAAAAAATGCCCAATTTTAATTTCTTTAAAATAAACCAGTCACAAGTGATGATTTACCAAACAAGATGTGGAAGCTAACAAAAGAAATCACCACAAGCGTACACCATTACACAAAGATTTATAGCGGTTCGGCCTCAGTGCCTACATCCACTACCGGCTTGTGATCCAATCACCCCACCGGATTTCCACTAACTATGCTTTTTAAAAGGCTAAGCAATAACCTTTACAATGTTGTTTTTCTAGGCTAAACAACAACCTCTACAAGATGCTTTTCCAAGGCTAAGCAATAACCTTTACAATGTGCTTTTCTTAGGCTAAGCAATAACCTTTACAAATGAAAGACTTCTCTAAGAAGGTGTCTATACAAAAACACTCTAAGAGATACAATTTAAGCTCAATAGAATTGCCTCTTAAATAGACTGATATGAAAGTGAAAATCAATGTACAAACATACACATCAATTAGCTAAAGTGTGTGCACAAAGTGTATGAATGTTTACTTCAATCAAATTCTAAAATGAAGCTCTTAAATGAATGCTTGATGCATTTTAAAATCTAAGCTCAGAAAATGATGATTGAAGTTATATGCTAATTACATGAAAAGTTCAAGCAACTTGAAAGAAAGTACTAAACAAGTTGTTGAAAGTCCTGGGATCCTAACCCTAGAGGGGGGGCGGTGAATAGGGTGAGCTACAATTATGAAAAAATTTAGACAAATGTTAAATCCTTTAAAGTAAACTAGTCACAAGTGATGATTTACCAAACAAGATGTGGAAGCTAACAAAAGAAATCACCACAAGCATACACCATAACACAAAGGTTTATAGTGGTTCAGCCTCAATGCCTACGTCCACTACCGGCTTGTGATCCAATCACCCCACCAGATTTCCACTAACTATGCTTTTCAATAGGCTAAGCAATAACCTTTACAATGTTGTTTCTCTAGGCTAAACAACAACCTTTACAATGATGCTTTTCCAAGGCTAAGCAATAACCTTTACAATGTGCTTTTCTTAGGCTAACCAATAACCTTTACAAATGAAAGTTTTCTCTAAGAAGATGTCTATACAAAAACACTCTAAGAGATATAATTTAAGCTCAATGAAGTTGCCTCTTAAATAGGTTGATATGAAAGTTTAATTCAATGTACAAACATACACTAATAAGAAACTAAGGTGTGTGCACAAAGTATATGAAAGTTTTACTTCAATCAAATTCTAAAATGAAGCTCTTAAATGAATGCTTGATGCATTTTAAAATCTAAGCTCAGAAAATGATAATTGAAGTTATATGCTAATCACATGAAAGATTCAATCAACTTAAAGAAAAGTACTAAACAAGTTGTATGAAGATTAACTACTAAGAGCACATGTGATTTAGACAAGGATGTTTGCAAAGCAATCTAATATTCCAAGGATGATAATGTGTTTGCAAAACATCTCTTTAAAAGCTAGAAATCATGCATATATAAAAATACAAAGAGTTGAACATGCATGGATTTCATTTGGAATGGAAACCAAGTCTTAACTTGAAAGATATACCTTTGTCTCAAGCATTTTTTATTTCTACTGACCCTCTAGCCTTATCAACTTCTTCCCCTTTCTTAGGCTTCAAGATTGTTTCAAAAGATCACCCAACAAGCCTCTTGAAAGGATGGAATAGAATGGACTTTTAAATAAAAATAGTCCAACGGCTAGTTGGCCCGGTCGACCCCATGACCCCCGGGTCGACCTGGCCCAACGGTCATATTGGTCCAACGGCTAGTTACCCGGTCGACCTGGGCCTGGCTCGGTCGACCGGGTACACTGGCTGTTTTCCCAATTGTCAGTTGGGCCGGTCGACTAGGTACAGGGCTCGGTCGACTGACCAAAGTGGCCTAGGAAGAGTTCCAGCAGAGTTTTCAAAAATCCAAAGAAGAAACTTGGAACTCAAGGCCAGTGTGATTAAGCAAAATAAAATGATTCTAAAAATGGAGAATGTATGCAAATCACAAACCTAAATTCTTAATTTGATTTTCCAAAATAATGCATGAAGAATTAGGTTTTCGAAAGAGTATTTGGATTCTAAAAACATGCGTGAATAAATCATTTGAAAAACAAATGTAAATGCAAGTTAGAATCTCAGATTCCAAAGTCAAAACTAAGAGCATGAGTGTGTGATCATTTGACAGTGAAGGTGAATGTGCATCCATCAAAATTGCAACAAACAAGAACCTAACAATTGTAAGAAGATTAACGACTAAGAACACATGTGATTTAGACAAGAATGTTTCCAAAGAAATCTAATATTCCAAAGGTGATATTGTGTTTGCAAAACATTTCTTTTAAAGCTAGAAATCATGCATATATGAAAATACAAAGAGTTAAACATGCATTGATTTTATATGGAATGAAAATCAAAATTAACTAGAAAGATATACCTTTTAAATCTCAAACATTTGATTTCCAATAGCCTTCTAGCTCTCTTAGCTTATTTCACTTCTTTAGGCTTCAATAGGGTTCCAAAGATTCAATGATCAAGCCTTTTGAAAGAAGGAAATGAAATGAACTTATATACAAAAAACAGTCCAATGGCTAGTTGGCCCGGTCGACCCCATGACCCCCGGGTCGACCTGGTCCAACGGTCATATTGGCCCAACGGCTAGTTACCCGGTCGACCTGGGCATGGCTCGGTCGACCGGGTACACTGGTTGTTTTCCCAACAGTCAGTTGGGTCGGTCGACCGGGTACAAGGGTTGGTCGACCGACCAAACTGGCCTGGGATGAGTTCTTGCAGAGTTTTCAAGATTCGAAAGATGAAACATGGAACTCAAGGCCAGTGTGATTTAAGCATAATAAAATGATTCTAAAAATAGGGAATGTATGCAAATCACAAACCTAGATTCTTAATTTGCTTTTCCAAAATAATGCATGAAGAATTAGGTTTTCAAAAGTGTATTTGGATTCTAAAAACATGCATGAATAAATCATTTGAAAAACATATGCAAATGCAAGATAGAATCTTAGATTCCAAAGTCAAAACTAAGAGCATAAGTGTGTGATCATTTGACAGTGAAGGTGAATGTGAATCCATCAAATTTGCAACAAACAAAAACCTAACAATTGTCACTCAAGGGCTAAAAGGATTTAAGGGTATTTTTCCATAAATAACTGCTGCTACTGCTACTACTACTACTAATAATAATATAAAGTTCCAAAAAGGTAAAAAGTTTTTGGCTCATTTTGAAAAAAGTACATGAAAATTTGAATGTTTTAAGAAATAAATATAAAAGCCTTTTCACAATTCTTTCAATCAAGTCCTCTCCATAAAAGGAAAGTTTTAAAACTAACAAAACTACCCTTCCCTTAGTACTAGTTTTTGTATTTTATAAACTTTTTTCTCCCTAAAACAAACCATTTTGATTTACTGAAGTGGGCCCACTAGGGCATTTGGGCGGACTCGACCATTTCTCTTAAATGAATTATTAAATAAAAAATTTGTAAACTGTCATAAGGGTATTTTTGTCATTTTGAAAACAATTTTCTTGGTGAGTACTTGATTGAAAGTAATATAGAAAGCTTTTATACTCTTTTGAAATAATAAAATTCTTAGGCGCTTTTTCTGAAAATGAGGCAAAAGTTTTATATTTTTTAAAAAAGTTTTCTAATAATAATAATATTATGAAAGGGTTGTGTAGGGCTTTGTATTACCCTATCTCAGCCCACAAATTGGCCAGCTTGCAAAACTTTCACTATTATAAAAGTGACAATCATTTTTTTTGGGACATTTACCACAAAAATCCCCTTAAATAGGGTTGTTAGGTTCTTGTTTGTTGCGATTTTGATGGATGCACATTCACCTTCACTGTCAAATGATCACACACTCATGCTCTTAGTTTTGACTTTGGAATCTGAGATTCTAACTTGGGGTTGTGTAGGGCTTTGTACTACCCTATCTCAGCCCACAAATTGGCCAGCTTGCAAAACTTTCACTATTATAAAAGTGACAATCAATTTTTTTTGGGACATTTACCACAAAAATCCCCTTAAATAGGGTTGGTAGGTTCTTGTTTGTTGCAATTTTGATGGATGCACATTCACCTTCACTGTCAAATGATCACACACTCATGCTCTTAGTTTTGACTTTGGAATGTGAAATTCTAACTTGCATTTACATATGTTTTTCAAATGATTTATTCATGCATGTTTTTAGAATCCAAATAGTCTTTCGAAAACCTAATTCTTCATGCATTATTTTGGAAAATCAAATTAAGAATTTAGGTTTGTGATTTGCATACATTCTCCATTTTTAGAATCATTTTATTATGCTTAATCACACTGGCCTTGAGTTCCAAGTTTCTTCTTTGGATTTTTGAAAACTCTACTGGAACTCTTCTCAGGTGTTAAGGGTAATGGGATTAAGGGTAATTATATTTTTCTTTCTCCCAAGATCCGCGTGAGTGAAGACGACACATTCCAACATACTCTGAATATTTTGCGGAAGCTTTCATGGCGTCACAACCCGGAGTCCGTGGCCATCGGATTCCGCGTCGACCGGGAAGCTTTCATTGTATTCTTTTAAAATACAATGTTGAGAATTGATCTTCAAAATCATTCTTTTTATGCTCATTGTTGGATTTTGTTTATCAAAATGATTTGAAGATTGTTTGAATGGAAATGCTCTATAACATCATTAGTTATAATCATCTAAGCATGTTCCATGTTCTCATTTCCTTTCCTTTTGGTTTCATTATCTTAGAATTGGAAATGAATGTTGTTTGCATCTTTGCTTATTTAGTTATTCTTTTTATATGCAAATGACAATTGGTTCCATGTATGGTTGTGATATTAGTTATATTTGTAGAAACCATACTAGAACCCAAATCCATCCTCTAAGCCTTCTAGTCATTTCTTTTTGGATGGTTATGATGTTGATTCATGTGTATTCTGTCGCGACCCCGGAACGGATCCTCGGGCCCGCGACGTTAATGATTTGCACTGTCTACTGTTTTCCCACAGGTTCCCGCAGTGAGGATTCCCAAAGACACGCGGAATCTGATTCACACGTACAAGCTTTGCGGAAGCGTGTAGCAAAACACATCATTATGAGCACCAATAAAATATTTAAGTGCCATAACAAAAAGTAACAAGACATAGTATCAAAGAAAGAAGTTCACATGGCATTCCCAACATAGTTCAAGTTACAAGATTAACACACGAGTAAATTAAGCTTTGTTACAACCCATAAGAAGCCAACAGAGGCTAATACACTTCTCAAAATAACCAAAAGAAACCCCAAGACATAATGAATGACGAGACTCAAGAACCCGCCCGACGTCTAGATGACATCGTCGGGCTACCACTCTCTCACAGGGGTTGGCTCACAAGCCTCCTCCTGACGCTCCTCCTCAAAGGTAACGTCTCCTGCACCTGGGCACCAACAAACAAGGGTCAAACACGACGGTTTGGCAGGTAATCAATTTAGGTGCGAACAATGAAACAATAATGTTTTAGAAAACATATAAGTAAATCCTTGACTTGAAATACTATAATAATTGAGGTACATTTTCAAGAATGCGAACAAAGCTGAGATACCAAAACAAACTAGCATGAATACTTAATATAACATGAATAGTTACAATCCACAAAGAGCCCATCCTTTCTCTATCATTTATATAATGAAAGAGCAAGCACGCACGACAAGCACGATATACATAATATAAGCACGACACGATTCCCACATATAAGGGGATTTCCGGCCGCGGAACCGGACACGCACGATGTGTAATAAATACACGACAGTCTGCAGACAGTCCACTTGTTTAAAGACCCCCAGACAGTGGACCAAACTGAAAGGGCAGTCTAAGCTCAGTGGTGTTTACTTAATTCATGAATGCACAAAACACGCGAAACACGGTCTAAACACGTCGAGATAAAAAGGGGGAAATCACTTATCAAAACACGATGAACACGATTAGAAAGGGCATAATTAATATGCATAACACGCTTAGGAAGTGATCCCCTTTTTCTTGAAACACGTCTTCAAAACGAGCTGGTACTTAAGCTTCAAAACGAGTACACGATGATATTCATTATATCGAAATCAAGTACGAATACAAAGCCTATCAAGCTATTGCAAGGACCTTTGGTTGATCGTTGTGCAGTCGAAGCCCAGATTTTGGAATTAAAACAGAATTGGTGCCCCGGAAGTTCAAAGACATCTCGAGTTTCGAGTACATAATATCAGGCTAAAGGTCACTTAACATGTTCTAGTTTTCCTTCTTGCAAAAACTCTTCAAAACAAGAAATTTAACAATTTCGGTCACCTCACGGTCAGGTGTCGGCTAGCCGAACTAGGGTCTAGCGGCTAGCCGCCAGCTGACCGACAACCTGACCGCTGGGAATCTAGGTCCAGTGCAGCCCTCTGGAAAAGGAACCGAACTATGGCGGTTAGCTCACGGTTAGCCGAACTGTGACTTGGCGGTTAGCCGTAAGCTGACCGTAGGGTTGACCGCTGAAACCCAGTCTGAAATGTAGCTCTCTGGACAAGAAACCGACAATGCGCGGTTGGCCAGTGGTTAGCCGAGGTGGGGTATGGCGGCTAGCCGCTAGCTAACCGGCAAGCTGACCGAAACCCTCTGACGAAATGTCAGCTTCTGGAAAGGGAACAGCCAAGCTCGGTCAGCTCGCGGTTAACCGAAATGAGAATTTCGGCTAGCCGCCAGCCGACCGACGGCTGACCGAACTGCACGGGAAATGCAGTTCAGTTTAGATTTTTGCATTTTCTTCTTCCCTTCTTCTTGTTCCTCTTTCCACTTGCACTCCCTGAGCCTACATGCTCTCCAAGGGACAAAAGACACATTTTTCTCAATTTCAAACATTCAATCCAAGGAAAACATGATCACGGAACTCATAAACAAATCAAATGCACAATTTCTAAAATAACAATGGAATCAAAATACACATGCACACATAACCTATAAAGATTACTTGCCTTGACCAATGCTAACAATCCTCTCCAAGCACTTCACTCAAAAGCTAAGCCAACACTACAAGAAAACCCAAGATGCAAGATGAGGAATGAAGAGGAAGAAAAAGAAGGGTTTCACACTCTAGGTCAAGAGAGTTGCAGGATTTTGGTAAAGTGAATGAAAAGAGTAGAGAGGGGAGAGATGAGTTAACTTAGGCACTTGCAAGTGGGGCCCATATGACTTGAACTTGAAATGACCAAAACACGATCTTGTGGGCCTCGGATGTCTTCGACGAAGAAGGATAAAACGATCGTCGAAATATCTAGTTTCCAAAAAGTATATTTTTGACATGGTTTTGAGATCTCGAAAATTGTGTCCAGATTTGTGCCTAAAAGACAATTTACCCTCTTTGGGCCAAAACTTGGGTTTTTGGGTTTCAAACATGAATGAGCTTAAAACGAAAGTTGTAACACATAGAAAAATCATTCAAATGAAATCAAAACCACAATCACACGGAAACCAACACGATCCTCCCCAAGCTCACACGTGCACTCAGGCCTTCCTAAGTGTGTCTGACTAATATTAAACGTTCTCAAAATTCTCAAAGCTATGTCCAAGACTAAAACTAATCATTTCTAACCCAACAACAACTAAACCCACTTAGAACTAAACACATACTAATCGCACAGTAATCGGATTGGTCTGGGTCGGGGTCTAACATATTCTCTAAGTGATATCTTCCTTATACATGTTTCAACTTCATAGTAGTGATCTTGATCATATGAAACTCTTTGAAATCCATTCCTCATATTTCTATATGTTTGATGGATATCTTAGATGTTGAATTCATATGATTTTGACACTTTGGAAATTGCATGCATTACTAAGTAATATTCTTTTGCATTGCAATTTACCTTGTTCATCACTATGCTCAATAGTTATATCTTTAATAGTGATGAATATGCATTTATGATGCTTGATGGAATTTTGTGTTTCTCTCATCCGTGCTTTTAATCATGTTGTCATATTCAATTGGTTTCATTTGGTATAATTTTCCATTGATTTCATATCCAATTGATGTATTATCTTGTGTATGTGATAGACCTTGTGTACATTGGATTGAACTTGATAGTAATGCATTTGTTCCATGTCACACACCATTAGCATCATAAATTTCATGATTGCCTCCTCCCTTGCTTATATAGGTAAATCTCATGACCACCATGTTTATGTGTTCATAATATTGGTTGGTTAATTGTTGAGGTATGCTTCATGTTTGAATTTCATTTCACTCATCTTGCACATGATAGTCATATTTTTTGATTGAATGAAATGATTTCACAACTTTCATAGCATATGATTTTCATAGTTAAATTGATTAATACTATGTTTAGTAAACCCCATTGTATCATGGATAGCTCTAATTTGGATTTAGCTTAATAGTTATATTTTGAATCCATTTTAGAGTGATTGTTTTAATAGACTTATCCTTAAATCTCAATTGCTATTATTTAATTTTCCAATTGATATCCATGATTGCTTTTCTCTTTGATCTTGCTCTCTTTTGGTAATTTGATCAAATTGTGCTTTATAGTTAATCGAATCTAATCCTTCTTTTGAAGTTGACCCTCAATTGGTAAAACCATCTTCTTCTTGAACCAAATAGTTATATCTTTGTCAAAGGTTTGACAAAAGGAGAGAATGGATTGAGGGGGAGTGTAAATCTTCATAGGAAGTATTAGTTTTGATCAAATCCACCCTTGGATTGGATTTGAACCCTTAGAGACTTCTACCATACATTATAACCTATTATGAATTTCATTTTCGATTTCTTTTGTTAACAGGTGCTACTAAAAGGTATTTTCCTTATTTCATGTGTGTAGGTACCTTTGCAATTTAATGTCAAAGGGGGAGAGAGCATTCAAGTTCTCAAAAGGGTGAAGAGAATGTCCAAGCTTCCTAAGGGGAGAGTTGTGTATGATCTTCTACAAGGGGAGAGAATGCATATCCTGCCAAAGGGAGAGAGAGGCTTGGTCAAAGGGGGAGAGCAAATAGAAGAAAGAAAGCTTGGGAGCTAAAGAAGATGCTTGGGTAGAGAAGGAAAGAAGAAGAGAAAGCTTGAAGAATGATCAAGCTCCAAGCATCAAGAAGATTGAAGAAAAGAGCCCAAGAGCCCAAGCTAAAAGGAGGAGCATCCAAGAAGATTTCAAGACTTGTCCAGCTTAGGGGGAGCTGAAGACTTAGTGTGTAATTTCAATGATGAGTAAGTTGCCATCAAATTGCAAAGGGGGAGATTGTTAGGGATTTTGTATTTGCAATTTGATGGATGCATTTTTCACTTTAGCATCATTTGAGTTTTCACACATGCATTGTTTTAGAAAATCTTGGAATCTGGTTTTATACATGCATTGGATTTTAGTCTTGTAGAATTAATGATTTATGCATGTTTTGTTTTTAAACTTGGATGCATTTGTTTTAGAATCCAAACTCTTTTGAAAACCTAATTCTCTGTGCATTACTTTTGAAAAATCAAATTGAGGATTTAGGTTTGTGCCTTGCATACATTCATCTTTTTCAGAATCATTTTTGTATGCATTTAAATGTGAAAAGAGTTTTTAGAAATCAAGCAAGCCATTGGTTTTATAATTTCGAATCTTTTTTGGCTTTTTATGTTTCATGTTTTAAAACCCTTAGAATGATTTAAAACATGTTTTTAAGCTTGATTTAATGGCCCAAAAAATTCCCAACCAAAAATACTTTGAAAAATGGATTTTAGGGAATTTTGGTCCCGGGCCAGAAACGCAGTGTACCAGGTTGACCGAGCCCTGTTGCCAGGTCGACCGGATACACTACCGTTGGCCATTTTTTCCAACGGTCAGAAATATAGCCGTTGTGAAGGCCAGGTCGACCGAGCCCTGTTTCCAGGTCGACCGGGGAAACTAGCCATTGGACTGTTTTTTCCTATAAAGTCCATTCTATTCCATCCTTTTTGAAGGCTTGAATCATGAACTTTTGAGACTATTTTGGAGCCAAAGAAAGGGGAAGAAGTTGGAAAGGCTAGAGGGCTATTTGGAAATCAAATGCTTGAGTTTTAAAAAGGTACATCTTACTTGTCATTTTGATTTCCATTAAAATTAGAATCAATGCATGTTTAAATCTTTGTATTTTCTTTTATGCATGATTTCTAGTTTTTAAAGAGTTGTTTTGCAAACTCATTACCATCTTTGGAATATTAAGAATGGTTTGCAAACTCTCTTGACTAATTCACATGCTCTTAGACTTTAAATATTCATACAACTTGTTTAGTTCATTTCTTTAAAGTTGTTTGAATCTTTTATGTGATTAGTTTTATCTTCAATCATCATTTTCTAAGCTTTGATTTTAAAATGCATCAAGCATTCATTTAGGAGCTCTTTGTAGAAATTGATTGAAGTAAAGCATTCATACACTTGTGCCCACACTTTACTTTCTTTAGTGTATGTTTGTAATTTGATTTACACTTTCATATTAGCCTATTTAGAGGCAATTCTATTGTGCTTAAATTGTATCTCTTAGAGTGTTCTTTTGTGAAGAAACCTTCTTAGAGAAATCTCACTTTGTAAAGGTTATTGCTTAGCCTAAGAAAAGCATTGTGTAAAGGTTATTGCTTAGCCTTGAAAAGCATCTTGTAAAGGTTGTTGTTGAGCCTAGAAAAACAACATTGTAAAGGTTATTGCTTAGCCTAGTAAAAAGCATACTTAGTGGAAATCCGGTGGGGTGATTGGATCACAAGCCGGTAGTGGATGTAGGCATTGAGGCCGAACCACTATAAACCTTTGTGTTGTGGTGTTTGCCTTTGTGGTGATTGTTTTTATTAAGCTTCCGCATTTTATTTGATAATCATCACTTATGACTAGTTTATTTTAAAGAAGTTAAAATTTGTCTTAACTGGTCATAATTGGAGCTCACCCTATTCACCCCCCCTCTAGGGTTCGGATCCCAGGACTTTCACTATTATGTCAAGAACCATATCAGACTGGAGTAACCATCACAACAAAGTACAGAGTTGACAGTAACAGGATATTACATTCCCATATGTGTTCAAGTTACAATTATCAATGTACATTAATTAAGAATCCCAAGAAAAGGCTAATAAAAGTCATGTAATAACAAGCTAATAACCACTACCCAAGTGTGACGCAACTCTAATGTCAAGCTCAATGTCTACACGACATAGCCGACAAAACAACCTGCAAATCATGGCTCCACAGCCAAAGAAAGCACTCATCTCGGGATGAAGAAGTCTGGACCTGAGTACCAAAAGTAGTAGGTCAGACACGACGGTCTGGCAGGTGGATGAAAAGATACTAAATATGCTGAGAATTAAAACATATGATAATTCATGTCATTTAATCAAAGGCTGCATATAATCAAGCAGGTGGAAAATCGTGGATCTCTGACAAAACATGTATTCGTTTAAAGCATGAGTTAAACATGGAGATCTAACAAAACGTATGTTCATTTACATCATCTATCAAAGCATAGATATTTGACAATCGGGTGTTCGTTTAAAACATGTGTAAATATAGAGGTCTGACAAAACAAACGTTCATTTGAAACATATGTAAAAGCATGAGTATTCGACAAACCGGGTATTCATTTAAAGCGTGTGTAACCATAGAAATCTGACAAAGCAAATGTTCATTTGAAACATATGTAAAAGCATGAGTATTCGACAAATCGGGCATTCATTTAAAACATGGGTAAACATAGGGATCTGGCAAAATAAGTGTCATTTAAAACATATTTAAAAGCATGGATATTTAACAGATCGGGTATTCATTTAAAACATGTAAAAACATAGGGGTCTGGCAAACCAAGTGTCATGTAAAACATATTTAAAAGCACGTGCATGTACAAGGAACGGGAAACAACATAACAATAACTGAATTTACCATGGAAAATATTAACAGTTGTTTAAATAATAACTTTCATAAAAGAAATGAATCATTTACCGGAAAAAAAATAAGCAGTATAAAACATGTAGGGTATCCAAGGAATCGGGAACTAGCAAGATGGCAACCACACGAAGCTAAGTCCTCTATCACTAAAGTGACAGAGCAATAACTAGGCACTGATCTCAGTCACTCGAGGTGAGGAGAAACAGTGGATCTCATAAATACATATACTATACATGACCACGGTAGCGAGCTGGGCATCGGGAACCACAGTAGCAATCTGCGGCATCGGGACAAGACCACGGTAATAATCGGGTAGCGGGATCCAAACTGCAGCTGGCGGGACAAGAGGGGGATCTCCAAGTCGGTGGATCAGACCAACAGGGTTATCCAAGCTTAGTGGTGCCGACTAATAGGTCAAATAACAATTCGAGACATGTGCAAGTAAATCAAGTACAAATAAGTAAACAGGCAGTACGGGGGTGCTCAAGGGCACACTGTCATTTCATGTCGAGCAATACATTTCGGGACAAGTAACTGTTTCCAGTGTAACTTTGATGCTTTCGGGACAACAAGTCATGTAATATAAATCTCGGGAATAGTGAAATACAATAAACAATTAAGATTTTGGGAAAGTGTCGGTTCAAGATTTATTTGAAGTGAATAGGGATCCCGTATGTCAATCTAACAACAATTTGGTACTCTTTGAGTTTGGGGACATTCCGAGCTCCTTATACACTTTGAATTTTCGAAACTTCAAATGACATCTTCGTGATGTGGTTTCTTTCTC
Source organism: Cinnamomum chago (assembly GCA_038049695.1). Classification (NCBI taxonomy): domain Eukaryota; kingdom Viridiplantae; phylum Streptophyta; class Magnoliopsida; order Laurales; family Lauraceae; genus Cinnamomum; species Cinnamomum chago. The sequence goes on along the minus strand of CP142454.1, from coordinate 49,729,370 downwards.
CAATGGCCTCATACATTTCTTAGTAAATCTCCCTGACATAGAGGGGTTCTCAATGAATAGTCCCAAAACGTTTAAATAGTTCATCATTGTCCCAACATAGCCTTTGACCGACAAAGCTCATCGCTCGAGCGAACCAGAGAGTTCGCTCGAGCGAGGAGCTCTCTGGAATGGTTCTCTGGGTGGGTTCGCTCGAGCGCAGTTGAGGTCGCTCGAGCGAACTCATTGGCTCGAGCGAAGTTTTGGTGCGCTCGAACTAACCACTCTCTGGAACAAGTTCTGGGATGTCCGCTCTAGCGACCAAGGGGTCCGCTCGAGCGAAATGCCTACTGGAATGCTCCGAACCCTTTTCTGGACACTTCGCTCGAGCGAAGTGTCATGTTCGCTCGAGCGAACTGTCTAGAAACTGATTCCAGGGCAGTTCAACTCCTCTCTTTCTCTTCCTTCTACAATCTCCTTTTAACCCCTTTATATACACCACAAGAGGGGCTCAAAACTTCATCCAAATCAACATAATTTTTCCAACAACATCCATTCTAACCTCCTTTAACAATATCATATTCAAATACAATGAATAGAGGGAAGGAAACCACTACTCACAAGAGTACATTTGAGATAAAACAAGGGAAAGTTAAATGCTATGAACCAATACATCTCTATGACAATAAATGCACTATCAAGGCTCTTCATGAGCATTCATTTCAAGTCAAAGTAATAAATAAGCATGTATGGAAAAACAATAAAATCAACCACATTTCTATAAAACCATATGCACAAACTTTGACCAAATAAAATGCATACCTTTCCAAGAGATTTAACAAGAGGGAAAGACCCATTAATATGCATTTTCGAAATCAATAGAAATGTGGCAAGAAGCATATGTGAAAACATGTTTCAAATTATCAAGAACAAGTAACATAATTTAGGATTTTCTCATAAAACTTGATGACATTCAAACCATCCATTCATCCACTTGCCTTAGGTTCCAATTAGCTAATCAAGCTCTCCAAACATTCTCAAGCAACCCTACAAGCATAGCCAAAAACCCCCAAAAACAAACCCATTTAGAACCCTAAAATGATAAATCAAGAAAGACATGGAATGGACTTAAACCAAACTAGGAAATAGAACTTAAGGGGATGTCATTGCACTTAAAAAGGAAAACGGGGAGGAGTTTTTACCTCTAGGGTCATCAATCAACAAGAAGAAGTTTGAAATAGGGGCTGCCTGTTAGACCCTGACCCAGACCAAGTCGATTAGTGTGCGATTAGTATGTGTTTAGTCCTAAGTGGGTTTAGTTGTCGTTGGGTTAGAAGTATTAGTTTTAGTCTTGAACATAGCTTTGGGAATTTTGAGAACGTTTAGTATTAGTCTGACACACTAAGGAAGGCCTGAGTGCACGTGTAAGTTTGGGAAGATCGTATCGGTTTCCGTGTGATTGTGATTTTGATTTCAATTGAATGATTTTTCTATGTGTTACAACTTTCGTCTTAAGCACATTCTTATTTGAAGCCCAAAACCCCATGTTTGGCCCAAAGAGGGTAAAATTGTCTTTTATGCACAAATCTGGACACAATTCTCGAGATCTCAAAACCATGTCAAAAATATACTTTTTGGAAACTAGATATTCCGAGGATCGTTTTATCCTTCTTCGTCGAAGTCATTCGAGGCCCACAAGATCATGTTTTGGCCATTTCAAGGTTCAAGTTAATTGGGCCCCATTTGCTAAGGTCTTAAGCCTAATCCCCCTCTCCCTATCTTTTCATTCATTTCCCCCAAATCTCTGCAACTTCTTGACCTAGGGCTGAAAACCCTTCTTTCTTGTCCATCTTCCTCACCTTGCATGATCTAGCTAGAAGACTCCAAATGGAATTCTAAGGATATCATCTTCTTCCTCTCCTTGCAAGCTTTCCATTGGTACAAATTTCTTGGAGTTTCTTGTGGGGCAAGCTCTATATTTCCTTCCTTCCCTCTTGTTTGACCAATTCTAGGTAAGAGCTTCAACCCATACTTTTCTTGAAGTCTTTTAGCTTCTTAAAAATCTTGTTTTTCATGTTACAAACCCCCTTTGGTAAAATGGGTTTGTTGTTGTTAAGATTTAGTGAGTTTGTGTGGTTTTCATGGGTTTTCTTGTAGTGTTGGAATAGCTTGAGTGAAGTGCTTGAGAAGGATTGTTAGGATTGGGCAAGGCAAGTAATCTTTATAGGTTCAATGATGCATGTGTACTTTGATTACATTGTTATTTTAGAAATTGTGCATTAAACTTGTTTACAAGCTTCATGGTTATGTTTTTATTGGATTGGATGTGTGAAATGGTGGAAATGAACCCTTGGTGAGCATGAAGGCTCAAGGGATTGTGTCGCGACCCCGGACCGGGAGATCCCAATCCGGGATCGGGACTAAGGATAATAAAGAAGGAATGATAACATGCACATTTGTATTCAATTTCCCACAGGTGTCCGCGGTGAGGATATCACAACCATCAACGAATATTTCTTTTGAGTGCGGAAGCGCGTAGCAAATCAAATAGTCCAACTATCATTAGTCAAGAAGACGATGACAACAAGTGTAAATACTGTATCAGAATGAGCAATGATATATATAGCAAGTTTCCCAAAAGTTGTTAAAGTTAGACACAAATATCATTTAGTTACATTCCCAAAAATAGAGGCCAACAAAGGCCAATGTAACAAAATATTAACCCAAAAGAATGGTTAAGTAGATCTCCCAAAACGTTACGCTTCTCAAAGCAATCTGATGTCTACATGACATCGTCAGCACGCCACTCAACTAGAGGTTGCGGTTCGCCTACCGCCTCCTCTGGCTCCTCCTCAAGGAAGCCGGCAACGGGACCTGAGTACCAAGGCAAAGGATCAGACACGACGGTCTGGCAAGAGAAAGCAAGGATACAACAACATATAATAGAGGAAATACCTTGAAAAGCATATAAATCTGTTTAAGCAAGAACTCTCATAAAACAGATAAATCCTTTGCTATAAAACAAGTAAACAAGATAAAACATATCAGGTATCCAAGGATTCGGGAACTAACAAGGTGGCAATCACATAGAGCTAAGTCCTCTGTCACTATAGTGACAACAGTATCACGGGACGTTGATCTCAGTCACACAAGGTGAGGAGAAACAACGTATACATATATACAATATAATTATACGGGAACGGGACCACGGTAGCGAACCGGGTATCGGGACGGGACCACGGCATTAGACCGGGCATCGGGATCCAAACTGCAGCTGGCGGGACGGGAGAGGGATTTCCAAGTCAGTGGATCAGACGGACAAGGTATCCAAGCTTAGTGATGCCGACTCATAGGTTAAAACCAATCGAGACATATCAAGTATTCAAGTACAGTAAATAAACGGGTAAAACGGGGGTGCTCAAGGGCACACTATCTTTCCATGTCGGGCAATACATTTCGGGACAATTCACTGTCACTATTGTAGCTCCAAAGCTTTCGAGAAAACAAGTCATGCGATGCACTTCCTGGGAATGAGGTGGAACAATGCACTATAATGAAATTCGGTCAAAATACCAATTTAGAAATCCAACTAAGTGAATAGGGGTCCCATATGTTTACTATAGCCCTCACTTGGTACTCTTTGAGTTTTGAGACATTCCGGGCTCCTTATGCACTCCTACGATTTTCCAAATTTCGAATGACATATTTGTGATATGGTTTCTTTCACGGAGGCCTTGTACGGTGCCTCAAGGATTTCCTTCGACTGATAAAGCTCAGTGCTCGATCGAACCATAGAAACTGGCTTGAAAGAGGAATTCTCTGAAATCTGGGGAATTTCGGTCACCTGGGGTCACCTGGCGGTTAGCCGCCGCTGGGGCATGCGGCTAGCCGCTGAGTGACCGCCCAGCTGACCGCCACTGTGCTGCAGGAAAATACAGCTTGCTGGAAGGCTGGCCGCCCAAACGCGGTTACCTGGCGGTTAGCCGCTGATGCATTCGGCGGTTAGCCGCTTGGTAACCGTGGAGCTGACCGGATTTCAGGGGAGATTTCTGATACTCTCTGGAAAAGTCACCGAGAGTGGGCGGTTGGCTAGCGGTTAGCCGCCGATATGTTCGGCGGTTAGCCGCTGGCTAACCGTGAGGCTGACCAGGTGTTAAGGGGGAAAACGATGCTCTCTGGAAAAGCCACCGCGGTGCGCGGTTATCTGGCGGTTAGCCGCTGGCTAACCGTGAGCTGACCGCTAGCTACGAAAATGCTCACTGTGCTCAGTTTTGAGTCATTTTCCTCCTCAAAACCATCTTCCTCACATCCACCAAGTCCTTACAATAATATTGAGCTAATAGCTCCTCCAATGCACCTCTCTACACTTCTCCAAATCCCTATTATGAGTGCTCTCCATTACTTCTTCCATGACAAGTCCAATGCAAGGAAAAAGGGAAGTAAACCATTTCACAAACATTCATCTAAGCTATCACAAGGACAATAAATGCTCTACTAACATGTTTATAAAACAATGAATGAAACTATCAAAATACATCATGAGCATTTATTTCAAACAAACCTCATTAAATGAAAGTATGGAAAAATCCATAAAGACTATACCAAACCATTTCAAAATTTAAAACATCCAACCATTCACTTGCCTCTAATCCAAGCTAGTTGAAAACAAGCCTTTGATCACCTCTATTGCTCAAAGCCAAGCTACAATCAAAAATCCCCAAAACAACCCTAAAATGGGTTACACCAAGCTTGAAAATGAAAGAGCTTCCAATAATGCACATGTAGAATCTCAATGGCTAGAGGAACACTAATCTAAGAGATGGAAATGATCACTTACTTGGATGACCTTCAAATGAAGAGGACTAGTTCAAAGAAGACCTCAATGTTGATGAATCCCTCCACAAATAGTACCAATGGAAAGCTTGTGAGATGAGGGAGTGATTGGTGGGTTCCAATGTTTGATCTATGAACTATTGATGTGGCTTGGAGATGAAGAAGCAAGAAAACCCTAGACTCAAAAGAGTTGTGCTGGAAAATGAAGAATGAAATGCAATGGAGGGTGAGTTCCTCTTTGTTAACAAAGGGGAGGTTGGGTCCCACAACTTAAGGGACTACATTGGCTGAAATCATCTCTCTCGGGTCCTCGGATGAATTCGACGAAGACGGAAGAAATGTTCGTCGAAATATCTAGTTTCCAAAAAGTGTATGTTTCGCGGGTTTCGAGAATATTAAGTTTTGGTTACAGATTTGGCGTGCAATGACTGTTTTGCCCTCTAGGCTATGAAATCGGATTTCGGGACCTCAAACGAAGTCGGGATCAACTTGAAAGTTGTCGAGATCTACAAGATGCATGCAACGGGCCAAAACACAATTCACAATAAATCGGGAAATTCCTCGAGAAAATACAAAGCCGAAAAGGGAACCCCCAAAGGGCCCCACAAGCCATCAAAGCAAAACAAGACGATTGAATTAGCCCAAAACCAAAAATCAAAGCTAATCCAAACCCAACTTAGCCAGAAACACTGATCAAGCTTAGCACTAACACGCAACTTAATTAGCACTAATCGGGTTCACTCGGGTCGGGGTCTTACAGATTGTGTGTGATTTATGGATGAGAAGGAGGAGAAAAATGTAGGGGAAAATGTGCAAGAGAAAGGCATTTTCTGCACTCAGCGAGCACAGGCAGAAGCTTGTCCGCTCGAGCGACCCTTGGGTCTGCTCGAGCGACCAAGCCTCTGTTTGTTCCGAGCGCAGATACAGAGCTGTCCGCTCGAGCGCACCTTATATCTGCTCGAACGAACTGTCTCGCTCGAGCGAAATGTCAACACCTTACAAGGTCCGTTTGAGCGAACCTGCCAGATTCAGGAAGAAGAATTATTTCATTTCTGTATTTTCTTGAAGGTTGGAGACTAAACTATGTTAAGGGTTTTGACTTGACATTGTGTAAATGGAACTTCGAAATGCAGCCCAACTTCGAGGACACCAATTTTTGTATATTCCGACATTTGGGGTCCCAATTACACAAAGGTCAATTAATAGCCTTAACACATGCTTGTCAGATTTCGTGTTCGAATTCCGTTTTGGTACGATAAGTACCATCGTGTACTCGTTTTGGATTTCAAGTATAAGCCTATTTTGAAGTTTTGTTTCAAGAAAAAGGGGATTACTTCCTAAGCATGTTATGCATATTTATTATGCCGTTTGCTAGTTGTGTTCGTCGTGTTTTGATAAGTGACTTCCCCCTTTTTATCTCGACAAGTTTTGATAGTATTTCGCGTGTTTTGTGCATTCATGAATTAAGTAAACACCACTGAGCTTGGACTGCCCTTTCAGTTTGATCCACTGTCTGGGGGTCCTTAAACATGTGGACTGTCTGCAGACTGGTCGTGTATTTATTACACATCGTGCGTGTCCGGTTCCGCGGCCGGAATTCCTGTATTTGTGGGAAATCGTGTCGTGATTATATTATTTATATAGTGCTTGTCGTGCGTGCTTGCTCTTTTCATTATATAAATGATAGAGAAAGGATGGGCTCTTTGTGGATTGTAACTATTCATGATATATTATGTACTCATGCTAGTTTGTTTTAGTATCTCAGCTCGATTAAATATTTCTGTAAATGTATCTCAGTCATTGTAGTATTTCAAATCAGGGATTTGCTTATATATTTTCTAAAACGTTTATTGTTTCATGCTTGCACCTAAATTGATTACCTGCCAAACCGATGTGTTTGACCCTTGTTTGTTGGTGCCTAGGTGCAGTAGACGTTGCCTTTGAGGAGGAGCATCAGGAGGAGGCTTGTGAGCCAACCCCTGTGAGAGAGGGGTAGCCCGATGATGTCATCTAGACGTCGGGCGGGTTCTTGAGTCTCGTCATCATTTTGTTTTGGGGTTTCCTTTGATTATTTTGGAGAAGTGTATTGGCCTCTGTTGGCCTCTTATGGGTTGTAACAAAAACTTAACTTACTTTCGTGTTAGTCTTACAACTTGAACTATGATGGGAATGCCATTTTAACTTCTTCCTTTGATACTATGTTTTGTTACTATTTGTCATGGCACTTAAATATTTTATTGGTGCTCATCTTGATGTGTTTTGCTACACGCTTCTGCATACTTGATCTGTGAGTCAGATTCGGCTTGTCTTTGGGAATCCTCACCGCGGGAAACTGTGGGAAAGTATATCTACAATTCAACAAACGCGCCGCGGGCCCGGGGCTCCGTTCCGGAGTCGCGACACTGCCCACCTTGGTTTTGCACAAAAATAGCATCCATGGGAAGCTAAAGAGATGGGGAAGAAGAAGGCATGGTTGGGTTTCCAAATGGCAAGGGTTTCCTCCATGAATGGGGAGGAGAAAACAAGAAGAAAAGGGAGGAGAAGCTCAGTTGCAGAGCTCCCCCTTTGGGCTGCAATGAATGAGTGAGAAGAGGGGAGAGTTATCTTTTTATAATGGGTGGGTGTGGGCCCCACCACACTTAAAACTTGCCAAGGGTAAAACATCAATTTCTGGGCCTCAGATGCAATCGACGAAGAAGAGGAAAATGTTTCTCATAAAATCCAGTTTTCAAAAAGTATAATTTTGGCATGGTTTTGGGATCTCGAAATTTGGGTCCAGATTTGGTGTGAAAAGATTGTTTTGCCCCTAACATTAGGAAAGTAGGGTTTCGGGGTCTCGAACGGGGATGAAGTCAACACGAAAGTTGTAGAGATTAACAAAATAAGTCAAACGAGGCTAAAATAAGAATTATTGGAAATTTTAAATAATCTCCCAATCACGCGCAAAGTCACTAAAAGAACCCCAAAGGGTCCCACTAATCACAAAGGCACTCAAAACTCCCCAAAACTAGTGAAAAACCATTCTAGCTCACAAACTCAACCCAACAAACACTAATCCCACTAAAAGAAACTAATCCACAAATAAAACAACACTAATCCAGGAAATTAGGGGTCGGGTTCTCACATCCTCCCCCCCTTAGAACATTTGGTCCTCCAAATGAACTAAACAAACCCAAAAACAAGTGGGGACATTAATCCCACACTTCGAAAACAAAACCTCAAACGACTGCTCCAAATTGGTCCTCTCGGAAGCATTTGGACTCGCTGGATCATCCTCGTTGTAGAACTCTTCGGTCAAATATCAACAGTCGTCAAACATTCTTCCACTGGCTCGAATTTGTTACTGCTCTACCAATCTGACTGCTCAAGGAATTTGCTATCTCTGACTCCTTCTAAGTTCCACTGAGTCTCTCGCTTCTTGCCACCATGATACAAAAAATTCTTGGAACAGTTCTGTCGACTTCATCACAACTGTCGAAGCTAGGGTCTCATGTCAAACGCACAATCTTCAATGTGAACTCTTGCTAGCTCTAACTATTTCTGTTCGTTGCTCTTGATCCACTGCACAACAGCCGGTCTCTGCCAGCCTTGGACATGCCTTTACCTTGAAATATTGTCTTATCCTTCTATCTGTCCTTGGCTTCGGAAAATTGGTGACGCTGAGTATTACCAGATATCATTTACTTTAGGCAATGTCGTCCAGTCCTCGGCACTCTTCTATCATCTCTGTCAAAGTTGTCGAAATTAAGTCTCTTGTCAATGCAAGATCTTCGAGGTGAATGACTTGGAAATCTGTTACTTCTTCATATGCCAAGCTGATTCAATCAAACGTCACTTCACTCATCTTTATCTGCTCATTGAAAACACACGGTTCACAACTCTGTAGGTTTCCGGCTCTAACTAGACCTGCTAACACTTTAACTGTCATGCTACTCCACATGTCCAAACTTCGTGAGGTGTGCTTTTGTCAAATTCACTCTTCTCTAAATCTTTCAACTGTCATTGTCCATAGGTGATGATTCTCCTGTTCGTATCTGTACTCTGTCTGAACTGATGTTCTACAAGTCGGTAAAGTCCACTAAATCTTCTTTATCATGTGATCAGGTAACAATCAATTCCACAAACAACTCTCTCTACTATGTTGCTGAAAACTAGTTTCCTATGCTTTTAACCATCTATTGATACATCTTGCTGAGTCGACTCACCATCATAACTGCAACTGTTAAACCTCCTCCAACAATTCTCCGTCACAAGCTCATCAATGCTCGGGAAATTTCTAACTTTTCACATCTTCTTGGAGTTGCACCACTGAAAATCACTTCAAACCTCATAAAGTCCACCATTTATTCGGCTTATGGAGTCTTCTGACTTAGGAAAATAATCCAAGTTTATCCAAAAATCCACACTTACTTGCTTGACAAACCATCTGACGACACACGATCAACTGTAATTGGGTCTCGATATGCTGTTCACATTCCTTACTGACGAACAAATGGTCGCAAATTCCTTCTCTAGTTCCATCTGTGACATCGAAAAGCTGAGAATTTTGCCAATGTCCTTCGAGAAACACGTGCTAAGTCCACAAAACTCCGACTCTCTGGCGCGAAAACAAGGAAAAGGTACTAAATGTGGGTGCGGAGACATTAAATTCTCCCCCACTAGAAAGAATTTGGTCCCCCAAATTCCCTAACAACAAGGACAAGAAAAGGAGACAAAGATAGTCTCCCCCCACCAGAAGAAAACAAACCTGAACTCACAGAAACAATAAGTAGACAAAAGAAAATGAGTCCTCACCACACGTCTTAAGGTTCCTAGAGTGTTTTATTTCCTAGAAACTTGCCTGCTCTGATACCAGTCTGTCACGCCCCTGTCGCGACCCCGGACCGGGAATCCCAATCCGGGATCGAGACTAATGGTGTGAATGATGATTAGTGAGGATTATCTACATCCACAATATACAACTTATTTAATTTCCCACAGGTGTCCGCGGTGAGGATATCACAACCTTGCATGAATATTTCTTTTGAGTGCGGAAGCGGGTAGCAAATCAAATAGTAGACTATCTCTAGTCATGCACGCATTAACATCAAATATCAAAACTGTATCAGAATGAGCAATGATCTATAGCATGTTTCCCAAAAGTTGTTAAAGTTAGACAAAATATCATTTAGTTACATTCCCCAAAATTAGAGGCCAACAAAGGCCAATATTACAAAATAATAACCCAAAAGAATGGTTAAAAGTTCTCCCAAAAATGTTACGCCTCTTGTAGCAACCCGATGTCTACATGACATCGTCAGCAAGCCACTCAACTAGAGGTTGCGGCCCACCACCGCCTCCTCCGGCTCCTCCTCAAGGAAACCTGCAACGGGACCTGAGTACCAAAGCAAAGGATCAGACACGACGGTCTGGCAAGAGAGTGAGAAGATACAACAACATATAATAGATGAAATATCTCGAAAAGCAAGGAAATCTGTTTAAGCAAGAACTCTCTCAAAATAGAGAAATCATTTGCTAGAAAACATGTAAACAAGATAAAACATATGAGGTAACCAAGGGATCGGGAACTCACAAGGTGGAAATCACATAAAGCTAAGTCCTCTGTCACTAAAATGACAACAGTATCACGGGATGTTGATCTCAGTCACACAAGGTGAGGAGATTCAACGCAATCATATATACAATATAAATATACGGGAAGGGACCACGGTAGCGAACCGGGTATCGGGACGGGACCACGGTAATGACTGGGTATCGGGATCCAAACTGCAGCTGGCGGGACGGGAGAGGGATCTCGAAGTCGGTGGATCAAACCGACAAGGTATCCAAGCTTAGTGATGCCGACACATAGGTTAAATAACACATCGATACATATACAAGTAAATCAAGTGCAAGTAAATCAATGTACGGGCAAGAATATTCAAATGTAAATCTTTCATTTCATATCGGGCAATACTCTTCGGGACAAGTCAATGTTACTAGTGTAATTATCAAGCTTTCGGGAAACAATTCTTGTAAAGTAAATCTTGGAAAGGAAGAAATATAATGAACTATACCATTTCGGGAAAACTGTTGATTTCGAGATCTATTTAGGTGGATAGGGGTCCCGTATGTCGATTATTGAAATGACTTGGTACTCCTTGAGTTTGAAGACATCCTGGGCTCCTTATACACTTTGGATTTTCAAAACTTCGAATGACATCTTTGTGATATGGTTTCTTTCTCGAATGGCCTCATACAATGCCTAGTGAATCTCCTTTGATCGACAAAGCTCAACGCTCGAACGAACCAGAGAGTTCGTTCGAGCGGGGAGCTTTTCGAAATCTGGAGAATTTCGGTTACCTTGCGGTCATCTGGCGGTTAGCCGCTGCTGGGACGGGCGGCTAGCCGCTGGCTGACCGCGGCTGGGCTGCAGAAATGCAGCTCGCTGGAAAACTGACCGCCAAGTGCGGTTAGCTGGCGGTTAGCAGCCGATGTATTCGGCGGTTAGCCGCTGGCTAACCGTGGAGCTGACCGAGTTTTCAGGTGGAGAAGTGTGCTCTTTGGAAAAGCAACCGTGACATTTCGGCTACCTGGCGGCTAGCCGCCGGGTGACCGTAGGCTGACCGTCAGGTGCGGGAATCACCCACTATGTTCAGATTTGAGCCCTTCTCTTCCTCAAAACCATTCTCTCCACTTCCACTTAATCCCTGTAATAATATTGAGCTAAGAGCTCCTCCAATGCCTCTATCTACACTTCTTCAAAACCCTATCTTGTGTTCACTCCATCACTTCTTCCATATCAAGTCCAATACAAGGAAAGAGGAAGGAAACCATTTCACAAACATTCATTTAGGATACCACAAAGGACAATAAATGCTCAACCAACAAGTTTATAAAACATTAAATGAAACTATCAAGATGCATTATGAGCATTTATTTCAACTAAAACACATTAATGAAAGCATGGAAAAATCCATAAATACTTCACCAAACCACTTCAAACTTAAAAACATCCAAACATTCACTTGCCTCTAGTCCAAGCTAGCTGAAAACAAGCCTCTATTCACCTCTATTGCTCAAAGCCAAGCTCCAATAAAAAACCCCCAAAACAACCCTAAAATGGGTTACACAAAGAATGAAAATGAATGAACTTACAATAATGCAAATGTAGCTTCTCAAGGGCTAGAGGAACACTAATCTAGGAGATGGGGAGGATTACTTACTTGGATGACCTTCAAATGAAGAGAGCTATCTCAAAGGGAGTCTCAAAGTTGATGGATTCTTCTACAAAAGGTATCAAAGTGAAGCTTGCTAGATGAGGAAGAGGTTGGTGATCTCCATTTCGAGTTTGGTGCAAGATTGGTGAGGATTGGAGAAGGAGAAGAAGTTGCAAGAAAAGCCCTAGGCTCAATAGTTGTGCTGGAACAATGGAGAGTGAGTGGAAATGGGGATGGGTTCTCCCTTTGTTAACAAAGGAGAGGTTGGGTCCCACAACTTAAGGAACTAATTTGGCTGAAATCATCTCTCTCGGGTCCTTGGATGAATTCGACGAAGAAGGAAGAAATGATCGTCGAAATATCTAGTTTCCAAAAAGTATATGTTTCGCGGGTTTCGGGAATATCAAGTTTTGTGTACAGATTTTGTGTGCAATGACTGTTTTGCCCTCAAGGCTATGAAATCGGGTTTCGGGGCCTCGAATGGACACGAGATCAACATGAAAGTTGTAAGAATCCACAAGATGAATGCAACGGGCCAAAAGAACAATTCACAACAAATCGGGAAAATCTCGCAAGAAAATGCAAAGCCGAAAAGGGAACCCCCAAAGGGCCCCACAAGCTATCAATCACTCCAAAAAGCCCAAAACTAGAATCAAGGCTATTCCAAACCCAACTAGACCAAAAACACTAATCAAGCTTAGCACTAACACGCAACTTAATTAGCACTAATCGGGTTCACTCGGGTCGGGGTCTTACACCCCCCAAACCAGAACCTCGGGGCGCGAATGGGATTAGGTAATTATATTTTTCTTTCTCCCAAGATCCGCGTGAGTGAAGACGACACATTCCACCATACTCTGAATATTTGGCGGAAGCTTTGGTGGCGTTACAACCCGGAGTCCGTGGCCATCGGATTTCGCGTCGCACTCAACCTCTAGCATATAGCTATTATGTCAAGAACCATATCAGACTGGAGTAACCATCACAACAAAGTACAGAGCTGTCAGTAACAGGATATTACATTCCCATATGTGTTCAAGTTACAATTATCAATGTACATTAAAAAAGAATCCCAAGAAAAGGCTAATAAAAGCCATATAATAACAAGCTAATAACCACTACCCATGTGTGACGCAACTCTGATGTCAAGCTCAATGTCTACACGACATAGCCAACAAAACAACTTGCAAATCATGGCTCCACAGCCAAAGAAAGCACTCATCTCGGGACGAAGAAGTCTGGACCTGAGTACCAAAAGTAGTAGGTCAGACACGACGGTCTGGCAGGTGGATGAAAAGATACTAAATATGCTGAGAATTAAAACATATGATAATTCATGTCATTTAATCAAAGGCTGCATATAATCAAGCGGGTGGAAAATCGTGGATCTCTGACAAAACATGTATTCGTTTAAAGCATGAGTTAAACATGGAGATCTAACAAAATGTATGTTCATTTACATCATCTATCAAAGCATAGATATTTGACAATCGGGTGTTCGTTTAAAACATGTGTAAATATAGAGGTCTGACAAAACAAACGTTCATTTGAAACATATGTAAAAGCATGAGTATTCGACAAACCTGGTATTCATTTAAAGCGTGTGTAACCATAGAAATCTGACAAAACAAATGTTCATTTGAAACATATGTAAAAGCATGAGTATTCGACAAATCGGGCATTCATTTAAAACATGGGTAAACATAGGGATCTGGCAAAATAAGTGTGTCACGACCCCGGAAGGATCCCGGGCCCGCGACGAGTGTCGATGAATTTAATTTATGATTGTTTATGTTTTCCCACATGTTCCCGCGGTGAGGATTCCCAAAGACACGCGGAATCTAACTCACATGATCAAGTATGCGGAAGCGTGTAGCAAATCATATCAAGATAAGCACCAATAAATCTTTAAGTGCTATAACAATTAATAACAAGACATAGTATCAAAGGAAGAAGTTGAAATGGCATTCCCATCAAAATTCAAGTTATGAGACTAACTCAAAAGTAAGTTAAGTTTTAGTTACAACCCAAGAGAGACCAACAGAGGCCAATACAATTCTCAGAACAATAAAAGAAACCCATGACATAATGACGAAACTCAAGAACCCGCCCGACGTCTAGTTGACATCGTCGGGCTGGCACTCTCTAACAGGGGTTGGCTCAAAAGCCTCCTCCGGACGCTCCTCCTCAAAGGTAACGTCGCTTGCACCTGGGCACCAACAAACAAGGGTCAAACACAACGGTTTGGCAGGTAATCAATTTAGGTGAAAACATGAAACAAATAACGTGATAAGAAAACATATAAACAAATCACTGGTTTGAAATACTACAATGACTGAGATACATTTTCGAGAATACAACACAGTTGAGATACTAAAACAAACTAGCATGAGTACGTATAATATCATGAATAGTTACAATCCACAAAGAGCCCATCCTTTCTCTATCAAATATATAATGAAAAGAGTAAGCACGCACGACAAGCACGATATACATAATATAATCACGACACGATTCCCACATATACGGGGATTTCCGGCCGCGGAACCGGACACGCACGACGTGTAATAAAATACACGACTAGTCTGCAGACAGTCCACATGTTTAAGGACCCCCAGACAGTGGATCAAACTGAAAGGGCAGTCCAGGCTCAGTGGTGTTCACTTAAATTCATGAATGCACAAAACACGTGAAACACGGTCAAACATGTCGAGATAAAAAGGGCGAAAATCACTTATCAAACATAACAAACACGACTAGCAAAAGGCATAATTAATATGCATAACACGCTTATGAAGTGATCCCCTTTTTCTTGAAAAAAATCTTCAAAACGAGCTTATGCTTGAAATTCAAAACGAGTGCACGATGGTACTTATCGTACCAAGACGGAAATCCAAAATACGAAATCTGACAAGCATGTGTTAAGGCTACTAATTGACCTTTGTGTAATTGGGACCCCAAATGTCGGAATATACAAGAATTGGTGTCCCCGAAGTTGGGTTGCATTTCGAAGTTCCATTTACACAATGTAAAGTTAAAACCCTTAACATAGTCTAGTTTTTCAACCTTCAAGAGAATACACAAATGAAATGATTCTTCTCCCTGAATCTGGCAGGTTTGCTCGAGCGGAACTTGTAAGGTTTTGGCACTTTGCTCGAGCGAGACAGTTCGCTCGAGCGAACAATAAGGTCGCTCGAACGGACAGCTCTCTGTCTGCGCTCGGAACAAACAGAGGCTTGGTCGTTCGAGCGGACCCAAGGGCCGCTCGAGCGGACAAGCTTCTGCCTGTGCTCGCTGAGTGCAGAAAATACATTTCTCTTGTACAACTTCCCACACATTCATCTCCTTCTTCTCATCCTTAAACCACATACAATCCCTTGAGCCTTCATGCTCACCAAGGGTTCATTTTCACCATTTCAAACATTCAATCCAATGAAAACAAGATCATGAAGCTTGTAAACAAGTTTATATGCAAAATTCCAAAAATCACAATGAAATCAAAATACACATGCACATTGAACCTAAATAGATTACTTGCCTTAGTTCAAGATGTCTCACACTTCTCCAAGCACTTCACTCACTAATCCAAAGAACTACAAAAACCCATGAAAACCACACAAAATTCACTCAATCTTGAAAACAAGAACCCCATTTTACCAAAGGGGTTTGTAACATGAAAAACAAGATTTTAAAGGAACTAAAAAGACTTTATGAAAAGTATGGGTTGAAGCTCTTACCTAGAAATGGCCAAACAAGGAGAGATGAGGAAAATGTAGAGCTTGTCCCACAAGAAACTCCAAGAAATTTGTACCAATAAAAAGCTTGCAAGGAGAGGAAGAAGATGATGGTCTTGGAATTTTATTTGGAGATCTCTAGCTAGATCATGCAAGGTGAGGAAGATGGAAAGGAAAGAGGGGTTTTCAGCCTTAGGTCAAGGAAGTTGCAGAAATTGGGGGAAATGAATGAAAAGAGAGGGAGATGGGGTTTAAGTGATGACAATGGGCCCCAATTAACTTGAACCTTGAAATGACCAAAACATGATCTTGTGGGTCTCGAATGATTTCGACGAAGAAGGATAAAACGATCCTCGAAATATCTAGTTTCCAAAAAGTATACTTTTGACATGGTTTTGAGATCTCAAAAATTGTGTTCAGATTTGTGCATAAAAGACAATTTTACCCTCTTTGGGCCAGAACTTGGGCTTTTGGGCTTCAAACATGAATGGGCTGAAAACAAAAGTTGTAACACATAGTAAAAATCATCCATTTGAAATCAAGATCACAAATACACGGAAATCGATACGATCCTCCCAAGCTTACACGTACACTCAGGCCTTCTTGAGTGTGTCAGACTAGTACTAAGCGTTCTCAAAATTCCCAAAGCTATGTCCAAGACTAAAACTAATTACTTCTAACACAACGACAACTAAACCCACTTAGGACTAAACACATACTAATCGCACACTAATCGAATTGGTCTGGGTCCGGGTCTAACATCCTCCTCCACCCCTTAGGATATTTGGTCCACCAAATAAATCAAACAATTACCTCTGGTAAAAGTTGTGGATACTTCCTCTGCACTTGCTCTCTCAATTCCTAGGTGGCTTCCTCTGGCTCGTGATTTTCCCAAAGTACATTGACCCAATAAATAGTCCGGTTTCTCAATTCCTGCTCTTTGGTGTCAATTATCTTGATCGGGCCTTTCCACATACGAGGCATCTTCTCGAATTTCCAAGGGTTCGTGCTGTAGTATATGTGAAGGACTAGAAACATATTTCTTGAGCATAGAAACATGAAATACATTGTGTACCCCGGAGAGTTCCGGCGGTAACGCAAGCCTATAAGCGACATCTCCAATCTTGCTCAAAA
Organism: Cinnamomum chago; assembly: GCA_038049695.1. Lineage (NCBI taxonomy): Eukaryota > Viridiplantae > Streptophyta > Magnoliopsida > Laurales > Lauraceae > Cinnamomum > Cinnamomum chago. Next base: position 49,712,494 of record CP142454.1, on the reverse strand, counting down.
CCTCATACTGACCAATAAACCTTCTAGACAATTTGCCCTTCTGTCCGAATCTCAAAGTCCCTCTAACTGGTGAGATCTTCAAGAACTCTTTGTCACCCACTTGAAATTGCAATTCTCTTCTGCGAGTATCTGCATAACTCTTCTGCCTACTTCGGGCGATCTTCAAACGTTCCTGAATCAGCTTGACCTTGTCACTTGTCTCTCCAACTATCGTCGGTCCATGAAAACTACGTTCACCGACTTCTTCCCAGCAAACCGGAGTTCTGCATCTTCTACCATAAAGTGCCTGAAAAGGTGCCATACCGATGCTAGAGTGGTAACTATTGTTATAAGCAAATTCACAAAGCGGTAAGCACCCATCCCACTGAACCTTGAAATCCAATACACAAGCACGCAACATGTCTTCAAGAGTCTGTATCATCCTTTCTGACTGACCATCTGTCTGAGGATGATAAGCTGTGCTGAACTGAAGTTTGGTACCCATAGACTCATGAAGCGTTTTCCAAAACTTTGAAACAAACCTACTTTCTCTGTCTGAAGTAATGGAGACGAGCTGGCCATGTTTACTAACAATTTCATCAACAAATAACTTCGCAAGTGGTGCCATATGCATCATGTTCCCTGTCTTCATCGGAATGAAGTGAGCCGACTTTGTCAGACGATCTACAATAATCCAAATTGCATTATTCCCCTTCTTGGTATTCGGCAAACCGGAAACGAAATCCATGGTGATGTGCTCCCATTTCCACTCTGGAATCTCCAAAGGCTGTAACAAACCTGGAGGCTTCTGATGCTCTGCCTTAATCAACTGACAAGTTAGACAACGAGACACAAAAGCTGTTATCACTTTCTTCATGTTGTTCCACCAAAATCTATTCTTCAAATTATGGTACATCTTCGTGCTACCCGGATGCATAGAATATCTCATGCTGTGAGCTTCATTCATTATTTCACTCTTCAAATCATCCACATTTGGCACACACAACCGGTCACAAAAATACAATATCCCATTCACCATCTTGAAATCTGGACGTCCTGTAATAACTTCTACTATCTTAGCCAAGTCTGGGTCTTGCAACTGATTTTCCTTGATCTTCTGAATGAAGGTAGGTTCTGATACTGTCATATTTGCTAACATCGCACCTAATTTCAGGGTTTGCACTTCTACACCCAACTCTTCAAACTGCTGTAAGACACTCATTCCTCTCAAACTGGCCATAACCACTGATTTTCTGCTCAATGCATCAGCTACAACATTCACTATGCCTGGATGATATTTGATTGGAAAGTCATAATCTTTGATATGCTCCATCCATCCACCGTCTCTACCTCATATTCAAATCCTTCTGCGAGAACAAATATTGTAAACTTCGGTGATCTGAATGGACTTCAAATTTCTCTCCGTAGAGGTAGTGTCTCCACATCTTCAATGCGAAAACAACTGCTGCCAACTCCAAGTCGTGAGTCTAATAATTCTTCTCATGGTCCTTCAACTGTCTCGAGCCATACGCAATCACCTTGCCATCCTGCATCAATACACAACCCAGTCCCACATTCGAAGCATCTGTATAAACAATAAATCCACTGTGGCTCGAGAGTAATGTAAGGATTGGGGTTGTGGTTAACCTTCCTTTCAACTCCTGAAAACTCGTTTCACACTGTTCGGTCCATTTGAAATCAAGATCACAAATACACGGAAATCGATACGATCCTCCCAAGCTTACACGTGCACTCAAGCCTTCCTGAGTGTGTCAGACTAGTAGTAAACATTCTCAAAATTCCCATAGCTATGTCCAAGAGTAAAACTAATTACTTCTAACACAACGACAACTAAACCCACTTAGGACTAAACACATACTAATCGCACACTAATCGATCTGGTGTGGGTCGGGGTCTAACAAAGTGTCATTTAAAACATATTTAAAAGCACGGATATTTAACAGATCGGGTATTCATTTAAAAAATGTAAAAACATAGGGGTCTGGCAAAACAAGTGTCATGTAAAACATATTTAAAAGCACGTGCGTGTACAAGGAACGGGAAAGAACATAACAATAACTGAATTTACCATGGAAAATATTAACAGCTGTTTAAATAATAACTTTCATAAAAGAAATGAATCATTTACTGGAAAACAAATAAGCAATATAAAACATGTAGGGTATCCAAGGAATCGGGAACTAGCAAGATGGCAACCACACGAAGCTAAGTCCTCTATCACTAAAGTGACAGAGCAATAACTAGGCACTGATCTCAGTCACTCGAGGTGAGGAGAAACAGTGGATCTCATAAATATATATACATATACTAGGCACTGATCTCAGTCACTCGAGGTGAGGAGAAACAGTGGATCTCATAAATATATATACATATACTAGGCACTGATCTCAGTCACTCGAGGTGAGGAGAAACAGTGGATCTCATAAATACATATACTATACATGACCACGGTAGCGAGCCGGGCATCGGGAACCACAGTAGCAATATGCGGCATCGGGACAAGACCACGGTAATAACCGGGTAGCGGGATCCAAACTGCAGCTGGCAGGACAAGAGGGGGATCTCCAAGTCGGTGGATCAGACCAACAGGGTTATCCAAGTTTAGTGGTGCCGACTAATAGGTCAAATAACAATTTGAGACATGTGCAAGTAAATCAAGTACAAATAAGTAAACGGGCAGTAAGGGGTGCTCAAGGGCACACTGTCTATCATGTCGAGCAATACATTTCGGGACAAGTAACTGTTTCCAGTGTAACTTCGATGCTTTCGGGAAAACAAGTCATGTAATATAAATCTCGGGAACAGTGAAATACTTTTTGAGTTTGGGGACATTCCGGGCTCCTTATACACTTTGAATTTTTGAAACTTCAAATAACATCTTCGTGATGTGGTTTCTTTCTCCAATGGCCTCATACATTTCTTAGTAAATCTCCCTGACATAGAGGGGTTCTCAATGAATAGTCCCAAAACGTTTAAATAGTTCATCATTGTCCCAACATAGCCTTTGACCGACAAAGCTCATTGCTCGAGCGAACCGGAGAGTTCGCTTGAGCGAGGAGCTCTCTGGAATGGTTCTCTGGGTGGGTTCGCTCGAGCGCAGTTGAGGTCGCTCGAGCGAACTCATTGGCTAGAGGGAAGTTTTGGTGCGCTCGAACTAACCACTCTCTGGAACAAGTTCTTGGATGTCCGCTCGAGCGACCAAGGGGTCCGCTCGAGCGAACTGCCTACTAGAATGCTCCGAACCCTTTTATGGACACTTCGCTCGAGCGAAGTGTCATGTTCGCTCCAGCGAACTGTCCAGAAACTGATTCGGGGCAGTTCAGCTCCTCTCTATCTCTTCCTTCTACTATCTCCTTTTAACCCCTTTATATACACCACAAGAGGGGCTCAAAACTTCATCCAAATCAACATAATTTTTCCAACAACATCCATTCTAACCTCCTTTAACAATATCATATTCAAATACAATGAATAGAGGGAAGGAAACCACTACTCACAAGAGTACATTTGAGATAAAACAAGGGAAAGTTAAATGCTATGAACCAATACATCTCTATGACAATAAATGCACTATCAAGGCTCTTCATGAGCATTCATTTCAAGTCAAAGTAATAAATAAGCATGTATGGAAAAACAATAAAATCAACCACATTTCTGTAAAACCATATGAACAAACTTTGACCAAATAAAATGCATACCTTTCCAAGAGATTTAACAAGAGGGAAAGACCCATTAATATGTGTTAGACCCCGACCTAGACCAATGCGATTAGTGTGCGATTAGTATGTGTTTAGTCCTAAGTGGATTTAGTTTTCGTTGGGTTAGTAGTAATTAGTTTTAGTCTTGGACATAGCTTTGGGAATTTTGAGAACATTTAGTATTAGTCAGATACACTCAGGAAGGCCTGAGTGCACGTGTAAGCTTGGAAGGATCGTATCGGTTTCCATGTGATTGTGATTTTGATTTCATTTGAATGATTTTTCTATGTGTTACAACTTTCGTCTGAAGCCCATTCATGTTTGAAGCCCAAAAAGCCACGTTTTGGCCCAAAGAGGGTAAAATTGTCTTTTATGCACAAATCTGGACACAATTTTTGAGATCTCAAAATCATGTCAAAAATATACTTTTTGAAAACTAGATATTTCGACGATCGTTTTAATCTTCTTCGTCGAAGTCATCCGAGGTCCATAAGATCGAGTTTTGGTCACTTCAAGGTCCAGCTAGTTGGGGCCCATTGTCTTCACTTAATCTCCCCATCTCCCTCTCTTTTCATTCATTTCCCCCAATTTCTGCAACTCTCTTGACCTAGGGCTGGAAAATCCCTCTTCCCCTTCCATCTTGCATGACATAGCTAGAGATCTCCAAATGAAATTCTAAGAGTACCATCTTCTTCCTCTCCTTGCAAGCTCTCTATCCATACAAGTTTCTTGGAGTTCTTTTGAGACAAGCTCTTCATCTTCTTCATCTCTTCTTGTTTGGCCATTGTTAGGTAAGAACTTCCACCCATACTTTTCATGAAGTCTTTTGGTTCCTTAAAGATCATGTTTTTCTTGTTTACAAACCCTTTTGTTAAAATGGGTTCTTTGTTTCCATTTTTGAGTGAGTTTGTGTGGTTTTCTCTTGGGTTTTCTTGTAGTGTTGGAATAGCTTGAGAGGATTGTTAGCATTGGGCAAGGCAAGTAATCTTTATAGGTTCAATGTGCATGTGTATTTTGATTCCATTGTTATTTTAGAAATTGTGCATTTGATTTGTTTACAAGCTTCATGATTATGTTTTTATTGGATTTGGATGTGTGGAATGGTAGAAATGAACCCTTGGTGAGCATGAAGGCTCAAGGGATTGAATGTGATTGATGAATGAGAAGGAGGAGAACAATGTAGTGGAAGATGTGTAAGAAAAAGGCAATTTCTGCACTTAGCGAGCACAGGCAGCAGCTTGTCCGCTCGAGCGACCAAGCCTCTGTTTGGTCCGAGCGCAGACAGAGAGATGTCCGTTCGAGCGCACTTATTATCTGCTCGAGCGAACTGTCTCGCTCGAGCGAAGTGTCATCACCTTATAAAGTTCGCTTGAGCGAACCTGCCAGATTCAGGAAGAGGAATTTATTTCATTTCTGTATTTTCTTGAAGGTTGAAAAACTAGACTATGTTAAGGGTTTGAACTTGACATTGTGTAAATGGAACTTCGAAATGTATCCCAACTTAGGGGACACCAACTCTAGTATATTCCGACATTTGGGGTCCCAATTACACAGAGGTCAATTAGCAGCCTTAACACATGCTTGTCAGATTTCGTATTTGAATTCCGTTTTGGTACGATAAGTACCATCGTGTACTAGTTTTGGATTTCAAGTATAAGCTTGTTTTGAAGAATTGTTTCAAGAAAAAGGGGATCACTTCCTAAGCGTGTTATGCATATTAATTATGCCTTTGCTAGTCGTGTTCATCATGTTTTGATAAGTGATTTCCCCCTTTTTACCTCGACATGTTTTGATAGTGTTTCGCGTGTTTTGTGCATTCATGAACTTAGTAAACAGCACTGAGCTTGGACTGCCCTTTCAGTTTGATCCACTGTCTGGGGGTCCTTAAACATGTGAACTGTCTACAGACTGGTCGTGTATTTATTACACATCGTGCGTGTCCTGTTCCGCGGCCGGAATTCCCGTCTTTGTGGGAAATCGTGTCGTGATTATATTATGTATATCGTGCTTGTCGTGCGTGCTTGCTCTTTTCATTATATAAATGATAGAGAAAGGATGGGCTCTTTGTGGATGATGACTATTCATGATATATTATGTACTCATGCTAGTTTGTTTTAGTATCTCAGTCATTATAGTATTTCAAACCAAGGACTTGCTCAAATATTTTCTAAAACGGTTATTGTTTCATGTTTGCACCTAAATTGATTACCTACCAAACCGTTGTGTTTGACCCTTGTTTGTTGGTGCCCAGGTGCAGGAGACGTTGCCTTTGAGGAGGAGCGTCAGGAGGAGGCTTGTGAGCCAACCCCTGTGAGAGAGTGGCAGCCCGACGATGTCATCTAGACGTCGGGCGGGTTCTTGAGACTCGTCATCATTTTGTTGGGGTTTCCTTTTGATTATTTTGGAGAATTGTATTGGCCTCTGTTGGCCTCTTATGGAATTGTAACAAAACTTAACTTACTTTCGTGTTAGTCTTATAACTTGAACTATGTTGGGAATGCCATGTTTAACTTCTTTCTTTGATACTATGTCTTGTTACTATTTGTCATGGCACTTAAATATTTTATTGGTGCTCATCTTGTTGTGTTTTGCTACACGCTTCCGCATACTTAATTGTGTGAGTCAGATTCCGCGTGTCCTTGGGAATCCTCACCACGGGAACCTGTGGGAAAGTATATCTCTAATAAACAGAGTAGTGCAAACATTAACGTTGCGGGCCCGGGGATCCGTTCCGGGGTCGCGACAATATGCATTTTCGAAATCAATAGAAATGTGGCAAGAAGCATATGTGAAAACATGTATCAAATTATCAAGAACAAGTAACAAATTTTAGGATTTTCTCATAAAACTTGATGACATTCAAACCATCCATTCATCCACTTGCCTTGGGTTCCAATTAGCTAATCAAGATCTCCAAACATTTTCAAGCAACCCTACAAGCATAGCCAAAAACCCCCAAAAACAAACCCATTTAGAACCCTAAAATGATAAATCAAGAAAGATAAGGAATGGGCTCAAACCAAACTAGGAAATAGAACTTAAGGGGATGTCATCGCACATAAAAAGGAAAATGGGGAGGAGTCTTTACCTCTAGGGTCATCAATCAACAAGAAGAAGCTTGAAATAGGGGCTGCCCACCTTGGTTTTGCACAAAAATAGCATCCATGGGAAGCTAGAGAGATGGGGAAGAAGATGGCATGGTTGGGTTTCCAAATGGCAAGGGTTTCCTCCATGAATGGGGAGGAGAAAACAAGAAGAAAAGGGAGAGGAAGCTCAGTTGCAGAGCTCCCCCTTTGGGCTACAATGAATGAGTGAGAAGAGAGGAGAGTTATCTTTTTATAATGGGTGGGAGTGGGCCCCACCACACTTAAAACTTGCCAAGGGTAAAACATCAATTTCTGGGCCTCGGATGCAATCGACGAAGAAGAGGAAAATATTTCTCATAAAATCTAGTTTTCAAAAAGTATAATTTTGGAATGGTTCCGGGATCTCAAAATTTGGGTCCAGATTTGGTGTGAAAAGACTGTTTTGCCCCTAACATTAGGAAAGTAGGGTTTCGGGGTCTCGAACGGGGACGGAGTCAACATGAAAGTTGTAGAGATTAACAAAATAAGTCAAACGAGGCTAAAATAAGAATTATTGGAAATTTCGAATAATCTCCCACTCACGCGCAAAGTCACTAAAAGAACCCCCAAAGGGTCCCACTAATCATAAAGGCACTCAAAACTCCCCAAAACTAGTGAAAAACCATTCTAGCTTACAAACTCAACCCAACAAACACTAATCCCACTAAAAGAAACTAATCCACAAATAAAACAACACTGATCTAGCAAATTAGGGGTCGGGTTCTCACACCAGGCCAGTTTGGTCGGTCGACCGACGCCTGTGCCCGGTCGACCGAGTGTACCCGTTCGACCGAGCCAGGCACAGGTCGACTTGGTAACTAGCCGTTCGGCCAATATGACCGTTGGGCCAAGTCGACCCGGGGGTCATGGGATCGACCGGGCCAACTAGCCGTTTGACTGTTTTTGTTTAAAAGTCCATTCTATTCCATCCTTTCAAGAGGCTTGTTGGGTGATCTTTTGAAACAATTTTGAAGCCTAAGAAAGGGGAAGAAGTTGATAAGGCTAGAGGGTCAATGGAAATAAAAAATGCTTGAGACAAAGGTATATCTTTCAAGTTAAGACTTGGTTTCCATTCCAAATGAAATCCATGCATGTTCAACTCTTTGTATTTTCATATATGCATGTTTTCTATCTTTTAAAGAGATGTTTTGCAAACACATTATCATCTTTGGAATATTAGATTGCTTTTCAAACATTCTTGTCTAAATCACATGTGTTATTAGTAGTTAATCTTCATACAACTTGTTTAGTTCTTTCTTTCAAGTTGCTTGAATCTTTCATGTGATTAGCATATAACTTCAAATTATCATTTTCTGAGCTTAGATTTTAAAATGCATCAAGCATTCATTTAAGAGCTTCAGTTTAGAATTTGATTGAAGTAAACACTCATACACTTTGTGCACACACTTTAGCAAGTTGATGTGTATGTTTGTACATTGATTTTCATCTTCGGATCAGCCTATTTAAGAGGCAATTCAATTGAGCTTAAATTGTATCTCTTACAGTGTTTTGTATAGACACCTTCTTAGAGAAATCTTCCATTTGTAAAGGTTATTGCTTACGCCTAAGAAAAGCACATTATAAAGGTTATTGCTTAGCCTTGGAAAAGCATCTTGTAAAGGTTGTTGTTTAGCCTAGAAAAACAACATTGTAAAGGTTATTGCTTAGACTATTAAAAAGCATAGTTAGTGGAAATCCGGTGGGGTGATTGGATCACAAGCCGGTAGTGGATGTAGGCAGTGAGGCCGAACCACTATAAACCTTTGTATTGTGGTGTACACTTGTGGTGGTTTCTCTTGTAAGCTTCTGCATCTTGTTTGGTAAATCATCACTTGTGACTAGTTTATTTTAAAGATATTAATATTGGATAAAATTGGTCATAATTATAGCTCACCCTATTCACCACCCCCCTCTAGGGTTAGGATCCCAGGACTTTCAAGGATAGCCACAGTTGAGGACCCTAAACTTTTATAATGACTACCAATGACCTCCAGCCCAAATCATATCTTTTTTTTCCGTTTTGCCCTTTTTTTGTTGATGTCAACATATCCAATTCCCTATTATGTCATGAGTAATATTTGTTTACATCAACAAAATATTCGTCGACATCAACATAAAATTGTGTTGACATCAACAAAAATGCCCAGTTATTAGAATTAGTGACCCTGTGAATTTGTTGATGTCGATAGAAGATTCGTTGACATCAACATAAAATTTTGTTGACGTCAACAAAAATGCCCAGTTAACAACATGAATGACCCATTGAATTTGTTGACGTCGACAGAAGATTCGTTGACACCAACATAAAATTGTGTTGACGTCAACAGAAACGCCCAGTTAGTGTCAAGAAAAACTGAGTTTTCCGTTGTTTAGGTTTTTGTTGACATTGAGCAATCTCTCTCACTGTGATTGAGAAAAAAAAGGGGTAGGGTGTTGATCTTCTTCTTCTCATTCCTCTGTTTCTTCTATTTTTCTGTTGTTGTTGATTTGGGGGGTGAAGAACCTTTTTTTAGAGTTTGAACGGAAAGGAAAATGAAGGGGAGGGGAGGGAAAACTCTTGCTTGGGAAGTAAAAAAGTAGGGGGAAGGAAAGTGAAAAAAATTCAGTTAGAGTAAAAGGGCAGTTTAGTCATTTCCATCACTTTCCCCTCATTTTCCCCCCTGTTTTGGGGGAAAATTTTTTGAGGGAAAACCATTCAATTTTCCCTCCATTTCCCCTTCCCCATTTTTCCTCCCCCATTCCCAAACACCCCCCCTACAATCAGAGGGTAAGGGGTTAAATATGGACCAATCAAAGTCTATCCTCTCAGCATTAATATACACCCCCCCCCCCCCCCCAATCAGAGGGTAAGGGGTTAAATATGGACCAATCAAAGTCTATCCTTTCAGCATTAATAGTTGTGGACCCTATTCAACCAACGCCACTTAATAAAGAGTCTAGAACCCAATTTTCTTGGAATAAAGAAATACTATTTTAGGCAATCTACATCTACCACGTGTAAATAAATATCTGTATCTCTTGTTGTTCCTCTGTCTTCTCATTTCCTTTGGTATGTTTTCCAGTACCATGTTAAAGGGGGCTCAATAGCCTCGTTTCTTATAAATAGCACTCACATGGTTAGTGTTACCCAACCCATCCAACACCCCTCAAACCTCTCTTTTTCCTTCACATGGTTGTTGGCTTTTCTCTATCTCAATCTCCCCCTCTTTCCAATGAGATTCCAAGTGCTTTCTCTTCTCTTCCTCTTCATTCTCTCTCTTTACTTTCATAATCCAATTTCAGCCCAATGCCTTGATGACTAGAAATCCTTTTTACTGACCCTTTTCGACTCGGAGGACAATGATCTTGCTTGGACACCTAACACTGGCTGGCTCTTAGGAGGGCATCACATACGACAGTTCCGCCGGATATGTGATCGGCCTGGACCTCACTAACTAATCCATCTCTCTCTCTCTATCAACTATACATCATTGATCTCCATCTCAAGTCTCCAAAGTCTCAATCTCTCCTTGAATTACTTCAACTGCTCCATCCCCAGCGGTCTTGAAAGTCTCTCCAACCTCACCCACCTCTACTCTCCTCGAATCACTTTTACTGTTTCATCCCCAGCGGTCTTGATAGTCTCTCCAAGTACTTCACCCACCTTAATCTCTCCTCCTTCCTTAATCCCTCCTCCTCCGTCTTTATCCTAGTCCCCATTGAGATATTGCATTAGGTAGGTCTCGGTATTTCATGAACTTTAGTCTTTGGTTGCGTTTCGATTCGACGCGTCGAGGAGGCCCAAAAATCCTCGATTATAGACTTGGACCGACCCGGAACTTGACCCAAGCCCAACCCAAACACCAAGGCCCATTTCCAAGGCCCAATGCCTTATATTATGTCAAAACCTATCTTATTCTTTCTCTCTTTCATTCCACTCAACACAACAACAACACAGTAGCCTCTTTCTTCATTTTTCTTCCTCTATTCCGTTCATTTCTTCCTCACTTCCGACGAGCATCGGAGCTCTGGCGAAGACGTTCTGTCGCGACCCCGGATCGGGAATCCGGGATCGGGACTAATACCGATGAAGGTGGTGGTGTGGTGAGTGAATGATTAATATGAAGAGTATGTCAACAAGGTGTACACACTTATTTAATTTCTCATAGGTGTCCGCGGTGAGGATATCACAACCATATATGAACATTTCTATTAAGTGCGGAAGCGTGTAGCAAATCAGATATTCTAACCACCTCTAGTCATAAAGACAATAATACAAGTGTAATACCGTATCAAAATGAGCAATGATCATTAGCATGTTACCTAAAAGTAAGTTAAAGTTTATACAAATATCACTTAATTAGATTTCCCAAAAATAGAGGCCAACAAAGGCCAATATAAACAAAATACCAATCCAAAGAATGGTTAAACAGTTCCCCAAAATATTATGTCTCTGATAGCAACCAAACGTCTAAATGACGTCATCAGCACGCCACTCAACTAACTGCTGCGGTTCTCCGACCGCCTCCTCATGCTCCTCCTCGGGATAACCAACAATGGGACCTGAGTACCAAAGAGTGGATCAAACACGACGGTTTGGCAAATGGGTAAAATACACCAATAATATGATAATAAATGCATTTACCTTCAAAAGCATTTAAACCTGTTTAAATAACAATTTCTATATACGAGATAAAACATTTATTCAAATACAAGTATGCATTATAAAACATGTAAGGTAACCAAGGGGACGAGAAACAAGCAAGATGGCAGCCACACGAAGCTAAGTCCTCTATCACTAAAGTGACAAAGCAATAACTAGGCACTGATCTCAGTCACTCGAGGTGAGGAGAAACAGTGGATCTTATAAATACATATACATATACTATACATGACTACGGTAGCGAGCCGGGCATCGGGAACCACAGTAGCAATTTGCGGCATCGGAACAAGACCACGGTAATAACCGGATAGCGGGATCCAAACTGCAGTTGGCAGGACAAGAGGGGGATCTCCAAGTCGGTGGATCAGACCAACATGGTTATCCAAGCTTAGTGTTAGGAATTTTGTATTTGCAATTTGATGGATGCATTTTCACTTTAGCATCATTTGATTTACACACACTTGCATTGATTTAGATAAACTTGAAATCTTGATTTAAACATGCATGGCTTTTAAGATTTGTAAAAGTATCAATTTATGCATGATTTGTTTTTAAATCTTGGATGCATTTGATTTAAAAAGAGTTTTAGAAAATCAAGCTAGCCTATGAGTTTTAAATCTTTCAAAATGTTTTAGGCTTTTTATGTTCCATGTTTTAAAACCCTTAGAATGATTTAAAACATGTTTTTAAGCTTGATTAATTGGCCCAAAATGTTCCACAAAGAAAATCTTTGAAACTTGCAAAAGTGGATTTTGGGGTCCCGACAGTGTCGCCGGTCGACCGGCGCAGAGGTCCCGGTCGACCGGGAACACTGCAGGCAAAAAGTACCTGGGAGCTCCAACGGTCAGAAATTTGACCGTTATGTGATCCCGGTTGACCGAGACCTGTTTGCAGGTCGACCGAGGACTAGCCGTTGGACACTTTTTGCTATAAAAATGAGTTCTTTCCTTTGTCAATTGTTGGAGATTTTGAAGCCTTCTTTGAGGCATTTGGAGACAAGACAAAGGGGATGAACTAAGAGAGACCAAAGAGTCTTTTGGAGAGCTAAAGCTTGGATTAATGAAGTTAAATCTCTAAGTAAGCTCTACCTCTCTTAATCATAAGTTATGTGCTTTGTTTAAATTATTGGTAAATGATTTTTAGCATGATAACTATGATGTGCTGAATCCATTCTTCTCTTAATCTTTGATGTAATTAAGATTGGATTCTTCACCTTGGTTTCAATCCAAGTTGTTTTAAAAACTTTCTTAATCATGCTTAGCCAAAGTCTTTGATTTCCTTTAAAGCATGATTCCTTGTCTTGGTTGAAACCTAATTTGTTGTTTTCATTCATTTAAACATTAGTAAAATTAATTTGGTTTTGAAAACAACATTGCACATGCATCACATTTTCTAAGTTAGTCATTTTCATACAACTTGTGAGTCTTTGATTTTCATGTCATTAACAAGTTGATTTTCATACATGTGATTTGCATTAGACTTCAATTAAATCTTTCATGAGCTTTAAACTTTGAAATGCTTTAAGCATATATTTGATTAAGCTTTCTTTTTAAACTTGATTGAAATCATCACACACACACATCATGAGCATACATCTTTGCATTCATATAGTGTTTGTGTGAGTTGTTTTTCACTTTCATATCCGCCTATTTTAGAGGCATATACATTGTGCTTAATTTGTATCTCTTAGAGTGATCTTTTGTGAAGACACTTTCTTAGAGAAATCTTTATTTGTAAAGGTTATTGCTTAGCCTTAAAAAGCATCTTGTAAGGTTATTGCTTAGCCTAAGAAAAGCATTTTGTAAAGGTTATTGCTTAGCCTAGAAAAGCACTTTGAGAGGTTGTTGTTTAGCCTAGAAAAACAACATTGTAAGGGTTATTGCTTAGCCTAGTAAAAAGCATATATAGTGGAAATCCGGTGGGGTGATTGGATCACAAGCCGGTAGTGGACGTAGGCATTGAGGCCGAACCACTATAAACCTTGGTGTTGTGGTGCTTGCTTTTGTGGTGATTGTTTATATTAGCTTCCGCATATTGTTTGATTAATCATCACATGTGACTAGTTTTTGTTAAGGAGTTAAAATTGATTAGAATTGGTCATAATTGAAGCTCACCCTATTCACCCCCCCTCTAGGGTTAGGATCTCAAGGACTTTCAATTGGTATCAGAGCCAAGTGCTCTATCTTTTAGGATCAAGTGTTTGGAACTCTTGATTAGGTGTAAAACCCTAGAGTTGTCCTTGCATGAAAATCATTAGAATGGACTCCACTATGCTAGACTTTGTAGATTCTTCTAGACCCCTCATTCTTCCTTCTATTGGAGATTCAAACCCTCAATTAAATGAATATCAATTTGATTCAAAAGAGGAAGAAAATGAGTATGATGAAGATGATCTTCAACAAGCCTATAATGAATTATATACATTATCTTCAAAGCTTGATAAGAGAAATAAAAGTTTAAAAGAAGAATCAAATAGACTAAACATAGAGCTAGTCTCTTCAAAAGATGAGCTTAGAGAGAAATAAGAAGTCATAAATTGTTTAGAATCTAAGTTCATGATCTCTTTAAATAACCTATCTAACATTCAAGATGAACTAAAAGAATTAAAGATGGGTTATGATAATGTCAATAAGGAAAATTTAAATCTAAGAGATCAAATAAAAAGGCAAGACAAAGACTTTAGCAATTTAGAAGCCAAGTTGATTAAAAGTAAGTTAAAAACCAAAGAACTTGGATCTAATGTTGTTAATGAACTAAAACTTGAATTAAAACTTGCCAATGAAGAGCTAAGCAAATATAAGGAAATTGAAAATGAACTTTCAAAAGTCAAAAATGAAAATTCAATCCTTATAACCAAAGTCACTCAACTTGAAAGCTATAAACAAAAGTATGAGTGAAAATTTACCCAAGGAGAAGATAAATTTGAAAAATTATTTAGATTGGGTAAATCTAAAGGAGATAGGACGGGTCTTGGATTTAATAGGAATATGTCACATGACCCTAAATTCACCAACACTTTTGTGAAAGGTGAGTCCTCTTTCTCTAGCACTCTTTCTCCCATGCCCAAAACAAAATGTAATTATTGTGGCATTGAAGGGCATTTTTCGTTTTAGTGCAAACTAAGAAAAAGAAGCCATGTGTCTAAACCCATCTTTGAACTCAAAAATGTAGAACCTAAATCTATGAAGGGTAAGACACTAAAGATCAAAGAAGACTCCAAAAAGACTAAACAAGGTAAATCATTTAAAATTGAGTCTCCAAAGATAGATTCTAAAAAGGTTAAACAAGTCAAACCAAGTTTAAAAGAATCTATGAACAAAAAGCTTCTCAACCTATCTCCCTTATATCAACCGATGAAAGAACTTTTGAATAAAGTAACAAAGTTAAATTTAAAATTCAAAAGTCAAGTAAAGGGAGAAAATAAGAAGAAAAGAAAAGTGAAACAATCCCCTAAGAAACAATCTCACCAACTTCAAAAGACTAATCACCATTCTAAGCTAAATTTAGTCAAATCTAAATATCATGGTGATAAGTTTAAATTGAAAATTTATCAAGTTAAATCTCCTTTAGTTGGTGAGAATTCCAAAATAGACCTCAAAGTTCAACCCTCTCAAGACCTTAGGTGGATTCCTAAAGTTATTTACCTAGACAAACCTTAGGGCCTTGAACCTCCTTGACCAACCTATTCTTTTTAAGTTAAATCACTTTGTTGGTCATGTTGCATTTGCATTTTGTTTCTATTTAGTTACATCTATTTAAATGCATTGGTTCTTTATGATCAATTGATTTTGTTTTCATACACCATTCTAAGTTACATGTCATGGTTTTCAAAATCATTTGATTATAATTTCATCATGTTTGATTTGCTTTTTGCACACATATGTCATGCATTGCATTTCTTTACATGATTAATTGATTGTGATTTCAAAAGCTTTCATAGCTAGATTTTTCATGATCAATTGATATTGGAAAATCATTTGATGTATGTCATAGTTAGATTCTTTTTGTAAATCAAATGATTTGAAGCAATTTAAGTTTTCCATTGATTTTCAAGTTATATCTCTTGGTATGGAAAATTTGTGAGTGTCTATTGTTTTACAAATTGAAAATTTTACAATAGTACACTTCTTGTTTTTCAATATCACTTGCTCTTAATTCTATAAATGATTCTTTATTGGAATTTCAAATATTGAAGTGATTTGAGAAACTTTGGAAAATGTTCTAAGCTTTATTGGTTGCATTTTTAGAAGCATTTTCCTTGAATTTATTTCCTTGTGCCTAATTATGATTATATCATTTGAAAGGAAATAATTTTTACAAACAATTTGCATCTTTGCTCATTGAGTTACATTCTTTATGCAAATTGATTTTGATGTCTTACATTGCTTGGTTGGATATGGTGTCATTGATTTGCATGTGTTGTGCCTAACTTGGTATATATAGTTTCATTAATGCAAATTAATGATTGTTTATGTGCTTTATAGTAAAATCTTGTATTTGGACTTTTTAAGTACATATGTGATTTTATGTGCTAAGGTCATGTGGTGTAAACCTCATATCCATTGTCCATTGCATTGTAAGCTTAGTACATTTGCTAAGAGTGGAGATGTTGCATGATAGATTGCTACCCTTAACTTCATACCTTCTTGTGCTCACATAGTTATATTTTTATTAATGATTGGTATGAGTTAGATTTTGAGTGTTGATTAATTCTCTCTATGCAAATGTCAAATCATTCTATGTATGGTTGTGGTATTGATTATATTTGTTGAAACCATACTAGAACTCAAATCCATCCTCTATGCCTTATAGTCATTTCTATTTGGATGGTTATGATGTTGATTCATGTATTTTCTCTAAGTGATATCATCCTTATACATGTTTCAACTTCATAGTAGTGTTCTTGATCATATGAAACTCTTTGAAATCCATTCCTTGCATTTATGATGGTTGATGGATATCTTAGTAGTTGAATTCATATGATTTTGACACTTTGGAAATTGCATGCATTACAAAGTTATATCCTTTCGCATTGCAATTTATCTTGTTCATCACTATGTTCTTTAGTCATATCTTTAAAAGTGATGAATATCCATTTATGATGCTTGATGGAATTTTGTGTTTGTCACATCCTTGCTCTTTATCATGTTGTCAAATTCAATTGATTTTAATTGGTATAATTTTCTATTGGTTTGATTTCTTGTGAATGTGATAAACCTTGTGTGCATTGGATTGAACTTGATAAGTAATATGATTGTTCCATGTCACACACCATTAGCATCATAATGTTCATGTTGCCACCTCTTTTGCTCATATAGGTATATCTCATGACCACCATGTTTATGTGTTCATAATATTGGTTGGTTATTAGTCGAGGTTGGCTTCATGTTTGAATTTCATTTCACTCATTCTTGCACATTTATAAGTCATATTTATTGATTGAATGAAATGATTTTCAAAACCTTCATAGCATATGCCTTCCATAGTTAGATTATTTGATGCTATGATTAATAAACCCCATTGCTTCATGGATAGCTCTAATTTGGATTTTTCCTAATAGTTATACTTTTAAATCCATTTTAGAGTGATTGATTTAATAGTCATATCCTTAAATCTCAATTGGTATTCTTTATTTTTCCAATTGGTATCCATGATTGCTTTTCTCATTGACCTAGCTCTCTTTTGGCAATTTGATCATATTGAGCTTAATAGTTAAATGAATCTAATCCTTTCCTTGAAGTTGACCCTCAATTGGTTAAACCATCTTCTTCTTGCACCTAATAGTTAGATCTTTGTCAAAAGTTTGACAAAAGGAGAGAATGGATTGACGGGGAGTGTAAACCTTCGTAGGAAGTATTAGTTTTGATCAAATTGACCCTAGGATTGCCTTTGAGCCCTTAGAGATTAATTCCACACATGATAGCCTGTTATGTAATTCACTTTCGATTTCTTTTGTTAACAGGTGCTACTAAAGGTATTTTCCTTGTTTCATGTGTGTAGGTACCTTTGCAATTTAATGGCAAAGGGGGAGAAAGTATGCAAGTTCTCAAAAGGGTGAAGAGAATTTCCAAGCTTCCTAAGGGGAGGTTTTTGTATGATCTTCTACAAGGGGAGATAATACATACCTTGCCAAAGGGAGAGAGAGGCTTAGGAGTGCCGACTAATAGGTCAAATAACAAATCGAGACATATGCAAGTAAATCAAGTACAATAAATAAATGGGAAAGACGGGGGTGCTCAAGGGCACACTGTCGTTTCATGTTGTGCAATGCACTTCAAGACAAGTAACTATTTCAAGTGTAACTCAATGCTTTCGGGAAAACAAGACATGTAGTATAAATCTCGGGATCGATAAGATACAATAAACAATGGAAATCTCGGGTAAAGTATCGGGTTCAAGATTTGTTTGAAGTGAATAGGGACCCGTATGTCAATCTGATAATAATTTGGTACTCTTTGAGTTTGGGGACATTCCGGGCTCCTTATACACTTTGCATTTTCAAAACTTCGAATGACATCTTCGTGATATGGTTTCTTTCTCGAATGGCCTCATACAATGCCTAGTGAATCTCCTTTGATCGACAAAGCTCAGCGCTCGAGCGAACCAGAGAGTTCGCTCGAGCAAGGAGCTCTCCGAAATGGTTATCTAGGTAATTTCGGTTACCTTGCAGTCAGATGGCGGTTAGCCGCTGGCTAACCGCGCGGCTGACTACGGTTGGCCTGACAGAAAGACAGGTTACTGGAATTGTAACCAAAATGGTTCGGTTGGCTGGCGGTTAGCCGCTAATATGTTCAACGGTTAGCCGCTAGCTGACCGTGAGGCTGACCGTATTTTCAGGTGGAAATGTTGCTCTCTGGAAAAGTAACCGAATGGGTCGGTTGGCTGGCGGTTAGCCGCTGATGGGTTCGGCGGTTAGCCCGTGAGGCTAACTGAGTTTTCAGGTGGAAAATGTTGCTCTCTGGAAAAGTAACCGCGACTGTTCGGCTAACCGCCAGCCACCAGACGGCTAGCCGCCAGGTTACCGCTGGCTGACCGCCAGGTGCGGGAAACACCCACTGTGTTTTGATTTGAGCCATTTTCCTCCTCAAAACCGTCATCCTCACTTCCACTTAATCCTTGCCATAAAACTGAGCTAAAAGCTCCTCCAATGCAACTATCTACACTTCTCCCCAACTCCAATATGGGTTCATTCCATCACTTCCTCTATCAACCTCAAATCCAATACAAGGAAAGAAGAAAGAAGGAAACCATTTCACAATAGAGTACATTTAGTACAAAGAAGAAGATAATTAAATCCCATTTACCAATGCACTACCAAATTCTATCATGGACATTTATTTCAAACCAATGCAATAAATAGGCATGAGTGGAAAAATACCAAAATCATTGAAAGCTTATAAAAATCAAATCATCCACTTGCCTTTTGGTCTTCAAATCAAGAAAATCAAGCTCTTAAACTCTCCCAAGCCAAAGATTCAAGCTATGAGCAAAATCCCCAAAACAAACAAACCTAAAAATGGTCAAACAATGAAATAGAAAGGGAAACCTTACAATAATGAAGATGAAGCTTCTCTAGGGCTAGAAGAATACAACTCTAGAAGATGGGAATGATTACTTACTTGTAAGGTTCTCTAATGGCAAGAGTAAGTTCAATGAAGATCTTGGAATGAACGGTTTTCTTCACAAATGGTATCAATAGAGAGCTATGGTGATGAGGAAGAGAATGATGACCTCCAATATGATGTTGGTGCAAGATTAGTGTGGATTGGAGATGGAGAGAGCAAGAAGAAGAAGAGAAAAGTGGCAAGAAACCCTAGGCTCTCTTTTTGTGCTGGAAAAAGGGAATGAGGAAGATGGGTTGTCCTTATATAAGCAAATGGAAATGGGTCCCACTACTTAAAACATTCAAGGGCTGAAATCTTGGCTTTCGGGATCTCTGATGAATTCGACGAAGAAGGAAGAGATGATCGCCGAAATATCTAGTTTTCAAAAAGTATATGTTTCGCGGGTTTCGGGAATATCAAATTTTGGGTACAGATTTTGTGTGCAATGACTGTTTTGCCCTCAAGGCTTTGAAATCGGGTTTCGGGATCTCGAATGGGGACGGGATCAACATGAAAGTTGTAGGGGTTAACGATACAAATAAAACGGGATTAAAACAATGAGTGCAAAATTCTCCGATAAATCCTCAAGCGCATGCAAGGTCGTAAAGAAGGAACCCCCAAAGGGTCCCACTAAGCACAAACAATCAAAATTCCTCAAAACTATATCAAAAGCTATTCAAAACCCAACTTAGCCAAAATCACTAATCAAACTTAGAACTAACACTTAACTTAATTAACACTAATCGGGTTCACTTGGGTCGGGATCTTACATCTTCCACCCCTTAGGACATTTGGTCCTCCCAATGAAATATACAACTCACCTCAGGTAGTAGATGTGGATACTTCTTCTGTACTTGGTCTCGTAATTCCCATGTTGCCTCTTCCGGTCCATGATTCTCCCAAAGTACTTTTACCCACTGAATAGTCCGAGTCCTCAACTCTTGTTCCTTCGTATCGATGATCTGAACGGGCTTCTCAACGTACGTGGCATCCTCTCTGATCTCCAATGGCTCATGCCGGAGTACATGTGAAGGATCGGGGACATACTTCTTCAACATAGACACATGGAAGACGTTGTGTACGCCAGATAGCTCGGGTGGTAAGGCTAATCTGTAAGCCACGACGTCACCGATCTTGCTCACAATGTCATATGGTCCAATGTATCTCCATGATAACTTGCCCTTCTGTCCAAATCTCAATGTTCCTCTCGTAGGTGACACTTTCAAGAAAACCTTATCTCATTCTTTGAACTGTAAATCCCTTCTATGAGAATCTGCATAGCTTTTCTGTCTACTCCGGGCTACTTTCAGTCGTTCTTGGATCAACTTCACTTTGTCGCTGGTTTCACTTACTATCGTCGGTCCATGGAAACTGCGAATTCCGACCTCTTCCCAACACACATGTGTCCTACACCTTCTGCCATACAAAGCCTCAAAAGGCGCCGTCCCAATACTAGAGTGGTAACTGTTGTTGTAAGCAAACTCACACAACGGTAGAGTCTCATCCCATTGGGTCTTGAAATCTAACACATAAGCACGGAGCATATCCTCAAGAGTTTGAATCGTTCTCTCTGATTGACCATCTGTCTGAGGGTGATAAGCTATGCTAAACTGTAGTTTCGTGCCCATAGACTCATGTAGCGTCTTCCAGAACCTCGAGACGAATTTACTGTCCCTGTCAGAAGTGATAGAAACTGGTTTCCCATGTCGACTGACAATCTCGTTGACAAACAACTCTGCTAAAGGTAGCATGTGCATCTTCTTCCTTGTCCTCATAGGAATGAAATGAGCTAACTTGGTAAGACGGTCCATAATGACCCATATCGCATCGTTGCCTCTGCTAGTCCTTGGTAGTCCCAAAATAAAGTCCATGGTAATATGCTCCCACTTCCATTCCGGGATCTCTAACGGTTGTAATAATCCTGGAGGCCTCTGATGTTCTGCCTTTATCAACTGACAAGCCATGCAACGGGAGACAAACGCTGCAATTTCTCTTTTCATGTTATTCCACCAAAATCTACCCTTCAAATTCTGATACATCTTCGTGCTGCCTGGATGCATGGAGTACTTCATACTGTGAGCTTCGGTCATAATATCATTCCTCAAGTCTTCAATATTTGGCATGCATAGACGGTCACAGTAGTACAAAACTCCATCAACAATATGGAAGTCAGGACGTTCTGCTATGTGCTCTGAAATCTTGGCCAACTCTGGATCTTGCAACTGACTATCCTTGATCTTCTGAATAAAAGAAGGCTCTGACACTGACATGTTAGCTAACAAAACACCCTTCCTTAGTGGCTGTAAGTCTATACTCAATTCCTCAAATTGTTCAAAGATACAAGTGCCACTTAGATTTGCCAAGCCTACTGATTTTCTGCTTAAGGCATCGGCAACAACATTTGCTCTCCCCGGGTGATACTTGATTGGAAATCATAATCCTTGATATATTCTATCCATCTTCTCTGCCTCATGTTCAATTCTTTCTGCAAAAACAAGTACTGTAAGCTGCGGTGATCGGAGTGGACTTCGAACTTCTCTCCATAGAGGTAATGTCTCCACATTTTCAATGCGAAAACAACCGCTGCTAACTCAAGATCATGGGTGGCATAATTCTTCTCGTGATCTTTCAACTGTCGGGATCCATATGCAATCACTTTTCCTCCTTGCATCAATACACAACCTAGTCCAACATTCGAAGCATCGGTAAAAATGGTAAAACCGCCGCTTTCGGATGGTAAAGTGAGGACCGGTGCTGTAGTCAATCTCTTCTTTAGCTCTTGAAAACTATCTTCACACTGATCTGTCCACATATATGGCACATTCTTCCTTGTCAACTTCGTCAAAGGTGACGCAATCGACAAAAATCCCTGCACAAACCTCCTATAATAGCCTACTAAACCCAAAAAACTTCTAATTTCTGATGCATTCTTTGGTCTTTCCCAACTCATAACTGCTTCAATCTTGGACGGATCCACTGATAATCCTTCTTTGGAGATAATGTGCCCCAAAAATGCTACTTGCTCCAACCAAAAATCACACTTGTTGAGCTTCGCATACAGCTGATTCTCACTCAAGAGTTGCAGTGCTATCCTTAAATGCTCTTCATGCTCTTCTCTGGTCTTATAGTACACCAAAATGTCATCTATGAATACTACTACAAACTGATCCAGATACTGTGCAAATATCTTGTTCATCAATGCTTAGTCAACTCAAATGGCATCACTATGAACTCATAGTGGTCATATCTTGTCCGGAAAGCTGTTTTCAACACATCTAATTCTCTAACTCTCAGCTGATGGTAACCGGATCTCAAATCAATCTTCGAAAAGTATGATGCACCTTGCAATTGATCAAACAATTCATCTATTCTTGGTAATGGATACTTGTTCTTGATGGTCACTTGATTCAATCTTCGGTAATCTATACACATTCTCATCGAACCATCATTCTTCTTGACAAACAAGATTGGAGCTCCCCAAGGTGAAATACTCGGTCTCACAAAACCTTTATCTAACAACTCTTGCAATTGAGTCTTCAACTCTCACAACTCTGCTGTAGTCATTCTATATGGTGCAATAGATATCGGAGCGGTCCCTTGTAACAACTCGATAGTGAAATCAATCTCTCTGATGGGTGGTAAACCTGGAATCTCCTCTGGAAAAACATCCGGGAATTCCCAAATAATTGGGATCTCCTCCACCCTTGGGACCGTTTATCCTCCGTGATAAACGCCAAATATGCTTCACAACCACTTCTCAATAGTCTATCAGCCTTCAATGCTGAGACAAACCCTGTACGAGGATTTCTCCTCTCTCCCTGAAACAACACCCCTGCTGGTGTCTCATCTAACTTGAAAGTCAGGGTCTTATGGAAACAATCCATTGTGGCATGGTATCCTGGCAGCCAATCCATCCCTAGGATGACATCAAAATCAAACATCTCTAATAGAATGAGATCTGCGGTTAAAACCACTTCTCCTATCTGAACTGTGCAACTAGGGTAATATGTTCTACAGACTATTTGTTTACCTACTGGGGTTGCCACAGTCAAAATGAACTCAAGTTCTCTAGCATGCATATCAATCAACTTAGAAAATTTATGGGATAAGAACAAATGTGTAGAGCCAAGGTCAAATAAAATCCTAGCTTTTATCCCACAAACAAGAAGTGTACCTTCCACTACATTTCCCGCTGCCTCTGCATCAGCTCTATTGACCGCGTAGATTTGCCCTCGATGTTGTGGCCTATTTGGAGCTTGTTGTGGCTTGCCTTGTTGTGCATTCCTATGATGCTGCGGTGCACACAGATTTTGGTTTTGTCCCTGCTGACGAGCCTGTTGTTGTTGCTGCTGTGGTCTATGCTGCTGTTGTTGTGGTGCCTGTTGCTGTAGTGGCCTTGCCTGGTTTTGAACAACGATTGCATTCTGTGGTGCTGCTGGACGCTGTGCCCTTTGCTGCTGCTGCTGATTATGTCTATTCTGCCTTGGACAGTCTCTCATCTGATGGGTCATGGAACCACATCTGAAACATGCCCCTGTCAGTGTACGACACTGTGCACTCTGATGGTTTTTCCCACAATGGGTACAAACCAAGGGACCCTGAGCATTCTGTTATGTCCTCTGCTTCTTGTTCTGATGATTCCTGTGCTGGTAGTTCTGTTGATGAGCTTGTCCCTTGCCTTGAACTCTAAGGATCTTATTGTGAAAGTTCTCAAACTTATAGGCCCTTTTGACCGCTTCATCAAAAGTTGCAGGTGGTACTACTCCGGTAGCATCTCTCTCAATGAAAGGGTTAAGTCCCTCAAAGAACTTGGCAATCTTCTTCTCCACCATATCCACTAACTCCGCGGCTTATCTAGACAATCTCTCGAACTTAGTGAGGTATTCGAGGACTGTCATACTTCCTTGCACAAGCTGCTAAAATTCTATGGCCTTCTGTCTCTTGATGTGGGCGGGTACATACTTATCATGGAACTGCCTTGTTGCGACCCCAGAACGGAACCCCGGGCCTGCAACGGTTGTGGTGTGTTTTCCCACAGGTTCCTGCGATCAGGATTCCCGAACACGCGGAATCTGTCTCACATGATCAAGTTTGCGGAAGCGTGTAGTAAATCACATTAGGATGAGCACCATGTAAATTTTTAAGTGCAATGACAAATGATAACAAGACATAGTATCGAAAGAAAGGAGTCAACATGGCATTCCCATCATAATTCAAGTTATGAGACTACACAAAGTAAGTTAAGTTTTTTGTTACATCCCATAAGAGGCCAACAGAGGCCAATACACTTCTCAAAATAATATAGGAAACCCCATGAGAAAAATGGCGGAACTCAAGAACCCGCCTGATATCTAGTTGACATCGTCGGGCTGCCACCCTCTAACAGGGGTTGGCTCAAAAGCTTCCTGCAGACACACCTCCTCAAAGGCAACGTCTCATGTACCTGGGCACCAACAAACAAGGATCAAACACAACGGTTTGGCAGGTAATCAATTTAGGCATGAGCAAAAAGTAGATTGTGCTTAAGAAACCAGTAAAGACGTTTTGCTGAATTGTAACAGTTACATGACAAAATACGAGTAAAACTAGCATGATTACTTATTATATCATGAATAGCTACAATCCACAAAGAGCCCATCCTTTCTCTATCATATATAATGAAAAGAGCAAGCACGCACGACAAGCACGATATACATAATATAATCACGACACGATTCCCACATATACGGGGATTTCCGGCCGCGGAACTGGACATGCACGATGTGTAATAAATACACGACTAGTCTGCAAACAGTCCACATGTTTAAGGACCCCCAAATAGTGGATCAAACTAAAGGGGCAGTCCAAGCTCAGTGGTGTTCACTTATTTCATGAATGCACAAAACATGCGAAACACTTATCAAAACATGTCGAGATAAAAAGAGGAAATCACTTAACAAAACACGACAAGCACGACTAGCAAAAGGCATAATTAATATGCGTAACACGCTTAAGAAGTGATCCCCTATTTCTTGAAACAAATCTTCAAAATGAGCTTGTACTTACACTTTCAAAACGAGTACACAAAGCTATTCATCGTGTCAAAACCAAAGTACGAACACAAGGCCTATCAAACACATGTAAGGACCTTTGGATGGTCTTTGTGTAATCGAAGCCCAAATGTAGAATTAAAAATAGAATTGGTGCCCCGGAAGTTCAAAGACATTACGAGTTTTGAGTACACAATATCAGGGTAAAGGTCGCTTAATATGTTCTAGTTTTCATTCTTGTAAATACTCTTCAAAACAAGCAAATTATCAATTTCGGTCAGCTCGCGGTCAGCTGGCGGTTAGCCGAAATGGGACCTCGCGGCTAGCCGTAAGCTGACTGTAGACTGACCGCTAGAACTCATGTCAGAAAACTTGGCTCTCTGGAAAAGGAGCCGAAATGCCTCTGGTTCGCTTACGGTTAGCTGCAAGGAAACTGGCGGCTAGCAGTAAGCTGACCGCTGGAACCTGCTGCAGAGGCCAGCTACTAGGAAAGGAACCGTTGATTTCGGTTGCCTCGCGGTTAGCCGAAATGGGGATTGCTGCTAGCCGCCAGTTGACCGAAACTGCACGGGGAATGCAGTTCAGTGCAGATTTTTCACATTTCCTTCTTCCCTTCTTCTTGTTTCTCATTCCACCTGCACTCCTTGAGCCAACACGCTCTCCAAGGGATAAAACACACTTTTTCACAATTTCAAACATTCAATCCAAGGGAAACATGATCATGAAGCTTACAAACATATTCATGTACAAAATTTCTAGGATAACAATGAAACTTAAAATACACATGCACAATGATCCTATAGAAATTACTTGCCTTGCCGAATTGCTAAACAATCCTCTCCCAGCACTTCACTCAAGCTATTCCAACACTACAAGAATCCCATGGAAAACCATTCAAAACTCAACAAAAATGAAAGCGAAGAACCAAGTTTTACAAAAGGGTTTGTAAACAAGAAAAACAAGATTTCTAAGAAACTAAAAAGACTTCATGAAAAGTATGGGTTGAAGCTCTTACCTAGAAATGCTCAAACAAGAAGGAATGAAGAAAATGGAGAGCTTTCCCAACTTTAGATTTCAAGAAGAAGACATCAATAGGAAGCTTGAGATGAGAGGAAGAAGATGATGGTCTTAGAATTCCATTTGGAGGCCTCTAACTAGATCATGCAAGGTGAGGAAAATGGGAGAAAAAAAGGTTTTCTCTCCTTTGGCTGCTCTAGGGTTTGGTTTTAGAATGAAAAGAGTAAAGAGGGAAAGAGATGGGTTGGCTTAAGTGCTTGCAATTGTGCCCAAATGGTCTACTCTTGTATCAATGAAAACATGGTCTTGCGGGCCTCGATTGAATTCGACGAAGAAGGATAAAACGATCCTCGAAATATCTAGTTTCCAAAAAGTATATTTTTGACATGGTTTTTGAGATCTCGAAAATTGTATCCAGATTTGTGCATAAAAGACAATTTTACCCTCTTTGGGTCAAAACTTGGGTTTTTGGGCTTCAAACATGAATGGGCTGAAAACGAAAGTTGTAACACATAGGAAACTCATTCAAATGAAATAAAAATCACAATTACACGGAAACCGATACGATCCTCCTAGGCTTACACGTGCACTCAGGCCTTCCTGAGTGTGTCTGACTAATACTAAACGTCCTCAAATTTCCCAAAGCTATGTCCAAGACTAAACTAATTATTTCTAACCCAACAATTACTAACCCACTTAGGACTAAACACACACTAATCGCACACTAATCGAAATGGTCTGGGTCAGGGTCTAACATCCTCCACCCCTTAGGATATTTGGTCCACCAAATAAATCAAACAATTACCTCTGGTAAAAGCTGTGGATACTTCCTCTGTACTTGCTCTCTCAATTCCCAGGTGGCTTCTTCTGGCTCGTTATTTTCCCAAAGTACCTTGACCCAATGAACAGTCCGATTTCTCAATTCTTGCTCTTTGGTGTCAATGATCCTGATCGGCCTTTCCACATATGAGGCATCTTCCCGAATCTCCAAAGGTTCGTGCTGTAGGATGTGTGCCGGACTAGAGACATATTTCTTGAGCATCGAAACATGAAATACATCGTGCACCCCGAAGAGTTCCGGTGGTAACGCGAGTCTAAAAGCGACATCTCCAATCTTGCTCAAAATCTCATACGGACCAATAAACATTCTAGACAATTTGCCCTTCTGTCCGAATCTCAAAGTCCCTCTAACTGGTTAGATCTTCAAAAACACTTTGTCACCCACCTGAAACTGCAATTCTCTTCGACGAGTATCTGCATAACTCTTCTGCCTACTTCGGGTGATCTTCAAACGTTCCTGAATCAGCTTGACCTTGTCACTTGTCTCTCCAACTATCGTCGGTCCATGGAAACTACGCTCACCGACTTCTTCCCAGCAAACTGGAGTTCTACATCTTCTACCATAAAGTGCCTCGAAAGGTGCCATACCGATGCTAGAGTGGTAACTATTGTTATAAGCAAATTCACAAAGCGGTAAGCACTCGTCCAACTGAACCTTGAAATGCAATACACAAGCACGCAACATGTCTTCGAGAGTCTGTATCGTCCTCTCTGACTGACCATCGGTCTGAGGATGATAAGCTGTGCTGAACTGGAGTTTGGTACCCATCGACTCATGAAGTGTTTTCCAAAAATTTGAAACGAACCTGCTGTCCCTGTCTGAAGTAATGGAGACGGGCTGACCATGTTTACTAATAATCTCCTCAACAAATAACTTTGCAAGTGGTGCCATGTGCATCATGTTCCCTGTCTTCATCGGAATGAAATGAGCAGACTTTGTCAGACGATCTACAATAATCCAAATTGCATTATTTCCCTTCTTGGTACTCGGCAAACCGGAAACGAAATCCATGGTGATGTGCTCACATTTCCACTCCAGAATCTCCAACGGTTGTAACAAACCTGGGGGCTTCTGATGCTCTGCCTTAATCAACTAACAAGTTAGACAACGAGACACAAAAGCTGTTATTTCTCTCTTCATGTTGTTCCACCAAAATCTATTCTTCAAATTGTGGTACATTTTCTTACTACCCGGATGCATAGAATATCTTGTACTGTGAGCTTCATTCATTATTTCACTATTCAAGTCATCCACATTTGGTACACACAACCGGTCACGAAAATACAATATTCCATTCACCATCTTGAAATCGAGACGTTCTGTAATAACCTCTACTATCTTACCCAAGTCCGGGTCTTGCAACTGACTTTCCTTGATCTTCTGGATGAAGGTAGGTTCTGATACTGTCATGTTTGCTAACATCGCACCCAATTTCAGGGTTTGCACTTCTACACCCAACTCTTCAAACTGCTGCAAGACACCCATTCCTCTCAAACTGGCCATGACCACGGATTTTCTGCTCAAAGCATCAGCTACAACATTCACTTTGCCTGGATGATACTTGATGGGAAAGTCATAATCTTTGATATACTCCATCCACCTTCTCTGTCTCATGTTTAAATCCTTCTGCGAGAACAAATATTGTAAACTTCGGTGGTCGGAACAGACTTCAAATTTCTCCCCATAGAGATAATGTCTCCACATTTTTAAAGCAAAGACAATTGTTGCCAACTCCAAGTCATGAGTTGCATAGTTCTTCTCATGGTCCTTCAACTGTCTCGAGCCATAAGCAATCACCTTGCCATCTTGCATCAATACACAACATAGTCCCACATTCGAAGCATCTGTATAAACAATAAATCCGCCGTTGCCCGAGGGTAATGTAAGGATTGGGGTTGTGGTTAACCTCCCTTTCAACTCTTGAAAACTTGTCTCACACTGGTCGGTCCACACAAATGTGACATTTTTCCTAGTCAATTTTGTCAACGGTGCTGCAATGGACGAAAAACGTTGGACAAATCTTCTGTAATAACCTGCTAACCCCAAAAAGCTTCTGATTTCTGTCACACTGCTTGGCCTCACCCAATTAACAACTGCTTCTATCTTTGTGAGAACCCGACCCCTAATCTCTTGGATTAGTTCTTTTAGTGGGATTAGTAGTTGTTGGGTTGAGTTTGTGAGCTAGAATGAGTTTTCTTCTAGTTTTGGGCTTTTGAGTGCTTTGGTAGCTTGTGGGGCCCTTTGGGGGTTCCCTTTTCGGCTTTGCTTTTACTTGTGAGATTTTCCCGATTTGTTTCGTATTGTGTTTTTGGTCCGTTGCATTCATCTTGAGGAATCCTACAACTTTCATATTGATCCCGCATCCATTTGAGAACCCGAAACCCGATTTCTTGGCCTTGAGGGCAAAATAGTCTTTTCACGCCAAATCTGTACCCAAAACTCGATATTCTCGAAATCCGTGAAACATACACTTTTTGGAAACTAGATATTTCGACGATCATTTCTTCCTTCTTCGTCGAATCCATCCGAGGTCCCGAATTAGATGATTTCAGCCACCCAAGTTCTTTAAGTTGTGGGACCCATTCTCACTTGTTTATAAAAGGAGACCCTTCCCCTTCCTTCTCCATTTTCTTGTTCCAGCTGAACCTAGGGTTTTCCCCTTGTGCAACTTCTTCTTCTTCTTGCTTCTTCATCTCCAAGCCACACCAATAGTTCACCAAACTCGAAATGGAGACCGTCTTCTTCTTCCTCTCCTTGCAAGCTTCATCTTGATAGCATTTTTGGAGAAATCCATCAACATTGAGACCTTCCTTGAGCTTGTTCTTCTCATTTGAAAGTCATCCAAGTAAGTGATTCTTCCCATCTTCTAGATTTGTAATCTACTAGCCTTAGAGAAGCTCCACCTTGATTATCGAGAAGTTTCATTGTCAATTCATTGTTTAACCCATTTTTGGGTTTGTTTTGGGGGTTTTTGTAGTGGTTGTGGATCTTGAGCTTGAGAAGGGATTAGGAGCTTGATTTGCTTGATTAGAGTCAAAGGCAAGTGGATGAATGGATGGTTTTAATGTTATCAAAGTTTTATGAGAAAATCCTAAGTTTTATTACTTGTTCTTGATCATTGGATACATGTTTGCACATATGCTTCTTGTCACATTTCTATTGACTTCGAAATGCATATGAATTGGTTTTTCTCTCTTGTTAAGTCTCTTGGAACTCTTGGGAATGTATGCATTTTATTTAGTCAAGTTTGTTCATATGGTTTTATAAGGAATGAGGTTGGATTGGCTATTCATGGTTATGTTATAAGTCACATTGACTTGAATTGATACTCATTTAAAGAGGTGTTTGAATTTAATTGTTCATTGGAGTTTAATGAGGATTTGAAGTGATTTTGGAAGAGAAATGCAAGTGGATGTTTTGATCTTTATAAGCTTTCAATGATTTTGGTGCTTTTCACTCATGTCTATTTATTACATTGGTTTGAAATAAATGCCCATGATAGAGCTTTGGTAGTGCACTCATGGTAGTGCATTTATGTCTTATAAGTGTATTGGTGAATGTCATTTAATTTCTTCTTGCTTATATCAAATGTACCCTATTGTGAAATGGTTTCCTTCTTTCTTTAATTGCATTGGACTTGATATTGATGGATGAGGTGATGGAATAAACCCATATTGGAGTTGTGGAGAAGTGTAGATAGTTGCATTGGAGGAACTATTAGCTCAATGTTATTGTAAGGACTTTGTGGATGTGAGGAAAATGGTTTTGAGGAGGAAAATGACCCAAAACTGAACTCAGTGAGCATTTTCGTAACTGGCGGTCAGCTCACGGTTAGCCAGCGGCTAACCGCCGAATGCATCGGCGGCTAACCGCCAGCTAACCGCGCACCGCGGTGACTTTTCCAGAGAGCATCATTTTCCACCTGAAAACGCGGTCAGCCTCACGGTTAGCCAGCGGCTAACCGCCGAACCCATCGGCGGCTAACCGCCAGCCAACCGCACAATCACGGTTCCTTTTCCCGAGAGCATCAGAACTCTCACCTGAAATTCGGTCAGCTCCACGGTTACCCAGCGGCTAACCGCCGAATGCATCGGCAGCTAACCGCCAGCTAACCGCAAGGTAACCGAAATTCTCCAGATCTCGAAAAGCTCCCCACTCGAACGAACTCTCCGGTTCGTTCGAGCGTTGAGCTTTGTCAATCGAAGGGGATTCATTAGGCATTGCTTGAGGCCATTCGAGAAAGAAACCATATCACAAATATGTCATTCGAAATTTTGGGAAATCGTAAAAGTGCATAAGGAGGCCGGAATGTCTTTAAACTCAAGGAGTACCAAGTAATTGTTATAATCGACATACGGGACCCCTATTCACTTAAATAGATCTTGAAACCGATATGTTTACCCGCAATTGTTATAGTTCATTGTTTCACCTCTTTTTCCAAGATTTGCATTACATGACCCGTTTTCCCGAAAGCATTGAAGTTACTCTAGTAACAGTTATTGTCCCGAAATGTATTGCCCGATATGATATGACAGCGTGCCCTTGAGCACCCCCGTTTACCCGTTTATTTACGTGCCCTTGAGCACCCCCGTTTACCCGTTTATTTACTGTACTTGATTACTTGATATGTCTCGATTGGTTTTATCCTATGAGTCGGCATCACTAAGCTTGGATACCTTGCCAGTCTGATCCACTGACTTGGAAATCCCTCTCCCGTCCCGCCAGCTGCAGTTTGGATCCCGATACCCGGTTATTGCCGTGGTCCCGTCCCGATACCCGGTTCGCTACCGTGGTCCCGTTCCCGTATATTTACTATTGTATATGATTTACGTTGAGTCTCCTCACCTTGTGTGACTGAGACCAACGTCCCGCTCTTGTCACTTCGGTGAAAGAGGACTTAGCTTCTTGTGATTGCCATCTTGCCAGTTCCCGATTCCTTGGACACCCGACATGGTTTATATTGCTTACTTGTTTTCAGTTAAATGATTCATTGCTTTTATGAAAGTTGTTATTTAGATAAGTGTTAATGATCTCCATTGTAAATTCAGTTACTATTATATTGTTTTATGTTCTTTGCACACGTACATGTTTTACATGAATGTCGGTTGGGTGAATACCCGTGCTTTTACATATGTTTCTAACGATCGATGGCTTTTGCTAGATTTATATGATTTCACATGTCTTAAACGAAAACCCGAATTGTTAAATATCCGTGCTTTTTTTTAAATGACATTTGACTTGTGAGATTCCCAGGTTTATACACGTTTTAAATGATTACCCGATTTGTCAAGTATACATGGTTTGAAATATATTTTAGATGACACTTGTTTTGCCAGATTCCTATGTTTATACCTATTCTACATGATACCCGATTTGTTTAAATATTCATATCTTGGGATAGGTTTAAACGAACATTAGTCTTGTCAGATTTCTTGGGTTACACTTGTTTTAAATGAACACTGGTTTGTTAAATATCCGTATTTTCACATATGTTTCAAATGGACATTGGTTTTGCTAGACTGTTATGGATACCTGATTTGTTGTATACTTGTGTTTTACTTAAGTTTCAAATGAACGTTTGTTTTGTCAAACCACTATATTTATACATGTTTTAGACGAATACCCGATTGTCAAATATCTATGATTATAGATGATGTAAATGAATACAAGTTTTACCCGAGATTCCCGACTTTGCACCCGTTTAATTATATGCAGTACTGATCGATTAGCATGATTTATTATATGTTTTATTCTTTAGTAGAATTGTGATCTTTTCATCCACCTGCCAGACCGTCGTGTCTGACCCACTACTTTTGGTACTCAGGTTCAGATTTCGCCCCGAGTTGAGTGTTTTGTTGGCTTTGGAGCCATGCCTTGCAGGTTGTTTTGTCGGCTATGTCATGTAGACATTGAGCTTGACATCGGAGCTACGTCACATTTGGGTAGTGGTTTACAGCTTCTTGTTGTATGGCTTTTGTTAGCCTTTTACTTGGGATTCTTAATTAATGTACATTGATAATTGTAACTTGAACATATTCGGGAATGTAATATCCTGTTACTGTCAGCTCTGTAATTTATTGTGATGTTTACTCCAGTCTGATATGATTCTTGATATAATAGCTATGGGCTAAAGGTTGAGTGCGACGCGGAATCCGATGGCCACGGACTTCGGGTCGCAACGCCACAAATGCTTCCGCAAAATATTCAGAATGTGTTGTCTTCACACACGCGGATCCTGGGAGAAGAAAAATACATTTATCCTTAATCCCATCTCCCGCCCCCGAGGTTTCGGTTCGGGGGCGTGACAATCTTGGCTGGATCAGCTGCTAAACCTTCTCTGGAGATGATGTGACCTAGAAAAGCAACTTGCTTTAACCAGAATTCGCACTTACTGAGTTTTGCATAAAGCTGGTTGTCCCTCAAAAGCTGCAACGCTGTCCTCAAGTGTTCTTCATGCTCCTTCTTACTCTTGGAATACACAAGGACATCATCAATGAATACTACTGTAGAGTGATCCAAATAGGGTGCAAAGACTTTGTTCATGAAAGCCATAAAGACTGCGGATGCATTTGTCAAACCAAAGGGCATCACTAAGAACTCATAGTGCCAATATCTTGTTCTAAAGGCTGTCTTCCGAACATCTGAGTCTCTAACTCTCAACTGATGGTACCCTGACCTCAAGTCTATCTTGGAAAAATAGGCCGCTCCTTGCAATTGATCAAATAATTCGTCTATCCTTAGCAATGGATACTTGTTCTTCACGGTCACATGGTTCAGGTTCCTGTAGTCGATGTACATTCTCAAACTTCCATCCTTCTTCTTCACAAACACCACCGGCGCTCCCCACGGTGAAACACTTGGCCTAATAAAACCTTTGCTCAACAAATCCTGCAACTGAGTTTTAGTTCACCCATTTCTACTGGAGCCATCCTGTATGGTGCAATCGAGATCGGAGACGTCCCTGGTAGGAGCTCAATTGTGAACTCAACTTCTCTGATTGGTGGTAAACCCGGGATTTCCACAGGAAAAACATCCCGAAATTCACGAACAATGGGGATATCCTCCACCCCTTGGGACTGTTTATCCTCCGTGATAAAAGCAATAAATGCCTGACACCCACTCTGAACTAATCTGCTTGCCTTCAACTCTGAAATAAACCATACCTGAGTTTTTCTCATGTTCCCCTGAAATATCAATTCTGCCTGTGGTCCTTGGAATCTGAATGTTATGGTCTTACTAAAACAATCCATGGTGGCATGATATGCTTCTAACCAATCCATGCCTAAGATGACATCAAAATCATGCATGTCTAAAACATTGAGGTTGGCCGGTAAATTAACATCTCCTAACAAAACTGTACAGCTAGGGTAATAGGTTCTACACACAACTTGTTTCCCTACTGGAGTGGTCACTACTAGAATGTAATCCAATTCATTACATGGTGCATCAATCATCTTAGCAAAACTAGGGGATGAAAAGGAATGCGTGGATCCAGGGTCAAACAAAATCTGGGCTTCTACCCCACAAACAAGAAGTTTACCTTCCACCACGTCTCATGCCGCTTCAGCATCCGCATGGTTGAGGTATTATAAACGTCCTTGCATCTGTAGTCTATTCGGTGCTTGGTTCTGCCTTCCTTGGCCATGTCTGTTCTGTTGTGGAGGACGAGCATTCTGATGCTGTGCCGGTGGCCTAGCCTGCTGCTGCTGCTGAGGTGGTCTAATCTGATTCTGCACTAGTGCTTGATTCTGAGGAGCTGCTTGTCTCTGCTGTTGGTTTCTGTTCCCTTGATTATGAAGTAGTGGGCAATCCTTGATTGCATGGTTCATAGCCGCACATTTGAAACAGGCACCCATGGCCTTACAACATTCATGAGTTTCATGATTTTTGCCACAATGTCCACAACCCTGCCTCACTTGACCTTGTTCTTGTCTTGGTTTCTTATTCTGTTGTTGCCTCTGATTCTGTTGCTGATAGTGCAGCTTCCTGTCTTGAACGATCAAATTGTTAATATCCTCAAACGTATATACCTGTTTGACCGCCTCATCATATGTGGCTGGTGGAACTACTCCTATAGCATCTCTCATAATAATCGGGCTCAACCCTTCCAAGAACTTCGTTATCTTCTTCTGCTCCGTGTCAATCAACTCAGTGGCATACCTAGCCAATCTCTCAAACTTGGTGACATAGTATAGCACCGTCATGCTGCCTTGCTTGAGCTGCTGAAATTCAATAGCCTTCTGCCTCCTAACATGAGAGGGAATGTACTTATCCTGAAACTGTGTCTTGAATGCTGCCCACGCCTCTTCGTCAGCCATTACCGCGTATGGATCCTTGACTGTTTGCCACCACCTATCTGCAAGCCCATAGAATAGCGAAGCTGTGAGGTTGACCTTCTGTATACCCGTGCACGTAAAGACATCGAAGATCTTCTCGGTATTAACTAGCCAGTCATCTGCAACTAACAGGTCCTCATTGCCCAAAAATTCCTTCGGTGCTCTCTTCCTGAACCTCTCAAATAGTGCATTAGGGTCATGATCCCTATTATGAACAACAATCTGGGGACCCAAAGGAGGTGGTGCTACATTCCTGTTCTAAAGAACTTCCAAGAGTTGTCTCTGGACTTGTGCCATTTCGTCATTTTTCTTTGCTAACTGTTCTTGAAATCTTGCTTGGTTTTCATTAGCCAGCCTTTGTTACGCTATCATAGCTTGCATTAGCTCTTAAAACTGTGTAGCTGTTGGTGTATTAGATGTGTCTGACTCATTCTGATTACTGCCTGAAGCATTATGGTTCGGAGCTTTTCTTGGAGGCATGGTGCTGTAAAACAAGGAGTTAGTACACAATAATCATGGTATAAGGGTTTCTAAGGTCCTATACCAACGAATCTATCGAACTCACGAATCCTCGCCATGTTCCTAAGACCTTTCTAGTTTCTTTTAAGTGCCTGAAACATGTCCCGCTCTGATACCAATCCTGTCGGGACCCCGGGCCCGCGACGGTTGTGGTGTGTTTTCCCACAGGTTCCCGTGATGAGGATTCCCGAACACGCGGAATCTGTCTCACATGATCAAGTTTGTGGAAGCGTGTAGTAAATCACATCAGGATGAGCACCATGTAAATTTTTAAGTGCAATGACAAATGATAACAAGACATAGTATCGAAAGAAAGGAGTCAACATGGCATTCCCATCATAATTCAAGTTATGAGACTACACAAAGTAAGTTAAGTTTTTTGTTACATCCCAACAGAGGCCAATACACTTCTCAAAATAATATAGGAAACCCCATGAGAAAAATGGCGGAACTCAAGAACCCGCCCGATATCTACTTGACATCGTCGGGCTGCCACCCTCTAACAGGGGTTGGCTCAAAAGCTTCCTGCGAACGCACCTCCTCAAAGGCAACGTCTCATGTACCTGGGCACCAACAAACAAGGATCAAACACAACGGTTTGGCAGGTAATCAATTTAGGCATGAGCAAAAAGTAGATTGTGCTTAAGAAACCAGTAAAGACGTTTTGCTGAATTGTAACAGTTACATGACAAAATACGAGCAAAACTAGCATGATTACTTATTATATCATGAATAGCTACAATCCACAAAGAGCCCATCCTTTCTCTATCATATATAATGAAAAGAGCAAGCACGCACGACAAGCACGATATACATAATATAATCACGACACGATTCCCACATATACGGGGATTTTCTGCCGCGGAACCTGACACGCACGATGTGTAATAAATACACGACCAGTCTGCAGACAGTCCACATGTTTAAGGACCCTCAAACAGTGGATCAAACTGAAAGGGCAGTCCAAGCTCAGTGGTGTTCACTTAATTCATGAATGCACAAAACACGCGAAACACTTATCAAAACATGTCGAGATAAAAAAGGGAAATCACTTAACAAAACACGACAAGCACGACTAGCAAAAGGCATAATTAATATGCGTAACACGCTTAAGAAGTGATCCCCTATTTCTTGAAACAAATCTTCAAAATGATCTTGTACTTAGACTATCAAAACGAGTACAAAAAGCTATTCATCGTGTCAAAACCAAAGTACGAACACAAGGCCTATCAAGCACATGTAAGGACCTTTGGATGGTATTTGTGTAATCGAAGCCCAAATGTAGAATTAAAAATAGAATTGGTGCCCCGGAAGTTTAAAGACATTACGAGTTCCGAGTACACAATATCAAGCTAAAGGTCACTTAATATGTTCTAGTTTTCATTCTTGCAAATACTCTTCAAAACAAGCAAATTGTCAATTTCGGTCAGCTGGCGGTTAGCCGTAATGGGACCTCGCGGCTAGCCACAAGCTGACCGTAGGCTGACCGCTGGAACTCATGTCAGAAAACTTGGCTCTCTGGAAAAGGAGCCGAAATGCCTCCAGTTCGCTTACGGTTAGCCGCAAGGAAACTGGCGGCTAGCTGTAAGCTGACCGCAGGGCCGACCGCAGGAACCTGCTGCAGAGGCTAGCTACTGGAAAAGGAACCGTTGATTTCGGTTGGCTCGCGGTTAGCCGGACTGGGGATTGCTGCTAGCCGCCAGCTGACCGAAACTGCACGGGGAATGCAGTTCAGTGCAGATTTTTCACGTTTCCTTCTTCCCTTCTTCTTGTTTCTCATTCTACCTGCACTCCCTTAGCCAACATGCTCTCCAAGGGATAAAACACACTTTTTTCACAATTTCAAACATTCAATCTAAGGAAGACATGATCATGAATCTTACAAACATATTCATGTGCAAAATTTCTAGGATAACAATGAAACTTAAAATACACATGCACAATGATCCTATAGAGATTACTTGCCTTGCCGAATTGCTAAACAATCCTCTCCCAGCACTTCACTCAAGCTATTCCAACACTACAAGAATCCCATGGAAAACCATTCAAAACTCAACAAAAATGAAAGCAAAGACCCATTTTTACAAAAGGGTTTGTAAACATGAAAAACAAGATTTCTAAGGAACTAAAAAGACTTCATAAAAAGTATGGGTTGAAGCTCTTACCTAGAAATGCTCAAACAATAAGGAATGAAGAAAATGGAGAGCTTTCCCAACTTTAGCTTTCAAGAAGAAGACATCAATAGGAAGCTTGAGATGAGAGGAATAAGATGATGGTCTTAGAATTCCATTTGGAGGCCTCTAACTAGATCATGCAAGGTGAGGAAAATGGGAGAAAAAAAGGTTTTCTCTCCTTTGGCTGCTCTAGGGTTTGGTTTTAGAATGAAAAGAGTAAAGAGGGAAAGAGATGGGTTGACTTAAGTACTTGCAATTGGGCCCAAATGGTCTACTCTTGTATCAATGAAAACATGGTCTTGCGGGCCCCGATTGAATTCGACGAAGAAGGATAAAACGATCCTCGAAATATCTAATTTCCGAAAAGTATATTTTTGACATGGTTTTTGGAGATCTCGAAAATTGTGTCCAGATTTGTGCATAAAAGACAATTTTACCCTCTTTGGGTCAAAACTTGGGTTTTTGGGCTTCAAACATGAATGGGCCGAAAACGAAAGTTGTAACACATAGGAAACTCATTCAAATGAAATAAAAATCATAATTACACGAAAACCGATACGATCCT
The DNA here is from genome assembly GCA_038049695.1 of Cinnamomum chago. NCBI lineage: Eukaryota > Viridiplantae > Streptophyta > Magnoliopsida > Laurales > Lauraceae > Cinnamomum > Cinnamomum chago. The sequence continues at coordinate 49,673,944 of CP142454.1, read as the reverse complement.
CCTAAGCTTACACGTGCACTCAGGCCTTCTTGAGTGTGTCTGACTAATACTAAACGTCCTCAAACTTCCCAAAGCTATGTCCAAGACTAAACTAATTATTTCTAACCCAACGATTACTAACCCACTTAGGACTAAACACACACTAATCGTACACTAATCGAAATAGTCTGGGTCGGGGTCTAACATGCCTCTTGAAGTTTGTCCAAACCTCTGCATCAGCCATAGTCCTGTATTCCTCCCTAACCGTCTTCCACCATCTGTCCGCTGTACCGATAAAGAGGGATGATCCTAGTTTTACTCTTTCTCCTCTGGTTCACTGGGAGATCTCGAATATGTTCTCCGTATGCTCTAGCCGGTCATCTGCAGCTAATGGATTTTCTATCCCAAGAAACTCTTTTGGAGCCCTCTTCTGAAACCGCTCAAATAATGCATTTGGGTCATGTTGTCTCTGATTTATGACGATAGTGGGTTGGGGTTGAACTGGTTCGGGCCTTCTCTGCAATACTTCTAGTAATTGTCTCTGCATCTCTGCCAATTCTCTCGCATGATCTTCCTCTCTCTTAAGCATTTGCTATTGCAGTCTAGCCTGATTCTCATTAGCCTGACGCTGTTGGCCAAGCATTGCCTGCATCATTTGTTGGAATTGATTTGGCGTGTTATTATCAACCCTATCCTCTTCAAGTGGAACTGTGTGATCACTATTGCTTGCAGAAGTGTTGCCATTTACTGGTCTCTTACGAGGAAGCATGATGCTGCAAAACAAATTGTTAGCACTTAATAATCAAATAAAGGGTTACACATTGCTCACACGACACTAGCTAACGAAGAGTCTAACGTATCCTCGCCACGTCCTTAGGATTTCTAGTTTCTTTTAGTTACTTGAAACACGTCTCGCTCTGATACCAGTCTGTCGCGACCCCGGATCGGGACTAATACTGATGAAGGTGGTGGTGTGGTGAGTGAATGGTTAATATGAAGAGTGTGTCAACAAGGTGCACACACTTATTTAATTTCCCATAGGTGTCCGCGGTAAGGATATCACAACCATATATGAACATTTCTATTAAGTGCGGAAGCGTGTAGCAAATCAGATATTCTAACCACCTCTACTCATAAAGACAATAATACAAGTGTAATACCGTATCAAAATGAGCAATGATCATTAGCATGTTACCCAAAAGTAAGTTAAAGTTTATACAAATATCATTTAATTACATTTCCCAAAAATAGAGGCCAACAAAGGCCAATATAAACAAAATACCAATCCAAAGAATGGTTAAACAGTTCCCCAAAATATTAAGTCTCTCATAGCAACCAAACGTCTAAATGACGTTATCAGCACGCCACTCAACTAACTGCTGCGGTTCTCCGACCGTCTCCTCGTGCTCCTCCCAGGGATAACCAACAACGGGACCTGAGTACCAAAGAGTGGATCAAATACAACGGTTTGGCAAATGGGTAAAATACAACGACAATATGATAATAAATGAATTTACCTTCAAAAGCATTTAAACATGTTTAAATAATAATTTCTATATACGAGATAAAACATTTATTCAAATACAAGTATGCATTATAAAACATGTAAGGTAACAAAGGGGACGGGAAACAAGCAAGATGGCAACCACACGAAGCTAAGTCCTCTATCACTAAAGTGACAGAGCAATAACTAGGCACTGATCTCAGTCACTCGAGGTGAGGAGAAACAGTGGATCTTATAAATACATATACATATACTATACATGACCACTGTAGCGAGCCGGGCATCGGGAACCACAGTAGCAATCTGCGGCATCGGGACAAGACCACGGTAATAACCGGGTAAAGGGATCTGTGAGAACCTGACCCCTAATCTCTTGGATTAGTGTTGTTTTATTTGTGGATTAGTTTCTTTTAGTGGGATTAGTATTTGTTGGGTTGAGTTTGTGAGCTAGAATGGCTTTTCTTCTAGTTTTGGTCTTTTGAGTGCTTTGGTAGCTTGTGGGGCCCTTTGGGGGTTCCCTTTTCGGCTTTGCATTTACTTGTGAGATTTTTCCGATTTGTTTCGTATTGTGTTTTTGGCCCGTTGCATTCATCTTGAGGAATCCTACAACTTTCATGTTGATCCCGTATCCATTTGAGAACCCGAAACCCGATTTCTTGGCCTTGAGGGCAAAACAGTCATTGCACACCAAATCTGTACCCAAAACTTGATATTCCCGAAACCCACGAAACATATACTTTTTGGAAACTAGATATTTCGACGATCATTTCTTCCTTCTTAGTCGAATCCATCCGAGGTCCCGAATTAGATGATTTCAGCCAAACTAGTCCCTTAAGTTGTGGGACCCAAACCTCCTTGTTAACAAAAGAGAACCCACCTCCTTCATTGCATCCCATTCTCCATTGCTCCAGCACAAACCAGCTGAACCTAGGGTTCCTTGTGCTTCTCTTCTTCTTCTTGCTTCTTCATCTCCAAGCCACACAAATAGTTCATCAATCAAGAAATGGAGACCATCTTCTTCTTCCTCTTCACCATGGCTCCCTATTGATACCATTTTTGGAGAAATCTCTCAACCTAGAGACCTCCCTTGAGCTAGCTCTCTTCATTTGAAGGTCATCCAAGTAAGTGTTCTTCTTCATCTTCTAGATTTGTGTTCCTATAGCCTTAGAGAAGCTCCACCTTTATTATTGAAAGGTTTCCTTGTCATTTCATTGTTTAACCCATTTTAGGGTTTGTTTTGGGGGTTTTTGTAGAGATTGTGGATCTTGAGCTTGAGAGGTTATAGGAGCTTGATTTGCTTGATTAGAGTCAAAGGCAAGTGGATGATTGGATCGTTTTGATTATTAACATGTTTTGTGAGAAAAATCTTGTTTCATTAAGTGTTTTGGTGATTTTAGTAGTTGTCTTTACTATGATTAATATTGATTTCGAAATGTGCTTATTGATGAGTTTATTTCCCTCTTGTTCATGCTTAGAAAATGTATGCATCATATTGTCAAGGTTTCAAATGGTTTCACAAGAATGAGTTTTCTCCACCTTGAGATTTGTTGTGAATGGAAAGAATGGAAAGGGAGAAACTTGAAATGAGGAGCTCTTTAGCTCATATTATTGTCTTGGAAACATGTATTTTAGTCTTCTTGTTTATAGTTCTATGTGCTTGTTTAAGTGTTGGAAAGGAAAGGAAAAAAGGAAGGAAAAATCAAGTGTTTCCTGGACCTGCACGCCCAGGTCCGATCGATCGGACTATCTTTAACTGGGAGGCTGAAATTTGATATTGTTTTTTTTGGAAACCTTTGGGCTTTCTATGAGTCCTAGGGGTATATACCTTAGGGTTAAGACTAATTATGCCCTAATCTAAAGTCTCCAAGACTAGGGAACTAAAAGAAAGAATGGTGATGATCTAGGCACTAATTCTTGGTTTTAGGTGGGACCCTGGCTACCCTTTTTGGACTGTCTGGACCATGCGTGAGAATGTCTTGAGCCGACACGCCTCACGGTTAGTTCGGTGGCATCGAAGTTCAATCCATTTCAATCTCGAACGGGATGGAACGACGCGATATTTTCTTTATATCTAAACACAAGTCTTTCCCTTGGTTATCGCGAATTCTATTCCTTTCGGTGACTGAATAGGTTGCTCAATGTTTCCGGATTAATGTCATGCCTAGGATGGACCGTTTATAATCTTGATTTTTGCTATTGTAACATCTAGTACTACCAATAAGCTCATTTTAAGTTTTGAAAATAGTAAAAGTGCATAAGGAGCCCGGAATGTCTTCAAACTCAAGGAGTACCAAGTAATTATTATAATCGACATACGGGACCCCTATTCACTTAAATAGATCTTGAAATCAATATTCTTCCCGAAATGGTATAGTGCATTATATTTCTTCATTTCCAGGATTTGCATCACATGACTTGTTCTCCCGAAAGCATTGAAGTTACATTAGTAACAGTTATTTATCCCGAGATGTATTGCCCGATATGAAGTGACAGTGTGCCCTTGAGCACCCCCGTTTTACCCGTTTATTTATTGTACTTGATTTACTTGCATATGTCCCGATTTGTTATTTGACCTATGAGTCGGCATCACTAAGCTTGGATACCTTGTCGGTTTGATCCACCGACTTGGAAATCCCTCTCCCGTCCCGCCAGCTGCAGTTTGGATCCCGATACCCGGTTATTGCCGTGGTCCCATCCCGATACCCGGTTCGCTACCGTGGTCTCGTTCCCGTATATTTATATTGTATATATGATTTGCGTTGAGTCTCCTCACCTTGTGTGACTGAGACCAACGTCCCGTTATACTCTTGTCACTTCGGTGATAGAGGACTTAGCCTTTTGTGATTGCCATCTTGCCAGTTCCCGATTCCTTGGATACTCGACACGTTTTATATTGCTTACTTGCTTCCCGATAAATGATTCGTTTCCTTTATGATAGTTGTTATTTAAGCAAGTGTTAATATTCTCCAATGTAAATTCAGTTATTACTATATTGCTTCTCGTTCTTTGTACATATACATGTTTTAAATGGATGCCGGTTGGGTGAATACCCATGCTTTTACATATGTTTCCAACGATCAATGATTTTGCTAGATTTACATGATTACACACGTTTTAAATGAATACCTGAATTGTTAAATATCCGTACTTTGTTTTAAATGACATTTGGTTTGTCAGATCCCCAGGTTTATACATGTTTTAAATGAATACCCGAATTATTAAATGTCCGTACTTTGTTTTAAATGACATTTGGTTTGTCAGATCCCCAGGTTTATACATGTTTTAAATGAACACCCGATTTGTTAAATATCCATGCTTTGAAATATGTTTTAGATGACACTTGTTTTGCCAGATTCCTATGTTTATACCTATTTTACATGATACCCGATTTGTTTAAATATCCATACTTTGGAATAGGTTTAAATGAACATTAGTCTTGTCAGATTTCTTTGGTTACAATTGTTTTAAATGAACACCTGGTTTGTTAAATATCCGTATTTTTACATATGTTTCGAATGGACATTGGTTTTGCTAGACTGCTATGAATACATGGTTTGTTGTATACTTATGTTTTTACCTAAGTCTCAAATGAACGTTTGTTTTGTCAAACCACTATATTTATACATGTTTTAGACGAACACCCGATTGTCAAATATCTATGTTTATAGATGATGTAAATGAACACATGTTTTATTAGATATTCATGTTTTACCCATGCTTGAAACGAATACATGTTTTGCCCGAGATCCACGATTTTGCACCCGTTTAATTATATGCAGCATTTGATCGAATAGCATGATTTATCTTATGTTTTATTCTTCAGTATATTTGTTATCTTTTCATTCACCTGCCAGACCGTCGTGTCTGACCCACTACTTTTGGTACTCATGTTCAGATTTCTTCGCCCCGAGTTGAGTGTTTTATTGGCTGTGGAGCCATGTTTTGCAGGTTGTTTTGTCGGCTATGTCATGTAGACATTGAGCTTGACATCGGAGCTACGTCATATTTGGGGTAGTGATTATAGCTTATTGTTGTATGGCTTTTATTAGCCTTTTTCTTGGGATTCTTAATTAATGTACATTGATAATTGTAACTTGAACATATATGGGAATGTAATATCCTGTTACTGTCAGCTCTGTATTTTGATGTGATGGTTTACTCCAGTCTGATATAATTCTTGATATAATAGCTATATGCTAGAGGTTGAGTGTGACGCGGAATCCGATGGCCACGGACTCCGGGTCGCAACGCCACGAAAGCTTCCGCAAAATATTCAGAATGTATTGTCTTCACACACGCGGATCTTGGGAGTAAAATATATTTATGCTTTAATCCCATTCCCGCCCCCGAGGTTTCGGTTCGGGGGCGTGACAGGATCTAAACTGCAGCTGGCAGGACAAGAGGGGGATCTCCAAGTCGGTGGATCAAACCAACAGGGTTATCCAAGCTTAGCGGTGCCGACTAATAGGTCAAATAACAAATCGAGACATATGCAAGTAAATCAAGTACAATAAATAAACGGCAAGACGGGGATGCTCAAGGGCACACTGTCGTTTCATGTTGTGCAGTGCACTTCAAGACAGGTAACTATTTCAAGTGTAACTCAATGCTTTCGGGAAAACAAGACATGTAGTATAAATCTCGGGATCGATAAGATACAATAAACAATGGAAATCTCGGGTAAAGTATCGGGTTCAAGATTTATTTGAAGTGAATAGGGATCTCGTATGTCGATCTGATAATAATTTTGCACTCTTTGAGTTTGGGGACATTCCGGGCTCCTTATACACTTTGCATTTTCAAAACTTCGAATGACATCTTCGTGATATGGTTTCTTTCTCGAATGGCCTCATACAATGCCTAGTGAATCTCCTTTGATCGACAAAGCTCAGCGCTCGAGCGAACCAGAGAGTTCGCTCGAGCGAGGAGCTCTCCGAAATGGTTGTCTAGGTAATTTCGGTTCCCTTGCGGTCAGAGGGTGGTTAGCCGCCGTTGGATTCGGCGGTTAGCCGCTGGCTGACCGCGTTGCTGACCGCAGTTGGCCTGACAGAAAGACAGGTTACTGGAATCGTAACCGAAATGGTTCGGTTGGCTGGCGGTTAGCCGCTGATATGTTCAACAGTTAGCCGCTAGCTGACCGTGAGGCTGGATATATTTTCAGGTGGAAATGTTGCTCTCTGGAAAAGTAACCGAATGGGTCGGTTGGCTGGCGGTTTGCCGCCGATGGGTTCGGTGGTTAGCCGCGGGCTAACCGTGAGGCTGACTGAGTTTTCAGGTGGAAAATGTTGCTTTCTGGAAAAGTAACCGCGACTGTTTGGCAAGCTGGCGGTTAGCCGCCAACCACCAGACGACTAGCCGCTAGGTGGCCGCTGGCTGACCGCCAGGTGCGGGGAACACCCACTGTGTTCAGATTTGAGCCATTTTCCTCATCAAAACCATTCTCCTCACTTCCACTTAATCCTTGCCATAAAACTAAGCTAAAAGCTCCTCCAATGCAACTATCTACACTTCTCCACAACTCCAATATGGGTTCATTCCATCACCTCCTCCATCAACCTCAAATCCAATACAAGAAAAGAAGAAAGAAGGAAACCATTTCACAATAGAGTACATTTAGTACAAACAAGAAGAGAATTAAATGCCATTCACCAATGCACTTATAAGACATAAATACACTTCCAAACTCTATCATGGTCATTTATTTCAAACCAATGCAATAAATAGGCATGAGTGGAAAAATACCAAAATCATTGAAAGCTTATAAAAATCAAATCATCCACTTGCCTTTTGGTCTTCAAATCAAGAAAATCAAGCTCTTAAACTCTCCCAAGCCAAAGATTCAAGCTATGAGCAAAATCCCCAAAACAAACAAACCTAAAAATGGTCAAACAATGAAATAGAAAGGGAAACCTTACAATAATGAAGATGAAGCTTCTCTAGGGCTAGAAGAATACAACTCTAGAAGATGGGAATGATTACTTACTTGTAAGGTCCTCTAATGGCAAGAGTAAGCTCAATGAAGATCTTGGAATGGAGGGTTTTCTTCACAAATGGTATCAATAGAGAGCTATGGTGATGAGGAAGAGAATGATGACCTCCAATATGATGTTGGTGCATGATTAGTGTGGATTGGAGATGGAGAGAGCAAGAAGAAGAAGAGAAAAGTGGTAAGAAACCCTAGGCTCTCTTTTTGTGCTGGAAAAAGGGAATGAGGAAGATGGGTTGTCCTTATATAAGCAAATGGAAATGGGTCCCACTACTTAAAACATTCAAGGGCTGAAATCTTGGCTTTCGGGATCTCTGATGAATTCGACGAAGAAGGAAGAGATGATCGCCGAAATATCTAGTTTTCAAAAAGTATATGTTTCGCGGGTTTCGGGAATATCAAGTTTTGGGTACATATTTTGTGTGCATGACTATTTTGCCCTCAAGGCTATGAAATCGGGTTTCGGGATCTCGAACGCGGACGGGATCAACATGAAAGTTGTAGGGGTTAACGATACAAATAAAATGGGATTAAAACAATGAGTGCAAAAATCTCCGATAAATCCTCAAGCGCATGCAAGGTCGTAAAGAAGGAACCCCCAAAGGGTCCCACTAAGCACAAACAATCAAAATTCCCCAAAACTATATAAAAAGCTATTCCAAACCCAACTTAGCCAAAATCACTAATCAAGCTTAGAACTAACACATGACTTAAATAACATTAATCGGGTTCACTAGGGTCGGGGTCTTACACATTCAATCCGCCCATCTTCTTCGTTAAGCTTCCAAGACTCCAACCATATACTTTCCTAAGCTTTTCATCCACAAACCATTCTAAGGTAAGCTCCTAAAGCTTGTAAACAATCTCAACTTCTTCTTTATTAGTTAGAGAAATGGATTAGGGAGACTCACCTCAACCTTTGGCATGCATTTGCAAGAGTGATTGGGTTTGGAGGGTTGTTTCATCCCATTGGAGCTTCCAAGAGTTGTTTTTCTCCAAGTTCTTCTTGATTTTAGCCTAGCAGATCACCTAAGGCAAGTAAATAGCTATATTAATGCTTGATATGTTTGTCTTCCTCGAATTGTATGAGAAAATCATGTTTTAGATGTTATTTGCTCAATTGATACCTTAGAAGCTTGAAAACATGATAACTTGGTTTATTGGTTGAATGGAATGGATTTAGAGGTTAATGACCTGATTAGTTAGTTTTGTATATTGTAATTAGGTTGTTTCTATCTCTACTTGGACTGTTTATTAGGTTCAAGAAGAAAGGAAATGGAATGGATCCATTTCAGTGCAGAAACAGAACCCAGGCTTTGTTTCCGCAGTTCACGTGGTCGACCGGTGACACAGGACCAAGTTCCCTGGAACCTGACCAAAACACTATTCTTATTTACTGCTTACAATTGCGGGTTGACCGACCAAGGGCGCGGTCGACCGAGCAAGCATGGAGGAGGTCGACCTTGCTTCCTCAGGTCGACCGGAACTCATGTGTACGCGGTTGACCGGCCAAGGGCAGGGTCGACCGAGCCAACTGCTGAATTCCTTCTGGGAATGGATTTTTACCCTATTTTGAATAGACTTAGATGAGACTTTGGCTACCCCTTTATGGACTCATTTGACTTATTGGGAGGATGTCTTGAACCAACGTTCGTCACTGTTGATCCGGTTGTATTGGGATCCAACTTAGTTCAATCTGGAACGGTACGGGACAACATGACACTCTTCTTTAAATCTATGCACAAAGATTGTTCGTCCGAGTATCGTGAACCCTAACCCTTTCGTTGACTGAATAGGTTGTACGATGCTTCAGGATTGACATTATACTTAGGATTGGATTGTTTATCATCTTCGATTCTGAATTACACCGTCTGGTACTATCTACATGTGACGAGCATGTTCTTTAGCCTGCTTGCTTTACTTTATTAAAGGATCACTTTGAGAACTTAGATGGACTTAGGATCCCCTTTGTTGTTTCGTTTGCTTTGATGTTCATTTGAAGTGTTGAGGCTAGGGAGCTTTGATTGTCAGGCTTAAAGAGAAATACTATTGAAGTTGGTTTGAGGTTTGATTTGATTTGGAATAAAATAGTTCATCTAATGTTATTGAATCTTGTTCGCGTAAGAAAGCCTAGCCCTTCACCGATGTCTTTAGGACTCTTTGTGTCAGGCACCACTCAGCTGTTAACGTTCAACACAGTTGGGGCACCATCTGTGTGAGGACTGATACTTATCCTCGAGTTGTTTGTTCCTCGAAGCGAGACAGAGCCAAAGCTCATGGAGCCCGAGCTACTTGAGCTGAGAGTTGTTTGTTCCTTGAGTTGTTTGTTCCTCGAAGCGAGACAGAACCAGAGCTCACGGAACCTGAGTTACTGGAGCTACGGGTTGTTTGTTATTGGATACTGGGTTTTATCCCAATTGATAATATATTAGCATATATGGACCGCCTACTTTGATAGTTTGTTTATGATTCAAATGCAATGCATCTCTTATGATTAGAGTGCTATGCATATATTATAACCATGTTTATTTTTTACTCTCTTTAGTACTGCATATCTATGTTGATGATATATCTATCGTCTTGTCATCCTTTGTGTTGATGATACTACTCTTGGTGCATAGGTACCGAGCCTTTCTACCCCGAGGAGGAGGAGGAGGCGACAGAAGAAGTTCAGGCAGATCGGCCTGATGACTTCCTAGAGTATAGTACAGACGACATTGTATAGCCGTGACGAACCCGTACATGAGAGCCTTCACGATTCATCCTCTAACTTCATCTTTTGACTTATTATACTTCTGTTTAGGCCTAGTTTTAGAGTGCCCTTCTTCTTTGTAATTAACATTTTGTTAACAGCCTCAAACTCAAACTCTAATTATGTTATTCAGTATTTTGCTCTTAATTATACATCTTTAAGATACCAATTGCATTTATGAAGCTTCCGCTAATTGTTTTATATATTTGAGGAAATGTTTATACCTCATAGCGGTCTTCGATCCAGAAGGCACATGATTAGGGCAAGTGACATGTGACTAATATTGGAAAAAGTTTTAATTGGCCCTAATCTCACGCATAACCCCGGTTTCACTTTTAGGGGCGTGAGATCACGCATGAAGAGTGTTATCGCTTGTTCTTTCCAACCCATATTCCTCATATTCCCTAGCACTCCCAACTCCCGATTTCGGATATTTAATCGGAAACCTCACGAGACTAAGGGAACTCCATCTTGTTCGCCTCCAGATCTCAACTCCTGTGCCGGAGTTCATGGTGGAGTTGGTCAATCTATCATCCCTTCATCTTATTGACTGTAATCTGTCCGGAGAATTTCCGAGTAAGATTTTTCATATGCAGAATTTAGAGAGTCTTGTGGGTCATATAATTCCATCCTCACAGGTGCTTTGCCAGAATTCCCATTAAACGATACTGGTACGTTGTAAATATGATATTGTCTGGAACACAATTTTCTGGGCACTTGCCAGATTCCTTTGGCAATCTCTAAGTTCTTGACTAAACTCGATCTCCATTATTGCAATTTTGATGGTTTGATATCGTCTTCAATGGCAAGCATCAACCAACTAGTTCATCTAGATCTTTCAATGAACAACTTCAATGGTGAGATACAGTGGCTTGGTGTAAGACCCCGGCCCGAGTGACCCCAATTAGTACTAATTAAGTCGTATGTTAGTTCTAAGCGTGATTAGTGAATTTTGGTTAAGTTGAGAATATAATAGTTTTGTTATAACTTTGGGGAATTTTGAGTGCCTTTGTGATTAGTAGGACCCTTTGGGGGTTCCTTTTTGTGACTTTGCATGTACTTGGGGGATTACTCGAGATTCGCGTAATTAGTGTTTTAACCCCATTTAAATAATCTCGTTAATCTCTACAACTTTTGTGTTGATCCCGTGCCAGTTCAAATCCCTGAAACCCGACTTTCCTAACATCGAGGGTAAACAGTCTTTTTACACCAAATCTGGACACAAATTCGATGTTCCCAAAACCCTTGATATATATATTTTTTAGAGACTAGAAATTTCGACGATAGTTTTTCCATTCTTCTCGAATGCATCCGAGATCTCGAAAAGCATGATTTCAGTCCCACAAGATTTCTAGTAGTGGAGCCCACTCTCATTTACTATATAAAGAGACCTTTCTTCCTCTTTTTCTTTCTTTTTCTAGCACAAGAGTCCCAACCTTACGCTAGGGCTTTTTCTCTCATCTTCTTCTTCTTGCTCTTCCATCTCCAACCACTACCAATCTTGCACCAAAGACTAAGTGGAGATTGTTAGGAATTTTGTGTATTGCAATTTGATGGATGCATTAACATTTTAGCATCATTTCAATTTTCACAATTGCATTGATTTAGAAAATCTTGAAATCTTGTTTTACACATGCATTGGTTTTTAGACTTGTGGAAATATTGATTTATGCATGTTTTGATTTAAAACTTGGATGCAATTTGTTTTGAAAAGAAGTCTTAGAAATCAAGCAAGCCTATATTTTAAATCTTTCAAATCATTTTAGGCTTTTTGTGGTTCATGATTTTAAGCCTCTTAGTTTGATTTAAATCATGATTCCAAGCTTGATTTAATGGCCCAAAAGTTCCCTTAAGAAAATACTTTGAAAAATACATTTTTAGGGAATTTTGGTCCCAGGCCCGGGTCGACCCGCAATGGGCTCGGTCGACCGGCCCAGGGGACCCGGTCGACCGGCCACACTGCGCGGTCGACCGGAAAAGAGCCGTTGTGCCTTTTTCAAACGGTCAGTTTTATGACCGTTGAAGGCCAGGTCAACCGGGGAAAGGCTAGGTCGACTGGGGAAGAGCCGGTGGGCACTTTTTGGCTATAAATACTACTTCATTCCTTTCCCAAAAGTTAGCAATTTTAAGGCCCTCCTTGAGATGTTTTGAGGCCAATCAAAGGGGAATGAGCTAAGGGATGAAAGGGGTCATTAGGAAAGCTAAAGCTTGGATCCATTGAGTTAAATCACTAAGTAAGCTTTACTTTCCTTAACCATATGTTGTCATGCTTTGCTTTCTTTTTGGTAAATCTTTTCTAGCATGATAAACTATGTTTTGTTGTATCCTTAACATGTTTATGTTTTGAATTGATTTATTGTTTTGGATGCATCACCTTGATTCAATCCAAGTAGTACTTAAATTGGTATATCTAAGTAGATCATGTTAATGAAAACATCTTTGAAATTATATGTAACATGATTCATATACTTGGTTGAATCTATGGTTGTTGTTTTTCATCATAAGGAAATCACTTTCAAATCTATCTTATGTTTTGGATTCAACAACTTCACAAATCATATGTACTTTTGTTTTAAAATTTCACAACTTGCCTTGCTTTGATAGGTATATCATTTTCAAGTTGAATTTATAATTACATATGATTTGTCCCCTAATTTCAATTAAATCTATTTTTATGTTTTATGCTTATAGCATACACATATTGAGCTACATTGTTAATTTGATTGACATCCCTATGCATCACATGTTTTGTTCTTAGAATTTCAAAACTTGTTTGGAATACATATGTATATCTTTTACAAGTTATTTTTAACATGTGATTAGCATTGTTACCTCAATCATAAATGTTTTTATGAGCTAAAACTTTCAAAAGCCTTTGGCATACATTTATGAGCTTTCATTTTCAAATTGATTGAGGACATCATACATACACATTGTACATTCATCTTTGCATTCATAGTGTGTGTGTGTGAAGTAGATTTTCACTTTCATATCTGCCTAATTAAGAGGCATTGTATTGAGCTATAAATTGTATCTCCATCAAGTGTATTTTAGACACTACTTAGAGAGATAACCAACCTTTTGGTTGAAGAGGTTATTGCTTAGCCTAAGAAAAGCATAGTGTAATAGGTTGATGTTAAGCCTTGAAAAACATCATTGTAAAGGTTATTGCTTAGCCTATTGAAAAGCATAAATAGTGGAAATCCGGTGGGGTGTTGGATCACAAGCCGGTAGTGGATGTAGGCATTGAGGCCGAACCATTATAAATCCTTGTGTGATGGTGCATGCTTTGTGGTGATTGTTTTTATAAGCTTCCACATTTATTTACTTAATCATCACTTGTGACTAGTTTAATTTAAAGAAGTTAAAATTTATCTTAAAATTGGTCATAATTGAAGCTCACCCTATTCACCCCCCCCCCCCTCTAGGGTTCTGATCCAGGTCTTTCAGATATCATCTTCTTCCTCACTACTAGAACTCTCTCTTGATGCCATTTGTGGAAGGAGTCACCCATTCCAAGATCCCCCTTTTTGAGCTAGCCTTGTCCATTTGAGGGACTCCCAAGTAAGTAATCCCTTCAATTTCTTGAATATGTGTTCTCCTAGCCTTAGGTAAGCCCCATTCCCTTTATTGCAAGTCCTTTCCTTCTTGTTCATTGTTTTGACCCTTTTAGGGTTTGTGTTTCGAGTTTTTGATGTGTTGTAGGTTATCTTTGAGAAAGAGCGATTAAGAGCTTGTTTTGCTTGTTAGAGACCCAAGGCAAGTGGATGAATAGATATTTTGAGCATTAAATGTTTTTTATGAGCAATGTAAATGATTTCACTATTCATTTGACTTGCATTGATTTTGAAATAAATGTTCATGAATGAATCTTGTTAGTTTTCTAACTCTTGATAATGTTGACTCATCTGGCTTTTATTTCATACATGATTATGGCACAAATGAATTCTTGTAAATGTTGGTTTTTTTCTCTCTCTTTTGGTGATTGAATATGAAAAGAATGGAGGTGTTTGGGATCGATGTTTGTAGAAGTTTCGATGATGGTTTGGATAGTGATCAAAGTGCTGCAACCTTATCAGATGAGATGCCTAATCTCATTACTGGTTGTGAAGATATTTTTAAGTATAAGATTTGTGACACATGTTTCCCGTATGTGGATCTCATCCATGCACATATATCACATCTAATATACTAATGGGACCCAGTTCATCTCACGAACCATCATGTCATATGTATTGGTTATGTGCATTAAGTAATGAAACACCATTCATCTCATGAAAGGAAAGCATGATTTTATTGATAAATAAAGAAATTAATCAATTTATTACATCATCTGATGGATTGAGTCCATACAATCTAACAATAATAAGCTGCAAGGATAGATTCCAAGGTCAATTGCTGAACTTGTGGGTCTGTTTACACTCAGCCTTTCTGGGGACAACTTCAATGGCCTCGACCTAGCAATGCTTCAAGATCTTAACAATCTCTCAAACCTCCGTCTTTCAAATATTCACCTGTCAATCAATAGCAGTGATTAGAATTCTTCCTCCTTTCCCCAACTTTCCGAATTGTATATACGTTCCTGTAACCATACTAGGTTCCCTGATTATCTTGCAAGTCCATCAAAATTGAAAGCATTGGATCTTTCTTGCAACAAAATAGATGGAGAAATACCCAACTGGATATGGGCCATTGGAAATGGGGATTTAGTTTATTTGAACCTATCTCAGAACCTTGCAATAAGCCTTGAACGACCACCTATTAATACTCTCTCAAGTAGATTAGGTGGGATCGACCTTCATTGTAACAAAATCAACAGACCAGTTCCTCCATCATTTTGTAATCTAAGCCAAATTGTATTCCTTGACTTGTCTAACAATAACTCCAGTGGTACAGTTCCACGATGTTTGGATCAAATAGTCTCCACGCTTTCCGTATTAAATTTTGCAAAGAATCTCTTAAGTGGCACTTGTTGTGACCTCGGACTGGGTTACTGACCTAATCCGGGATCAGGACGCATTAGTGAGGATGATGCCAAGTGCATTAGTTTATTTGGCTAATATGTACACAGATTAATAAAGAACATGATACTATCCGTGTACATGATTTCCCACAGGTGTCTGCGGTGAGGATAACATTTATCATTCAAAATGCGGAAATGTGTAGCAAATCAAATTCATAATTTTATTTCATAATCAAAAGACTAATAGCACGTGCATACAACATGATGTCAGAGTGAGCAATGATCATTATAGCATTTTACCAAAAATATAAAGTTAAATGTTTATAAAAAAAACAGTTAAATTATCACTCAAAATAATAAAGGCCAACAAAGGCCAGTACAACCAAACGAATCCAAAAAAGAAAAAAATGTTTTAGTGACAATCCCCAAAATGTTCCATATCTCAAGGCTTAATCGAGTGTCTAAACGACATCGTCAGCCTGCCATTCTCCTACTCGTTACGGCTCTCTGTCCGCCTCCTATAACTCCTCCTTGGGATAACCGGCATCTGGACCTGAGTACCAAAAATTGGGTCAGACATGACGGTCTGGCAAGTGGGTGAACAGATATAACGACATAATAATATTTAAAGGTACTTTGGAAAACATTGAAACCTGTTTAAACAATAAATTTCATAAAAGAAAATGCATCATTATTTAGAAATTCATGTGTAATATAAAAACATGCAAAGGTACCAAAGAGCAGGGAACTAGCAAGATGGCAACCACACAAAGCTAAATCCTCTATCACCGAAGTGATAAGAGCACATTAGGGCATTGATCTTAGGCATACGAAGTGATGGGAGTCAACGAAATATATAAATACATATAGCTATATGGGACCACGGCCGCAGACCGGGTATTGGGACGGGATGGGATCCAGGCTGTAGCTGGTAGGAATGGGAGGGGGACCTCCAAGTTGATGGATCAAGCCGACAAGGTCATCCAAGTTTAGTGGTGCCGACTCATAGGTCACATGAAAGAAAGAAATCGGGACATGTACAAATATCAATCTAATGTAAACACAGAAGCGGACTAGACGAGGTGCCCATAGTCACAAATATCTCTTTGCTATAGGGCAATGCAAAACGGGGCTAGCACAATGCTACAAACTGCAATTTTAGTATTTTCGAGCATGACTAATCATGTAGTATGAATTTTCGAGAAGCATATATAAAAATTCAGGTAAAATAGAACACAAATGGATTTCCAAAATTTTTGGGCCAAGCATTGAGAGTTCAAGACTAAATGACTGTGAATAGGGTTCCCATATGTCGGTTTCGATATAGACTTGGTACTCCTAGAGATTTGGAGACATTCTAAGGTCCCTATACACATTGGTAAGTTCAACAAACCTCAATGAATCTCCGTGATGGGGGTTTCTTTCTCAATCGGGCTCCATTCATTGCGTCCTAAGTGTTGGAAGTAGGTGAGCCTCATGGATAGATTTTCAAAACTTTTGACCCACTTGACTTAGGGATCAAGTACCCATAAGGCCATTAACCATATCCAGGATGCAATCCCTCCATCTCATGAATCAAGTACAATAATAAAACCTATCTAAAAGATATAAATCAGCAGCACCATGCAACCAAAATAATCCACAATAAAAAGGAGAAGCAGATTATACCTTTGGAGCCCCATAGTGCTCTAATGGAGAAGAAGACAATTAACTAGATCAAGAACTCTTCTTGAAGCAATTTTGGGATCTCCAAGACCTTGTTGTCTTCCACGCTATGACCCGCTATCAAATCTCTTTTCTCAAGAAGATTGGTGGAAACTTGAGAAAACCCTACTAGAAACTCTAAGGAACTAGAAGAGAGAAGAGAAGAAGAAGAGTTGTACAACACTTGCACAAAGCAGGGCTGGGCGTGGGATCCTTATGGTGGACGTCCAAGAGGGGATTTGTCCCCTATTTATAGCCCTCAAGCCTCCTTTTCTTCTCTCTTACTAATTGTATTAGAAGTCTTACTTCCACACTAATTTGTAACATACTATTACCTCTATTAGAAGTCCCACTTCAAATAGGAATAGAAACTTTCTAATTCCTTCCTTTTGGAGTTCAAATAGGATTAGTATCTTTCTTGGGCTAGCGTGGGGACCACTTGAGATTCCTTAGAAAGCTGGCTCCACTTTGGATTGCTAAGGAATTATGAGAGCCTTAAAATCGAGACAGTATTCCATAAGGCTGCTATGGTCTTTCAATACATCCAACGTACCAGCACCATGATCCAGAATCTTATATTCTGATGATCGAGACAAATCACACTATCTCATAGTGATCAAAGTGCTGCAACCTTCTCAGATGAGATGCCCAGTCTCATCACTGGTTGTGAAGATATTTTGAAGTATAAGATTTGTGACACATGTCTCCCGTATATGGATCTCATCCATATACATATATCACATCTAATATACTAATGGGACCCGGTTCATCTCATGAACCATCATGTCATATGTATTGGTCATGTGCATTAAGTAATAAAACACCATTCATCTCATGAAAGGAAAGCATGATTTTATTGATGAATAAAGAAATTAATCAACTTATTACATCATCTGATGGATTGAGACCACACAATATAACAATCTCCCACGTGGACTCAATGCTAGTCAAAGTTGTATCTCATGCCCATCCCATCTACATACTGTTCGAAGACTTTGGTAGTCAAATGCTTAGTAAAGGAATCTTCCAGATTGTGCGCAGAAGCTATCTTGGTAATAGCAATATCACCTCTCTGCACAATCTCTTTGACTAAATGATATTTCCTCTGTACATGCTTTTGGCTTTTGGTCTCTTTGGACTGAGCGACTGCTCTGCTACTGTCACAGTAAACTATGAGTGGTTGTCGTGCTAAAGGTACCACCCCAAGTTCCATAAGGAATCTTTTGAGCCATATTGCTTCTTTAGCTGCTTCACAAGCCACTACATATTCAGCCTCCGAGGTGGAATCAGCGGTACATTCCTGTTTAATACTTCTCCAACTGATAGCTCCGCCACCAAGCATAAATACATAACAAGAGGTGGATTTCCTGGAATCCATATCCGACATGAAGTCAAAATCTGTGTAACCGACTGGAATCAGTTCATCATTGCCATAAATCAACATGAAATCTCTAGTCCTTCTCAAGTATTTGAGAATACATTTTATAGCAGTCCAATGTTCAGGTCCTGGGTTAGACTGATATCTGCTGACTAGGGCCACTGCATGACAGATATCCGGTCTAGTACATAGCATATCATACATGAAGCTACCAACAGCCGAAGCGTATGGTATCGACCTCATCTGCTCCTTTTCCTCAAGTGTCTTAGGACACTGATCCTTGGAAAGATGCACTCCATGCCTGAAAGGTGTAATACCCTTCTTGGAGTCTTGCATAGCAAACCATACTAGTACATTATCTGTGTATGCAGTTTGGGATAAGCCAATCATCATATCTTTCCGGTCTTGATGAAGTTTGATCCCTAGGATGTAACTAGCTTCTCCCAAGTCCTTCATATCAAAAGTGTTTGCCAACCAAACTTTCACTGTTGACAACATTCCTACGTCTTTTCCTAGGAATAGGCTGTCATCGACATATAAAACCAGAAAGACTACCCTATCACCTTCACTTTTCATGTACACACATGACTCATCCGGATTTTGACAAAAACCAAATGACTTGATTGCCTGGTCAAAATGGATGTTCCAGCTTCAGGATGCCTGCTTCAGTCCATAAATAGACTTCTACAGCTTGTAAACATTTTGCTCTTGGTTTTTTGCTACAAAGTCGTCTGGCTGTCCCATATAGATGTCTTCCTCAAGATGGTCATTGAGAAATGCCGTCTTGACATCGATTTGCCAAATCTCATTATCGAGATGTGCCGGAATGGATAAGAGTATCCTGATGGACTTGAGCATGGCTATCGATGAGAAGGTTTCCTCATAATCGATACCCTATTTTTGAGTATACCCTTTCACAAC
This sequence comes from Cinnamomum chago, assembly GCA_038049695.1. Classification (NCBI taxonomy): domain Eukaryota; kingdom Viridiplantae; phylum Streptophyta; class Magnoliopsida; order Laurales; family Lauraceae; genus Cinnamomum; species Cinnamomum chago. Next base: position 49,654,757 of record CP142454.1, on the reverse strand, counting down.
AAGCCTGGCCTTAAAGGTCTCCACTCTACCATCTGGTCCTCTTTTTCTCTTGTAGACCCATTTGCACCCAATAGGTTTAATATTGGCAGGCAAGTCCACAAGTATCCAGACCTGATTGGAGTACATAGACTCCATCTCAACTTTCATAGCATCTTGCCAACGTCCTGAATCTATATCATTAATTTCTTAATCATAGTTACAGGGATCTTGTTCCGGTTCTTCCGGGACTACCTCGTAAGACTCTCCCAAGAACGAGAACCTGTCAAGGGGTCTAACAATCCTCCCACTACAATGAGGCACTGGTGTAACTACTAGGTCCGGTAAGGGCGGTTCTTCCTTAAGTTCTGTCATACTTGGATTTGGAATTGTTTGCTCTTGAATTTCTTCCAAGATCACCTTTTTTAAAGATTTCCGGTCCATCTTATAATCTTCCTCCAGAAAAACCGCATAAGCGCTCACCAGCACTTTCTGCTCTCTGGGATTATAGAATAACCATACTTTAGTTCCTTTAGGATATCATAGAAACGTGCATACTTTCGATTTCATTTCCAACTTATCCGTCTTAACCTTTAGCACGTGTCCTGGACAACCCTAAATATGTAAATGTTGTAGACTAGGCTTTCGCCCGGACCACAACTCCCGAGGAGTCTTATGTACAGACTTAGATGGTATGAGGTTTAGTATGTACATCGCAGTATCCAAGGCGTATCTCCAAAAGGATATAGGTAATCCTGAGAAACTCAGCGTAGACCTGATCATATCTAAAAGAGTCCGGTTCCTTCTTTTCGCTACTCCATTCTGTTGAGGCATACTAGGAGCAGACAACTAGGATATAATCCCATTCTCTGATAAGTATCCCATAAAATCAGTAGAGAGATATTCCCCTCCTCGATCTGATCGAAGAGTCTTGATACTCCTACCAAACTACTTTTCTGCTTTCGCTCGAAACTTTTTGAACTTTTCAAAAGCCTCATACTTGCGGTGCATAAGGTATATGTATCCATATCTTGAGTAATCATCTGTGAAAGTGATGAAATACTCATATCCTCCTCTGGTCTTGACATTAATGGGTCCACACACATCAGTATGCACTTACTCCTCTTTGGCCCTTTTGCCCTTAGATGAAAATGGTCTTTTGGTTATTTTGTGTAAGGTCCGCGACCTTACTGGGTCAATTGGGCCCAATATCAAGCCCGTTGACCCGTTTATTTTATTACTTATATGTTAATTTAGGAAATTTGCCAACTCACATATGCCATTCCGCAACTTCCCGATAGGAGTCCAAAACCCATCTACGTACTTGTTGATGTTGAATGTTAATTAGGTCTACATTACGACCTTTATCCAAAGGCTCCTCATAACACTCACCGTCATCGTCAAAAAACCTTTGATGTGTTCTCTTGTGACTACCTCTATCACCATCTGGCATGTACTCCATGCAATAACAAAATAGATTCCTCTATAGTGTAGCGCTCTGCAATGCACCCTTCAAGGTGTGCCATGTTCTTTACGTATCCTTTGTAAGTTTTCATTAACCTGTTAAGAAATGTCCAATCAGCACTATACTCTACTATACCAAAGACAACTTTGAAGTTAGAATTTTACAGTTCAAAAGGATACATCCATCAAAATCTAACTAGAGTGCAAGCTAATGCTTCATCAGCCAAATGCACCATGAGGTGAACACTAATAACAAAAAATGATGGTGGAAAGAACTTCTCCAAAACGCACATTGCCACGATTAGTCGCTGTTTTACACCAATTATATTATCTGCACTAATCGTCTTTGAGAACAAGACATTAAAGAAGGTACAAATTTCTTGAATAATAGATTTCAATGGCTTATGCTCTGAGAATGCGTGCTGTAACAAAACAGGTAATAACTGTTGCATCATGACATGATAATCGTGTGATTTGAGCCCCTTTATTTCAAGGGTTTACGTGTTCACGAGATGTTTAAATCTCGAACTATACCCCGTTGGAACCTTCAATTCATGCAAAATATGACAAAATAATTCCTTTTCCTTACGACTTAGAACAAATGGTGCCTTCAGTTTAATAGTTCTCCATCTGATTCTTATAACCATAGCTCTTTCCTATTGTTCATTCTTTTCAAATCCCCGCATGCACTTGTGCCATCTTTTGCTTTATCTTTGACATCTAGGATCGTTGACAAAAGGTGGTCACCAACATTCTTCACAACATGCATTACATCGAGGTTGTGAAGAACTGGCAAATCTTGTCAAAGCATTAAAACAAAGTAAATTTCTACTTATCTGTTTATTAAAATACAAGAATATGGAATGTAGTACCAAATTGAGAAAACCACCTTCCAGTATGGTAGATTGAAAAGAATCGATCTCTTGTACCAGGCAGTTATATTATCAGCCGATTCATCATTATAACCTTTTCGTTTCTTTCCCTTCGATTTTCCAATATCCATATAAATATCGGCCACCTTGTCTTCAACCTCTGAACCACTCAATCGACGAGGAGCTCTTCTTTCTTCTATTTTATTGTTGAAAGCCGCCTTTTGAGTCCTAAAAACGTGATTAACAGGAAGGAATCTTCGATGACTTTGATAAGAGTACTTTTTCCCGCTCTTAAGACGTTCGGAAACGGTTCCTTCGGCACAAACAGGGCAAGCGAACTGTGCATGTGTTACACAACCCGATAAACTCCCATATGCAGGAAAATCATGAATTCCCCACATCAACATAGCTTTCAGATTAAAAATTGTCTTCGAATGAGAATCATACGCTGACACTCCATTAAGCCATAGCTCTTTCAACTCATCAACCAATGGTTGTAGGTAAAGATCATTGTCTTTACTCGGTCCTTTTGGACCTGGTATCAATACTGTCAACATTAAAAATTCTCTTTTCATGCATAATGAGGAGGGGGGGGGGGGGGATTGTAGGGCACTATAATGACAAGCCAACAACTGTAGATGCTACTGAGATGTCCAAAAGGGTTGAACCCATCGGTCACAAGTCCTAAACGAACATTTCGATGTTCCTCAGAAAAACTTGGCCACTTGGCATTTACTACCACCCAACTTGATGAATCAGATGGATGCCGCATAACACCACCATTCTCTTTTGGTTGAGCATGCCAAGTCATTTGCTCTGTTATCCATGGCACATTACATAACATGTAAAAATAATAATTAGTTATTAAAATTAAGAATCAAAGGCAAATAGAATGACTCATTAACCTTGAAATCTAACCTGTAAAGCCTCTGTAGCCTTGGTGTCAATGGAAAATACCTCAAAACCTTTAATGGAACTCTAACACTTTTTTTTCGCCAAGTAATCTGACCTCTATCAGGATGTATGACATATTGGACAACTTTGTCTGTCTTTGTACTCTTTCCAATAAAGAATACAATCATTTGGGCATGCATGTATGCAATCGTAGGTCATTCCCAATGAGTTGATCATCTTCTTAGCTTGATATGTGCTTTCTAGTAACATGTTTTCTACTGGAAGCCACTTCTTCACCAATTGAAGGAGATCATTCAAACTATTGTCCGACCAACCTTTTTGTACCTTTAAACTATATAACTCAACAGTAGCTGACAATTTTGTGAGTTCCCTAGGACAAGAAGGATACAAAGATTGTCTTGCATCATCAAATAAGGACTTATATCTTCTTTCTTCTCCTTCGTCTTCACCTTGAAACTCTTGGGAGCGTTCATGAATATCTTTGTTCCTCATGAGATCATCCATGAGAGCATCAACATTTTCACCAATTCTTCCGAATGCATCATTAACGAGTTCCTCCATTCTAGGATACATATCATTGAGTCGTTCATTAGGATTTGATATTGATGTTTTCTTATTGGTTGTTACAACACATTCTCCATGCAGAACCCAATGTGTATATGACTCATCAATACCGTTAATGAGCAACTACTCATGAATCATATTAAGGGTGATCATTCCACTCCCATTTCGACATTTAACACATGGACAGGGAAAATGCTTAAATCCACCACCATGTTTCTTTGTAAACTCAAGGAAATGCACAATTCCATCTAAATACTCCGGACTTAACCTATGTTTGTTCATCCATGCTTTGTTGCTCGAGGATGACATTCTGCAACAACTTACCTCACATAAGTTAAATGGATCTAGCAAAGGTAACCTCAGATAAGTCAAATAGATGGCACATAAATAAATGATGGTATCATTTACGTTAAAAAAAATAATGTTTAATGTAAGAAAAAAGAATTATAGAACACATTGGCGGGTTTGAGTTGGATGTTTCGTATAAGATTAGTGCAAGGTGGGCAGAATATAGACAAACAAGAGGAGTGCTATGTGATTTTGGGTGCCACTTTCATTAAAGGTCATTTCCTTGATAAGGTGATAGCTCCATTATAGGATTAATGCAAGGTCGACAAGCGTATGGCCTTACAAACTAGTGCGATTGATATGTAGATGTCTCGTGCCACTTTGATTAAAGTGCATTTGTATTGGTTATCATCTATTTATTTAGGTGATGCAAGGTGATAGGACTTAATCTATTGGGCCCCTAGAATTTATGTAAGAACTTGAATCCATTCCTGCAAAATTAGATCAAACACCTAAAACCTACTATGTAATCAATTAGTGGATCCCTTTTTTTAGTTTTTTATTGGTGAATCTAAATTCTAATTGAAGTCATTCATCATTCTCTAAGCACCTAGAAACCTTAGATGTCAAGTTTTAAATCTTACATCCTCACGAACATGGAGTCATGATCAGCTTAGGGATGGTAAAGCTTCGTACCTTGCTAGAGTTATAATTTGGAAGCTCTACAGTTCAGCAATGGTCTCCGTACAAGGCACAATTTCTTAAACAGTGAGGCTTGTAGAGATCTACAAAGAAAACAATAGAAGATAAGCTTAAAAGTAAGAGAAATTCGTAATTGGTTCAAAGGTAAGAATGGAGGGAAGAGCACATACATTTGAGTCGGTGTCAACTTGACATCAATCGTGGTGTTCTTGTATTTGTATTGTGCAGAAATGTCACCTACAGATAAATCCCTCTTCTTCATTGCAGTTGAAGTGAGGCCCTGGAAATAAAGCAAGTAGCGTCCGGAGTGGCTTAGCTATTATATTGATGCATATACTACAATTCAAAAGATAAAACTATCATAACATAAATATTCGCAATCTTATTTCCTAAATGTAAGGAAGTCATTGGAATATGAAGTCTCAGATACATAAGTTACAATTATACATAGAGAGATGGTTTGCCAACTAGACATGATCAAAGACATGTTAAGAGATGTGGCTAGGTCAATAATCAGACCATCTTCCGGTATAAGGAATGAAACCTTCTAAAACAACATGACTTCTAAGCATAGGTTCAACATCCTTCAAATGAGTTTGTATTGGCTACAGAAAATTTTTAAGTGTGCATAAGGACATATCCACATTCCACAAACCAGACTGTGGGTGTATCCTGGACTTAGGCCACAATGAAATAAACCTTGCTAAGCAAAAAAAAATTGATCAACCACTAGAGTGTGGGCATATATCTACATTCTTTTATTAAGCTCTTGGGTAGGAACAACAGATTTCCATTCCATGAATGGAAACGCTTGGAAAAAAAAAAACATAAGCTACTGTTCATGCATGATCTTATGACGGTGAATATTGCTGGCTGGTTAATATTATGGTGAAGGAAGGTTTTGTCTTATACAAAACAACTTGTCTAATAAATAAGACACAAGTTTTATCGATATATTTGGCCAATTCACGGTAGATTCGACTGGACCATCCATGGCACACTACATACCCATCCTGACCCGATCCAAATTGCAAACTCCCCACCTGAGTGCAATCCATATTGAGTTGGGTATATTTAGGTACCCAATTATTCCAAAGCCAAAAGCGTAAACAACAATTTCAGAAGTTAAACCAAATACAAAGATTTAGGGGTCATCACTACAAATCCAATAAGTAAACCCATCTTTTCCATTAATAAAAGAGCATCATGTCTAAAATATCTGATTTCACTCTTACCTTAATTAATCACATGTTTTAAAAGTGATCAATCTAATAATAGGATGAAAGCTGGACAAGAGGCTTAGATTTTACAAATAGCCCACATTGATGGATTTGTACTACGATTTCAAAGTGGGCCTCATTATAAATTCCCATAAGAAGGCATGACAATAATCTCGAGCTGTTCTCCCCTATTGTAGGGACAAATGAATCTTTTCCAAAGAAAGTAAGATCTAAATGCATAAATACATTTGTCACTATCAATGAAGATTCAGACCATCCAAATTCGCATGAATGTATAGTGACGTCCCTACCATATGGAATTCGGACTGTGAGTGAAGTGAATCTTAAAATTTCCTTAATAGAAGGCTTAAAGATAGAAACCAAGCCTTTTTATAGAGGAAACTAGCAACAACACCCCATGCATAGCCCGGGACAAAAAGTAAGATATTACATTTTTAATTTATGAGATATTAAAATTAATTATAAACATATAAGCATATATTCATGCATATCTATATAAACACAGTCAACACATCTTCAATCTTTGTAAAGCAAAAGCATCACCATAGCATTTTTTTTATTTCTATGATTTTAGCTTTTCCACAAAAATTTCAAAGTTCAACCACTCGTTCTCTATTATTGTCTGAAAGTAAAGCACTACATTAATGAACTGTGTTTTCAAATCCTCATTCAACACTAAACAATAAAACACATTTTTTTATGAGAACGAATTGTTTTTCCAATTTCTTCTCTAACTCAAAAGAATTGAAGAAATAAACAAAGAAGCAAAGTCCAATTAAGTAAAGGGGCATCAACTGAACCACAAGCATCAAAGAAGAATGTTGATGGCACTAAAGTTAAGACTGTACCTTTCACATATACACAAAACTATAAGATAACCTGTACATATAGTAATCCCATGTCCAATCCTTTTAAATGATGATGGGCACTCTTTTCACATCACTAATTTCCACCCCCAATTGATCATAACACTTTCCCCGTTTTCCCTAATAATAATGACTTCATTGCCCCACCAGTTGTGGTTGGATAGTGGTGTTCATGTGTTAGTGATGCATGTGAGTAAAACTGACACTTCCAGGGGTGTCACTTCTCAGAATCCACCCCTTTTCTAATCCCTCGTGATGCCCTTAAGCCTTCTTCACCCTTCAATCACTATAAATAAAGTCAATTAACATACAAACTCCACCACCAACTAACAAACAAGAGAAGAAACCAAACGACCTCTCTCCCTCTGTCTCACCTCTACCTTGTTAGAGTGTAGAATTTCCTATGTAAGCAATGAAACCTTCAATTTTCCTACCTTTCCTTCTCCTATTACTCTTTATGAGCTTCCCTTCACCTGACATTCATTCCTTCATTCTAACTCATGATTTCAAAAATTAATACTGAAATTTTTGCAGAACCAGTTCACTAATTCCTTCATTCTAACTCATGATTTCAAACATTAATACACCAAATTTCTGTAGAACCAGTTCACTAAAGCATTAGAAAATAATTAAGTTCAACTTAGACACAAACAATTGACATGCATCAATCATGGTCAACACTATCTACCTTAATCCATCTCATTCCACAACAACTTCTACATGAAACAAACATATCACTAGAAAAAAAAAATAACAGTCTAAATACAAACCACCAACTCAAATGACCCATTCAAGTGGGTGTAGTGGAGGAAGAAGGAGATGGGGAAGAAGAGGAAGGGAAGAAGAAAAAGATGGTGCTCTGCATTAATCCTCCACTCTGCGTTGATACATGAAACGATGATGAGCCTGAGATGATCCAAATAGGGTTGCCACTGCAATGTTAACAAAAATAGCGTAGGTTCTTTTTTTTTTTTTTTCTGGAAAGGATAAATTATATTAAAAGAGGAAGGAAGAAAAATAAGGGGTCAAAGGCACCAAAAAACAAAGAACAAGAAAAAAGAAAAAAACCAGAGAGGAGAGGGAAAATGCCTGGGGGCTATAAACGAAGCCAGAGACTTCAGGAGAGACAAGACACAGGGAAGCATCAAACAGACCAATGGAAAAACCAGCTTCATGAGTGCAAGCTATTTGCATAGAGGCGAGAGGGCGCTGAGTTGAGGGCTGACGAAAGACTTCTTAAAACAAAAATAACAAAAGTTGATGCAGTAGAAGTTCTACAAGGGTTTTTCAAAGCAGTAGATGTCGAGCCCAGGAACAGGCCAGAAACATGGCATTTCATAATAACATGATACAATGAAACCATGGAACCCACTCCCACAATCTACCCCCAAAATCTCCCAGCACAGCATGGAACCCACTCCCACAATCTAGCAGAAACCCGAAATCCCGATCGTTTGAAACCCAGACAGCACAAAGATAAATAGCCGAAAGAAGAAGAAGTAGAGAGAAGAAGGAACCTTCACCTGTCGATCGTCACCTGCACCCGTCGATCGTCTCAGACACTCCTCAAAGAGATCAGTTGGATTTGTTGGGGTATTTGGGCGCCAACGGTATGAGGAATGGAGGGAATGAGGTATGGAGGGAACAAAGGATGGGATATGGTACGTTTTAGAAGATTGGCGCAAAAGAGACAAAAGAGGGAGGGAACGATGTCTGTTTTGTTAAAATGGGTTTTCATTCATTTGAAACGGGTTTTGGCTCTTCAAGTGGTTTGAGACCGCCTCAAATTTGAAATAGGCAAGGGCTGTTTCAAACCACCGTTTCAAATTTCAACTTTTGGTGTAGTGGCCGTCTCTACTTGCGAAGAATTTTTTAAAATTTTCTCGCATGACGAAAATCTTCTTCAAACCAAGGTTTTTAACCCTAGCATCCTGGGCCATACTATCCGAAGACTTCTCGCAGTCAAAGATTTTGGAGGACAAAGAGCTACAACTTTTCCAACTGCTGCACCTAACTTTTGAGCCCTCCTTATTCTTCAAAAAATCGTAGAAGGTGACATGCTGAAAGTACAAAAGCCAGAACTCCTTAGACAGCTCCTCAAGGACGTTGTTGACACCAAAAAATGTCACTTTGCCTCTTCAACATCGAAAGCTGCAAGAAGCCGTATCCTACCACAAATAGGCAATGCCACTTCAAGCGTCAAATCTTGTCAGAACCAAACAAAGACTGCAAGATTCTTCAAGACAAGAGAGGTGCACCGGAAGTTTCGGGCCATTTCAACAACATTAGGTCTAACTTCACTCTTCTGGCAAGTGAACGGCGCTCCTGGCGGCGGCGACGTCGAAGACATCAAAACTTCGATCTGAGCCTACGGATGGTCTTGTTGACACCAAAAAAGTCACCTTGCCTCCTCAAACATCAAGAAGCCACATGAAGCCACATCCTACTACAAACAGGCAATGCTACTTCAAGCATCAGATCCTGTTAGAATCAAACAAAAACTGCAAGATCCTTCAAGACAGCCAAAAGAGGGGTACATCTGAAGTTTTAGGCCATCTTAACATCATTTGGCCTAAATTCACTCCTTCAACAGCTGAGCAGGTGCTCCCGGTGGCAGTGAAGCCAGAGACCCTGACACACAAAATAGAGCACGTAGCTGGCCCTAAGATGCCACTAGGAGGCTCTACATCAAGTTTCAAGTCATTCCGACATCATTTGGCCCAACTTCACTCCTCCGTTAGCTGAACAGATGCTCCCGGCGGCGACGGCGCCGAAGACATCAAAAGTTCGATCAGAGCCTATGGATGGTCTCAAAATACCTCCAAAAGGTTCCATGTCAAATTTCAAGTCAAACCGACAACGTTTGACCCTCCATCAACCCTCGAGCAGTAAAATCAAATCTCTTGGCGGCGAGAAGCACCGAGGCCATCACTCATCAAACAGAGCACATGAGTGGCTTCAACATGCTTCTAAAGGGATGCACGTCAAATTTCAAATCATTCCGACAACGTTATACCCGACTTTGACGCTCTGAAACAAAATCAAGGCTACTGGCGGCGGAGCACCCCGGGACCATGACATCCAAATCGGAGCTAATTGGTCATCTCAAAATGACTCCAATAGGCTCCCTGTCAAATTTCAAGTCAATTGGACATCAGTTGACCGTACATCAAAACACGGCATCTTCGTCGAGGCAAAAAAAAAATTCTACTGGCGACAGGACCCCACGCGGCTTCGAGACTTAGATAAAAGCCCATGGCTAGTTCTATCTACTGCTCAGGAGGCTTCATCTCAAATTTCAGGTCATTCCGACATCGTTTGACCTAGTTTTGACTTTTGACGGAAAATCGACTACAAAGTCTTCGGCTTTTCCAAAAAATAGGAAACTCTGTGCTCCGGTTTGCACGGCTTCTCGTCAGGTTTTCTTTAGGAGAATCAAGCCAATAAATGAGGAGAAATGTCAAGAAAAATACAAGAAAAAGAAAGAATAAAAAAGATCGAAAAACGACAGAGAAACAGCGACCGGAGGGGGAAAAAGCCCCATGGTCGCAGGATTTCCGCCGGATGGCCCGTTTTCCAACCCTTTTCGCGTTTCGGGAATTCCAGTCCCTGTGGTTTTCCGAAAATCTAATTTTTTATGCTCGAAATTGACTAATCTTAGCCAACATTTCGGATCCGCAGTCAAAAGCATCAAATCATCATTGATCGCTCCAAGATAACCAACCGGCTGACCAAAAAAGTACACTTTTTGTCCGACCGATCGAGAAATCAACAAGACAGATGTCACTGGCCCACTGATATCAACCAATTTCTGAAGTTGCATCGCCATCCGACATCAAACAACATGTAGATCCATCGACGATCGTCACAAGAAGAGTTCCAAAAGACACGGCACGGCTCGCGACTCTTCAAATGCCATGGCGACCACTTAATGCAATTATTTGACCCGTTTTATGACAACTTAATACAGTCATTAACCCATTATTTTGGACGGCCCAATCAAAATCAAGCAAATGGGATTTACAAACCCAAGCAATCTGTTAGATTGTGTGGTCTCAATCCATCAGATGATATAATAAATAATTAATTTCTTTATTTATCAATAAAATCATGCTTTCCTTTTATGAGATAAATGGTGTTTTATTACTTAATGCACATGACCAATATATATGACATAATGGTTCATGAGATGAACCGGGTCCCATTAGTATATTAGATGTGATATATGTATATGGATGAGATCCACATACAGGAGACATGTGTCACAAATCTTATACTTAAAAATATCTTCACAACCAGTGATGAGACAGGACATCTCATCTGATAAGGTTGCAGCATATTGATCATTATGAGATAGTGTGATTTGTCTCGATTATCAGAATGGAAGATTCTGGATCACGGTGCTGGTACAATGGATGTAATGAAGGACCATGAGAAGCACCTTATGAATACTATCTCAATTTTAAGGACTACTCTCATAATTCCCTAGTAATAGGCTCTCAATCCTGAGACATTGATGAACTCAAGTTTCTGTCTATTCATTTGCTTTGAGTCACCAATAAGTGAGGCCAACTGTAGGTCAATACCTCAGTGTCTTAGGTACGTGGTAGCAGGACTATGGGAACATACAATGATCAAGATGAAATCTATCTATATTATCCCCTTGTGCCAATTAATGGATTTATCATCAGTAAGTGCGCTCCCATCTTGATTAAGAGTTAATTGGATGGTACTGATGATCACTGTGATTAATTGGGGCTTAAGGATAATAAGATGTGGATCCATGATTGGATGGGACAGATTTATTCCAATTGATCCATGGATATTGATAAAGGGGCCTATTGTGGTAATTGGGAAGTTTAGGGTCTTCATTGTAATTTATTCATGAGACTGGAGTGCAATTGCATTTATATAGTGGTATTATTTGCAATTAACTGTGGGCCAGGATTGCATTGCACATGAGATGTGGGGTCCCTAGTGGTCCCCACGCTAGCCCAAGATATTAAAAAGTTACTAATCTTACTTGAACTCTAAAAGGAAGGAATAAGAAAGTTACTATTTCTATTTGAATTGGGACTTCTAATAGTGGTAATAGTAAGCTACTAATTTGTGTGGAAGTGTGACTTCTAATGCAATTAGTAAGAGAGTCTTGAGAGGAGAATTGAGGGCTATAAATAAGGGAAGAAACCCCTTGGACGTCCACTACGTTTATTGCACGCCCAACCCTCTTTTATGCAAGTTGTTGAACAATTCTTCTTCTCCTCTTTCTCTTCTAGTTCTCTTCTAGTTCCTTGGAGTTTCTAGTAGGGTTTTCTCTTGGAGATCCCACCTATCTTATTGAGAAAAGAGATCTGATAAACTGGTCATAGCGTGGAAGATCTAAAGGTTTTGGAGATTCTTGTTTGATACGTGAAAGAGTTTCATCATCAAAGAAAGACGCAACTACTCCATTAGAGCACAACCGGGCTCCTAAGGTATAATCTACTTCCGTGCATGTTGTAGATTTTTATGGATGCTTGTTGGCTACTGTTCTATCTTCTAGATAGGTTTATTTACTAATCATGATGGTTAAGATTGAGGACATGGATCCTGGATTGGGTTTTATAGCCTTCTGGATAGTTGATCCCTGAGTCAAGTGGGTCAGAAAGTTTTGAAAACCTATCCACGAGGCCCACCTACTTCCAACACAATCACGGTATTAAAACCATGAAACTCCCTTCATCATGGAGATTAAGGGTGATTAAATGCCCATCATTCTCCATCAGCCAATCATATTCAAGGAAAAAGGAGTTACAAAATCAAAGAATTAAATATTTTGTAACTCCTCCCATCATGGAGCTGTTGACACAAAAAATGTCACTTTGCCTCTTCACACCAAAAGCTACATGGAGTCGCATCCTACCCCAAATAGGCAGGCGCCACTTCAAGCATCAGATCTTGTCAGAATCAAACAAAAGCTGCAAGGTCATTCAAAACAGCCAAAAGAGAGGTACATATGAAGTTTCGGGCCATTCCGACATCATTTGGCCTAGCTTCACTTCTCCAACAGCTAAGCAGCAGCTCCCGGCGGCGACAGTGTCGAAGACCCCAAATCTTCGATCAGAGCCTACGGATGGTCTCAAAATACCTCCGAAAGGCTACATGTCAAGTTTCAAGTCAAACCGACACCGTTTGACCCTCCATCAATTCTCGAGCAGCAAAATCAAGCCCTTAGGTAGCGAGAACTACCGAGGTCGTCACTCATCAAACAGAGCACATGGGCGGCTGCTACATACTCTCAAAGGGCCACACGTCAGATTTCAGGTCATTCCGATGACGTTTGACCCAGTTTCGATGCTCGGAAACAAAATCAAGCCTACCGGCAGCAGAGCACCCCGGGACTATGGCACCCAATTCGGAGCTTGTGGATCATCTCAAAATGACTCCAATAGGCTCCCCGTCGAATTTCAGGTCAATCAGACATCGTTTGACCAGAAGTCAAAGCTCGGCATTTCCCTCGTGGTGAAATCAAAGTCAAGCGTTTGCGGGACCCCAAGCGGCTTCAAAACCTGAACAAAAGCCTATGGTTGGTCTCGTCTACTGCTCAAGAAGCTACACGTCGAATTTTAGGTCATTCCGACATCGTTTGACCTAGTTTCGACGCTTGACAAAAAATCGAGAGTTCTCCACAGCAAAGTCTTCGGCTTTTCAGAAAATGGGAAACTTTGCAATCCGATTTGCACGGTTTCCCATCAGGTTTTCTTGAGGGAAATTCAGCCAATAAATGAGAGGAAATTCCAAGAAAAATGCAGGAGAAAACAGAAGCGAAAAACGACGAAAAACGAAGAAGAAAATGCGACCATGGAGGTCCGGGCCGCCGGACCTCGCCCAAAAACCCCGTTTTTCGGGTATCTTTCGCGTTCCGAGTTGATTGGCCCCTGTGATTTTTCCAAATTCTGATTTGTTGAGCATGAAATCCATCGATCTTCGTCGACATCGTGGATCCGCCGCCGGAATCATGGAATCATCATCCGACACCTCAAAATTGTCAACCGACCGATCAAGAAAATGCACTTTCTGCCCGACTGATCGAGAAATCGACTGGACAGATGTCACCGGCTTGTTGATATTAATCAAAGTCTGAAATTGCATGATCATCCGATGTCGATCAACATGAAGATCCATCGATGATCATCGCCAAAAGAATTCCAAAGGACGCGGCGCGGCCCGTGACTCTTCAAGCGACCGGGAGACCATTTAATGCTGTTAATTGACTTGTTTATGGGAACTTATTACAGTCATTAACTCATTATCTTGGACGGCCCAATCAAAAGCAAGCGAATGGGAGTTACAAATCCAAGTATTCATGGCATTAAAACCATGAAACTCCCCTCATTATGGAGATTAAAGGCAACTAAATGCCCATTATCCTCCACCGGCCAATCAAATTCAAGGAAAAAGGAGTTACCAAATCAAGAAATTAAAAACTTGTAACTCCTCCCATCATGAGCATTAATACCATAAATGCTCATAAACTCTCCTAAATGGCTACCAAATGCCTATAAATAGGAGGCCATTCCAAGGAAAAGGGGGGCCAAGGGAAAAATTATCCAAAAACTCTCCGAAAAATCCAAGAAAAATCCAGAACCTCTGCAACAAACTCTCCTCTATTGAAGAAAACTCTGCTGCAACAAGCACTACAAGGTGATCAAAGCCCCTTGGGGGTCCACCCCCCCCCCAAGGCCACCTCTCCTTCTATCCAACATGGCTAGATGCGGCTTTTCAGCCCGTCTACTCAGCTTTTTACCGGATATAGGACCTTACCTTGGTCCTTATCCTCTAAAAATCTGAGGTTGGAGCCAAGCCAAGAAATCAAGCATCAAAGTTCTCATCTGAAGGACGATGGCGGAGTCCATATGACTCGCAACCGTCGATCTGAACGGGTCCCCCCACAATCGCATGAAAAGTTAGATTCCATTTCTTTCTTTTCTATTGTATTGTATTTTTTCTTAAAGAGACACAAAATTCACATTTCTTGTCTTTTCATTATTGATGAGATTTGTAAACCGCCTTTCACGGCAAAATCGCCTTTCACGGCACCAAAATCCCTTTCACGGCAAACAAAGAAAATCGCCTCTCACGGCATTCAAAACAAACTTGTCTCTTTTCTTTAAAATATGTGTGCAATGGAAAGTTAGGAAAAAGTTGATTTCCTTTCTACTTGTGAAGGTGAATCTCCGGATCACTACTCTAAATTCCAAGTAGAAAAGAAAATCTGACATACCCACAAAATGTTGATACCCGCCTTTCTTTTTTCCCTCTCCCTCCTTCCGGACCCCGACAGACCCGGGGCGGATGGCAGCGGAGGAGGAACGGAGGGGCGCGGTCCATCAAGCTGGCACACCCGGTGGGACCCGTTCATTTGAGAACACAATGCTTGGATTCTTTGGCTCCATTCTAGTTGGTGGCCTGTGTTGGATCTTGCATCTAAAAAAAAAAAACATGAGATGGGATTTTTGGAAGTTTCTTTCTTTAAGTTTATTTCCAGCCTTTCCCGTTTCTAAAAAAAAAATCTCAAAAAAAATCTGATTTAAAATTTTTTTTCAGATTTCCCTCTTTTGGGTTTAAGTTGAGAAACTTTGGCTTCTTCCTTTTCGGATTTCGAGATCGCAGAAATGTTGAACTCATTTTCGGAATGAAACACCATTTGCTCTCTTCTATGAATCCACAAAAATAATCTGATTTACAATTTTTTTTTTCAGATTTCTCCCTTTTGGGTTTAAGTTGAGAAACTTTGGCTTATTCCTTTTCGGATTTCGAGATCGCAGAAATGTTGAACTCATTTTCGGAATGGAACACCATTCGCTCTCTTCTATGAATCCATAAAAAAAATCTTTCAAAAAAAAGCCACTAAGGTTGCACCAATTGCGTTCTTTGACCAAAGTGGATTTAAGAAAAGCCTTGTCCAGAGTGTGGAGACAGCTAGACTGTTCTAGGCAAGGGTCCTCCAAACAGGTTCATTAAGTAATCCTACCCTTACCTGGGGGCTGATCTATCAACTGAGGTTTCATAAGATCGAATTGGAGATCTATGTGAACTCTTAAAAAAAAATCTTCAAAAAAAAAATTTTCTAAAAAAAAAAGGAACAAAAAAAAAAAACTTCTATCACTTTTGGGTTCATATTTGAGAAATCCTGGTTCCTTCCTTTTCGGATTTTCGAGCTCGCAGAAATGTTGAGCTCATTTTCGGATTGGAATACCATTTGCTCTCTTCTATAAGTCCAATCTTGACACTTTCAAAAAAAAAAAACTTCCGTCACTTTTGGATTCACACTTGAGAAATCTTGGCTCCTTCCCTTTCAGGATTTCGAGCTCGCAGAAAATGTTGAGCTCATTCTCGGAATGGAACACCATTTGCTCTCTTCTATGAATCCAATCTTGACCTTTCAAAAATCCCATCTCGTGTCCTTTCCAAGGATGCAATTTGCAACATTTGTGCCTAGCGGTGCTAGTACGCCCTTTCGGGTCTACTGTATTCGTAACCGACACATTTGTATCTCAACCTTATATCATTTTACCTTGAGTGAGTTTTGCTTCTCGGTAATTTGAATTAAGGTTCACAATTGCTTCTAGCAGTCACTGGGACGCTCATTCTGAGCTGACCCTACCTGCGTTTAGAACAATTGTGCCCTCTATGGTTTTTCTGCCTTCCTCATGTTGCTTGGGCTGGGCCATGTCCCCTCGGGCGACTTGAAGAGGCGAAACCATAGTATTTTCCATTTATGATCACCATATTCTTGTGATTACTAATGGATATGGTCTTGTTTCATAAGTTTTTCAAAAAAAACTAACAATGGCAGCTTCGTTAACCATCACCTTCGATGAGAACAAGTACCAGCTCATGCTCCAAGACAAACAAACCAAGCGCACTTACAAGCGCCCTGCCAGCTGCCGAAGCGTCATTTCCCTCGGCAACTCAGAAGACACCGGGTCAAACTCTACTTCCCGGACCATTGTCTTCGGGTCATTGGGACCATTCCCACTACCCGCAGAAGAAACTGCACCTGCCAAGAAGCAGAGAACTGCCCCTCAACGTATCACTACAGTGATACCAAGGGCGATCATCAAGAAGCCTGAGGCCCGTAGCGCTCCTGCGAAGCCTCAACCAGCAAGAAACCAGGTCTGCTCAAAGACTTGGTCCCCAAGACCTTCATCCAAACAAAGAAGGTCACAAAAATTTGTAAAGCCAGCCTACCTGGCCCCGCTAAAGGAGAACCGGTTCTACCCTCTTGCATACATGAAAGAGGAGAAGCCTACCCACCACCAAACAAAAAAACCAACTCAGCACGAGCCGGGTTGCTCATACAAGCCCAAAATCAAATCGTGCATCGTAAGGCCTCCGCAAGAACCTGCCAAGGCCTGCACACCTGCGAGTCGACCCTTCCTCTCAACAGGGGCCGAACTTGCCAAATTCAAGCTTCGATACGACAGGCCAAGGACCGCGTCCAGATCCTGTCCCTGCCAGTCTTCAAAGAAGACAAGCTCGGCTGCTGCACACCAGGAACTACGTCCTTCATTGCCAGAGCACAGCCAGAGCTAACCGAAGCTCAAATCGCTCGTCGTATGCGCCGCCGTGCGGCATATTGACAAAAGAGACTAGAGAAGCAAAGAACCCAAGATTCTGCACTTCAGGTCTTCCAAAAGTGGGTCGAAAAAGAAAGACCCGACCAAGTTGTTGCTGTCCATATGGTTGGCAAGACCAGAAGACGTCAGAAGTCAGCAACAAAAATCCATGTCAGGCGTCCGGTGACTCGCAGCGTCTCCCGGACACGGAGACATAAAGAAAACTCTCCCGCTCCTTCAAGCCAAGGACATCGGAGTGACCACTCTTCGAGCTCTTCATCTAAAAGGATGAGCTCCAGCTCAGTCACCAAGACTGTATCCTCTTTCGACTCTCGAAAGAGTGAACGTCTTGGTCACAAATGCTGAGCAACCTCCGCTACATGATGACGTAGCTGCACGCATCCAGCAGCTGGAACAAGGACAGCAGAGAATAGAGGCCCTAATGGAAAACCTCCTTCTCACTATCCAACGTCCGCCAAACAATGAAGCTCCTCCGAGCCATCAAGGCGACGAAGAAAATGCGGAAAACAGTGAGTCACGCGCCCTTACCAAAAAGGACGTTGACGATATCCTCGCCAAAGCAAAAGAAGAGGATACACTAAAGGAGCATGGGATCAAGCCACCATATCCCTTGTGGATGGACTCGGTCCCGTTCCCTATAAAATTCAAGCAACCTACTCTCCAAACATATACGGGGAAAGGTTCAGTCAGACAGCACGTCATCCATTTCAAGATCCTGACGGGAGCTATTGCGGATCAAGATGCCCTCAAAATCCGCCTCTTTGCAAGTACCCTAAAAGGTACGGCCTTTGATTGGTACTCCACTCTGCCGGAGGACTCCATTCAAAATTGGGTAATGCTGGAGACACGCTTCCTAACCCACTTCAAAGGTGAGGATCATCCTGTTACTATGGCTCAGCTCTGCAACCTAAAACAGGGAGAGAATGAGTCAACATATGACTTCATTCACAAGTGGAAGGCAATGGCATACAAATGCTCCGATGTACTGGTACAAGCGTCACTAGTCGACATCTGCCGAAACAACATGAGAGCAAGAATCCGCTCCATGATCATCGGCAACAAATCAAAGAACCTGGGAGAACTCCTGGAAGCAGCTATGGAAGCTGAAACGGTGATCAAAGACCTCAACAGTTAGAAATCATCAAAGAAAGAGCCGACTGCCATTGCAACCTCAAAACCAAAGAAAGAGGAGGTTCTCAATGTGCAAACCAAGTCAGCTTCTCAGCAGCAAAAGAAAGCTGAAAACAAAGCTGCAGGTAAAAAGCCTGAACTCTCTGATGCCTTCAAAGAACGAGTAGAGAAGAAATACCCGTTCGATGAAGATGTTGAAGAAATCTTTGGGGCACTTCTCGCAAACGGTAAACTCACCTTGCCTGACCCCAAAAGACCAGGAGATGTGGGCAAAACCAACGATCCTCGGTACTGTCCATACCATCAGATGGTCTCGCATCCTCTCAGTCAATGCTTTGTTGTGAGAGAGAAGATAAATGAGATGTGGAAAAATGGAGTCATTACCTTCGACAAGAACTATGGGTCTGCCTCCGTCAACATGGTGTCGTGTGGACAAAAACAAAAATCACCAAAAGAGAAGATCACTACTTCCTTCAAGGTGATAAAGATGACCCAAATGTCCCAAGAGTTGGTTCCATATCCAACATCAGACGAACAGCCCATATGGGTACACCCCGATATCCTAGAAGATGAAAATTGGGAGGTCGTCAAAACAAAGCCAACCGCTCAACAGCGAAGGCAAGCCAGGAGACAACTCCGCAAACTCAAACAGCAGGAGAAAGCTCCGAAAAAGCAAGAAGTCGCTGAAAAGGCAAAGACCTCCTCTACCGCTTCACTGGGGGCAACAGAAGAGTCTCCTCCCAAGACTTCAAAGGCGGCAAGAAGATTCACTCTTGGTGATTTCATGCCACCGCACCTCAAAGATGAAACTACGCAGGGGGCATCATACTCTTGCAACTCGGTGGTCGGATTCCCCATGGATGGATACGAGTCCAGTGACACCGCTAGTGACATCAATGAGTGGGAGGAATCCCTCGAAACAGGAGAATATCTCTCCGACGAGGAATGGATCCCTGAATCTCATCTTATGCCAGTAATCTGGTATAACCCATTACAGCCGCAAGGATCCTGGTCTGATGATGAAGAAGACCAAGAGGCTGTCCAAGAAAATACTCCAGTGGAACCCAACCATGTTGAACCACAAGGAGCAGACGAAGAAGAAGATTTGGCCCCCATGCCTGATCTCGATGAATACGCAAGGATCTTGCAGCACCTTGCTATAGAGCAAGAACAAGGTCGCATCAACCAGCTTCGTCACAACCTAGCACCGGAAGTTCCTGAAAATCTACAGGAATCTCCTCCGGTAACCCCGGAAAATGAAGAAAGCTGTTGGATCGATGATCCTCTTACATCTGAGGACGAATCTGATTCCCAACAGTTCATCTTGGAGGCATCTTCCGTCAAAGTTACTTGCAATGCAATAGCTCAGGATGATAATTCCTCCGGAACCACACCTTCTCAGGCTTCGTCTCCTGGAACAGTGACATCGGAACTCAAACCTCTTCCGACTGATCACCTTGAAGAAATTCCAGCCTGTGAAATCTTCTTCAGAGAAAATCCGGTCAATTGGTCCCAAATGCCCGATCTCATCGGTGATGTCTGGACCGACAAAATATTCGATAAAGAAGGAAAGTTGCTGGATGCTGTTTAGGACTTGCTCCCGGAAAATGCTCCATGCAACACAATTACTGAAGATGGCAATGCTGACACAGAGACATCTTCAGCAAATGAGAAGGAACAACCCCTCGATCTCGAGGGTGATCTTCCAAACAAAGACCCTTCTCCAGAAGCTCTTGAAGTTGGTAGAGGTACCCGTTCTGGCCGGGATTACCACAAAAACTACAACCAACCTTCTGCTTCTTATGTAAATCCTTCGGGAAAACAAGCTGTAAACACCCCTAGTGGCAAGAATAATGAAAATGCAGGCCCCAAGGAGGCTTTCAAGTACGACTTGATTCAGCACTTCAAACACATACCTGCACGTCTGCACATCCTAGACTTATTACGAATGTCACCACAGACTCGTGATAGTCTCATTTCAGAACTACAAATGCTGGATGCGGATGTCGACAAACATGCCCCACAAGTCCTACAAATTGAAATGGACTATAGGGTCAAAAAATCAAAAACTCCCTCAAAAGGAGAAAAGAAGAAAACTGAGGGATCCTGCATCAAATGCCTCTCGGTTCAAAAAGCCGCAAGTGCAACCATCGCCTTCACCAAGGAAGACCTCCTGCTAGGCGAGACAAAGCACAACCGACCCCTGTACTTCACCGGGTACATCAAAGAGGTGCCAGTACGCAGAATCCAGATCGATCCAGGTTCTGCACTCAACCTCATCTCCACTTCGGCACTCGAAGAACTGGGCATTCCGCCTAGCAAGCTGAGCCACACGTCTGTGTCCATCTTTGGATATGATGGCAGCGCTCAAAGGCCGATCGGCAAAATCAGGTTCAAGTTGCAAATCGGTGATCTTATCTCCGAGGTCACTGTCTATGCAATAAAGACCCCTTCATGCTACAACATCCTTCTCGGACGCCCCTGGATACACGAGAATGGTGTTGTCCCTTCGACTTTACATCAGTGCATCAAGTTCGTTGGCAATGACGGCTTGATACATCGAGTGTTTGCAGACAAAAAGCCCTTCAAAGGCAAAGAAGTCTATTTCACAGATGCTCAGATGTACAAAGATGAAAAAGAAGAAAGGGAGGAAGAAACAACACCCTTTGCCGAAAATCTCCAGAAAGACAAAGGCAAGGCTCCTCAGCAATCACCAGAAGAAAACAAACCCTCTATCAAAACCGAAGAGAATAATCAATCTCCCTTCATGGTCTCCCTCAAGTCTTCAAAGCCTCTGGTGATCACCACCAAAGCAAAGAAGACAAAACAAAAGGCTGGGGGCAAGTTTGCTGTCCCCTTCGTGTCTATCTTGCAAGACACGGATTCGGACTCAGAGCCAGAAGACGACACATCGTCAAGCCAAGCTGATGATCAACAAGTTCAGCCCGCTCTCACTCCGATGGAGACAACCGTTGACATAGAAGATCCGGCATCTGCTTCCTTCGTTGTTCCAGCAACATCAGCAGAAGAAAAGCCAATCTTCTTCCATAAATCGGGAGTTTCTTCATCAAATTCTTCGCTTGAACCTTTCCAAAATGAAGGTATGCCTCAACTATCCCTGTATAGTCCAATGGCACAAGCTATCATGAAGAAAATGGGCTACGACGCTCAGAACCCAATCGGTTTGGGAGGTGGCCGTGGTATTATCATGCCATTGGAACCAACCCTGACCAAAAGTCAACTGGAAGGTTGGAAACCCCACCGCCACATAGAAAAGTCTTCACATGGGCTGGGGTATGATCCTGACGCTCCCTTGAGACAGTTGACACAAAGGCTGCAAAGTCATCTTGCCGACCAAGCTTCAACATCTCATATTAATGAAGACATCGATCTCCCCGGATATCTCTTTGAAGAGTCACCCGTTAAAGATTCAGGAAGCTCACCCAATTGGTATGATTTCTCGGATGATGAAGAGGAATTGACCGATGATACGGATACACGATTTTCTAGCCCAGAAGAACCATCATCTCCAAAAGAAGTGCCCTACCTCGACCTAGTTTCAACAGGTGATTGGGACCATCTCATAGCAAATCTTGAGAAAAGTACCAATCAAGAAGACCCATGGACAAAAGCAGAGCCGTGGTCTGTAGATACCTTTCAAACTCCAGAAGGCTTTGTTGGGCTGGAAGCCTCCGAAAATATTGTGGAGGAACCACCTTCAAACCTTCCAACTGAAGATTCTGTTCAAAAGATAGACTTGGGAACACCTGATAACCCACGTCCTGTATTCATAAGCAAGAATATAAAGGATGATGAGTTACCCGAGTATATCGCGTTTCTTCATGAGTTCGTTGATTGTTTTGCATGGTCTTACGCTGAGTTGCCTGGCTTAGACCCCAAAATAGCAGACCACAAACTCAATCTTCAAAAAGATATCAAGCCTGTCAAACAAGGCCAAAGAAGGTTCCGTCCTGACGTGATGGACAAAATTGAACAAGAAGCTCAAAAACTCAAAAGCGTTGGCTTCATCCGTGAGGAACAGCATCCTGAATGGTTGGCCAACATCGTCCCCGTGACAAAGAAAAATGGGCAAATCAGGGTCTGCATTGATTACAGAGACCTAAACAATGCATGCCCAAAAGATGAATTCCCGCTCCCTATACCGGAGGTGATGATCGACAACACCTGTGGGTTCGAGCGAATGACATTCATGGATGGCTTCTCTGGCTACAATCAGATAAAGATGCATCCTGAAGATGAAAAACACACAGCATTTCGGACCCCGTTTGGCGTGTATTGCTACACTGTCATGCCATTCGGTCTGAAGAATGCCGGCGCTACATATCAGAGGGCTATGATGAAGATATTCCAACATATGCAGCACAAGACGGTCGAATGTTATGTCGATGACCTCGCTGTCAAAAGCAAAAGAAAAGAAGACCATCTCAAAGATCTTCGAGAAGTCTTCCTCCAACTTCGCAAACACAAACTGCGAATGAATCCCCTAAAATGCTTCTTCGGTGTTTCATCGGGTAAGTTTCTCGGATTCATAGTACGGAAAGCTGGCATAGAGCTTTGAAAGTCCACGAGGATCCTAACCCTAGAGGGGGGGTGAATAGGGTGAGCTACAATTGTGACCAATTTAAACCAATTTTAACTTTTTAAAGCAAACTAGTCACATGTGATGATTAACCATACAATATGCGGAAGCTAATAAAAGAATCACCACACAAGCAATCACCACAACACAATTTTATAGTGGTTCGGCCTCAATGCCTACATCCACTACCAGCTTGTGCATCCAACACCCCACCGGATTTCCACTATTTATGCTTTTAACTAGGCTAAGCAATAACCCTTACAATGTTGCTTTTCAAGGCTAAACAACAACATCTCAATGTGCTTTTCTAGGCTTAGCAATAACCTTTACAAAATGCTTTTCTTAGGCTAAGCAATAACCTTACAAGATGCTTTTCAAAGGCTAAGCAATAACCTTACACAATGTAGATTTCTCTAAGAAGGTGTCTTTCCAAAAGATCACTCTAAGAGATTACAATTTAAGCTCAAATGAATTTGCCTCTTGAATAGGCTAATATGAAAGTTTAAAACAAATAACAAACATACACTCAAATAAGTTAAAGTGTGTGCACAAGTGTATGAATGTGTTTCTTCAATCAATCTCAACAAAGAAGCTCTTAAATGAATGCATGATGCATTTTAAAATCAAAGCTTATAAAATGATGATTGAAGAGAAAACTAATCACATGAGAAATTCAAACAACTTTAAGAAATGAATTAAACAAGTTGTATGAATGTAAAAGTCTAACAAAGCATGTGATTTAGTTAAGAGAGTTTGCAAACTAATCTAATTTACCAAGGATGATTTAGAGTTTGCAACACAACTCTTTAAAAGCTAGAAATCATGCAAATATGAAAATACAAAGATTTAACCATGCATTGATTCTACTTTTAATGGAAATCAAAATGATAAGTAAGGTCTACCTTTTTAAATCTCAAGCATTTGATTTCCAAATGGCCCTCTAGCCTTTCCAACTTCTTCCCCTTTCTTTGGCTCCAAAATGCTCTCAAAAGTTCATGTGTCAAGCCTTGAAAAAGGTTGGAAAAGAATGGACTTTATAGCAAAAAAGTTGCCAACGGCTAGTCCTCGGTCGACCGGCAAAGAGGTCTCGGTCGACCGGGATCACACAACGGGCAAAAAAATGACCGTTTGAAAAACTGCTTTTAGCGGCGGACACAGAAACCGCCGCTAAAAGTGGTTTTTCCGCCGCTAAAGGTCCTGTATTCCCAAAAATGTATTTTTCTAAAGTAATTTTGGTTGGGAATTTTTTGGGCCATTAAACCAAGTTAGAATACATGTTTTAAGACATTCTAAGATGTTTAAAAACATGAAACACCCAAAGCCTAAAATGATTCAAAAGATTAAAACCAAAGGCTAGCTTGATTTGACAAAACTCTTTTCAAATGAAAATGCATACAAAAATGACTCTTTTTGTGAAGAATGTATGCAAGGCTCAAACCTAAATTCACAAGATGATTTTCCAAATGTAATGCACAAGGAAATAGGTTTTCAAAAGAGTTTGGGTTTCAAAACTAATGCATCCAAGTTTAAAACGAAAACATGCATAAAACAAAAGCTTTTCCAAATCTTAAAAGCTATGCATGTATAAAACTAGATTTCAAGGTTTTTGAAAACAATGCAAGTGTGAGAATTCAAATGATGCTAAAGTGCAAATGCATCCATCAAATTGTAAATACAAAATCCCTAACAATCTCCCCCTTTGCAATTTGATGGCAACTTACTCATCATTGAAATTACACACCAAGGTCTTCAGCTCCCCCTCAGCTGGACAAGTCTTGAAATCTTCTTGGATGCTTCTTCTCTTAGCTTGGGCTCTTGAGCTCTTTTCTTCAATCATCTTGATGCTTGGAGCTTGATCATTCTTCAAGCTTTCTTGCTTCTTTCTTTCTTTATCCAAGCATCTCCTTTAGCTCCAAGCTTTCTTTCTTCTATTTGCTCTCCCCCTTTGACCATGCCTCTCTCTCCCTTTGGCAAGGTATGCATTCTCTCCCTTTGTAGAACATCATACACAACTCTCCTTAGGAAGCTTGGACATTCTCTTCACCCTTTGAGAACTTGAGTTCTTTCTCCCCCTTTGATGGATAGGAGATCTTCGAGTACTTGAACTCTCGAACTCTCTCCCCCTTTGAAGAGTAGGAGATCTTTGAGTCACACTTGAACTCTCTCTCCCCCTTTGACATTAAATTGCAAAGGTACCTACACACATGAGACAAGAAGAATACCTTTAGTAGCACCTGTTAACAAATGAAATCGAAAATGAAATTCATAACAGGCTATCATGTATGTAAGTTATCTCTAAGGGCTCAAAGGCAATCCAATGGTGAATTTGATCAAAACTAATACTTCCTATGAAGGTTTACACTCCCCCTCAATCCATTCTCTTCTTTTGTCAAACTTTGACAAGATATAACTATTAAATGCAAGAAGTAGATGGTTTAACCAAGTGAGGGTCAACTTCAAGGAAAGGATTAGATTCATTTAACTATAAAGCTCAATATGATCAAATTACCAAAAGAGAGCAAGGTCATTAACGATCATGGATACCAATTGAAATAAACATATCAATTGAGATTAAAGGATGTGACTATAAACTCAATCACTCTAAAATGGATTTAAAAGTATAACTATTATGAGAAATCCAAATTAGAGCTATCCATGATATGGGGTTTACTCAAACATAGCATCAATCAATATAACTATGAAAATCATATGCTATGAAAGTTTTGAAAATCATTTCATTCAATCAAAAAATATGACTTATTAAAGTGCAAATTGAGTGAAATGAAATTCAAACATGAAGCCAACCTCAACTAATAACCAACCAATATTATGAACACATAAACATGGTGGTCATGAGATATACCTATATGAGCAAAAGAGGTGGCAACATGAGCATTATGATGCTAATGGTGTGTGACATGGAACAATCATATTACTTATCAAGTTCAATCCAATGCACACAAGTTTTATCACATTCACAAGAAATCAAATCAATCAAACAATATACCAATTGAATCCAATTGAATTTGATAACATGATTAAGAGCAAGAAAGTGACAAACTTCCATCAAGCATCATAAATGCATATTCATCACTTTTAAAGATATGACTATTGAGCAAAGTGATGGACAAGAGAAATTGCAATGCAAAAAGATATGACTAGATAAAGCATGCAATTCTCAAAGTGTCAAAATCATATGAATTCAACATCTAAGATATCCATCAAACATATAGAAATATGAGGAATAGATTTCAAAGAGTTTCATATGGTCAAGACACTACTATGAAGTTGAAACATGTATAAGGATGATATCATTTAGAGAATACACATGAATCAACATCATAACCATCCAAAAAGTAATGACTAGAAGGCATAGAGGATGGATTTGAGTTCTAGTATGGTTTCTACAAATATAACTACAAACACAGCCATACATGGAACCAATTGTCATTTGCATATAAAAAGAATAACTAAATAAGTAAAGATGCAAACAACACTCATTTCCATTTCTAAGATAATGAAACCAAAAGAAAAGGAAATGAGAATCATGGAACATGCTTTGATGATTCTAACTAATGAGGTTATAGAGCATTTCCATTCATACAAACTTCAAATCATTTCAATAAACAAAATCCAACAATGAGCATAAAAAGAATGATTTTGAAGATCAATTATCAACATTGTATTTGAAAAGATATAACTTAATTGAAACACATACAAGTTGATTTTTCAAAACAATGATTTTCCATATAAAAGTATAACTTTAGAAATCCATGGAAAAACTTGAGATGATTCAAATCATTTGTTAAAAAAAATCTTACTATGAAATCTACACAAATGATTCAACAACAATTGATTATGAATGAATTAGCTATGAAAGCTTTTAAAATCACAATCAATTAATCATGTAAAGAAATGCAATGCAAGACATATGTGCACAAAAACCAAATCAAACATGATGAAATTATAATCAAAAGATTTTGAAAACCATGACATGTAACTAGAATGGTGCATGAAGACAAAATCAATTGATCATAAAGAAGCAATGCATTTTATGAAATGTAACTAAGAAAGAACATAATGCAAAGCAACATGACCAACAAAATGATTTACCTATTAAGAATAGGTTGGTCAAGGGGTTCAAGGCCTTAAGGTTTGTCTAAGTAGATAACTTTAGGAATCCACCTAAGGTCTTGTGAGGGTTGAACTTTGAGGTCTATTTTGGACTTCTCACCAACTATAAGAGATTTAACTTGATAAATTTTCAATTTGAACTTATCACCATGATATTTAGATTTCACTAAATTTAGCTTAGATTGGTGATTAGTCTTTTGATGTTGGTGAGTATGTTTCTTAGGGGATTTGTTCATTTTTCTCTTCTTCTTATATTCTCCCTTTATTTGACTTTTGAATTTTAGATTTAACTTTGTTACCTTATTCAAAAGTTCTTTCATGGGTTGATATAAGGGAGATAGGTTGAGAAGCTTTTTGTTCATAGATTCTTTTAAACTTGGTTTGACTTGTTTAACCCTTTTAGAATCTATCTTAGGAGACTCCTTGTTAATTGGTTTAACTTGTTTAAGCTTTATGGAGTTTTCCTTGGTTTTTAGTGTCTTACCCTTCAAGTATGATTTTACTTTCTTTGGTTCAAAGATGGGATTAGACACATTGCTTCTTCTTCTTAGTTTGCACTCAAACCTAAAATGCCCTTCATTGCCACAATAATCACATTTGGTTTTGGGCAAGGGAGAAAGAGTGCTAGAGAAAGAGGACTCACCTTTCACAAATGTTTTGGTGAATTTAGGGTCATAAGACACATTCCTATTAAATCCAATACCCGTCCTATCTCCATGAGGTTTACCCAATTTAAATAATTTTTCAAGTCTATCTTCACTTTGGGTAAACTTGCACTCATACTTTTGTTTATATCCTTCAAGTTGAGTGACTTTGGTTATAAGGATTGAATTTTCATGTTTGACTTTAGAAAGCTCATTTTCAATTTCCTTATAATTGTTTAGCTCTTCATAGGCAAGATTTAACTTAGATTTAAGCTCATTAACAACATTAGGTCCAAGTTCTAAAGTTTTTAAATTACTTTGAGCATTAGACAAATTTTCATTGGAAATTGTCAACTTGGATTTTAAATAGGTAATGTTTTCATCTTGTCTTTTAATTGTATCTCTTAGGTTCAAATTTTCATTTTTAAGCTCATCACAATTTATCTTAATCTCATTTAATTCATCTTGAGCATTAGATAAATTTTCCTTAGAGATAGTCAATTTAGATTCAAGATTGTTAAAGTCTTTACCTTGCCTTTGTAATTGATCTCTTAGATTTAGATTTTCCTTATTGACATTTTCATAACCCATCTTTAATTCTTTTAGTTCATCTTGAATGTTGGATAGGTTATTTAAAGAGATCATGAACTTAGAGTCTAGACATTTTATTACTTCTTCTTTCTCTCTAAGTTCATCTTTTGAAGAGGCTAGCTCTTTCTTTAGTTTATTAGATTCTTCTTTTAAACTTCTATTTCTTTTATCAAGCTTTGAAGATAATGTATATAATTCATTATAGGCTTGTTGAAGATCATCTTCATCATAATCATTTTCTTCCTCTTTTGAGTCAAATTGATATTCATTTAAGTGAGGGTTTGAATCTCCACTAGAAGGAAGAATGAGGGGTCTAGAAGAATCTACAAAGTCTAGCATAGTGGAGTCCATTTTAATGATTTTCAAAAAGGCACAACTCTAGGGTTTTAACTCTAGGTTTTTACACCTAATCAAGATACACTTGATCCTAATATAGAGCACGAGGCTCTGATACCAATTGAAAGTCCACGAGGATCCTAACCCTAGAGGGGGGGTGAATAGGGTGAGCTACAATTGTGACCAATTTTAACCAATTTTAACTTTTTAAAGCAAACTAGTCACATGTGATGATTAACCATACAATATGCGGAAGCTAATAAAAGAATCACCACAAAAGCAATCACCACAACACAATATTTATAGTGGTTCGGCCTCAATGCCTACATCCACTACCAGCTTGTGCATCCAACACCCCACCGGATTTCCACTATTTATGCTTTTAACTAGGCTAAGCAATAACCCTTACAATGTTGCTTTTCAAGGCTAAACAACAACATCTCAATGTGCTTTTCTAGGCTTAGCAATAACCTTTACAAAATGCTTTTCTTAGGCTAAGCAATAACCTTACAAGATGCTTTTCAAAGGCTAAGCAATAACCTTACACAATGTAGATTTCTCTAAGAAGGTGTCTTTCCAAAAGATCACTCTAAGAGATTACAATTTAAGCTCAAATGAATTTGCCTCTTGAATAGGCTAATATGAAAGTTTAAAACAAATAACAAACATACACTCAAATAAGTTAAAGTGTGTGCACAAGTGTATGAATGTGTTTCTTCAATCAATCTCAACAAAGAAGCTCTTAAATGAATGCATGATGCATTTTAAAATCAAAGCTTATAAAATGATGATTGAAGAGAAAACTAATCACATGAGAAATTCAAACAACTTTAAGAAATGAACTAAACAAGTTGTATGAATGTAAAAGTCTAAGAAAGCATGTGATTTAGTTAAGAGAGTTTGCAAACTAATCTAATTTACCAAGGATGATTTAGAGTTTGCAACACAACTCTTTAAAAGCTAGAAATCATGCAAATATGAAAATACAAAGATTTAACCATGCATTGATTCTACTTTTAATGGAAATCAAAATGATAAGTAAGGTCTACCTTTTTAAATCTCAAGCATTTGATTTCCAAATGGCCCTCTAGCCTTTCCAACTTCTTCCCCTTTCTTTGGCTCCAAAATGCTCTCAAAAGTTCATGTGTCAAGCCTTGAAAAAGGTTGGAAAAGAATGGACTTTATAGCAAAAAAGTTGCCAACGGCTAGTCCTCGGTCGACCGGCAAAGAGGTCTCGGTCGACCGGGATCACACAACGGGCAAAAAAATGACCGTTTGAAAAACTGCTTTTAGCGGCGGACACAGAAACCGCCGCTAAAAGTGGTTTTTCCGCCGCTAAAGGTCCTGTATTCCCAAAAATGTATTTTTCTAAAGTAATTTTGGTTGGGAATTTTTTGGGCCATTAAACCAAGTTAGAATACATGTTTTAAGACATTCTAAGATGTTTAAAAACATGAAACACCCAAAGCCTAAAATGATTCAAAAGATTAAAACCAAAGGCTAGCTTGATTTGACAAAACTCTTTTCAAATGAAAATGCATACAAAAATGACTCTTTTTGTGAAGAATGTATGCAAGGCTCAAACCTAAATTCACAAGATGATTTTCCAAATGTAATGCACAAGGAAATAGGTTTTCAAAAGAGTTTGGGTTTCAAAACTAATGCATCCAAGTTTAAAACGAAAACATGCATAAAACAAAAGCTTTTCCAAATCTTAAAAGCTATGCATGTATAAAACTAGATTTCAAGGTTTTTGAAAACAATGCAAGTGTGAGAATTCAAATGATGCTAAAGTGCAAATGCATCCATCAAATTGTAAATACAAAATCCCTAACAATCTCCCCCTTTGCAATTTGATGGCAACTTACTCATCATTGAAATTACACACCAAGGTCTTCAGCTCCCCCTCAGCTGGACAAGTCTTGAAATCTTCTTGGATGCTTCTTCTCTTAGCTTGGGCTCTTGAGCTCTTTTCTTCAATCATCTTGATGCTTGGAGCTTGATCATTCTTCAAGCTTTCTTGCTTCTTTCTTTCTTTATCCAAGCATCTCCTTTAGCTCCAAGCTTTCTTTCTTCTATTTGCTCTCCCCCTTTGACCATGCCTCTCTCTCCCTTTGGCAAGGTATGCATTCTCTCCCTTTGTAGAAGATCATACACAACTCTCCTTAGGAAGCTTGGACATTCTCTTCACCCTTTGAGAACTTGAGTTCTTTCTCCCCCTTTGATGGATAGGAGATCTTCGAGTACTTGAACTCTCGAACTCTCTCCCCCTTTGAAGAGTAGGAGATCTTTGAGTCACACTTGAACTCTCTCTCCCCCTTTGACATTAAATTGCAAAGGTACCTACACACATGAGACAAGAAGAATACCTTTAGTAGCACCTGTTAACAAATGAAATCGAAAATGAAATTCATAACAGGCTATCATGTATGTAAGTTATCTCTAAGGGCTCAAAGGCAATCCAAGGGTGAATTTGATCAAAACTAATACTTCCTATGAAGGTTTACACTCCCCCTCAATCCATTCTCTTCTTTTGTCAAACTTTGACAAGATATAACTATTAAATGCAAGAAGTAGATGGTTTAACCAAGTGAGGGTCAACTTCAAGGAAAGGATTAGATTCATTTAACTATAAAGCTCAATATGATCAAATTACCAAAAGAGAGCAAGGTCATTAACGATCATGGATACCAATTGAAATAAACATATCAATTGAGATTAAAGGATGTGACTATAAACTCAATCACTCTAAAATGGATTTAAAAGTATAACTATTATGAGAAATCCAAATTAGAGCTATCCATGATATGGGGTTTACTCAAACATAGCATCAATCAATATAACTATGAAAATCATATGCTATGAAAGTTTTGAAAATCATTTCATTCAATCAAAAAATATGACTTATTAAAGTGCAAATTGAGTGAAATGAAATTCAAACATGAAGCCAACCTCAACTAATAACCAACCAATATTATGAACACATAAACATGGTGGTCATGAGATATACCTATATGAGCAAAAGAGGTGGCAACATGAGCATTATGATGCTAATGGTGTGTGACATGGAACAATCATATTACTTATCAAGTTCAATCCAATGCACACAAGTTTTATCACATTCACAAGAAATCAAATCAATCAAACAATATACCAATTGAATCCAATTGAATTTGATAACATGATTAAGAGCAAGAAAGTGACAAACTTCCATCAAGCATCATAAATGCATATTCATCACTTTTAAAGATATGACTATTGAGCAAAGTGATGAACAAGAGAAATTGCAATGCAAAAAGATATGACTAGATAAAGCATGCAATTCTCAAAGTGTCAAAATCATATGAATTCAACATCTAAGATATCCATCAAACATATAGAAATATGAGGAATAGATTTCAAAGAGTTTCATATGGTCAAGACACTACTATGAAGTTGAAACATGTATAAGGATGATATCATTTAGAGAATACACATGAATCAACATCATAACCATCCAAAAAGTAATGACTAGAAGGCATAGAGGATGGATTTGAGTTCTAGTATGGTTTCTACAAATATAACTACAAACACAGCCATACATGGAACCAATTGTCATTTGCATATAAAAAGAATAACTAAATAAGTAAAGATGCAAACAACACTCATTTCCATTTCTAAGATAATGAAACCAAAAGAAAAGGAAATGAGAATCATGGAACATGCTTTGATGATTCTAACTAACGAGGTTATAGAGCATTTCCATTCATACAAACTTCAAATCATTTCAATAAACAAAATCCAACAATGAGCATAAAAAGAATGATTTTGAAGATCAATTATCAACATTGTATTTGAAAAGATATAACTTAATTGAAACACATACAAGTTGATTTTTCAAAACAATGATTTTCCATATAAAAGTATAACTTTAGAAATCCATGGAAAAACTTGAGATGATTCAAATCATTTGTTAAAAAAAATCTTACTATGAAATCTACACAAATGATTCAACAACAATTGATTATGAATGAATTAGCTATGAAAGCTTTTAAAATCACAATCAATTAATCATGTAAAGAAATGCAATGCAAGACATATGTGCACAAAAACCAAATCAAACATGATGAAATTATAATCAAAAGATTTTGAAAACCATGACATGTAACTAGAATGGTGCATGAAGACAAAATCAATTGATCATAAAGAAGCAATGCATTTTATGAAATGTAACTAAGAAAGAACATAATGCAAAGCAACATGACCAACAAAATGATTTACCTATTAAGAATAGGTTGGTCAAGGGGTTCAAGGCCTTAAGGTTTGTCTAAGTAGATAACTTTAGGAATCCACCTAAGGTCTTGTGAGGGTTGAACTTTGAGGTCTATTTTGGACTTCTCACCAACTATAAGAGATTTAACTTGATAAATTTTCAATTTGAACTTATCACCATGATATTTAGATTTCACTAAATTTAGCTTAGATTGGTGATTAGTCTTTTGATGTTGGTGAGTATGTTTCTTAGGGGATTTGTTCATTTTTCTCTTCTTCTTATATTCTCCCTTTATTTGACTTTTGAATTTTAGATTTAACTTTGTTACCTTATTCAAAAGTTCTTTCATGGGTTGATATAAGGGAGATAGGTTGAGAAGCTTTTTGTTCATAGATTCTTTTAAACTTGGTTTGACTTGTTTAACCCTTTTAGAATCTATCTTAGGAGACTCCTTGTTAATTGGTTTAACTTGTTTAAGCTTTATGGAGTTTTCCTTGGTTTTTAGTGTCTTACCCTTCAAGTATGATTTTACTTTCTTTGGTTCAAAGATGGGATTAGACACATTGCTTCTTCTTCTTAGTTTGCACTCAAACCTAAAATGCCCTTCATTGCCACAATAATCACATTTGGTTTTGGGCAAGGGAGAAAGAGTGCTAGAGAAAGAGGACTCACCTTTCACAAATGTTTTGGTGAATTTAGGGTCATAAGACACATTCCTATTAAATCCAATACCCGTCCTATCTCCATGAGGTTTACCCAATTTAAATAATTTTTCAAGTCTATCTTCACTTTGGGTAAACTTGCACTCATACTTTTGTTTATATCCTTCAAGTTGAGTGACTTTGGTTATAAGGATTGAATTTTCATGTTTGACTTTAGAAAGCTCATTTTCAATTTCCTTATAATTGTTTAGCTCTTCATAGGCAAGATTTAACTTAGATTTAAGCTCATTAACAACATTAGGTCCAAGTTCTAAAGTTTTTAAATTACTTTGAGCATTAGACAAATTTTCATTGGAAATTGTCAACTTGGATTTTAAATAGGTAATGTTTTCATCTTGTCTTTTAATTGTATCTCTTAGGTTCAAATTTTCATTTTTAAGCTCATCACAATTTATCTTAATCTCATTTAATTCATCTTGAGCATTAGATAAATTTTCCTTAGAGATGGTCAATTTAGATTCAAGATTGTTAAAGTCTTTACCTTGCCTTTGTAATTGATCTCTTAGATTTAGATTTTCCTTATTGACATTTTCATAACCCATCTTTAATTCTTTTAGTTCATCTTGAATGTTGGATAGGTTATTTAAAGAGATCATGAACTTAGAGTCTAGACATTTTATTACTTCTTCTTTCTCTCTAAGTTCATCTTTTGAAGAGGCTAGCTCTTTCTTTAGTTTATTAGATTCTTCTTTTAAACTTCTATTTCTTTTATCAAGCTTTGAAGATAATGTATATAATTCATTATAGGCTTGTTGAAGATCATCTTCATCATAATCATTTTCTTCCTCTTTTGAGTCAAATTGATATTCATTTAAGTGAGGGTTTGAATCTCCACTAGAAGGAAGAATGAGGGGTCTAGAAGAATCTACAAAGTCTAGCATAGTGGAGTCCATTTTAATGATTTTCAAAAAGGCACAACTCTAGGGTTTTAACTCTAGGTTTTTACACCTAATCAAGATACACTTGATCCTAATATAGAGCACGAGGCTCTGATACCAATTGAAAGTCCACGAGGATCCTAACCCTAGAGGGGGGGTGAATAGGGTGAGCTACAATTGTGACCAATTTTAACCAATTTTAACTTTTTAAAGCAAACTAGTCACATGTGATGATTAACCATACAATATGCGGAAGCTAATAAAAGAATCACCACAAAAGCAATCACCACAACACAATATTTATAGTGGTTCGGCCTCAATGCCTACATCCACTACCAGCTTGTGCATCCAACACCCCACCGGATTTCCACTATTTATGCTTTTAACTAGGCTAAGCAATAACCCTTACAATGTTGCTTTTCAAGGCTAAACAACAACATCTCAATGTGCTTTTCTAGGCTTAGCAATAACCTTTACAAAATGCTTTTCTTAGGCTAAGCAATAACCTTACAAGATGCTTTTCAAAGGCTAAGCAATAACCTTACACAATGTAGATTTCTCTAAGAAGGTGTCTTTCCAAAAGATCACTCTAAGAGATTACAATTTAAGCTCAAATGAATTTGCCTCTTGAATAGGCTAATATGAAAGTTTAAAACAAATAACAAACATACACTCAAATAAGTTAAAGTGTGTGCACAAGTGTATGAATGTGTTTCTTCAATCAATCTCAACAAAGAAGCTCTTAAATGAATGCATGATGCATTTTAAAATCAAAGCTTATAAAATGATGATTGAAGAGAAAACTAATCACATGAGAAATTCAAACAACTTTAAGAAATGAACTAAACAAGTTGTATGAATGTAAAAGTCTAAGAAAGCATGTGATTTAGTTAAGAGAGTTTGCAAACTAATCTAATTTACCAAGGATGATTTAGAGTTTGCAACACAACTCTTTAAAAGCTAGAAATCATGCAAATATGAAAATACAAAGATTTAACCATGCATTGATTCTACTTTTAATGGAAATCAAAATGATAAGTAAGGTCTACCTTTTTAAATCTCAAGCATTTGATTTCCAAATGGCCCTCTAGCCTTTCCAACTTCTTCCCCTTTCTTTGGCTCCAAAATGCTCTCAAAAGTTCATGTGTCAAGCCTTGAAAAAGGTTGGAAAAGAATGGACTTTATAGCAAAAAAGTTGCCAACGGCTAGTCCTCGGTCGACCGGCAAAGAGGTCTCGGTCGACCGGGATCACACAACGGGCAAAAAAATGACCGTTTGAAAAACTGCTTTTAGCGGCGGACACAGAAACCGCCGCTAAAAGTGGTTTTTCCGCCGCTAAAGGTCCTGTATTCCCAAAAATGTATTTTTCTAAAGTAATTTTGGTTGGGAATTTTTTGGGCCATTAAACCAAGTTAGAATACATGTTTTAAGACATTCTAAGATGTTTAAAAACATGAAACACCCAAAGCCTAAAATGATTCAAAAGATTAAAACCAAAGGCTAGCTTGATTTGACAAAACTCTTTTCAAATGAAAATGCATACAAAAATGACTCTTTTTGTGAAGAATGTATGCAAGGCTCAAACCTAAATTCACAAGATGATTTTCCAAATGTAATGCACAAGGAAATAGGTTTTCAAAAGAGTTTGGGTTTCAAAACTAATGCATCCAAGTTTAAAACGAAAACATGCATAAAACAAAAGCTTTTCCAAATCTTAAAAGCTATGCATGTATAAAACTAGATTTGAAGGTTTTTGAAAACAATGCAAGTGTGAGAATTCAAATGATGCTAAAGTGCAAATGCATCCATCAAATTGTAAATACAAAATCCCTAACAAGCTTGACCCCACCAAAGTTAAGGCTATCCTAGAAATGCCATCTCCAAGAACCCTAAGACAATTAAAAGGGCTCCAAGGAAGATTGGCATACATTCGACGGTTCATCTCCAACCTATCAGGGAAATGCCGTCCATTCTCTCGGTTAATGAAGAAAGGTGTCGATTTTGTCTGGGATGCTGAATGTGAAGCCGCGTTCCAGGACATCAAGTCATACCTGACTAAACCTCCAGTGTTGGCTGCCCCCACAACTGGAAAACCATTCCTCTTGTACATAAGAGCCCTTGACTGTTCTTTAGGCGCTCTACTCGCACAACAGAATGACGAGGGAAAAGAAACTGCTCTATATTACCTTAGCCGCATGTTGGTAGGTGCAGAGCATCACTACTCTCCAGTCGAAAAAGAATGCTTGGCAGTGATGTTCGCCATACAAAAACTGCGTCACTACCTGCTAGCCAACACAGTGTACCTGATTTCGAGGAACAACCTCCTAAAAATCCTTGTCACAAAAGCAGGTTCTCTCAATGCCCGACTAGCAAAATGGTCCATCCTCCTGTCAAAATTTGACATTAGGTATGTACCACAAAAAGCAATCAAAGGCCAAGCTCTAGCAGACTTCCTCGCGGAGCATCCATTGCCTAAAGATTCTCCACTCAGGGATGACCTCCCAGACGAACCGGTCTACAGTGTGGAGACTTCCTTATCAAATGCTTCCTGGCACATGTACTTCGATGGCGCAACCAGGAAAAATGAAAAGGGAAATCAAATATCGGGAATTGGCATTCTCTTTGTTAGTCCCGATAAATACATGATTCTACATGCATTCTCGCTACTGGAACCATGTTCAAACAATGCAGCTGAGTACCAAGCCCTGATCATAGGATTGGAACTCGCCCTCGAATCCGGCATTACTACGCTGGAAGATTTTGGAGACTCTCAACTGATCGTCAACCAGATGAATCAGAAATTTGAAGTCAGGAAGCCCGATCTGTTGCCTTACGACAACAAGGCGCAATCGCTTCGACAAAAGTTCGACATCTGTCACATCACCCACATCCTCAGAGGTGAAAACATTCGTGCAGATGCCCTGGCTGGACTTGCTGCGTCTATGGCAATCCAAGAAGGGGAAAACATGCAAGTTATAGTGTGTCAAAAAAGGATTCTCCCTCCTCTCAACACACATCAAGCAGTTGCTGAATGCCACCAAGTGGTTGGAAGTCGGATCTCCGTCCTTAAACCTCTGATCGGCGACTGGAGGGATCTGTTCATTGATTACATCATGTTCGGAATCCTACCTGAGGATCCAAAAGAGCGGGTAAGCATCCAAAGGCGAACCCCAAACTTTCATTTGGATATTCCTTCAAAAATGCTTTATAAGAAATCCTACAATGGAGTACTTCTACGCTGCTTGTCACAACAAAAGGCTGAGGAAACACTCAAAGAAGTACATGCTGGTCTTTGTGGAGCCCATCAGGCTGGGCCTAAGCTCTACGATCAGATAAAAAGGTTAGGTTATTATTGGCCTACCATGAGGGCTGATGCAATGCAATTTGCTAAGCGCTGCCAACAATGCCAAGTTCATGGAGATTATGTCCACATGCCTCCGGAATGGCTACATCCTAAAGCAATCTCATGGCCTTTTGAAGCCTGGGGTATGGACATCATAGGTCCTATCTCTCCCCCATCAAGCAAAGGTCATCGCTTCATTTTCGCTGCTACGGATTATTTCTCCAAGTGGTCAGAAGCATTCGCGCTCAACGAAATGAAGACCTCGTCAGTCCTTCAATTCTTGCGCACTAATATAATTTGTCGCTTCGGCATACCTAAAAGATTCGTCCATGATAACGGACCACAGTTCCACGATCACCGATTCTACAGGTTCTGCGACAAATACAAAATCCAAAGTTGTCCTTCAACTTTGTACAATCGGGCAGCGAATGGACTAGCAGAGGCCTTCAACAAGACGCTCTGCAAAATCCTCAAGAAAATGGTCTCTAGTCACAAAAGAGATTGGGGCGACAAACTGCCTGAAGCTTTGTGGGCCTATCGAACCACCGTTCGAGGACCAACCCATAGCACACCATTCTCCTTGGTCTATGGATGCGAAGTTGTTGTCCTTTTGGAAGTTCAAATTCCTTCCTTAAGGGTATCTCTACAAAATGACATGACGCAAGAAAGCAATGTCAAATTGAGACTTCAAGAGCTGGATAATCTCGATGAGAGACGGCTCGAAGCTCTACAAAGCATTGAACTCTACCAAGCACGCATGGCAGGATCTTTTGACAAGAAGGTCAGGCAACGCGCCTACAAAAAGGGAGACTTGGTTCTTACAGTAAAAAGACCAATGGTTTTTGCCAACAAATCCAAAGGCAAATTTGAACCAAAATGGGAGGGACCTTTCGTCATCGACAAAGTCTTCTCCAACGGCGCATACGCTCTTCTAAACATGGAGGGTGACAGATGTATGCTGCCCATCAATGGGAAGTTCTTGAAGCGGTACTACCCTTGAAGGCTTCTTCCATCGGGTCAGAGCGACGCCTGCACGGCCAAAGCCTATTCCTAGGTATCTGCTCACCAAACCCACTCCTTTTGGAATTTTCATCCTCTTGTTGAAATTTCTAAAAAAAAACCCCTCAAAACAATGTCTCTTTCATCGTTTCATTGTTAAAAAAAAAAAAGCAAATCCAAAAATCCAAGTTTAGGAGCCTTTTCCCAAACTTGACCAAAATTTTTGATCCTTGAACCCAAAATTCATGGTTTGAAACAAAATCAGGACCTAGGGATTTCAGCCCTAGTCCACCCCGACTTTTACCACCAAAATGGTTTTGAGTCAAAATTTACGACCCTCGTGTCTTTAAACAAAAAATGGTTCTTAAAAAACCGCAGGGAAGCGACGTTCAGTCGATACTTGCAAAACCCAAAATCGGAAGGATGCGAACCCCATTCGATACTTCCAAAACCCCAAAATTTCAAAAATCGTGGAGACGCAACGTTCCAGTTGATATCCACAACCCAAATTTTAAAACAAACAAAAAACAAAACAAAGGTTCGAAAAAACCTCAAACTTCAAAAATCATGGGGAAGCGACATTCCATCGATACCCACAAAACAAAATTTTTGAAGACAAAAGCAGGGAAGCAACGCTTAGTCGATACTTGCACCCAAATCCGCGAGGAGACGACATTCCATCGATACTCGCAACCGAATGAGCAAGGAGGCGACATTCCATCGATACTTGCAATACCATTCAGCAGGGATGCGACTTTTAGTCGATACTTGCATTTTTGAAAACCAAAAACCTGGCTTTCACGCCAAAAACTCGGCTTTTATGCCAAAAATCAAAATTCGGCTTCCATGCCAACAAAACAAAACTCGGTTTTCAAAAAAAAAAAATTATCTGGCTTTCATGCCAAAAACAAAAAATCTGGCTTCCACGCCAAAAAGAAACTTCGGCTTTCATGCCAAAAACAAAATCTGGTTCTTACACCAAAAACAAAACCGGCTCTCATGCCACAAACCAAATCTTGGCTCTCATGCCACAAAAAATCTTTGGCTTCCATGCCATCTCAAACTTGGCTTTCATGCCATTTAAAAAAAAATCGGCTTTTACGCCACGAAAACCGGCTGTCATGCCACCCCAAAAAAATCGGCTTTCATGCCACCTCAAAATTTTGGCTTTCATGCCATCTCAAATTTTTTTTGGCTCTCATGCCATCCCAAAATTTGGCTTTCACGCCACCAAAATCGGCTTTCATGCCACCTCAAAATTTCGGCTTCCACGCCATCCAAAATTTTGGCTCTCATGCCATAAACCCAAATTTCGGCTTTCATGCCATCTCAAAATTCGGCTTTCATGCCATCTCAAAAATTTTTTGGCTCTCATGCCATCCCAAAATTTGGCTTTCACGCCACCAAAATCGGCTTTCATGCCACCTCAAAATTTCGGCTTCCACGCCATCCAAAATTTTGGCTCTCATGCCATAAACCCAAATTTCGGCTTTCATGCCATCTCGAAATTCGGCTTTCAAACCACACAAAAAAAACCCCTGGCTTTTGCCCCAAAATCTGGCTTTCATGCCAAAACAACCCTTTTGACAAAAGATTTTCACAAAATGACAACCTTTTGATCAAAATTCTCAAATAAACATCCTCACCCAACCTTTGCTTATTTTCACCAAAAAGAATTTAAGTAAAAGGTACATAGAGTACCAAAAATGTTTTACATAGAGGTACCAAAAAAAAGAAGAAGAGAGAAAAGAAGAAAAGAGTTTGTTATAAATCAAGAGCTCAGTCTAGCATGGTCTTCAACCAAAGATCCAGCTCCTCAAGCAGACTCTTGGCCTTAGCATCTAAAGCTTCCAGGCCGCGCTTCTTCAAGATCTTGCCATAAAACGCGGCAGAACGCCGCGACCCATCTTCGGCACAAGGAAGCTCTTCCCAGAGAATTTGCCACTGCTCATACTCCTGAGTCTTTCTCTGGAGGCTGCTACCGGCTTCTTCAACCTGGCGAATCAGAGTTCCCTCTTTAGCACGGGCTTCTACAATGGCAGTCCATTTGGCAGCACTTTGTTCTTGCAATTGCTCAAGGCGCTGCCTAGCTTCTGTGACCTCCCTATCAAGACAGTGCAGGTCCTGTGTTAGCTCGATGATAGCCAACTTGGTAACGTTCCTCTCCCGAACGAATTGCTTCCGAGCCCGTGAGATCTTATCCATTTCAGATTTGATCTTACCGGATGGCTGCAAAAATATCTCATTGAAGAAGTCACCGCTTGGGAAATTCTTGGTCTCAGTCCATTTGTCACCCAAAGCAATGACTTCATCAACAAAGGCCTTGGCACTTGCAACGTCCAGACCGACCTCTGCACTGTCAGCAAGGATGTCCTGTACATGCTTGACCATGCCAAAACCAGCTTCCAAATGGCCAGAAGAGAGAGTTTTAACCCATGAGCTCAATACACTCTTCAACACCTTCTTTGCATATTGGAGGGATGGCCCAGATGAAGATTCACCACGATCTGTTGGCTGACTGCCCATGTCAGGTCGTGGTGGAGAAGAAATCAAAAGGCTCTTTCCAATCGGAGCCACTGAAGAAGCAATATCATCTTCTGCAAAAGAAAGAAAACAGCAGGTCAAAAAAAAATCTCTTATAAAAAAAAAAGGAAGCGGAAATGGAAAAGAAGGAGAATCATACCATCATCGGCGGTCTCTTCTTCACGACTCCTCTTCTCTGGAGGCTCATCAGCATCTCCTGATACCTCCTCAGCAATGGTAGGAGGGACTTCCAGATCAGGAGAGTCTTCGTGGCGTCTCTCAGTGCGACGCTGTCCTCTCCTCCTCTTTTTTCTACGAGCCGGTTTACTTGAAGTACCTGCCTCACTGTCAAAGTCAGGACTTCCATTTGGCTCCTCACCAGATGGCCCGCTCCTACCAGTGGACCCTATGGAAGCCTTCATTTGCTCCTCTTGCATCCAAGCATCGATCTCGGCTTCCTCCTCCTCGAGCTGTCTCAAGACCTCAACAGGTATCTCTCGTGCGGCTCCGGATCCGATGACATCCTGTTCCTCGAGAAAGCCTATCCTATGCTTCTCTCCAGAAAGG
The DNA here is from genome assembly GCA_038049695.1 of Cinnamomum chago. Lineage (NCBI taxonomy): Eukaryota > Viridiplantae > Streptophyta > Magnoliopsida > Laurales > Lauraceae > Cinnamomum > Cinnamomum chago. Next base: position 49,612,527 of record CP142454.1, on the reverse strand, counting down.
AAGAACAAAACTTCCTCTCGACGGACGCCATCTAATCTACCAAGACCCTTCCCAGGAGATTGCTTGACATTCAGCTCCTTCTTGGAAAGCCCTCGGTACACAGCAAAGCTCTCCACGAACCACTTCGTGAAGCCAGCAGTCCGGAAAGTGGGCAACTCAGGATAGGAAATCATGGCAGTAGTGTCCTCCGCACTATAGAAAGCCCATGTATTTCTCCCGTCCTGCAAACCTCCAAAACGCTTCACCATGCTCGAAGGCGCTCCAACAACGCCTTGAGAGAAGCCTAACTGCAACGCAAAACGCGAAGGCACATACGGCTGGATGTCAACAAAAAGATGTCTGCGGTACACCATCGTGCCAACACGTATGTTTAAAAGCCACCTCTTCTCTGCGTTGGTCAAAGAATAGTGTCTTCCCGATCCTGCCCTGGTGGAATCACGGGAGACACCAAAATCAAAAGCCTTCTTCCGCAAATCCGGAGAAAGCTTCACTGAAGATTGCCCAATCTCGACATCCCTGAATCGTAGGATTCTCAAGCAGGCAGACAAAAGTGAACCGGAAACGGCTTTTCCCCTAGCCAACCGAATCATGAAAGGGTCATCATCCTGTGCGGCGCCTAAACGGTGAAAGCCAGGACAGTGGTACACATACCACGAATAGAAAATATGGGCTGAAAATACTCTGTTCATGGGGAGCCCAAGCCGGACCAAGAAAGCAGCAGCCTGAAGTTCGGTACATAAATAGGAGTAAAGAGCCGGCACCAAAGCTAGTTGCTCTCCAAACGCCATCTGACAAGCCGGAAAAATACAATGCGGCCTGATGTGCGTCACATCTCCTCCAGCAAAGACAGCCTCACCTAGCCAGTAAGTGAGGTATATAGCGAGATCTCTTCGCAGCGCGATGTCGGAACAAATGGCGTTTGTGCTTGCGAAGAATTCCTTCAGATTTTCTCGCATAACGGAGATCTTCTTCGAAACCAGATTCTTCTCAGAAGATTCTCCACTGCCAGAGAAGTTGGGAGATAAAGAGCCAAAATTCTTCCAACTGCTGCACCGGACTTTCAAGCCCTCCTTCTCCTTCAAAAAATGGTAGAAGGCGACGAGCTGAAAGTACAAAAGCCTGAACTCCTCAGACTGCTCCTCAAGGACGCTGTCGATCGGCATAAATTCCTCATAGAGTTTGCCGAGGATGGGCAGCCCGGTAATGGCACTCAGCTCCTTCAAAGAAAAACCAATCTCACCATTCGTAACAATGAAGGTGTTGGTTTGTGGAAGGAAGGACTCCAGCATGGCCATAAAAGCCTCATCGGAGAAAATCACGGTTTGCCTAAAAGCGCGAACCGCATCAAAAATCTCGGCCTCCTTCAGAATGGCACCACCAATCTGCAGGATGTGATCAGTCCACGACTCCCAGCTCGAGTCAACACTGAAACTGCCACGAAGTCGAAAAGGCTTCACCCAATTGCTGCCATCACCCCTGAAAATGCCAAGGCCCACCGGTCTCAAATCAACCGATGGATGATCAGGTCCTTGGTAGCCGCTGGCCGGCATCAACATGTCCAGACGGACAGGCGACTTCTCTGCATAACCAGAAGGACCGCCAACAAAAACCCCGGTCTTGACCACATTGGTCCTCTTCACCCAGCTTGGAGGATCTTCTCTCTTAGAGCATGTGGGAGAAAGACTCATGATCGAAATAGTACTATCAAAAGTCGATCGGGTAGAAATGGTTTTCTCCTCACCATCAGCTGTGTAAGAGAACTGAAAGCATCTCCTTTGGTATGACGAGTCATCAGGGGCTGCATCACCAAAGAAAAAGGTAGGCTTGGGCACAACGCTCTGATCGTCCATGACCCAAGGACGATTGCTTGCCATAATCTTGTAAAACTCCTCATCCTTGAGAGCGATCAGTCGCTGTCTCATCTCATCTCGGTTGAGCGAGTCACACTCTTCCAAGTTTCTCTCCACATACTGGACCTTCTCCCAGGCCTGCTGTACGGCCGCATTGGAAGATCTGGCAGATCGACGAGGTGCATCGGTAACGGGCTCCTTACCCTTGTTCGTTCTGGAGGAACTACCTGCAATGGAAGAAAAAGAAAGAAAATCAATCACCAAAATGACAGAATTTTGCTAAAAAAAATCCTAGCGAAATTTTGGCATGGCTCCGGGGCAATTCCGAAGAAAAGGGAAACACCCCGAAAAAAGATTGGAAGCCTGAAGATGAGTTCAACATCACCACGAGCTCATAATCAACGAAGGATTCTCAAAGAAAGCTTGAACTCAAACATTGCCGCGAGATCAAGTTAGTCTTCTCAAATCTCCGCAAGATCGGAAAAGAGCTCAACATTGCTGCGAGCTTCAAATTCCAGAACTTGCAAAGCTCCTCAAAATCCCGCAAGACTAGGAAAGAGCTCAACATTGCTGCGAGCTTCAAATCCCAAGACTTGCAAAAGATTTTCAGGTGTGCATCATCATGCTCCCAATCCAATTTACAAAAATCATGCATAAAAAAAAAATCATCATCCAATAGACGCTAGGAAAACTTTGACAAAAAGTTTAACCAATTCCAACCCAACTTGGTCAAAACCAATCAAACTTTGTCTAAGTCAAAATTCATGTTGGCTTAACCTAGAGACTCTAACTTTCTATCTTGATGCATAAAAAAAAAAAAAAAGAAAAAAGTATGTGCATGAACATCTTGGATTGCATAAACCTCATTATCAATGTGAGCAAAAAAAAAAAAGAGAGAGAAAAAAAAAAACAGTACACGGTAAAAAAAAAAAAAGAAAAACCGTGAGCAAAAAAAAAAAAAAAAGAAAGAAAGAAAGGAAAGAAGAAAAAAAAAGCGTGTGAAAAAAAAAAGAAGGAAACACGTGAAAAAAAAAAGAAGAAGAAAAAGAAAAGAAACTTTCTTTCTACTCCTACATGCAATTTCTTGAAAAAAAAAACTTACTTGAAGCCATGGAGGAAGAAGAAGAAAAGCTTGAAGATCTTTGAAGAAAAGAAGGTCTTGGAGCTCTCTTGAAGACTTTTGCAAAAAGAAAGCAATAGGAGCAAGAGGTCCCACCTCCCTTGCTTTTATAGAAGAGAGCAAACCAAAATAGGAAAGAGGAGAAAAGTAAGGAGGTAAGTGCTAAAAATTGGCAACCTTCCCAAAAGAAAAGGAAACTTGGGATATTCTCTCCCAAAACAAAGATTCCTTGAGAAATTCTCTCCAAAAAGAAAGGGAATGATAGATATTCTCTCCCAAAGAAAGATATTTTGAGAGAATCTCTCCCAAAATCATGGAAACTTGAGAAAATCTCTCAAAGTAAGGATATTTTTAGATATTCTCCACCCAAAGGAGATATTTTTAGTTATTCTCTACAAAAACGACACCATGTGAGATCTAAGCCATCTTTCAAAGCTTAAGGTCCCATGGGTTAGCCCATATGAGCCAGGTTTGACCACCTAGGCACTAAAAGTGGCTTTTAGTCAAAATTCCTCTTACCAAGAGCATACAAAAAAAAAAACAAATGGTTCCATGCCTCTTTTGAGTTGATTGGGCCATACAAAAATTCCAAGCCTCATGAGCTTCCAAAATCCAAACCATCCCACCTCATGAACCAAATTAAGCCAAAACCTTGAAATTGACATTCTTCCAAAATCCAAAACCACTCCAATGGACTCAAAAAAAAATTGTCCCAAAGAGTAACCAAAAAACCAAACCATGGTCCCCTAACTTGCCACATACAGCTTGTTAGGTCAGAAGGCCAACCAAAAACCCACTTTCGGTCCCCTAACTTGTCACATACAGCTTGTTAGGTCACAAGGCCAAAATCAAAAAACCAAAAACCCGACCCCCTAACCTGCCACATACAGCTTGTTAGGTCACAAGGTCAAAAAACCAAAAAAAAAATCCTACTTGACCGCCTGATGCGCCACATAAAGCCTTTAGGGTCACAAGGTCAAAAAGGAAAATCCAAAACCCAAAAAATCCAAAACCCAAAATCCAAATCCCAAATGTCAATTCTCAAAACTTTGCCTTGAAATGGTACGTGATCCCTCCCACTACCATAAAATCCCCTGGAAGCTCAAAAGGCTACTCCATAAAAAAAAAATAAAAAAAAAATAAGCTCAAAGACTCTTGGTCAAGTCAGAAGCTCTTCTTCAAGATTCTCTTCGAGGCACATCGACTGCAAAAGCCATCGTCGCTGTACCTCGAGGGGGCATTTGTTGACACAAAATGTCACTTTGCCTCTTCACACCAAAAGCTACATGAAGCCGCATCCTACCCTAAATAGGCAGGCGTCACTTCAAGCATCAAATCTTGTCAGAATCAAACAAAAACTGCAAGTTCATTCAAAACAGCCAAAAGAGAGGTACATAAGAAGTTTCGGGCCATTCCGACATCATTTGGCCTAGCGTCACTTCTCCAACAGCTAAGCAGCAGCTCCCGGCGGCGACAGTGTCGAAGACTCCAAATCTTCGATCAGAGCCTACGGATGGTCTCAAAATATCTCTGAAAGGCTACATGTCAAGTTTCAAGTCAAACCGACACCATTTGACCCTCTATCAACTCTCGAGCAGCAAAATCAAGCCCTTAGGTAGCGAGAAGTACCGAGGTCGTCACTCATCAAACAGAGCACATGGGCGGCTTCTACATACTCTCAAAGGGCCACACGTCAGATTTCAGGTCATTCCGATGACGTTTGACCCAGTTTCGATGCTCGGAAACAAAATCAAGCCTACCGGCAGCAGAGCACCCCGAGCAGTATGTGTTGTTAGGGTTTTTATAGATTGCAATTTGATGGATGCATTATCATTCAAGCATCATTTGATTGACACACTTGCATTGGTTTTTATATAAACTTGAAATCTTGTTTTATTCATGCATTGGTTTTAAGATTTGTAAATGTATTGATTTATGCATGATTTGTTTTTAAAACTTGGATGCATTAGTTTTTAGAAAAGAGTTTTCAAGAAATCAAGCAAGCCTTTGTATTAAAAGTTTTGAATCTTTTTAGGCTTTTTATGTCATGTTTTAAAAACCATTAGAATCTTTAAAACATGTTTTCCTAGCTTGATTTAGTTGCCAAAAGGTCCCCCATAGAAAAACCTTCAAATATGCAAAAGTTGCAAAGGGAGGCTGTCCCGGCAGTGTCGCCGGTCGACCGAGAGGCAGGTCTCGGTCGACCGAGACAACTGGAGGTAAAATCTGCAGTTTTGAACTGAAACCTCCAACGGTCAGAAATCTGACCGTTGTGCCTTCCCGGTCGACCGAGACCTCTTTGTCGGTCGACCGAGAACTAGCCGTTGGCAACTTTTTGCTATAAATATGAGTTCTTTCCCTTGCCAAAAGTTGGGAATTTTTAACCCCTCCTTGAGAGGATTTGAGGCATATCAAAAGGGAAAAGAACCAAGGGATGAAGGGGAAGATTAGGAAAGCTAAAGCTTGGATTAATGAAGTTAAACCACCAAGTAGGCTCTTCCTTTCTTAATCATATGTTTTCATGCTTTGTTTTATTTTTGGTAAATCATTTCTAGCATGTTAAACTATGTTTGTGTTGTGTCCTTAACATGTTTTATGTTTTGAGTTGATTTATTGTTTTGGATACAACACCATATGATTCAATCCAAGTAGTACTTGAATTGGTAAATCAAAGTAGATCATGTTAATGAAAGAAACTTGGTAAATCATATGTAACATGATTCCTATACTTGGTTGAATCTTTGGTTGTTGTTTTCCATCATAAGAAAATCACTTTCAAAAGTATCTTATGTTTTGGACTCAACTTCTTTACAAATCATATGTTTTCATGTTTTGTTTTATCATTGGTAAATCTTAGTAACATGTTAACCTATGATGTGTTGTATCCTTAGCATGTGTTATATTTTGAATAGATCTATTGTTTTGGATACATCACCATTGATTCATCAAAGTAGTACTTTATCTTTGGTAAATCTAAGTAGATCATGTTAATGAAATATGTAACATGATTCATATACTTTGTTGAATCATTGGTTGTTGTTTTTCCATCATAAGAAAATCTCTCTCAAATGTATCTTATGTTTTGGATCCAACATAATTACAAATCATATGTGTATTATTGTTTTAATGCTTCACAACTTGCCTTACTTTGATTGGTAAATCTTTTTCAAGTTGTCCTTATAATTACATATGATTTGTCCCCTCTTTTCAATCAAATCTATTTTTATGTTTTGAGCTTCATTGATGATTTGATTGACATCCCTATGCATCACATGTTTAGAGCTAATCCATTTCATACAACTTGTGTAACTTTGATATCATTAACAAGTTGTTACTTTTAACATGTGATTGCATTACATCCTCAATCATAAATGTTTTATGAGCTAAAAATTTCAAAAGCCTTAGGCATACATTTATGAGCTTTCATTTTCTAAATGATTGAGGACCACACACACACACTTCATTTGTTTTCATCTTTGCATTCATAGTGTGAGTGTGTATTAGATTTTCACTTCCATATCCGCCTATTTTAGAGGCAAATGTAATGAGCTAAAATGAATCTCCATCTAGTGTATTAAAGACACAACTTAGTGAGATAACCAACCATGTGGTTGAAGAGGTTATTGCTTAGCCTATAAAAGCATAGTGTATAGGTTGATGTTAAGCCTTGAAAAACATCATTGTAAGGTTATTGCTTAGCCTTGGAAAGCATATTGTAAAGGTTATTGCTTAGCCTATTGAAAAGCATAAATAGTGGAAATCCGGTGGGGTGTTGGTTCACAAGCCGGTAGTGGATGTAGGCATTGAGGCCGAACCACTATAAATCCTTGTGTGATGGTGCTTGCTTTGTGGTGATTGTTTATATTAGCTTCCGCATCTTGTATGATAAATCATCACATGTGACTAGTTTGTTTTAAAGAAGTTAAAATTGTTAAAATTGGTCATAAAAGAAGCTCACCCTATTCACCCCCCCCTCTAGGGTTCGGATCCCCATGGACTTACATGTGTACCCTTCAAGAATATCTTAAAAAAAAATCTCTTCAAAACAAAACAAAAAAAACTTCCGTCACTTTTTGAAAGTCCGGGATCCGAACCATAGAGGGGGGGGGGGTGAATAGGGTGAGCTACAAATTAGTGACCAATTATGACCAATTTTAACTTCTTTAAATTAAATTAGCCACTAGTGATGATTATCAAACTAAATGCGGAAACTAACAAAAACAATCACCACAAAGCATGCAACATCACACAAGGATTTATAGTGGTTCGGCCTCAATGCCTACATCAACTACCGGCTTGTGATCCAACAGCCCACCGGATTTCCACTATCTATGCTTTTCAATAGGCTAAGCAATAACCTTTGCAATATGCTTTCAAGGCTAAGCAATAACCTCTACATTATGCTTTTCTTAGGCTAAGCAATAACCTTTACAACCAAAAGGTTGGTTATCTCTCTAAGTAATGTCTACAATACACTTGATGGAGATACAATTTATAGCTCAATACAATGCCTCTTAATTAGGCGGATATGAAAGTGAAAATCTAATTCACACACACACACACACACTATGAATGCAAAGATGAAGGCACAATGTGTATGTATGATGTCCTCAATCAATTTCAAAATGAAAGCTCATAAATGTATGCCAAAGGCTTTTGAAAGTTTTAGCTCATAAAAACATTTATGATTGAGGAAATAATGCTAATCACATGTTAAAAATAACTTGTAAAAGATATACATATGTATTCTAAACAAGTTGTGAAATTCTAAGAACAAACCATATGATGCATAGGGATTTCAATCAAATTAACAATGTAGCTCAATATGTGTATGCTATAAGCATAAAACACAAAAATTGATTTGATTGAAGTTAGGGGACAAATCATATGTAATTATAAATTCAACTTGAAAATGATATACCTATCAATGCAAAGCAAGTTATGAAACTTTAAAACAAAAGTACATATGATTTGTGAAGTTGTTGAATCCAAAACATAAGATAGATTTGAAAGTGATTTTCTTATGATGAAAAACAACAACCAAAGATTCAACCAAGTATAGAAATCATGTTACATATAATTTCAAAGATGTTTTCATTAACATGATTTATTTAGATATACCAATGTGAGTACTACTTAGTTTGAATCAAGGTGATGCATCCAAAACAAGAAATCAATTAGAAAACATATACATGTTAAGGACACAACAAATCATAGTTTATCATGCTAGAAAAGATTTACCAATAATTAAAGAAAAGTATGAAAACATATGATTAAGAAAAGTAAAGCTTACTTAGTGATTTAACGCAATGGAGCCAAGCTTTAGCTTTCCAAATGACCCCTTTCATCCCTTAGCTCATTCCCCTTTGATTGTCGTCAAAACACCTCAAGGAGTATCCCTTGGATCCTCAAATTTTTCAAAGGAATGAACTTGTATTTATACTTAAAAAATGAGTTCCTGCGAGTCCCCAGTCGACCAGTACCTTCCCCGGTCGACCTGGGCTTCAACGGTCATAAATCTGACCGTTTGAAAAGAGCTCCAAGGCTCTTTACCCGGTTGACTTGATGTGTGCTCGGTCGACCGGGCCCAGGGACCAAATTCCCCTAAAAATGTATATTTCAGAGTTATTCTTTGTGGGGACTTTTGGGCCAATGAATTAAACTTGGAATCTTGGTTTAAATCAAACTAAGAGGTTTAAAACCATGAAACATAAAAAACCTAAAATGATTTGAAAGATTTAAAACTCATAGGCTTGCTTGATTCATAAAATATCTTTTCAAAACTAATTGCATCAAAGTTTAAAAACAAAACATGCATAAATCAATATTTTTACAAGTCTTAAAACAATGCAAGTATAAATCAAGATTTCAAGATTTTCTAAATCAATGCATGCATGAAAATTCGAATGATGCTAAAATGATAATGTTGAAAGTCCGTGATCTGAACCCTAGAGAGGGGGGGGTGAATAGGGTGAGCTTCAATTATGACCAATTTTAACTTCTTTAAATTAAACTAGTCACAAGTGGTGATTAAGTAAATAAATGTGGAAGCTTACAAAAACAATCACCACAAAGCATGCACCATCACACAAGGACTTATAGTGGTTCGACCTCAAAGCCTACATCCACTACCGGCTTGTGATCCAACGCCCAACCGGATTTCCACTATTTAGGCTTTTCAATAGGCTAAGCAATAACCTTTACAATATGTTTTTCAAGGCTAAGCAATAACCTCTATACTATGCTTTTCTTAGGCTAAGCAATAACGTTTTCAACCAAAAGGTTGGTTATCTCTCTAAGTAGTGTATATAATACACTTGATGGAGATACAATTAATAGCTCATTACAATGCCTCTTAATTAGGCGGATATGAAAGTGAAAATCTAATTCACACACACACACACACACACACACACACTATGAATGCACAATGTGTATGTATGATGTCCTCAATCAATTTTAAAATGAAAGCTCATAAATGTATGCCAAAGGCTTTTGAAAGTTGTAGCTCATAAAAACATTTATGATTGAGGAAAGAATACTAATCACATGTTAAAAATAACTTGTAAAAGATATACATATGTATTCTAAACAAGTTGTGAAATTCTAAGAACAAAATATGTGATGCATAGGGATGTCAATCAAATTAACAATGTAGCTTAATATGTGTATGCTATAAGCATAAAACATAAAAATAGATTTGATTGAAGTTAGGGGACAACTCATATGTAATTATAAATTCAACCTGAAAATGATATACCTATCAAAGAAAGGCAAGTTGTGAAACTTTAAAACAAAAGTACATATGATTTGTGAAGTTGTTGAATCCAAAGCACAAGGTAGATTTGAAAGAGATTTTATTATGATGAAAAACAACAACCATAGATTCAACCAAGTATAGGAATCATATTACATATAATTTCAAAGATGTTTTCATTATCATGATTTACTTAGATATACCAATTTAAGTACTACTTGGATTGAATCAAGGTGATGAATCCAAAACACTAAATCAATTCAAAACATATACATGTTAAGGACACAACAAAACATAGTTTATCATGCTAGAAAAGATTTACCAATAATAAAGCAAAGCATGATAACATATGGTTAAGGAAAGTAAAGCTTACTTAGTGATTTAACTCAATGGAACCAAGCTTTAGCTTTCCAAATGACCCCTTTCATCCCTTAGCTCATTCCCCTTTGATTGGCCTCAAAACATCTCAAGTAGGGCCTAAACATTGCTAACTTTTGGCAAAGGAATGAACTAGTATTTATAGCCAAAAAGTGCCCAACGGCTCTTCCCCAGTCGACCTTGTCTTCAACGGTCATAAAACTGACCGTTTGAAAAGAAGCCCAACGGCTCTTTACCCGGTCGACCCGCAGTGGGCTTAGTCGACCGGGTCCATGGGCTTGGTCGACCGAGCACACTGCAGGTCGACCCGGGCCCAGGGACCAAATTCGCTTAAAATTCATATTTCAAAGTATTTCTTGAATGGAACTTTTGGGCCACTGAATCAAGCATGGAAACATGGTTTAAATCAAACTAAGAGGATTAAAACCATGAAAACATTAAAAGCCTAAATTGATTTGAAAGATTTAAAACTCATAGGCTAGCTTGGTTTGATAAAACTTCTTTTCGAAACTAATTGCATCCAAGTTTAAAAACAAAATATGCACAAAACAATATTTCTACAAGTCTTAAAAACAATGCATGTGTAAATCAAGATTTCAAGATTTTCTAAATCAATGCAAAAGTGAAAATTCAAATGATGCTAAAATGTTAATGCATCCATCAAATTGCAATACACAAAATCCCTAACAAATGCATCCATCAAATTGCAATACACAAAATCCCTAACAATCTCCCCCTTTGCAATTTGATGGCAACTTACTCAACACCGAATTTACACACTAAGTCTTCAACTCCCCCTAAGCTAGACAGGTCTTGAAATCTCTTGGATGCTTCTTCTCTTAGCTTGGGCTCTTGGACTTTTTCTCCAATCTTCTTGATGCTTGGAGCTTGATCATTCTTCAATCTTTCTTTCTTTAGCCAAGCATCTTCTTTAGCTCCTAAGCTTTCTTTCTTCTATCAACACTCCCCCTTTGACCATGCACTCTCTCCCTTTGGCAAGATATGCATTCTCTCCCCTTGTAGAAGATCATACAAAATCCCCCCTTAGGAAGTGTCACGACTCTGGACCGAACCCCGGGCCTGCGACGTTGGTTGTGTTGTATTGTGTTTTCCCATAGGTTCCTGCGGTGAGTGTCGCGACCCCAGACCGGGCCCCTACCGAGCCGATCCGGGATCGGGACATTGATGTACCGCATCTGTTTAATGATACCATACATTTATTTAATTTCCCACAGGTGTCCGCGGTGAGGATATCACAACCATAATTGAATATTTCTTAAAGTGCGGAAACATGTAGCAAATCAAATAGTCAAACTATCCCTAGTCATGAAGACAACATCAAGTATAAAATATTGTATCAGAATGAGCAATGATTAATAACATGTTTACCAAAAGTAAGTTAAAGTTTAAACAAAGATCATTTAGTTACATTCCCCAAAAATAGAGGCCAACAAAGGCCAATATAAACAAAACAATAACCCAAAAGAATGGTTAAATAGTCTTCCCAAAATGTTACATCTCTAGTAGCAACCAAATATCTAAATGACATCATCAGCATGCCAGTCAACTCAGGGTTGCGGTTCACCTACCGCCTCCTCCGGCTCCTCCTCAAGGTAACTGGCAACGGGACCTGAGTACCAAAGAAAATGGGTCAGACATGACGGTCTGGCAAGAGAGTGAAAAGATACAACAACATATAATAAAAGAAATATCTTGGAAAGCCTAGAAATCTGTTTAAGCAAGAACTTTTACAAAGAAGATAAATCATTTACTAGAAAACAAATAAATAAGATAAAACATGTAAGGTATCCAAGGAATCGGGAACTAACGAGATGGCAATCACACATAGCTAAGTCCTCTATCACCAAAGTGAGAAGAGTATAACGGGACGTTGGTCTCAGTCACATAAGGTGAGGAGATTCAACGCAAACATATATACAATATAAATATACGGGACGTGACCACGGTAGCGAACCGGGTATCGGGACAGGACCACGGTAATAAACCGGGTATCGGGATCCAAATTGCAGCTGGCAGGACGGGAGGGAGATCGCCAAGTCGGTGGATCAAACCAACAAGGTTATCCAAGCTTAGTGATGCCGACTCATAGGTCAATTAACAAATCGAGACATGTACAAGTAAATCAAGTGCAAGTAAATGAACAAGCGGGGCAAGGATGTTCAAGGAATAATTTCCATTTCATGTGGTGCAATGCATTCCAAGACAAGTAACTGTTACTAGTGTAACTTCAATGCTTTCGGAAAAACAAGTCGTGTAATGCAAATCTTGGAAATGAGGTGAAACAATGAACTATAACAATTTTGGTTTCAAGATTTATTTAAGGTGAATAGGGGTCCCGTGTGTCAATTATAATAATGACTTGGTACTCCTTGTGTTTGAAGACATTCCGGGCTCCTTATACACTTTACGATTTTCAAAACTTTAAATGAGCTTATAGATAGTACTAGATGGTACGATTAAAAATCAAAACTATAAACAGTCCATCCTAAGCATGATGTTAATCCTGAAGCATCATACAACTTACTCAGTCACTGAAAGGGATAGGATTTGTGATACCCAAGGAAATAGACTTCGCGTATAGATATAAGGAGGATATCGCATTGTCCCATACCGTTCAAGATTGAATTGGATTGGATTCTGATGCAACCGAACTAACCGTGAAGAACGTCGGCTCAAGACATCCTCACATATAGTCGAATGAGTCCAAAAAGGGTAGCCAAAGTCCCACCTAAGCCCATCCAAAAACAGGGTGAAAATCCCTTCCAGCAAGGATTTCTCGGTTGGCCCGGTCGACCTGAGAAAGTCAGGTCGACCTGGTCCCTGTGTGCCGGGTCGACCGAGCCCATGGTCGGTCGACTGGGAGTTGTAACTGAAATGGTGCACAGTGACCCTGTGTCGCCGGTCGACCGAGCCCTTCGTGGGGTCGACCGCGTACACTGCGGAACAACACCCAGGTTCTGTTCTGCAGTGGGCTGGGTCCTTCTCTTTTTCCCTCATTTCAACATTTATACAACCACCACAAGACTAGAGACAAGAAAACTATAAACTCATGTTTCCAAGACATTAAATGAACTAGCAAGATGCATAATGAGCATTTATTTCAACAATGCAAATCAATAAAAGCATGAGAAGTTCATTAATGTTTTACCAAATCATTTAAAACTCAAAACACCTAATCATCCACTTGCCTTAGGTCCAAGCTAGCAAAACCAAGCCTTTAATCACCTCTTAAGTTCAATTCCAAGCTACAAGCAAAAACCCCCAAAACAAACCCTAAAATGGGTCAAACAAAGAATGAAAAGGATATAACTTTCAATAATGAAAATGGAGCTTCTCAAGGGCTAGAAGAATACAAATCTAGAAGATGGAGAAGATTGCTTACTTGGATGACCTTCAAATGGCAAGGGCTAGCTCAAAGGAAGTCTCAAAGTTGATAGGTTTCTCAACAAATGGTATCAAAAGATAACCTTCAAGATGGGGAAGAGAATGGTGATCTCCATTTTGATGTTGGTGCAAGATTAGTAGGTGATTGAGATGGAGAGAGCAAGAAGAAGAAAAGAAAGTTGCCAACAAACCCTAGACTCTCTTTTCGTGCTGGAAAATGAAGAATGAGATGAAAGGCAGAGTGGGTTTCCCTTTGATAACAAATGGGGTTGGGTCCCACTACTAAAGAAGCTTGTTTGACTGAAATCATGTCTTTCGGGATCTCGGATGAATTCGACGAAGAAGGAAGAAATGATCGCCGAAATATCTAGTTTCCAAAAAGTATATGTTTCGCGGGTTTCGGGGATGTCAAGTTTTGGGTACAGGTTTAGTGTAAAAGGACTGTTTTGCCCCTCGAGGCTAGTAAATCGGGTTTCGGGGCCTCGAATGGAAACGGGGTCAACATGAAAGTTGTAGGGATCAATAAGATAAATGAAACGGGAAAAGAACGCAAATCAAAATGATTCCGAAAAATCCCCTAAGTAAATGCAAAGTCATAAGAGGAGCCCCCAAAGGGCCCCACTAGCTAACAAAGCACTCAAAATTGCCCAAAACTAAAACAAAAGCTATTCCAAACCCAACTTAGCGAAAATCACTAATTAAGCTTAGAACTAACACACGACTTAACTAGCACTAATCGAGTTCACTCGGGTCGAGGTCTTACAGTGAGGATTCCCGAAGCACGTGGAATCTGTCTCACACGAATCAAGTTTGCAGAAGCGTGTAGCAAATCACATCAAGATAAGTACCAATAAAATTCTAAGTGCTAAACAAAATAATATCAAGACATAGTATCACAAGAAAGGAGTTAACATGGCATTCCCATCATAATTCAAGTTATAAGACTAACACAAAAGTAAGTTAAGTTTTGTTACATCTCAAAAGAGACCAATAAAGGCCAACACAATTCTCAAAAAGACGAAAAGGAAACCCATGACAAAATGAAGCTCAACTCAAGAACCCGCCCGACATCTAGTTGACATCGTCGGGTTGCCACTCTCTGACTGGGGGTGGCTCAAGAGCCTCCTCCGGACGCTCCACCTCAAAGGCAACGTCACCTGCACCTAGGCACCAACATACAAGGATCAAACACAACGGTTTGACAGGTATTCAATTTAGGCATAAGCATATAAGTACGTGTTTAAAGAATAATATGAAGACATTTTGTTGAATTGTAAACAGTTGCATGACTATGGTACATTTCAAAATACGAGCAAAGCTAACATGAATACTTATAATATCATGAATAGTCACATTCCACAATAAGCCCATCCTTTCTCTATCATTTATAATGAAAAGAGCAAGCACGCACGACAAGCACGATATAGATAATATAATCAGGGCACGATTCCCACATATATGGGGATTCCGACCGCGGAACCGGACACGCACGATGTGTAATAAAATACACGACCAATTTGTAGATAGTCCACATGTTTAAGGACCCCCAAACAGTGGATCAAACTGAAAGAGCAGTCCAAGCTCAGTGGTGTTCACTTAAATTCATGAATGCACAAAACACGGCGAAACACGTCTTAAACCAAATCAAGCTTGAAGGGGCAAATCACTTATCAGAACTAAACAAGACACGACTGGCAAGATGCATAAGTATATATATATATATATATATATATATGCAAAAACCACTTAAGAAGTGGCCCCCATTTCATCCTTGAAACAATTTTCAAACAAACTTATACTTAACTTCAAAACGAGTGCACGATAATACTTGTTGCATCAAAACTAATGTTCGAAAGTAAAGTCCAACAGGCGTATGTAAGGACCTTTGGTTGACCCTTGTGTAATTGAAACCCAAATATTGAAATTGCAAAGAGAATTGGGTGCCCCCGAAGTTAAAGGCATCTCAGGTTTCAATCACACAATGTCAGGCTAAAAGCCCCATAACATACTCTAGTTTTCATTCTCGTAGAAATCCTTCTAAAACAGCTCAATCTTGAAATTTCGGTTACCTCTCGGTCACTTGTCGGTCGACCGAGAAAGGATATGTCGGTCAACCGATAGCTGACTGACAAGCTGACCGACAGATTTTCCCAGAAAATCTCAGCTCTCGGGAAAAGGAGCCGAACTGGCTTCGGTTGGCTGTCGGTCAACCGATGTGAAAGTGTTGGTCAGCCAACAACTTACCGAAGTCTGTCCAGACGAAATGCAGGTTTCGGGAGAAGGAGCCGAACTGAGCTCGGTTGGCTGTCGGTCGACCGACGTGAAGGTGTCGGTTAGACGACAGCTGACCGACTGCTGACGGACGCTGCACGGACAGTGCTTTTCAAGTCATATTTTTACCTTTCTTCTTCCTTTTTTCTTATATCTCCTTCAACCTGCACTTCCTTGAGCCTACAAGCTCTCCAAGGGATAAAACAAACATTTCATAGCATAAATTAAGACATCACATTCCCATTCTTCAATCTAAAACAAAATCCCTAAAATTTCCATTCAATACATAGATTTCCAATGAAACGAGAAGAATGAAAGAAAACAAATAAAATGCACACATGCTATCATCCATCCTAGATTGGTTACTTGCCTTAGTCCAAGATGCTAAAAACCTTCTCCAAGCACTTCCACTCAAGCTAATCCAAAGACTACAAAACCCATGAAAACCATACAAAACTCACTCAATCTTGAAAACAAGAAACCTATTTTCACAAAATGGTTTGCAACATGAAAAAAAATATCTTTGGGAACCAAAGAGTCTCCATTAAAAGATGGGTTGGAGATCTTACCTAGAAATGCACAAACAAGAGAGAAGGAAGAAAATGGAGATCTTGCCCAACTAGAAACTTCAAGAAACTTGTATCAATGGAAAGCTTGGGATGAGAGGAAGAAGATAATGGTCTTGGAATTCCATTTGGAGTCTTCTAGCTTGATCATTCAAGAGAAATAAAGTGGAGAGAAAGGGTTTCTCCTCTTAGTTGCTCTAAGGTTAGGGTTTGCGAATGAAAAGAGGGAAAGAGGGAGAGAGTTGACTTAAACCCTAGCAAATGGGGCCCAATGGCTGAATGAACTCAACGAAGAATGATAAAATGATCCTCGAAATATCTAGTTTCCAAAAAGTATATTTTTGACACGATCTTGAGATTTCGAAACTTGTGTCCAAATTTGTGCATAAAAGACAATTTTACCCTTTTTTGGCCAAAACTTGGATTTTAGGCTTCAAACATGAATGGACTGGATATGAAAGTAGTAACAACTAATAAAACCATGCAAATGAAATCGAAATCACAATTAAAAACGGAAAACCAATACGATCCTCCCAAGCTTACACGTTCACTCAGGCCTTCATGAGCGTGTCTGACTAACACTAAACGTTCTCAAAATTTCCAAATGTATAACCAGGACTAATAGCTAATTATTTCTAGCCCAACGATAACTAAACTCACTTAAGACTAAACACACACTAAACACTCACTAATCGAATTCGTCTAGGTCGGGGTCTAACATCCTCCACCCCTTAGGATATTTGGTCCACCAAATAAAATAGACATTTACCTCTGGTAAAAGCCGTGGATACTTCCTCTACACTTGATCTCTCAATTCCCATGTAGCTTCCTCTGGCTCATGATTTTCCCAAAGTACCTTGACCTAATGAATAATCTGATTTCTCAATTCTTGCTCTTTGGTATAAATTATCTTGATTGACTTTTCCACATACGAGGCATCTTCTCGAATCTCCAAAGGTTCGTGCTGTAGTATATGTGAAGGACTAGAGACGTATTTCTTGATCATGGAAACATGAAATACATTGTGCACCCCGGAGAGTTCCGGCGGTAACGCAAGTCTATAAGCGACATCCCCAATCTTGCTCAAAATTTCATACGAACCAAAAAACCTTCTAGATAATTTGCCCTTCTGTTCGAATCTCAAAGTTCCTCTAACTGGTGAGATTTTCAAGAACACTTTGTCACCCACTTGAAACTGCAATTCTCTTCGGCGAGTGTCCGCATAACTCTTCGGCCTACTTCGGGCGATCTTCAAACGTTCCTGAATCAGCTTGACCTTGTCACTTGTCTCTCCAACTATTGTCGGTCCATGAAAACTACATTCACCGACTTCTTCCCAGCAAACCGGAGTTCTGCATCTTCTGCCATAGAGTGCCTCGAAAGGTACCATATCGATGCTAGAGTGGTAGTTATTATTATAAGCAAATTCACAAAGAGGTAAGCACTCATCCCATTGAACCTTAAAATCTAATACGCAAGCACGCAACATGTCTTCAAGAGTCTGTATCGTCCTTTCTGACTGACCATCTATTTAAGGATGATAAGCTGCGCTGAACTGGAGTTTGGTACCCATAGACTCATGAAGAGTTTTTCAAAACTTTGAGACAAACCTGCTGTCTCTGTCTGAAGTAATGGAGACGGGCTGACCATGTTTACTAACAATCTCATCGACAAATAATTTTGCAAGTGGTGCCATGTGCATCATGTTCCATGTCTTCATCAGAATAAAATGAGCAGACTTTGTCAGACGATCTACAATAATCCAAATTGCATTATTTCCCTTCTTGGTATTCGGAAAACCGGAAACGAAATCCATGGTGATGTGCCCCCATTTCCACTCTGGAATCTCCAACGGTTGTAACAATCCTGGGGGCTTCTGATGCTCTGCTTTAGTCAACTGACAAGTCAGACAACGGGACACAAAAGCTGCTATCTCTCTCTTCATGTTGTTCCACCAAAATCTATTCCTCAAATTGTGGTACATCTTCGTGCTACCCGGATGCATCGAGTACCTTGTGTTGTGAGCTTCATTCATTATTTCACTATTCAAGTCATTCACATTTGGTACACACAACCGGTCACGGAAATACAGTACTCCGTTTGCCACCTTGAAATCTGGACGTTCTGTGATATGATCTACTATCTTTGCCAAGTCTGGGTCTTGCAACTGACTTTCCTTGATCTTCTGGATGAAGGTAGGTTCTGATATTGTCATGTTTGTTGACATTGCACCAAGTTTCAGGGTTTGTACTTCTACACCCAACTCTTCAAACTGCTGTAAGACACCAATTCCTCTCAAATTGGCCATGACCACTGAATTTCTGCTCAATGCATCAGCTACAACATTCACTTTGCCTGGATGATACTTGATTGGGAAGTCATAATCTTTGATATACTCCATCCACTGTCTCTGTCTCATATTTAAATCCTTCTACGAGAACAAATATTACAAACTTCCGTGTTCGGAATGGACATCAAATTTCTCTCCGTAGAGGTAGTGTCTCCACATCTTCAAAGCAAAGACAGTTGCCGCCAATTCCAAGTCATGAGTCGCATAGTTCTTCTCATGATCCTCCAACTATCTTGAGCCATAAGCAATCACCTTGCCATCCTGCATCAATACACAACCTAGTCCCACATTCGAAGCATCTGTATAAACAATAAATCCGCCACTGCCCGATGGTAATGTAAGAATTGGAGCTGTGGTTAACCTTCTTTTCAACTCTTGAAAACTTGTTTCACATTGTTCGGTCCAAACAAATGGGACATTCTTCCTGGTCAACTTCGTCAACGGTGCTGCAATGGATGAAAAACCATGGACAAATCTTCTGTAGTAGCCTGCTAACCCCAAAAAGCTTCTGATTTCAATTACATTGCTTGGTCTCACCCAATTAACAACTGCCTCTATCTTTGCTGGATCAACTGCTAAACCTTCTCTGGAGATGATGTGGCCTAGAAAAGCAACTTGCTCTAACCAGAATTCACACTTACTGAGTTTTGCATAAAGCTGGTTGTCCCTCAAAAGCTGTAACGATGTCCTCAAATGTTCTTCATGCTCCTTCTTACTCTTGGAATACAGAAGGACGTCATCAATGAATACTACTGTAGAGTGATCCAAATATGGTGCAAAGACTTTGTTCATAAGAGCCAAAAAGACTGCGGGTGCATTCGTCAAACCAAAGGGCACCACTAAGAACTCGTAATGCCCATATCATGTTCTAAAAGCCGTTTTCTGAACGTCCGAGTCTCTAACTCTCAACTGATGGCACCCTGATCTCAGGTCTATCTTGGAAAATTAGGCTGCTCCTTGCAATTGATCAAATAATTCGTCTATCCTTGGCAATGGATACTTGTTCTTCCCGGTCACATGGTTCAATTTCCTATAGTCAATGCACATTCTCAAACTTCCATCTTTCTTTTTCACAAATAACACTAGTGCTCCCCAAGGTGAAACACTTGGCCTAATAAAGCCTTTGCTCAACAAATCCTGCAACTGGAGTTTTAATTCACCCATTTCTATCGGAGCCATTCTGTATGGTGCAATCGAGATAAAAACGAATCCCTGGAAGGAGCTCAAATGTGAACTCAACTTCTCTGATTGGTGGTTGTAAGACCCCGACCTGAGTGAACTCAATTAGCATTAATTAAGTCGTGTGCTAGTTCTAAGCTTGATTAGTAGTCTTTGACTAAGTTGGGTTTGGAATAGCTTTGATATAGTTTTGGGGAATTTTGATTGCTTTGTGATTAGTGGGGCCCTTTGGGGGTTCCTTCTTTATGACCTTGCATGCGCTTGAGGATTTATCGGAGATTTTTACATTCATTGTTTTTATCCCGTTTTATTTGTATTGTTAATCCCTACAACTTTCATGTTGATCCCATCCCCGTTCGAGATCCCGAAACCCGATTTCATAGCCTTGAGGGCAAAGCAGTCATTGCACACAAAATTTGTACCCAAAACTTGATATTCCCGAAACCCGCGAAACATATACTTTTTGGAAACTAGATATTTCGGCAATCACTTTTCTCTTCTTCGTCGAATTCATTAGAAGCCCCGAAAGCCAAGATTTCAGCCCTTGCATGTCTTAAGTAGTGGGACGCATTTCCATTGCTTATATAAGGAGACCCATCTTCCTCATTTTTCCTTTTTCCACCACAAAAAGAACCTAGGGTTTGTTTGGTAACTTTTCTTCTTCTCCTTGCTCTCTCCATCTCCAATCCACACCAAACTTGCGTCAATCAATAAATGAAGGTTATCATTCTCTTCCCCACCTTGCAAGCTTCATTTTGATACCATTTGTTGAGAAATCCACCAACTTTGAGATCTTCATTGAACTAACTCTTGCCATTTGGAGACCTTGCAAGTAAGCAATCTTTTCCATCTTCTAGATTTGTATTCTTCTAGTCCTAGAGAAGCTTTACCTCCATTATTGTAAGGTTTCCCTTTCCATTTCATTGTTTGACCATTTTAGGGTTTGTTTTTTTTGGGATTTTGTTCATAGCTTGGACCTTTGGCTTGGAAGAGTATTAGAGCTTGATTTCCTTGATTTGAAGACCCAAGGCAAGTGGATGATTTGATTTTTATAAGCTTTCAATCATTTTGGTATTTTTCCACTCATGCCCATTTATTGCATTGATTTGAAATAAATGTCCATGATAAGGCTTTGGTAGTGCATTTATGTCTTATAAGTGTATTGGTGAATGGCATTTAATTCTCTTCTTGTTTGTACCAAATGTACTCTATTGTGAAATGGTTTCTTTCTTTCTTTCTTGGTATTGAATGGGATGTTGATGGAGGAGATGATGGTATGAACACATATTGGGGGTTTGGAGAAGTGCAGATAGATGCATTGGATGAGCTCTTAGCTCAATTTTATTGTAGGGATTTAATGGAAGTGAGGAGAGTGGTTTTGAGGAGGAAAATGGACTCAAATCTGAACACAGTGGGTGTTTCCCGCATCTGGCTGTCAGCCAGCGGTCACCTGTCGGCTAGCCGTCTGGTGACTGGCGGCTAACCGCCAGTTAGCCGAACAGTCGCGGTTACTTTTCCAGAGAGCACCATTTTCCACCTGAAAACACGATCAGCCTCACGATTAGCCAGCGGCTAACCGCCGAACCCATCGGCGGCTAACTGCCAGCCAACCGCCCCATTCGGTTACTTTTCCAGAGAGCAACATTTTCACCTGAAAACACGGTCAGCTGGCTAACCGCCAGCCAACCGACCCATATCGGTTACAATTCCAATAACCTGTTTTTCTGTCAGGCCAACCGCAGTCAGCCAGCGGCTAACCGCCGAACCCAACGGCGGCTAACCACCATCTGACTGCAAGGTAACCAAAATTACCCAGACAACCATTCCAGAGAGCTCCTCGCTCGAGCGAACCGGAGAGTTCGCTCGAGCGATGAGCTTTGTTAGTCAAAGGAGATTCACTAGGCAATGTATGAGGCCATTCGAGAAAGAAATCATATCATGAAGATGTCATTCGAAGTTTTGAAAATTCACAGTGTATAAGGAGCCCGAGATGTCCCCAACCTCTGTTAGGAATTTTGTAGATTGCAATTTGATGGATGCATTATCATTCAAGCATCATTTGATTTACACACATTTGCATTGATTTAGATAAACTTGAAATCTTGTTTTACACATGCATTGTTTTTAAGATATTTATTTATGCATGATTTGTTTTTAATCTTGGATGCATTTGTTTTTTGAATAAGTAGTTTTTAGAAATCAAGCTAGCCATTGGTTTTATGGTTTTGAATCTTTTTTGGCTTTTTATGTTTCATGTTTTAAAACCCTTAGAATGATTTAAAACATGTTTTTAAGCTTGATTTAATGGCCCAAAAAATTCCCAACCAAAAATACTTTGAAAAATGGATTTTAGGGAATTTTGGTCCCAGGTCAGAAACGCAGTGTACCAGGTCGACCGGGTATACTACCATTGGCCATTTTTCAAACGGTCACTTTTTTTACCGTTGTGAAGGCCAGGTCGACCGAGGAAGGGCTAGGTCGACCGGGGACTAGCCGTTGGACTATTTTTTTGTTTAAAGTCCATTCTTTTCCCATCTTTCAAGAGGCTTGTTGGATGAACTTTTGAGACCATTTTGGAGCCTAAGAAAGGGGAATGAGGTGATAAGGCTAGAAGGCTTTTTGGAAATCAAATGCTTGAGTTTTTAAAAGGTACATCTTACTAGTTATTTTGATTTCCATTCAAAGTAGAATCAATGCATGTTTAAATCTTTGTATTTTCATTTATGCATGATTTCTAGCTTTTAAAGAGTTGTTTTGCAAACTCATTATCATCTTTGGTATATTAGAATGGTTTGCAATCACTCTTATCTAAATCACATGTGTTCTTAGACTTTAATATTCATACAACTTGTTTTAGTTCATTTCTTTAAGTTATTTGAATCTTTCATGTGATTAGCATTTATCTTCAATCATCATTTTCTAAGCTTTGATTTTAAAATGCATCATGCATTCATTTAAGAGCTTCATTGTTGAAATTGATTGAAGTAAAACATTCATACACTTGTGCACACACTTTAGCTTATTCTAGTGTATGTTTTGTAATTTGAATTTCACTTTCATATAAGCCTATTTAGAGGCAATTCAATTGTGCTTTAAATTGTATCTCTTAGAGTGTTATTTTGTGAAGACACTTTCTTAGAGAAATCCTTATTTGTAAAGGTTATTGCTTAGCCTAAGAAAAGCATTGTGTAAAGGTTATTGCTTAGCCTTGAAAAGAATCTTGTAAAGGTTGTTGTTGAGCCTAGAAAAACAACATTGTAAAGGTTATTGCTTAGCCTAGTAAAAAGCATAAATAATGGAAATCCAGTGGGGTGATTGGATCACAAGCCTGTAGTGGACGTAGGCATTGAGGCCGAACCACGATAAATCTTTTGTGTAGTGGTGCTTGCTTTGTGATGATTGTTTTATTAGCTTCCGTATTTTGATTGTTTAACATCACTTGTGACTAGTTTAGTTTAAGAAGTTAAAATTGGTCTTTATTGGTCATAATTGTAGCTCACCCTATTCACCCCCCCCCCCTCTAGGGGTTAGGATCCAAGGACTTTCAACCTCAAAGAGTACCAAATTATTATTAGATCAACATACGGGATCCCTATTCACTTCAAATAAATCTTGAACCCGATACTTTACCCGAAATTTCAATTATTTATTGTACTTTATCGATCCCGAGGTTTATACTGCATGCCTTGTTTTCCCGAAAGCATTGAAATACACTTACAATGGTTACTTGTCTTGAAGTGCATTGCACCACATGAAATGACAGCGTGCCCTTGAGCACCCATGTCCTGCTCGTTTATTTATTTGTACTTGATTTACTTGCACATGTCTCGATTTGTTATTTGACCAATTAGTCAGCACCACTAAGCTTGGATAACCATGTTGGTATGATCCACCGACTTGGAGATCCCCCTCTTGTCCTGCCTACTGCAGTTTGGATCCCGCTACCAGGTTATTACCGTGGTCTTGTCCCGATGCCGCAGATTGCTACTGTGGTTCCCGATGCCCGGCTCGCTACTGTAGTCATGTATAGTATATGTATATGTATTTATAAGATCCACTGTTTCTGCTCACCTCGAGTGACTGAGATCAGTGTCTAGTTATTGCTCTGTCACTTTAGTGATATATGACTTAGCTTCGTGTGGTTGCCATCTTACTTGTTTCCCGTTTCCTTGGTTACCTTACCTGTTTTACAATGCCTACTTGTATTTGAATAAATGTTTTATCTCGTTTATAGAAATGGTTATTCAAACAGGTTTAAATGCTTTTAAAGGTGAATTCATTTATTATTGTATTGTCATTGTATTTTTTTTCATTTGCCAAACCGTCGTGTTTGAACCACTCTTTGGTACTCATGTCCCGTTGTTGGTTACCCCAAGGAGGAGCACGAGGAGGCGGTTGAAGAACCACAACAGTTAGTTGAGTGGCATGCTGATGATGTCATTTAGACATTGGATTACTAGAGAGAGATAGCATTTTGGGAAAACTTTTAACCTTTCTTTTGGGGATTGGTATTTTGTTATATTGGCCTTTGATAGCCTCTATTTTTGGGGAAATGTAATTAAATGATCTTTTATAAACTCTAACTTACTTTTGGGTAACATGCTAATGATCATTGCTCATTCTGATATAGTACTATTCGTGTGTTATTATGTTTATGACTAAGAGATAGATTGAATATTTGATTTGCTACGCGCTTCCACACTTAATAGAAATGTTCTTATATGGTTGTGATATCCTCACCGCGGAAACCTGTGGGAAATTAAATAAATGTATGGCATTAAACCGATGTCGTACATCATTAAACATACTAGCACCATATTATTATCATCATTAGTGTCCCGATCCCGGATTAGTCCTTCGGGCCCAGTGGTAATCCTGGGATTTCTTCTGGAAAAACATCCAGAAATTCACACACAATGGGGATATCCTCCACCCCTTGGGACTGTTTATCCTCCGTGATAAACGCAATAAAGGCCTGACACCCACTCTGAACTAATCTACTTGCCTTCAACACTGAAATAAACCCTGCCTGAGTTTTCCTCTTGTTCCCCTGAAATATCAACTCTGCTTGTGGTCCTTGGGATCTGAATGTTATGGTTTTACTAAAACAATCCATGGTGGCATGACATGCTTCTAACCAATCCATGCCTAAAATGATATCATAATCATGCATGTCCAAAACAATGAGGTTGGCCGGTAAATTAACATCTCCTAACAAAACTGTACAACTAGGGTAATAGGTTCTACACACAACTTGTTTCCCTACTGGTGTCGTTACTATCAGAATGTAATCCAATTCACTATGTGGTGCATCAATCATCTTAGCAAAAGTAGGAGATGAAAATGAATGTGTGGATCCAGGATCAAATAAAATCTGAGCTTTTACCCTACAAACAAGAAGTTTACCTTCCACCACGTCTCCTGCAGCTTCAGCATCCGCACGATTGAGATAATATAACTGTCCATGCATCTGTAGTCTAGTCGGTGCTTGATTTTGCCTTCCTTGGGCATGTCTATTCTGTTGTGGAGGACGAGCATTCTTATTCTGTGCTGGTGGTCTAGCCTGTTGTTGCTGCTGAGGTGGCCTAACTTGATTCTGAATTGGTGTTTAATTCTGAGGAGCTGCTTATCTCTGTTGTTGATTTATGTTTCCTTGATTCTGAAGTTGTGGGCAATCCTTGATTGCATGGTTCATAGCCCCACATTTGAAACAGGCACCTGTGGCCTTACGACATTCATGAGTTTCGCGGTTCTTGCCACAGTGGCCACAACCTTGCCTCACTTGACCGTGCTCTTGCTTCGGTTTCTTGTTATTGTGTTGCTTCTAATTCTGCTGCTGGTAGTGCTGCTTGCTATCTTGAATGATCAGGTTATTAATATCTTCAAACTTATATGCCCGTTTGACCGCCTCGTCATATGTAGCTGGTGGAATTACTCCTATTGCATCCCTGATGATAATCAGGTTCAGTCCTTCCAAGAACTTTGTTATCCTCTTCAGCTCAGTGTCAATCAACTCGGTAGCATATCGAGCCAATCTCTTAAACTTGGTGACATAGTCTAGCACAGTCATACTGCCTTGCTTGAGCTGCTGGAATTCAATAGCCTTCTGTCTCTTAACATGGGAGGGAATGTACTTATCCTAGAATTGTACCTTGAACACTGCCCATTCATCCTCGTTAGCCATTACCGTGTATGGATCCTTAACTGTTTGCCACCACCGATCTGCAAGTCCATAAAATAGTGAAGCTGTAGGTTGATATTCTGTCTCCCCGTGCATGTAAAGACATCAAAGATTTTCTCGGTATTAGCTAGCCAGTCATTTGCAACTAACGGGTCCTCATTGCCCCAAAATTCCTTCGGTGCTCTCTTCTTGAACTTCTCAAATAGCACGTTAGGGTCATGATCCCTATTGTGGATAACAATTTGCGGACCCAAAGGTTGAGGCTGTGGAGCTTGATTCCTGTTCTGAAGAACTTCCAAGAGTTGTCTCTGAACTTATGTCATTTCTTCATCCTTCGTTGCTAGTTGTTCTTGAAATTTTGCTTGAGTCTCATTTGCTTGCCTTTGTTGTTCTAACATAGTTTGCATGAGTTCTTGGAACTGTGTAGCGGTTGGTGTATTAGTTGTGTCTGACTCATTCTGATTACTGCCTGAAGCATTATTGTTTGGAAATTTTCTTGGAGGCATGATGCTGTAAAACAAGGTGTTAATACACAATAAACATGGTATAAGGGTTTCTAAGGTCCTACACTAAATGAATCTATCGAACTCACGAATCCTCGCTACGTTCCTAAGACCGTTCTAGTTTCTTTTAAGTGCCTGAAACAAGTCCCACTCTAACACCAGTCCGGTCGTAACCCCGGAACGAACCCCGGGCCTGCGACGTTGGTTGTGTTGTGTTGTGTTTTCCATAGGTTCCCTCGGTGAGGATTCCCGAAGCGCGCAAAATTTGTCTCACACGAATCAAGTTTGTGGAAGCGTGTAGCAAGTCACATCAAGATAAGCACCAATAAAATTCTAAGTGCTAAACAAAATAATATCAAGACATAGTATCACAAGAAAGGAGTTAACATGTCATTCCCATCATAATTCAAGTTATAAGACTAACACAAAAGTAAGTAAAGTTTTGTTACATCTCCTAAGAGGCCAATAAAGGCCAATACAATTCTCAAAAAGACCAAAAGAAAACCCATGACAAAATAAAGCGCAACTCAAGAACCCGCCAGACATCTAGTTGACATCGTCGGGTTGCCACTCTCTGACTGGGGGTGGCTCAAGAGCCTCCTCCGAACGCTCCTCCTCAAAGGCAACATCACCTGCACCTGGGCAGCAACATACAAGGATCAAACACAACGGTTTGGCAGGTAATCAATTTAAGCATTACCATATAAGTACGTGTTTAAAGAATAATATGAAGACATTTTGTTGAATTGTAAACAGTTACATGACTAAGGTACATTTCAAAATACGAGCAAAGCTAACATGAATACTTATAATATCATGAATAGTCACATTCCACAATGAGCCCATCCTTTCTCTATTAATTATAATGAAAAGAGTAAGCACGCACGACAAGCACGATATACATAATATAATCATGGCACGATTCCCACATATATGGGGATTCCGACCGCGGAACCGGACATGCACGATGTGTAATAAAATACACGACCAATCTGTAGATAGTCCACATGTTTAAGGACCCCCAGACAGTGGATCAAACTGAAAGGGCAGTCCAAGCTCAGTGGTGTTCACTTAAATTCATGAATCCACAAAACACGGCAAAACACGTCTTAAACCAAATCAAGCTTGAAGGGGGAAATCACTTATCAGAACTAAACAAGACACGGCTAGCAAGATGCATAAGTATATATATATATATATATATATATATGCAAAACACACTTAAGAAGTGACCCCCATTTTATCCTTGAAACAATTTTCAAACGAACTTATACTTAACTTCAAAACGAGTACACGATAATACTTGTTACATCAAAACTAACGTTCGAAAGTAAAGTTCATCAACCGTATGTAAGGACCTTTGGTTGACCCTTGTGTAATTGAAACCCAAATATTGAAATTGCAAAGAGAATTGGGTGCCCCCGAAGTTAAAGGCATCTCAGGTTTCAATCACACAATGTCAGGCTAAAACCCCATAACATACTCTAGTTTTCATTCTTGTAGAAATCCTTCTAAAACAACTCAATCTTCAAATTTCGGTTACCTCTCGGTCACCTGTCGGTCGACTGAGACAAGGTATGTCGGTCAGCAGACAGCTGACCTACAGATTTTCCCAGAAAATCTCAGCTCTCGGGAAAAGGAGCCGAACTGGCTTCGGTTGGCTGTCGGTCGACTGACGTGAAAGTGTCGGTCAGCCGACAACAGATCGAAGTCTGTCCAGACGAAATACAGGTCTCGGGAAAAGGAGCCGAACTGAGTTTGTTTGGCTGTCGGTCGACAAACGTGAAGGTGTTGGTTAGTCGACAGCTGACCGACGCTGCACGGACAGTGCTTTTCAAGTCAGATTTTTACCTTTCTTCTTCCCTTCTGCTTATATCTCCTTCAACCTGCACTTCCCTGCACCTACAAGCTCTCCAAGGGATAAAACACACATTTCATAGCATAAATTAAGACATCACATTCCCATTCTTCAATCTAAAACAAAATCCCTAAAATTTCCATTCAATACAAAGATTTTCAATGAAATGAGAAGAATGAAAGAAAACAAATAAAATGCACACATGCTATCATCCATCCTAGATTGGTTACTTGCCTTAGTCCAAGATGTTACAAACCTTCTCCAAGCACTCCCACTCAAGCTAATCCAAAGACTACAGAACCAATGAAAACCATACAAAACTTACTCAATCTTGAAAAAAAGAAACCCATTCTCACAAAATGGTTTGCAACATGAAAAATAATATCTTTGGGAACCAAAGAGGCTCCATTAAAAGATGGGTTGGAGATCTTACCTAGAAATGCACGAACAAGAGAGAAGGAAGAAAATGAAGATCTTGCTCAACTAGAAACTTCAAGAAACTTGTATCAATGGAAAGCTTGGGATGAGAGGAAGAAGATGATGGTCTTGGAATTCCATTTGGAGTCTTCTAGCTTGACCATTCAAGAGAAATAAAGTGGAGAGAAAGGGTTTCTCCTCTTGGCTGCTCTAGGGTTAGGGTTTGAGAATGAAAAGAGGGAAAGAGGGAGAGAGTTGACTTAAACCCTAGCAAATGGGGCCCAATGGCCAAATCTTGCATCAATGAAAACATGATCTTGCGGGCCTCGAATGAACTCGACGAAGAATGATAAAATGATCCTCGAAATATATAGTTTCCAAAAAGTATATTTTTGACACGATTTTGAGATTTCGAAATTTGTGTCTAGATTTGTGCATAAAAGACAATTTTACCCTTTTTCCGCCAAAACTTGGATTTTGGGCTTCAAACACGAATGGGCTGAATATGAAAGTTGTAACTGTTAGGGATTTTGTATTTGCAATTTGATGGATGCATTATCTTTTGAGCATCATTTGATTCACACACTTGCATTGTTTTAGAAAATCTTGAAATCTTCATTTTCACATGCATCGGTTTTTAGACTTGTAGAAATCTTGATTTATGCATGTTTTGGTTTTAGATATTGGATGCATTTAAATGTGAAAAGAGTTTTATCAAATCAAGCAAGCCATTGGTTTTAAAGTTTCGAATCATTTTAGGCTTTTTGTGTTTCATGTTTTTAAACATCTTAGGTTGATTTAAAACATGTTATTCAAGCTTGGTTTAGTGGCCCAAAAATCCCCACAAAGAAATACTTTGAAAATATGCATTTATGGGAATTTTGGTCCCTGGGGGTCGACCTGCAGTGTGGCCGGTCGTCCGGCCCAGGGGACCCGGTCGACGGGCAACACTACAGGCCGACACGGTTCCTGAAGCACCAACGGTCAGAAATATAGCCATTGTGTGTACCCGGTCGACCGGCCCCTGTTTCCAGGTCGACCAGGGACTAGCCGTTGGACTGTTTTTTGGTTTAAAGTCCATTCTTTTCCCATCTTTCAAGAGGCTTGTTGGATGAACTTTTGAGACCATTTTGGAGCCAAAGAAAGGGGATGAAGTTGTAAAGGCTAGAGGGCTTTTTGGAAATATAAAATGCTTGAGTTTTTAAAAGGTACATCTTACTAGTTATTTTGATTTCCATTCAAAGTAGAATCAATGCATGTTTAAATCTTTGTATTTTCATTTATGCATGATTTCTAGCTTTTAAAGAGTTGTTTTGCAAACTCATTATTATCTTTGGAATATTAGAATGGTTTGCAATCACTCATGTCAAAATCACATGTGTTCTTAGACTTTAATATTCATACAACTTGTTTTAGCTCATTTCTTTAAGTTGTGTGAATCTTTCATGTGATTAGCATTTACCCTCAATCAACATTTTTCTAAGCTTTGATTTTAAAATGCATCATGCATTCATTTAAGAGTTTCATTGTTGAAATTGATTGAAGTAAAACATTCATACACTTGTGCACACACTTTAGGTTATTCTAGTGTATGTTTGTAATTTGAATTTCACTTTCATATAAGCCTATTTAGAGGCAATTCAATTGTGCTTTAAATTGTATCTCTTAGAGTGTTCCTTTGTGAAGACACCTTCTTAGAGAAATCCTTATTTGTAAAGGTTATTGCTTAGCCTAAGAAAAGCATTGTGTAAAGGTTATTGCTTAGCCTTGAAAAACATCTTGTAAAGGTTGTTGTTGAGCCTAGAAAAACAACATTGTAAAGGTTATTGTTTAGCCTAGTAAAAAACATAAATAGTGGAAATCCGGTGGGGTGAATGGATCACAAGTCGGTAGTGGACGTAGGCATTGAGGCCGAACCACTATAAACCTTTGTGTTGTGGTGCTTGCTTTTGTGGTGATTGTTTTCTTAGCTTCCGCATCTTGTTTGATTAATCATCACTTATGACTAGTTTACCTTAAAGAATTAAAATTGGTCTAAATTGGTCATAATAGTAGCTCACCCTATTCACCCCCCCCCCTCTAGGGTTAGGATCCCAGGACTTTCAGTAACAACTAATAAAACCATTCAAATGAATTCAAAATCACAATTAAAAATGGAAAACCAATACGATCCTCCCAAGCTTACACGTTCACTCAGGCCTTCCTGAGCGTGTCTGACTAGCACTAAACGTTCTCAAAATTCCCAAAGCTATAACCAGGACTAATAGCTAATTATTTCTAACCCAACGATAACTAAACTCACTTAAGACTAAACACACACAAAACACTCACTAATCGAATTCGTCTGGGTCAGGGTCTAAAAGGATGCTTGGACATTCTCTTCCCCTTTAGAGAACTTGAATGCTCTCTCCCCCTTTGTCATTAAATTGCAAAGGTACCTACACACATGAAATAAGGAAAATACCTTTTAGTAGCACATGTTAACAAAAGAAATCGAAAATGAAATACATAACAGGTTATCATGTATGGAAGTAATCTCTAAGGGTTCAAAGCCAATGCAAGGGTCAATTTGATCAAAACTATTACTTCCTATGAAGGTTTACACTCTCCTTCAATCCATTCTCTCCTTTTGTCAACCTTTTGACAAAGATATAACTATGTAGTACAAGAAGAAGATGGTTTAACCAATTGAGGGTCAACTTCAAGGAAAGGATTAAACACTTTTAACTATAAAGCTCAATATGATCAAATTACCAATGTAAAGAGCAAGGTCAAAGAGAAAAGCGTCATGGATACCAAATGGAAAAACAAAGAATACCAATTGAGATTCAAGGATAAGACTATAAAATCAATCACTCTAAAATGGAGTAAAAAATATAACTATTAGGAAAAATCCAAATTAAAGCTATCCATGATGATATGGGGTATACGCAACATAGCATCAATCAATTTAACTATGAAAATCATATGCTATGATAGTTTTGAAATCATTTCATTCAAACATTAAGTATGACTATCATGTGCAAGATGAGCGAAATGACATTCAAACATGAAGCCAACCTCAACTAATAACCAACCAAGATCATGAATACATAAACATGGTGGTCATGAGATTTACCTATATGAGCAAGTGAGGTGGCAAACATGACAACTATGATGCGATTGGAATGTGACATGGAACAAAAATATATTACTATCAAGTTCAATCCAATGTACACAAGGTCTATCACATTCTCAAGATAAGACATCAATCGAAAATTATACCAATTGAAACCAATTGAATTTGACAACATGATTAAAAGCAAGGATGTGACAAACACAAAATTCCATCAAGCGTCATAAATGGATATTCATCACTTTTAATGATATAACTAATGAGCATAGTGATGAACAAGGTAAATTGCAATGCAAAAGGGTATAACTTGGTAATGCATGCAATTTTCAAAGTGTCAAAATCATATGAATTCAACATCTAAAAGAAATCCATCAAAAAATAGATATAACTATGAAATACAAGGAATGGATTTCAAAGAGGTTCATATGATCAAGATCACTACTATGAAGTTGAAACTGTATAAGAATGACATCAATAAGAAAATACTCATGAATCAACATCATAACCATAAAAAAAATGACTAAAAATCATAAAGGATGGATTTGAGTTCTAGTATGGTATCTACAAATATAACTAAGATCACAACCATACATAGAAGGATTTGACATTTACATAGAGAGGATCAATCAACACTCAAGATCTAACTCATACCATATCATCAATAAAGAATATAACTATGCATGCACAAGAAGGTATGGAGTTAGAAGGATATCATGGATCACATATAGAGGAAAAAGAATCACATATATGGCTATACCTATTAAGAACAATGGATTAATTTCAATTCATCTAAAAAGATCCATTAACCTATCATGCAACATCTCCACTCTAGCAAATGTACTAAGCTTACAATGTAATGGGAAATGGATATGAGGATTATACCAAATGAGCTTAGCACACTAAATCACATATGTACTTATTACGCTCAAATGATAATAAAACAAAAGATTTTACTATAAAGCACAAAAACAATCATCAATTTGCATTAATGAAAATATATTCCAAGTTAGGCACAAACATGCAAATCAATGACACCATATCCAACCACGCAATGTAAGACATCAAAATCAATTTGCATAAAAAGAATGTAACTAAATGAGCAAAGATGCAAATTGTTTGTAAAAATTATTTCCTTCCAAATGATATAATCATAATTAAGCACAAGGAAATAAATTCAAGGAAAATGCTTCTATAAATACAACCAATAAAGGTTTGAACATTTTCCAAAGTTTTTCAAATCACTTCAATATTTAAAATTCCAACAATGAATCATTTATAAAATTATGAACAAGCGATTTTGAAAAACATGAAGTGTACTACTATAAATTTTCAATTTGTATTCTAAATATGACAATAGACACTCATACAAATTGAACACATATTTTCCATACCAAGAGATATAACTTGAAAAATCAATGAAAAACTTAAATTGCTTCAAATCATTTGATTTACAAAAAGAAAAAGAAGAAGATCTAATTATGACATTCATCAAATGATTTTCCAACATCAATTGATCATGAAAAATCTAGCAATGAAAGCTTTTGTAATCACAATCAATTGATCATCAATAGATATGCACTACAAGAGATATAACTATATGAACAAAATGCAAATCCATCATGAAAATATTGCAATCAAAGGATTTTGAAAACCATGAGATATAACTTAAAAGTTCATGAAGACAAAATCAAATGATCACAAAGAAACATTGCATTTTAAGAGATGTCACTATAAAGAAACAAAATGCAAATGTAACATGACCAACAATTAGGTATAACTAAAAAGAATAGGTTGGTCTAGAGAGGTTCAAGGCCTTAAGGTTAGTCTAATAGTCTACTTTTGAAGATTCACCTAAGGTCTTGATAAGGTTATCCTTGAGAGTTCACTTTGAGGACTCACCAACTCTTGGAGATATAACACGAAAAAGTCTTAGAGTGGTGAAATGATACTTTGGGGAAATTTTATATTCGATCATAGTGGAAATCATTTTAATGATATGCAATAAAACACAACACTAGGGTTCTAATCTAGATTATAGCGAAACTCCGGGTTGTTAAGCCGTAAAATGGAGTAACCTCTCTCTGATACCAATTGAAACTCTGGGATCTGAACCCTACAGGTGGGGGGGGGGGGGGTGTTGAATAGGGTGAGCTACAAATTAGTGACCAATTTTAACTTCTTTAAATTAAATTAGCCACTAATGATGATTATCAAACTAAATGCGGAAATTAACAAAAACAATCACCACAAATCATGCACCATTACACAAGGATTTATAGTGGTTCGGCCTCAATGCCTACATCCACCACCGGCTTGTGATCTAATACCCCACCAGATTTCCACTATCTAAGCTTTTCAATAGGCTAAGCAATAACCTTTGCAATATGCTTTCAAGGCTAAGCAATAACCTCTACATTATGCTTTTCTTAGGCTAAGCAATAACCTCTACAACCAAAAGGTTGGTTATCTCTCTAAGTGTCTAGAATACAATTGATGGAGATACAATTTATAGCTCAATACAATGCCTCTTAATTAGGCGGATATGAAAGTGAAATTCTAATTCACACACACACACACACTATGAATGCAAAGATGAATGCACAATGTGTATGTATGATGTCCTCAATCAATTTTAAAATGAAAGCTCATAAATGTATGCCAAAGGCTTTTGAAAGTTTTAGCTCATAAAAACATTTATGATTGAGGAAAGAATGCTAATCACATGTTAAAAATAACTTGTAAAAGATATACATATGTATTCTAAACAAGTTGTGAAATTCTAAGAACAAAACATGTGATGCATAGGGATTTCAATCAAATTAACAATGTAGCTCAATATGTGTATGCTATAAGCATAAAACAAAAAAATAGATTTGATTGAAGTTAGGGGACAAATCATATGTAATTATAAATTCAACTTGAAAATGATATACCTATCAATGCAAAGCAAGTTATGAAACTTTAAAACAAAAGTACATATGATTTGTGAAGTTGTTGAATCCAAAACATACGATAGATTTGAAAGTGATTTTCTTATGATGAAAAACAACAACCAAAGATTCAACCAAGTATAGAAATCATGTTACATATAATTTCAATGATGTTTTCATTAACATGATTTACTTAGATAAATCAATGTGAGTACTACTTAGTTTGAATCAAGGTGATGCATCCAAAAAAATAAATCAATTCAAAAACATATACATGTTAAGGACACAACAAATCATAGTTTATCATGATAGAAAAGATTTACCAATAATTAAAGCAAACCATGAAAACATATGATTAAGAAAAGTAAAGCTTACTTAGTGATTTAACTCAATGGAACCAAGCTTTGGCTTTTCAAATGACCCCTTTCATCCCTTAGCTCATTCCCCTTTGATTGGCCTCAAAACACCTCAAGGAGTATCCCTTGGATCCTCAAATTTTTCAAAGGAATGAACTTGTATTTATATTCAAAAAATGTGTTCCTGCGAGTCCCCGGTCGACATGCACCTTCCCCGGTCGACCTGGGCTTCCACGATCATAAATCTGACCGTTTGAAAAGAGCTCCAACGACTCTTTACCCGGTCGACCTGCTGTGTGCTAGGTCGACCTGGTCCATGGGCTCGGTCGACCGAGCACACTGCAAGTCGACCCGAGCACAGGGACCAAATTCCCCTAAAAATGTATATTTCAAAGTTATTCTTTATGGGGACTTTTGGGCCAATGAATCAAGCTTGGAATCATGGTTTAAATCAAACTAAGAGGTTTAAAACCAGGAAACATAAAAAACCTAAAATGATTTGAAAGATTTAAAACTCATAGGCTTGCTTGATTCATAAAAGATCTTTTCAAAACTAATTGCATCCAAGTTTAAAAACAAAACATGCATAAATCAATATTTTTACAAGTCTTAAAAACAATGCATGTATAAATCAAGATTTCAAGATTTTCTAAATCAATGCATGTGTGAAAATTCGAATGATGCTAAAATGATAATGCATCCATCAAATTGTAATACACAAAATCCCTAACACTTTTGAGTTCAGATTTGAGAAATCTTGGTTCTCTCCTTTTCTGATTTAGTGCTCGCAGAAATGTTTAAGCCTGTGTTCGAATTGAAACACCATTTACTCTCTTTGATGAATTCAATCTCGACCTTTAAAAAAATAAAAAACTTCCATCACTTTTGGGTTCAGATTTGAGAAATTCTGGTTCCTTCCCTTTCGGACTCAGTGCTCGCAGAAATGTTTGAGTTTGTGTTCGGATTGGAATACCATTTTCTCTCCTTTATGAATCCAATCTTGACCTTTCAAAAAAGAAAATCCCATCTCGTGTCCTTTCCAAGGATGCGATTTACAACATTTGTGTCTAGCCGTGCAAGTACGCCTTTTCGAGTCTACTTTATTCGTGACCAACACATTTGTATCCCCAACCTTATATCATCTTACCTCGAGTGAGCCTTGCTTCTCTGTAATTTGAATTAAAGTTTACAATTGCTTCTTGCAATCACTGGAACGATCACCCTGAGCCTACCATACTTGCATTTAGAACAATTGTACCCTCTATGGCTTTTTGCCTTCTTCATCTTGCTTGTGCTAGGCCATATTCCCTCGAGCGATTTGAAAAGACAAAACCATATTTATTTTCCATTTATGATCACCATATTCTTGTGATTACTAATGGATGTGGTCTTGTTTTAGAAGTTTTCCAAACTTACAATGGCAGCTTCATTGACCATCACCTTTGATGAGAACAAGTACTAACCTCTGCTTCAAGAGAAGCAAAACAATCAGACTCACAAGCGCCCTGGCAGCTACTGTCGCGACCCCGGACCGGGCCCCCTACCGAGTCGATCCGGGATCAGGACTATTGATGAGAGATGATGATGTCCACAACAGTTTAATAATGATAACATACATTTATTTTATTTCCCACAGGTGTCCGCGATGAGGATATCACAACCATAAATGAATATTTCTTTTAAGTGCGGAAGCATGTAGCAAATCAAATAGTCAAACTATACCTAGTCATGAAGACAATATCATAAGTATGAAGTTTAACAAAAGATCATTTAGTTACAATCCCAAAAATAGAGACCAACAAAGGCCAATACAAAAAAAACAATAACCCAAAGGAATGGTTAAATAGTTTCCCAAAATGTTACGTCTCTCGTAGCAACCCGATGTCTACAGGACATCATCAGCACGCCACTCAACTAAGGGCTGTGGTTCACCTACCGCCTCCTCCGGCTCCTCCTCAAGGTAACCGGCAACGGGGCCTGAGTACCAAAGAAAATGGATCGGACACGACGGTCTGGGAAGAGTGTTAGACCCCGACCCAGACCAATTCGATTAGTGTGCGATTAGTATGTGTTTAGTTCTAAGTGGGTTTAGTTGTCGTTGGGTTAGAAGTAATTAGTTTTAGTCTTGGAAATAGCTTTGGGAATTTTGAGAACGTTTAATATTAGTCAGGCACACTCGGAAAGGCCGCGTGCATGTGTAAGTTTGGGAAGATCGTATCGGTTTCCGTGTGATTGTGATTTTGATTTCATTTGAATGATTTTTCTATGTATTACAACTTTCGTCTTAAGCACATTCATGTTTGAAGCCCAAAAAAACCCATGTTTTGGCCCAAAGAGGGTAAATTTGTCTTTTATGCACAAATCTGGACACAATTTTCGAGATCTCAAAACCATGTCAAAAATATACTTTTTGGAAACTAGACATTTCGAGGATCGTTTTATCCTTCTTCGTCGAAGCCATTCGAAACCCACAAGACCATGTTTTCATCGTTTCAAGGTTCAAGCTAATTGGGGCCCATTAGCATCACTTAAGCCCCATCTCCCTCTCTTTTCATTCACTTTACCAAATCTCTACAATTTCTTGACCTAGGGCTGAAATCCCTCTTTCCTTTCCATCTTCCTCACCTTGCATAATCTAGCTAGAAAACTCCAAAGAAGATTCCAAGACCATCACCTTCTTCCTCTCCTTGCAAGCTTCCTATTGGTACAAATTTCTTGGAGTTTCTTGTGGGACAAGCTCTTCATTTTCTTCATCCTTTCTTGTTTGAGCATTTCTAGGTAAGAGCTTCAACCCATATTTTTCATAGAGTTATTTTGGCTCCTTAAGATCTTGTTTTCCATGTTACAAAACCTTTTGGTAAAATGGGGTTCTTGTTTTCAAGATTGAGTGAGTTTTTGTGTGGTTTTCTTGGGTTTTGTAGTTCTTTGGATTGGCTTGAGTGAAGTGCTTGAAGAGGTTTGTGGCACCTTTGACAAAGGCAAGTAACCAATCTAGGATGGATGTTAGCATATGTGCATAGCATTTGTGTTCCTTGCACTCTTCTCATTCATTGAAAATTTGAGGATTTTGTTTTGATTGGAGAATGGGATTTTAATGTCTCAAATCGTGTTTTGAAATGTGTGTTTTACCCTTGGAGAGCATGGAGGCTCAGGGAGTGCAGGTGGAATGAAAAACAAGTAGAAAGGAAGAAGGAAATGTGGAAAAATCTGCACTGAACTGCATTTCCCGTGCAGTTTCGGTCAGTTGGCGGCTAGCCGCAATCCCCATTTCGGGTAACCGCGAGCCAACTGAAATCAGCGGCTCCTTTTCCAGTAGCTAACTTCTGCATCAGGGTCCTGCGGTCAACTCACGGCTAGCCGCCAGTTCCCTTGCGGCTAACCGTAAGCCAACCGAAAGCTTTTCGGCTCCTTTTCCAGAGAGCCAAGTTTCCTGACCTGAGTTCCAGCGGTCAGCCTACGGTCAGCTTGCGGCTAGCCGCGAGGTCTCATTTCGGCTAACCGCGAGCTGACCGAAATTGACTAAATTCCTAGTTTTGAAGAAGTTTTGCAAGAGTGAAAACTAGAACATGTTAAGTGACCTTTAGCCTGATATTGTGTACTTGAAACCCGAGTTGTCTTTGAACTTCCGAGGCACCAATTCTATCTATAACTCCAACATTTGGGCTTCGAATACACAAAGATCAATCAAGGGTCTTTACATGTGCTTGATAGGCTTTGTGTTCGTACCTTGGTTTTGATACAACGAATATCTTTGTGTACTCGTTTTGAAGTTTAAGTACAAGCTTGTTTTGCAGATTTGTTTCACGAAAAAGGGGTCACTTCCTAAGTGTGTTATGCATATTTATTATGCCTTTTGCTAGTCGTGTTTGTCGTGTTTTGATAAGTAACTTCCCCCTTTTTACCTCGACGTGTTTCGACCGTGTTCCACGTGCTTTGTGCATTCATGAATTAAGTGAACACCATTGAGCTTGGACTGCCCTTTCAGTTTGATCCACTGTCTGGGGGTCCTTAAACATGTGGACTGTCTGCAGATTGGTTGTGTATTTATTACACATCGTGCGTGTCCGGTTCCGCGGCCGGAATTTACGTCTTTGTGGGAAATCGTGTCGTGATTATATTATGTATATCTTGCTTGTCGTGCGTGCTTGCTCTTTTCATTATATAAATGATAGAGAAATGATGGGCTCTTTGTTGATGATAACTATTCATGATATATTATGTACTCATGCTAGTTTGTTTATGTATCTCAGTCATTACAGTATTTCAAACCAAGGACTTGCTTATATATTTTCTAAAACGGTTATTGTTTCTTGTTTGCACCTAAATTGATTACCTGTCAAACCGTTGTGTTTGACCCTTGTTTGTTGGTGCCCAGGTGCAGGAGATGTTACCTTTGAGGAGGAGCGTCAGGAGGAGGCTTGTGAACCAACCCCTGTGAGAAAGTGGCAGCCCGACGATGTCATCTAAACATCGGGCGGGTTCTTGAGTCTC
Organism: Cinnamomum chago; assembly: GCA_038049695.1. Lineage (NCBI taxonomy): Eukaryota > Viridiplantae > Streptophyta > Magnoliopsida > Laurales > Lauraceae > Cinnamomum > Cinnamomum chago. The sequence continues at coordinate 49,572,800 of CP142454.1, read as the reverse complement.
GTCATCTTTTTGTTGGGGTTTCCTTTATTATTTTGAGAAGTGTATTGGCCTCTGTTGGCCTCTTATGGGTTGTAACAAAAACTTAACTTACTTTCGTGTTAGTCTTATAACTTGAACTATGATGGTAATGCCATTTTAACTTCTTCCTTTGATACTATGTCTTGTTATTATTTGTCGGAGCACTTAGAAATTTATTGGTGCTCATCTTGATGTGTTTTGCTACACGCTTCCGTAAACTTGATCGCGTGAGCCAGATTCCGCGTGTCTTTGGGAATCCTCACCGCGGGAACCTGTGGGAAAGTATATCTCCAATGTATGTACAATTCAATAAACACGTCGCGGGCCCGGGGTTCCGTTCCGGGGTCTCGACAGGACTGGTATCAGAGCGGGACATGTTTCAGGCACTTAAAAGAAACTAGAAAGATCTTAGGAACGTGGCGAGGATTCGTGAGTTCGATAGATTCGTTGGTATAGGACCTTAGAAACCCTTGTACCATGATTATTGTGTACTAACTCTTTGTTTTACAGCAATATGCCTCCAAGAAAAGCTCCAAATCATCTTGCTTCAGGCAGTTAGCAGAATGAGTCAGATGTATCTGAGACACCGATAACCGCACAATTTCAGGAACTCATGCAAGCCATGATAGCACAGTAAAGACAGGCTAATGAGAACCAAGCCAGATTTCAAGAACAGTTGGCAAAGAAGGATGATGAAATGGCACAAGTTCAGAGGCAACTGTTGGAAGTACTTCAGAACAGGAATGTAGCTCCACCCGTGGGTCCGCAGATTGTTATACAAAATAGGGATCCTGACCCTAACGCACTGTTTGAAAAGTTCAGGAAGAGAGTACCCAAGGAATTTTCGGGCAATGAGGACCCGTTGGTGGCAGATGATTGGCTAGTCAATACTGAGAAGATCTTCGATGTTTTTATGTGTACGGGAATACAGAAGGTCAACCTCACAGCTTCACTATTCTATGGGCTTACAGACCGGTGGTGGCAAACAGTCAAGGATCCTTATGCAGTGATGGCTGACGAAGAGGCATGGGCAGCATTCAAGACACAGTTTCAGGATAAATACATTCCCTCTCATGTCAAGAGGCAGAAGGTCATCGAATTTCAGCAGCTCAAGCAGGGTAGCACGACGGTGCTAGACTACGTCACCAAGTTTGAAAGATTGGCTAGATATGCTACTGAGCTTATTGATACTGAAAGGAAGAAGATAACAAAGTTTTTGGAAGGATTGAACCCGATCATCATGAGAGATGTCATAGGAGTAGTTCCTCCAGCTACATATGACGAGGCGGTCAAGCGGGCTTATACATTTGAAGATATTAATAACATGATTGTTCAGGACAGGAAACAGCACTATCAGCAGCAGAATCAGAGGCAACAGCAGAGTAAGAAGCCAAGGCAAGAACAAGGACATGTGAGACAGGGTTGTGGACATTGTGGCAAGAATCATGAGACACATGAATGTCGTAAGGCCATGGGTGCCTGTTTCAAGTGTGGGAATATGAACCATGCAATCAAGGATTGCCCACTACTTCAGAACCAAGGGAACAGAAACCAGCAACAAAGACAAGTAGCTCCTCAGAACCAAGCACCATTGTAGAATCAAGTTAGACCACCTCAGCAGCAGCAACAGGCTAGGCAACCAGCACATAATTAGAATGCTCGTCCCCCACAGCAGAACAGACTTTGCCAAGGGAGGCAGAACCAAGTACCAAACAGACTACAGATGCATGGACGTTTGTATTATCTCAACCGTGCAGATGCTGAAGCTGCAGGAGATGTGGTAGAAGGTAAACTTCTTGTCTGTGAGATAGAAGCCCAGATTTTATTTGATCCTGGATCCACACATTCCTTTGCATCTCCTAGTTTTGCTAAGTTGATTGATGCACCATGTAGTGAGTTGGATTACATTTTAGTAGTGACCACTCCAGTAGGGAAACAAGTTGTGTGTAGAAACCATTACCCTAGTTGTACAGTTTTGTTATGAGATGTTAATTTACCGGCCAACCTCGTAGTTTTGGACATGCATGATTTTGATGTCATTTTAGGCATGGATTGGTTAGAAGCATATCTTGCCACTATGGACTGTTTTAGTAAGACCATCACATTCAAATTCCAAGGACCACAGGCAGAATTGATATTTCAGGGGAACAGGAGAAAAACTCAGGCAGGGTTTATTTCAGTTTTGAAGGCAAGCAGATTAGTTCAGAGTGGGTGTCAGGCATTTATTGCGTTTATCACGGAGGATAAACAATCCCAAGGGGTGGAGGATATCCCCATTGTGTGTGAATTTCTGGATGTTTTTCCAGAAGAAATCCCGGGTTTACCACAGATTAGAGAAGTTGAGTTCACAATTGAGCTCCTTCCAGGGACAGCTCCGATCTCGATTGCACCATACAGGATGGCTCCAGCAGAAATGGGTGAGCTAAAGCTCCAATTGCAGGATTTGTTGAGCAAAGGTTTTATTAGGCCAAGTGTTTCACTGTGGGGAGCACCGGTGTTATTTGTGAAAAAGAAGGATGGGAGTTTGAGAATGTGCATCGACTACAGGAAGTTGAATCATGTGACTGTGAAGAACAAGTATCCATTGCCAAGGATAGATGAATTGTTTGACCAATTGCAAGGAGCAGCCTATTTTTCCGAGATAGACTTGAGGTCAGGGTACCATCAGTTGAGAGTTAGAGACTCGGATGTTCAGAAGACAGCCTTTAGGACAAGATATGGGCACTATGAGTTCTTAGTGATGCCCTTTGGTTTGACCAATGCACCCGCAGTCTTTATGGCTCTGATGAACAAAGTCTTTGCACCCTATTTGGATCACTCCACAGTAGTATTTATTGATAATGTCCTTGTGTATTCCAAGAGTAAGAAGGAGCATGAAGAACATTTGAGGACAACGTTGCAGCTCTTGAGGGACAACCAGTTATATGCAAAACTCAGTAAGTGTGAATTCTGGTTAGAGCAAGTTGCTTTTCTAGGCCATATCATCTCCAGAGAAGGTTTAGCAGTTGTCAATTGGGTGAGGCCCAGCAGTGTGACAGAAATTAGAAGCTTTTTGGGGTTAGCAAGCTACTACAGAAGATTTGTCCAAGGTTTTTCGTCCATTGCAGCCCCGTTGACAAAATTGACTAGGAAGAATGTCCCATTTGTGTGGACTGATCAGTGTGAAACAAGTTTTCAAGAGTTGAAAGGAAGGTTAACCACAGCCCCAATCCTTACGTTACCCTTGAGCAACGGTGGATTTATTGTTTATACAGATGCTTCGAATGTGGGACTGGGTTGTGTATTGATGCAAGATGGCAAGGTGATTGCTTATGGATCGAGACAGCTGAAGGACCATGAGAAGAATTATGCGACTCACGACTTGGAGTTGGCAGCAGTTGTTTTCGCATTGAAGATGTGGAGACACTATCTCTATGGAGAGAAATTTGAGGTCCACTCAGATCACAAAAGTTTACAGTACTTGTTCTCGCAGAAGGATTTGAACATGAGGCAGAGACGGTGGATGGAGTATATCAAAGATTATGACTTTCCAATCAAGTATCATCCAGGCAAAGTGAATGTGGTAGCAGATGCTTTGAGCAGGAAATCAGTGGTTATGGCCAATTTGAGAGGAATGGGTGTCTTACAGCAGTTTGAAGAGTTGGGTGTAGAGTTGCAAACCCTGAGATTGGGTGCGATGTTAGCAAACATGACAGTATCAGAACCTACCTTCATCCAAAAGATTAAGGAAAATCAGTTGCAAGACCCAAACTTGGCTAAGATAGTGGAAGTTATTGCAGAACGTCCCGATTTCAAGATGGTGAATGGGATATTTGTATTTTCGTGACCGGTTGTGTGTGCCAAATGTGGATGATTTGAAGAGTGAAATAATGAATGAAGCTCACAACACGAGATATTCTATGCATCCGGGTAGCACGAAGATGTACCACAATTTGAAGAATAGATTTTGGTGGAACAACATGAAGAGAGAGATAGCAGCGTTTGTGTCCCGTTGTCTAACTTGTCAGTTGATTAAGGCAGAGCATCAGAAGCCTCCAGGTTTGTTACAACCGTTGGAGATTCCGGAGTGGAAATGGGAGCACATCACCATGGATTTTGTTTCCGGTTTGCCTAATACCAAGAAGGGAAATAATGCAATATGGATTATTGTAGATCGGCTGACAAAGTCTGCTCACTTCATTCCGATGAAGACTGGGAACATGATGCACATGGCACCACTTGCGAAGTTATTTGTGGATGAGATTGTTAGTAAACATAGTCAGCCCGTCTCCATTACTTCAGACAGAGCCAGTAGGTTTGTTTCAAAGTTTTGGAAAACTCTTCATGAGTCTATGGGTACCAAACTTCAGTTCATCACAGCTTATCATCCTCAGACCGATGGTCAGTCAGAAAGGACGATACAGACTCTCGAAGACATGTTACGTGCTTGTGTACTGGATTTCAAGATTCAGTGGGATGAGTGCTTACCTCTTTGTGAATTTGCTTATAACAATAGTTACCACTCGAGCATCGGTATGACACCTTTCGAAGCACTTTATAGTAGAAGATGCAGAACTCCGGTTTGCTGGGAAGAAGTCGGTGAACGTAGTTTTCATGGACCGACGATAGTTGGAGAGACAAGTGACAAGGTCAAGCTGATTCAGGAACGTTTGAAGATCGCCCGAAGTAGGCAGAAGAGTTATGCAGATACTCGCCGAAGAGAATTGCAGTTTCAGGTGGGTGACAAGGTGTTCTTCAAGATCTCACCAGCTAGAGGGACTTTGAGGTTTGGACAGAAGGGCAAATTGTCTAGAAGGTTTATTGGTCCGTATGAGATTTTGAGCAAGATTGGAGATGTTGCTTATAGGTTTGTATTACCGCCGGAACTCTCCGAGGTACACAATGTTTTTCATGTTTCTATGCTCAAGAAATATGTCTCTAGTCCTGTACACATTCTACAACATGAGCCTTTGGAGATTCGAGAAGATGCTTCGTATGTGGAAAGACCGATCAAGATCATTGATACCAAGGAGCAGGAATTGAGAAACCGGACTATTCATTGGGTCAAGGTACTTTGGGAAAATCACGAGCCAGAGGAAGCCACCTGGGAATTGAGAGAGCAAGTGCAAAGGAAGTATCCATAGCTTTTACCAGAGGTAATTGTTTGATTTATTTGGTGGACCAAATATCCTAAGGGGTGGAGGATGTTAGACCCCGACCCAGACCAATTCGATTAGTGTGCGATTAGTATGTGTTTAGTTCTAAGTGGGTTTAGTTGTCGTTGGATTAGAAGTAATTAGTTTTAGTCTTGGACATAGCTTTGGGAATTTTGAGAACGTTTAATATTAGTCGACACACTCGGAAAGGCCGAGTGCACGTGTAAGTTTGGGAAGATCGTATCGGTTTCTGTGTGATTGTGATTTTGATTTCATTTGAATGATTTTTCTATGTATTACAACTTTCGTCTTAAGCACATTCGTGTTTGAAGCCCAAAAAAACCCATGTTTTGGCCCAAAGAGGGTAAAATTGTCTTTTATGCACAAATCTGGACACAATTTTCGAGATCTCAAAACCATGTCAAAAATATACTTTTTGGAAACTAGACATTTCGAGGATCGTTTTATCCTTCTTTGTCGAAGCCATTCAAAATCCACAAGACCATGTTTTCGTCGTTTCAGGGTTCAAGCTAATTGGGGCCCATTAGCATCACTTAAGCCCCATCTCCCTCTCTTTTCATTCACTTTACCAAATCTCTACAATTTCTTGACCTAGGGCTGAAATCCCTCTTTCCTTTCTGTCACGCCCCCAAGCCGGAACCTCAGTGGCGCGAATGGGATTAAGCATAAATATATTTTTCTCCCAAGATCCGCGTGTGTGAAGACAACACATTCTGGATATTTTGCGGAAGCTTTCGTGGTGTTACAACCCGGAGTCCGTGGCCATCGGATTCCGCGCCGCACTCAACCTCTAGCATATAACTATGATGTCAAGAACCATATCAGACTGGAGTAACCATCACAATAAAGTACAGAGCTGACAGTAACAGGATATTACATTCCCAAATATGTTCCAGTTACAATTATCGATGTACATTAATTAAGAATCCCGAGAAAAGGCTAATAAAAGCCATACCACAAAAAGCCAATAACCACTACCCAAATATGACGTAGCTCCGATGTCAAGCCCAATGTCTACATGACATAGCCGACAAAATAACCTGCAAAACATGGCTCCACAGCCAACAAAAGCGTTCAACTCGGGACGAAGAAGTCTGAACCTGAGTACCAAAAGTAGTGGGTCAGGCACGACGGTCTGGCAGGTGGATGAAAAGATAATAATATACTGAAGAATAAAACATATGATAAATCATGCTATTCGATCAAATGCTGCATATAATTAAACGGGTGCAAAATCGTGGATCTCGGGCAAAACATGTATTCGTTTCAAGCATGGGTAAAACATGAAGATCTAATAAAACATGTGTTCATTTACATCATCTATAATCATAGATATTTGACAATCGGGTGTTCGTCTAAAACATGTATAAATATAGTGGTTTGACAAAACAAACGTTCATTCGAGACTTAGGTAAAAACATAAGTATACAACAAACCGAGTATTCATTTAAAGCCTGTGTAACCAAAGAAATCTGACAAAACTAATGTTCATTTAAACATATTTCAAAGCATGGGTATTCAACAAATCGGGTATCATTTAAAAAAATAGGTATAAACATAGGAATCTGGCAAAATGCGTGTTATTTAAAACATATTTCAAAGCATGGATATTTAACAATTCGGGTATTCATTTAAATCAGGTATAAACATAGATATCTAACAAACCAAATGTCATTCAAAACAAAGCACGGATATTTAACAATTCGGGTATTCCTTTAAAACATGTGTAATCATATAAATCTAGCAAAATCATTGATCGTTTGAAACATATGTAAAAGCATGGGTATTCACCCAACCGGCATTCATTTAAAACATGTGCGTGTACAAAGAACAGAAAACAATATAATAATAACTGAATTTACATTGGAGAATATGAACACTTGTTTAAATAACAACTTTCATAAAGGAAACGAATCATTTATCGGAAAGCAAGTAAGCAATATAAAACGTGTCGGGTATCCAAGGAATCGAGAACTGGCAAGAAGGCAATCACAAAGAGCTAAGTCCTCTATCACCAAAGTGACAACAGTATAATGGGACGTTGGTCTCAGTCACACAAGGTGAGGAGACTCAACGCAAATCATATATACAATATAAATATACGGGAACGAGACCACGGTAGCGAACCGGGTATCGGGACGGGACCACTGCAATAACCGGGTATCGGGATCCAAACTGCTGCTGGCGGGACGGGAGGGGGATCTCCAAGTCGGTGGATCAAACCGACAAGGTTATCCAAGCTTAGTGATGCCGACTCATAGGTTGAATAACAAATCGGGACATATGCAAGTAAATCAAGTACAATAAATAAACGGTGTAAGACCCCGGCCCGAGTGAACCCGATTAGTGCTAATTAAGTTGCGTGTTAGTACTAAGCTTGATTAGTGATTTTGGCTGAGTTGGGTTGGATTAGCCTCGATTCTAGTTTGGGCTAATTAGTATGTTTCGATTGCTTTGTGTTAGAAGGGCCTTTGGGGGTTCCTTTTTCATGTCATTGCATATGTTGAGGTTTTATTAGAGGTTTTTGCATTCATGGTTTTAATCCCGTTTTATTGGTATTGTTAAGCTCTACAACTTTCATGTTGATCCCGTCCTCGTTCGAGACCCCAAAACCCGATTTCATAGCCTTGAGGGCAAAACAGTCATTTCACACAAATCTGTACCCAAAACTTGATATTCCCGAAACCCGCGAAATATATACTTTTCAGAAACTAGATATTTTGACGATCATTTCTTCCTTCTTCGTCGAATCCATCCGAGATCCCGTAAGAGAAACAAGCTCCTTTAGTAGTGGGACCCAACTCATTTGTTAACAAAGGGAAGTCATTCTTCACTCATTTCATTCTTCATGTTCCAGCACAAGAGGAGAGCCTAGGGTTTCCTTGTAACTCTTCTTCTTCTTGTTTCTCCATCTCCAATCCTCACCAATCTTGCACTAACATCTAAATGGAACTCACCATCCTCTTCCTCAACTTGCAAGCTTCATCTTGATACCATTTTTGGAGAAATCTCCCATCCTTGAGGTCTTCTTTGAGCTAGCTCTCTTCATTTGAAGGTCATCCAAGTGAGTAATCCTTCCCATCTTCTAGATTAGTGTTCTTCTAGCCCTAGGGAAGCTACGTTTGCATTATTGGAAGTTCAATCATTTCCATTCATTGTGTAACCCATTTTTGGGTTGTTTTGGGGGTTTTTTTTATTGTAGCTTGGATTTGAGCTATAGAGGTGACTTGAGGCTTGGTACAGCTAGCTTGGACTTGAGGCAAGTGAATGATGAAGTGTTTTAAGTTTTAAATGGTTTGGTGAAGCATTTATGGATTTTCATGCTTTCATTAATGTGTTATGGTTGAAATAAATGCCCTTTTTGCATCTTGATAGCCTCATTTAATGTTTTGTAAACATGTTGGTTTAGCATTTATTGTCTTTGGGTATATCCTAAATGAATGTTTGTGAAATGGTTTCCTTCCTCCTTCCTTTGTATTGGACTTGATATGGAAGAAGTGATGGAGTGAACACATAATGGGGTTTTGGAGAAGTGTAGATAGAGGCATTGGAGGAGCTCTTAGCTCAATTTTATTATAGGGATTAAGTGGAAGTGGGGAGAATGGTTTTGAGGAGGAGAAAGGGCTTAAATCTGAACATAGTGGGTGATTCCCACACCTGGCGGTCAGCCTGCGGTCACCCGGCGGCTAGCCGCCCGCCAGGTAGCCGAAATGTCACGGTTGCTTTTCCAGAGAGCACACTTCTCCACCTGAAAACTCGGTTAGCTCCACGGTTAGCCAGCGGCTAACCGCCGAACACATCGGCGGCTAACCGCCAGCTAACCGCACTTGGCAGTCAGCTTTCCAGTAAGCTGCATTTCTGCAGCCCAGCCGCGGTCAGCCGGCGGTTAGTGACCGGAATTTCCCAGGTTTCAAAGAGCTCCTCGCTCGAGCGAACTCTCCGGTTCGCTCGAGCGCTGAGCTTTGTCGGTCGAAGGAGATTCACTAGGCATTGTATGAGGCCATCCGAGAAAGAAACCATATCACGAAGATGTCATTCGAAGTTTTGAAAATCCAAAGTGTATAAGGAGCCCAGGATGTCTTTAAACTCAAGGAGTACCAAGTCATTTCAATAATCGACATACGGGACCCCTATCCACTTAAATAGATCTCGAAATCAACAGTTTTCCCGAAATGGTATAGTTCATTATATTTCTTCATTTTCCCAGATCTACTAGAATGATTTGTTTTCCCGAAAGCATGATAGTTACACTAGTAACATTGACTTGTCCCGACATGCATTGCCCGATATGAAATGAAAGTTACACATTTGAGTGTTCTTGCCCCATTCATTTATTTACTTGAACTTGATGTATTTTTCATATGTCTCGATTTGTGATTTAACCTATGAGTCGGCATCACTAAGCTTGGATACCTTGTCGGTTTGATCCACCGACTTGGAGATCCCTCTCCCGTCCCGCCAGCTGCAGTTTGGATCCCGATACCCGGTTTATTACCGTGGTCCCGTCCTGATACCCGGTTCGCTACCGTGGTCCCGTCCCGTATGTTTATATTGTATATATGATTTACGTTGAATCTCCTCACCTTGTGTGACTGAGATTAACGTCCCGTTATACTGTTGTCACTGTAGTGACAGAGGACTTAGCTTTATGTGATTGCCATCTTGTTAGTTTCCGTTTTCCTTGGATACCTTATATGTTTTATCTTGTTTACTTGTTTTCTAGCAAATGATTTATCTACTTCATGAGAGTTCTTGCTTAAACAGATTTCTATGCTTTTCCAGATTCATTCATTATATGTTGTTGTATCTTTTCACTCTCTTGTCAGACCGTCGTCTCTGACCCATTTGCTTTGGTACTCAAGTCCCGTTGCCGGTTTCCTTGAGGAGGAGCCGGAGGAGGCGGTAGGTGAGCCGCAACCTCTAGTCGAGTGGCGTGCTGACGATGTCATGTAGACATCGGGTTGCTACGAGAGGCGTACATTTTGAGGAGAACTATTTAACCATTCTTTGGGTTATTGTTTTGTCTATATTGGCCTTTGTTGGCCTCTAATTTTGGGGAATGTAATTAAATGATCTTTTGATAAACTTTAACTTACTTTTGGGAAACATGCTATAAATCATTGTTCATTCTAATAAAGTATTTTACACTTGATGTTAATGCTTTCATGACTAGAGATAGTCTGACTATTGGATTTGCTACATGCTTCCGCACTTTAAAAGAAATATTCATTCATGGTTGTGATATCCTCACTGCGGACACCTGTGGGAAATTAATAAATGTAATGTGGATCATCATTTAGTCCCGATCCCGGATCGGTTCCTTCGTGGGGGACCGGTCTGGGGTCGCGACAAACGGGTAAAATGGGGGTGCTCAAGGGCACACTGTCATTTCATGTCGGGCAATACATTTCGGGACAATAACTGTTACTAGTGTAACTTCAATGCTTTCGGGAAAACAAGTCATGTAATGCAAATCTTGGGAATGAGGTGAAACAATGAACTATTACAATTCCGGGAAAATATTGATTTCAAGATCTATTTAAGTGAATAGGGGTCCCGTATGTCGATTATTGAAATGATTTGGTACTCCTTGAGTTTGAAGACATTCCGGGCTCCTTATGCACTTTTACGATTTTTAAAACTTAACATGAGCTTATGGTTAGAACTAGGTATTACCATAGAAAAATCAAGACTATAAACGGTCCATCCTAAGTATGATGTTAACCCGGAACCATCGAGCAACCCACTCAGTCATCGAAAGGAATTGAATTCGCGATACCCAAGGAAATAGATCTTGCGTTTAGATATGAAGAAAATATCACATCGTTCCATCCCGTTCAAGATTGAAATAGATTGAACTTCGATGCATCCGAACCTACCGTGAAGAGCATCGGCTCAAGACGTCCTCACATATGGTCAAATGAGTCCAAGGAGGGTAGCCAAGGTCCCACCTAGAACCAAGAATTAGTGCCTAGTTCATATCTGTTCTTTTCTTTTAGTTCCCTAGTCTTGAAGACCTTAGATTAGGGCATAGTTAGTCTTAACACTAATGTACATACCCCTAGGACTCATAGAAAGCACAATTGTTTAAAAAAAAAAACAATATCAAATTTCACTGTCCCAGCTACGGACAGGTCCGATCGATCGGATGACAGTCCGATCGATCGGCTCGAAAAGCCTCACAGTTAACGACAGTCCTATCGATCGGCCTGCATGTCCGATCAATCGGACCTGGTCGTATAGCAGGTCCGGGAAAGACATGATTTTTTTTCTCCCCTTTTTCCTTTCTTTCCAACACTTAAACAACTATCATTCTTCTTCCACAATCACTTAAAACTCTCATCAAAACTCCAATGAAAATTAAATTTAAACACCTCCTTTCCCACATTTAACCCCAAACAAGGAGAAGAATCCCAATCATATGCAAGGGTTCATTTGAGCCAAAATCTATGGATAAACAAAGTCTATTGATCACATTTCCATAACAATAGATGATTTAGCAAAACTCTTTAAATGAGCATCTTATTCCAAATCAATGCAACTAATAAACATAAACATGAATGGCCAAACCAACCCCATTCATTATAAAACCATATGAGCAAACTTTGACCAAATGAAATGCATAATTTCCAAGAGGTTTAACAAGAGAGAACAAAAACCATTAATATGCATTTTCGAAATCAATAGAAATATAGCAAGAAGCATATGTGAAGCATATGTCAAATTATCAAGAACAAGTAATAAATCTAGGATTTCTCATAAAACTTTGATAACATTCAAACCATCCATTCATCCACTTGCCTTGGGTTCCAATTAGCTAAACCAAGCCTCTAATCACCTCTCAAGCTCAAGACCAACCATCTCTACAAAAACCCCAAAACAAACCCTAAAATGGGTCAAACAATGAAAGACAAGGAATAGGCTCAAACCAAGCTAGGAAATAGAACTTAAGGGAAAGCCATTGCACATCCAAGGAAAATGGGAAAGAGTCCTTACCTCTAGATCGAGTCATGAATCAACAAGAAGAAGCTTGCAATAGGGGCTGCCCACCTTGGTTTCCCACGAAAATGGTGTCAAACAAGAGAGGAGATGAAGGAGAAGAAGTTGCCGGAGTTCCCTCGTCGGATTGGTAGCTTGGAGGCTCCATTAGAGCAAGAGAAATGGAAGAAATGAAGAAGAATGGCTGCTGCCACTGTAGCTGGAGAGTTGCAGCCGATGGAGTGGAGAAATGAGGGAGAAAGAGAGGGTAGAGACATCTTATAATGGGTGGGTGTGGGCCCCACCACACTTAAAACTTGCCAAGGGTAAAACATCTATTTGTGGGCCTCAGATGCGATCGACGAAGAAGAGAAAAATGTATCTCATAAAATCTAGTTTCCAAAAAGTATAGTTTTGGCATGGTTCTGAGATCTCGAAATTTGGGTCCAGATTCAGTGTGAAAAGACCGATTTTGCCCTCCGGGCTGGAAAAACTGATTTTCGGAGCTTCGAATGGGTACGGAGTGAACACGAAAGTTGTAGAGGTTAACAAAATAAGTCAAATGAGGCTAAAACAAGAATTATCAGGAATTTCGAATAACCTCCCAATCACGCGCAAAGTCACTAAAAGAACCCCCAAAGGGTCCCACTAATCACAAAGGCCCTCAAAATTCCCCAAAACTAGAGAAAAACCATTCTAGCTCACAAACTCAACCCAACAAATACTAATCCCACTAAAAGAAACTAATCCACAAATAAAACAACACTAATCCAAGAGATTAGGGGTCGGGTTCTCACACTTTCCAACTTCCTCACCTTCCATGATTTAGCTAGAAAACTCCAAAGAAGATTCCAAGACCATCACCTTCTTCCTCTCCTTGCAAGCTTCCTATTGGTACAAATTTCTTGGAGTTTCTTGTGGGATAAGCTCTTCATTTTCTTCATCCTTTCTTGTTTGAGCATTTCTAGGTAAGAGCTTCAACCCATATTTTTCATAGAGTGAGTGAGTTTTTGTGTGGTTTTCTTGGGTTTTGTAGTTCTTTGGATTGGCTTGAGTGAAGTGCTTGAAGAGGTTTGTGGCACCTTTGACAAAGGCAAGTAACCAATCTAGGATGGATGTTAGCATATGTGCATAGCATTTGTTTTCCTTGCACTCTTCTCATTCATTGAAAATTTGAGGATTTTGTTTTCATTGGAGAATGGGATTTTAATGTCTCAAATCGTGTTTTGAAATGTGTGTTTTACCCTTGGAGAGCATGGAGGCTCAGGGAGTGCAGGTGGAATGAAAAACAAGTAGAAGGGAAGAAGGAAATGTGGAAAAATCTGCACTGAACTGCATTTCTCGTGCAGTTTTGGTCAGCTGGCGGTTAGCCACAATCCCCATTTTGGCTAACCGCGAGCCAACCGAAATCAGTGGTTCCTTTTCCAGTAGCTGACTTCTGCATCAGGGTCCTGCGGTCAGCTCACGGCTAGCCGCCAGTTCCCTTGCGGCTAACCGTAAGCCAACCGAAAGCTTTTCAGCTCCTTTTCCAGAGAGCCAAGTTTCCTGACCTGAGTTCTAGCGGTCAGCCTACGGTTAGCTTGCGGCTAGCCACGAGGTCCCATTTCGGCTAACCGCCAGCTGACCGTGAGCTGACCGAAATTAACTAAATTCCTAGTTTTGAAGAAGTTTTGCAATAGTGAAAACTAGAACATGTTAAGTGACCTTTGGCCTGATATTGTGTACTCGAAACCCGAGATGTCTTTGAACTTCCGGGGCACCAATTCTATCTATAACTCCAACATTTGGGCTTCGAATACACAAAGATCAATCACGGGTCTTTACATGTGCTTGATAGGCTTTGTGTTCGTACCATGGTTTTGATACAACGAATATCTTTGTGTACTCGTTTTAAAGTTTAAGTACAAGCTTGTTTTGCAAATTTGTTTCAAGAAAAAGGGGTCACTTCCTAAGTGTGTTATGCATATTTATTATGCCTTTTACTAGTCGTGTTCGTCGTGTTTTGATAAGTGACTTCCCCCTTTTTTACCTCGACATGTTTCGACCGTGTTTTGCGTGTTTTGTGCATTCATGAATTAAGTGAACACCACTGAGTTTGGACTGCCCTTTCAGTTTGATCCACTGTCTGGGGGTCCTTAAACATGTGGACTGTCTGCAGACTGGTCGTGTATTTATTACACATCGTGCGTGTCCGGTTCCGCGGCAGGAATTCCCGTCTTTATGGGAAATCGTGTCGTGATTATATTATGTATATCGTGCTTGTCGTGCGTGCTTGCTCTTTTCATTATATAAATGATAGAGAAAGGATGGGCTCTTTGTGGATGATAACTATTCATGATATATTATGTACTCATGCTAGTTTATTTATGTATCTCAGTCATTACAGTATTTCAAACCAAGGACTTTCTTATATAATTCCAAAAACCGTTATTGTTTCATGTTTGCACCTAAATTGATTACCTGCCAAACCGTTGTGTTTGACCCTTGTTTGTTGGTGCCCAGGTGCAGGAGACGTTACCTTTGAGGAGGAGCGTCAGGAGGAGGCTTGTGAGTCAACCCCTGTGAGAGAGTGGCAGCCCAACGATGTCATCTAGACGTCGGGCGGGTTCTTGAGTCTCGTCATCTTTTTGTTGGGGTTTCCTTTATTATTTTGAGAAGTGTATTGGCCTCTGTTGGCCTCTTATGGGTTGTAACAAAAACTTAACTTACTTTCGTGTTAGTCTTATAACTTGAACTATGGTGGGAATGCCATTTTAACTTCTTCCTTTGATACTATGTCTTGTTATTATTTGTCGGGGCACTTAGATATTTATTGGTGCTCATCTTGATGTGTTTTGCTACACGCTTCCGCAAACTTGATCGCGTGAGCCAGATTTCGCGTGTCTTTGGGAATCCTCACCGCGGGAACCTGTTGGAAAGTATATCTCCAATGTATGTACAATTCAATAAACACGTCGCGGGCCCGGGGTTCCGTTCTGGGGTCGCGATAAAGAGAGTGAAAAGGTACAATAACATATAATAAAGGAAATATCTTGAAAAGCATAGAAATCTGTTTAAGCAAGAACTCTCATAAAGGAGATAATTCATTTACTAGAAAACAGATAAACAAGGTAAAACATGTAAGGTATCCAAGGAATCGGGAACTAACAAAATGGCAATCACATAAAGCCAAGTCCTCTATCACCAAAGTGACAAAAGTATAACGGGACGTTGGTCTTAGTCACGCAAGATGAAGAGATTCAACGAAAAGCATAAATACAATATAAATATACGGGACGGGACCTCGATAGCGAACTGGGTATCGGGACGGGACCATGGTAATAAATCGGGCATTGGGATCCAAACCGCAACTGGCAGGACGGGAGGGGGATCTCCAAGTCGGTGGATCAAACCGACAAGGTTATCCAAGCTTAGTGATGCCGACTCATAAGTCAAATAACAAATCGAGACATGAACAAGTAAATGAACATGCGGGCAAGGATATTCAAGGATAATTTCCATTTCATGTAGTGCAATGCATTTCGGGACAACTAACTGTTACTAGTGTAGCTTTAATGCTTTCGGGAAAACAAGTCATGTAATGCAAATCTTGGAAATGGGGTGAAACAATGAACTATTACAATTTCGGTAACATATTGGTTTCAAGATTTATTTAAGTGAATAGGGGTCCCGTATGTTGATTTTAATAAAGACTTGGTACTCCTTGAGTTTGAAGACATTCCGGGCTCCTTATGCACTTTACCATCTTCAAAACTTAAAATGAGCTTATAGATAGTACTAGATGCTACGATAGAAAAATCCAAAACTATAAACAATCCATCCTAAGTATGATGTTAATCCAGAAGCATCGTACAACATACTCAGTCACCGAAAGGGATAGGATTCGCGATACCCAAGGGAATAGACTTCGCGTTTAGATATAAGAAGGATATCGCGTTGTCCCATACCGTTCAAGATTGAAATGGATTGGATTCCGATGTAACCGAACCAACCGTGAAGAACATCGGCTCAAGACATCCTCACATATAGTCCAATGAGTCCAAAAAGGGTAGCCAAAGTCCCACCTAAGCCCATCCAAAAACAGGGTAAAAATCCCTTTTAGCAAGGGTTTCTTAGTTGGCCGGGTCGACCTGGTCAAGACCCGATCGACCTGGTACACAGCAGGCCCGATCGACCTGGCCCCTGTGTGCCCGGTTGACTGAGCCATGGCCGGTCGACTAGGAGTTGTAACTTGAATGCGGTGCACAGTGTTTTGGGAGCCTGACCCTGTGTCCCCGGTCGACTGAGCCACCATGGGGTCAACCGGGTACACTGCGGAACAGAACCTGAGTTCTGTTCTGCAGTGGGCTGGTTCCTTCCATTCCACACTTATACAACCACACAAGACTAGAGACAAGAAGACTATAAACTCATGTTTCCAAGACATTAAATGAAGCTAGCAAGATGCATTATGAGCATCTATTTCAACAATGAAAATCAATAAAAGCATGAAAAATTCATTAATGTTTCACCAAACCATTTAAAACTCAAAACACCTAATCATTCACTTGCCTTAGGTCCAAGCTAGTAACACCAAGCTCCTAATCACCTCTTAAGCTCAATTCCAAGCTACAATAAAAAAAACCCCAAAACAAACCCTAAAATGGGTCAAACAAAGAATGAAAATGATAGAACTTTCAATAACGAAAATGAAGCTTCCCTAGGGCTAGAAGAACACAAATCTAGAAGATGGAGAAGATTGCTTACTTGGATGTGTTAGGATTTTTGTAGATTGCAATTTGATGGATGC
This sequence comes from Cinnamomum chago, assembly GCA_038049695.1. Lineage (NCBI taxonomy): Eukaryota > Viridiplantae > Streptophyta > Magnoliopsida > Laurales > Lauraceae > Cinnamomum > Cinnamomum chago. The sequence continues at coordinate 49,555,859 of CP142454.1, read as the reverse complement.
ATTATCATTCAAGCATCATTTGATTTACACACATGCATTGTTTTAAGAAATCTTGAAATCTTGTTTTATACATGCATTGGTTTTTAAGTCTTGAAGATATATTGATTTATGCATGATTTGTTTTTAATCTTGGATGCATTTGTTTTTTAAAAGAGTTTTAGAAAATCAAGCTAGCCTATGAGTTTTAAATCTTTCAAAATGTTTTAGGCTTTTTATGGTTCATTTTTTAAAACCCTTAGAATGATTTAAAACATGTTTTTAAGCTTGGTTAAATGGCCCAAAAAGTTCCCTCTAGAAATACTTTGAAAAATGGATTTTTGGGAATTTTGGTCCTAGGTGGTCGGACTGCAGTGTGGCCGGTCTACCGGCCCAGGGGACCCGGTCGACCGGGTACACTACCGTTGGCCATTTTTCAAACGATCAGAAATATAGCCGCTGTGAAGGCCAGGTCGACCGAGCCCTGCTGCCAGGTCGACCGGGGACTAGCCGTTGGGCTGTTTTGGCTAAAAATATGAGTTCTTTCATTTGCCAAAAGTTGGGAATTTTAAGGCCCTCCTTGAGGGGTTTTGAGGCAAACTAAAGGGAAATGAACTAAGGGATGAAGGGGATCATTAGGGAAGCTAAAGCTTGGATTAATGAAGTTAAATCACCAAGTAGGCTCTACTTTCCTTAATCATATGTTTTCATGCTTTGTTTTACTTTTGGTAAATCTTTTGTAGCATGATAAACTATGTATGAAGTGTTGTGTCCTTAACATGTTTTATGTTTTGAGTTGATTTATTGTTTTGGATACATCACCATTTGATTCAATCCAAGTAGTACTTTATTCTTGGTAAATCTAAGTAGATCATGTTAATGAAAGAATCTTTGAAATTATATATAACATGATTCATATACTTGGTTGAATCTATGGTTGTTGTTTTTCAACATAAGAAAATCACTTTCAAAACTATCTTATGTTTTGGATTCAACATCTTTACAAATCATATGTTTTCATGTTTTTGTTTTATCTTTGGTAAATCTTTAGTAGCATGTTAAACTATGATGTGTTGTGTCCTTAGCATGTTTTATGTTTTGAATTGATCTATTGTTTTGGATGCATCACCATTGATTCAATCCAAGTAGTACTTTATTTGGTAAATCTAAGTAGATCATGTTAATGAAAGAATCTTTGAAATTATATGTAACATGATTCATATACTTGGTTGAATCTTTGGTTGTTGTTTTCCATCATAAGAAAATCTCTTTCAAATGTATCTTATGTTTTGGATTCAACAAACTTTACAAATCATATGTATTATTGTTTTAAAGTTTCACAACTTGCCTTACTTTGATAGGTATATCTTTTTCAAGTTGTATTTATAATTACATATGATTTGTCCCCTAATTTCAATCAAATCTATTTTTATGTTTTATGAGCTACATTGTTGATTTGATTGACATCCCTATGCATCACATGTTTAGAGCTAATTAATTTCATACAACTTGTGAATCTTTGATCACATTAACAAGTTGTTACTTTTAACATGTGACTTGCATTCCTTCCTCAATCATAAATGTTTTTATGAGCTAAAACTTTCAAAAGCCTTAGGCATACATTTATGAGCTTTCTTTTTCAAAATGATTGAGGACATCATACACACATCATGAGCATACATCTTTGCATTCATTTAGTGTGTGTGTGTGAGTTAGTTTTTCACTTCCATATCCGCCTATTTAAGAGGCATTGTAATGAGCTTAATTGAATTTCCATCAAGTGTATTACAGACACTAATTAGAGAGATAACCAACCTATGGTTGAAGAGGTTATTGCTTAGCCTAAGAAACGCATAATGTATAGGTTGATGTTAAGCCTTGAAAAACATCATTGTAAAGGTTATTGCTTAGCCTTGAAAAGCATATTGTAAAGGTTATTGCTTAGCCTATTGAAAAGCATAAATAGTGGAAATCCGGTGGGGTGTTGGATCACAAGCCCGTAGTGGATGTAGGCATTGAAGCCGAACCACTATAAATCCTTGTGTGACGGTGCTTGCTTTGTGGTGATTGTTGTTATTAAGCTTCCGCATTTTATTTGTAATCATCACTTGTGACTAGTTTATTTTAAAGAAGTTAAATTTGATTAAAATTGGTCATAATTGAAGCTCACCCTATTCACCCCCCCCCCTCTAGGGTTCGGATCCCGTGACTCTACAGGATGACCTTCAAATGAAGAGAGCTAGCTCAAAGAAGATCTCAAGGTTGGTGGATTTCTTAACAAATGGTATCAAAACGAAGCTTGCAAGGGGAGGAAGAGAATGGTGACCTTCATTTCTTGATTGATGCAAGTTTGGTGTGGATTGGAGATGGAGAGAGCAAGAAGAAGAAGAGAAGTTGCAAGAATGTTGTGCTGGAACATGGAGAATGGAATGAAATGAAGAGTGGTTTCCCTTTGTTAACAAATGGGGCTGGGTCCCACTACTAAAGAAGCTTGTTTGGCCGAAATCATGTCTTTCAGGATCTCGAATGAATTCGATGAAGAAGGAAGAAATGATAGTCAAAATATCTAGTTTCCAAAAGGTATATGTTTCGCGAGTTTCAGGGATATCAAGTTTTGGGTACAGGTTTGGTGTAAAAGGACTGTTTTGCCCCTCAAGGCTTGTAAATTGGGTTTCGGGGCCTCGAATGAAAACGGGATCAACATGAAAGTTGTAGGGATCAATAAGATAAATGAAACGGGATAAGAACGCAATTCAAAACGATTCTGGAAAATCCCTAAGTAAATGCAAAGTCAAAAAGGGGAACCCCCAAAGGGCCCCACTAGTTACCAAAGCACTCAAAATTGCCCAAAACTAGAACAAAAGCTATTCCAAACCCAACTTAGCCAAAATCACTAATCAAGCTTAGAACTAACACACGACTTAATTAGCACTAATCGGGTTCACTCGGGTCGGGGTCTTACAGCTACTAAAGCGTCATCTCCATCAGCAACTCTCAAAGCACCGGGTCGACCTTTACTCCCTGGACCATCGTCTTCGGGTCACTGGGATCATTCCCACTCCCCACAGAAGAAGCTGTTCCTGCCAATAAGCAGAAAACCGCCCCTGAACGTGTCACTATCATGACACCAAGGGCAACAATCAAAAAGCCTGAAGCCCGTGACACTCCCACGAAGCCTCGACCTACAAGAGACGAGGTCTGCCCCAAGACCTGGTCCCCGAGATCGTCACCAAAGAAAAGGGGGTCCCGAACATCTACAAAGCCAGCGTACCTAGCCCCTCTCAAGGATAACCGATTCTACCATCTCTCTTACATGAAAGACGAGAAACCTACCCTCCACCAAACAAACAAATCAACCCAGCATGAGCCGGCTTGCTCCTACAAGCCCAAAATCACGTCATGCATCACCAGGCCTCTGTAAGAACCTGTTAAGGCCTACACTCCTGCGAGTCAACCCTTCATCTCAACAGGGGCCGAACTCGAAAAATTCAAAGCCTCACTACGACAGGCAAAGGACCACGTCCGGATCCTGTCCATGCCTAGCTTCAAAGAAGACAAGCTCGGCTGCTGCACACGGGGAACTACGTCCTTCATCACCAAAGCCCAGCCAGAACTAACAAAGCTTAAATTGCTCGGCGTATACGTCGTCGCGCGGCATATCGAAAAAAGAGACTAGATAAGCAAAGAACCCAGCATTCTGCCCTTCAGGTCTCTAAAAAATGGGTCGAAAAAGAAAAACATGACCAAGTTGTTGTTGTCCATATGGTTGGAAAAACCAGAAGACGCCAGATGTCGGCAACCAAAATTCATGTTAAACGACTAGTGACTCGCAGCATCTCCCGGACGCGAAGACTAAAAGTCCGGGATCCTAACCCTAGAGAGGGGGGGGGGTAAATAGGGTGAGCTACAAGTTAGTGACCAATTAAGATAATTATTAAACAAAATGCGGAAGCTAACAAAAACAATCACCACAACCATACACCATCACACAATGATTTATAGTGGTTCGGCCTCAATGCCTACATCCACTACCGGTTTCTGAACCAACACCCCACTGGATTTCCACTATCTATACTTTTCAAAAGGCTAAACAATAACTTTACAACGATGTTTTTCTAGTCTAAACAACAACCTATCAATGTGCTTTTCTAGGCTAAGCAATAACCTTTACAAGATGCTTTTCCAAGGCTTTTCCAAGGCTAAGCAACAACCTTTACACTATGCTTTTCTTAGGCTAAGCAATAATCTTTACAATAAGAAAGATTTCTCTCAAAGTAGTGTCTACACAAAAACTCAAAGAGATACAATTTAAGCTCAATACATTTGCCTCTTAAATAGGCTGATATGAAAGTTAAAACAAGATATAAACATACACAAACAATTAGCTAAGGTGTGTGCTCAAAGTTTATGAATGCTCACTTCAATCAATTTCTAAAATGAAGCTCTTAAATGAATGCTTGATGCATTTGAAAATCTAAGTACAGAAATAGATGATTGAAGTGATAAGCTAATCACATGAAATATTCAAAACAACTTGAAAAGACATACTACACAAGTTGTATGAAGTTTAAAGACTAAAACACATGTGATTGAGACATAAGCATTTGCAAAACAATCTAATATGATTAAGTGATTTGGTGTTTGCAAAACAACTCAATTAAAGCTAGAAATCATGCAAATATGAAGTTACAAAGAGTTAAACATGCATGGATTTTAAATGGAATGGAAACCAATCTTAACTTGGAAAGATATACCTTTAAATATCACACATTTTGATTTCCATTTGTCCTCTAGCTTTCTCAGCTTATTTCTCTTCCTTAGGCTTCAATATGGTTCCAAAGACTCACTAAAACAAGCCCCTTGAAAGAGAGGAACGAAATGGACTCATATAGAAAAATCAGTCCAACGACTAGTTGGCTCGGTCAACCCCATGACCCTCGGGTTGACCGGGCCCAACGGCTAGATTCCCCGGTCGACCTGGATAGGGCTCGGTCGACCAGGTATACTAGCTGAATTTCCCAACGGCTAGTTGGCTCAGTCGACCGAGTACAAGGTCGGTCGACCGGGTACAGGGACTTGGGAGGAGTTCCTGTTGAAATCTCAATTTTCTAAAAGATGAAACTTGGAACTCATGGCCAGTATGATTTATACGTAATAACAAGATTCTAAAAAATAGGAATGTATGCAAATCACAAACCTAGATGCCTAACTTGATTTTCCAAAAATATGCATGAAGAACTAGGTTTTCTAAAGAGCTTTTAAGTTCTAAAACATGTAGGATTAAATCATTTGAAAACCAAATGCAAATGCAAGCTAGAAACTTAGAAGAACTACCCGTTCGATGAAGATGTTGAAGAAATCTATGAGGCTCTCTTAGAAAATGGCAAACTCACCTTGCCGGACCCCAAAAGACCAGGAGATGTTGGCAAAACTAATGATCCCTGGTATTGTCCATATTGTTAGATTGTATGGTCTCAATCCATCAGTTGCTATAATAAATTGATTAATTTCTTTATTTATCAATAAAATCATGCTTTCCTTTCATGAGATGAATGATGTTTCATTACTTAATGCACATGACCAATACATATGACATAATGGTTCATGAGATGAACCGAGTCCCATTAGTATATTAGATATGATATATGTATATGGATGAGATCCACATACGGGAGACATGTGTCACAAATCTTATACTTAAAAATATCCTCACAACCAGTGATGAGACTGGGCATCTCATCTGATAAGGTTACAGCACTTTGATCACTATGAGATGGTGTGATTTGTCTCGATCATCAGAATGAAAGATTCTGGATCATAATGCTGGTACATTGAATGTATTGAAGGACCATGAGAAACACCTAATCAAATACTGTCTCGATTTTAAGGTCTGCTCTCATAATTCCAAAGCAATAGGCTCTCAAGCCTGAGACATTGATGAACTCAAGTTTCTGTCTATTCATTTGCTTTGAGTCACCAATGAGTGAGGCCAACTGTAGGTCAATACCTCGGTGTCTTGGGTACGTGGTAGTAGGACTATGGGAACATACAATGATCAAGATAGAATCTATCTACATTATCCCCTTGTGCCAATTAATGGATTTATCATTAGTAAGTGCGCACTCATCTCGATTAAGAGTTAATTGGATGGTACTGATGATCACTATGATTAATTGGGGCTCAAGGATAATAAGATGTGGATCCATGATTGGATGGGACAGATTTATTCCAATTGATCAATGGATATTGATAGAGAGGCCTACTTGTGGTAATTGGGAAGTTTAGGGTCTTCATTATAATTTATTCCTGAGACTGGAGTGCAATTGCATTTATATAGTGGTATTATTTGCAATTAATTGTGGACTCGGATTGCACATGAGATGTGGGGTCGTGGTGTCCCAGTTGGAGTCAGCTATCTATGGAATCCTTAGTGGTCCCCACGCTAGCCCGAGATATTAGAAAGATACTAATCCTACTTGAACTCTAAAAGGAAGGAATTAGAAAGTTACTATTTCTATTTGAAGTGAGACTTCTAATGGTGGTAATAATAAGCCACTAATTGGTGTGGAAGTGAGACTTTTATTACAGTTAGTAAGAGAGAAAGAAAAGGAGGCTCGAGGGTTATAAATAGGAGATAAGTCACCCTTGGACGTCCACTACTATTATTGCACGTCCAGCCCTCTGTTTTGCAAGTTGTTACACAACTCTCCTTCCTCTCATCTCTCTTCTAGTTCTCTTGTAGTTCCGTGAAGTTTCTAGTAAGGTTTTCTCTTGGAGATCCCACCCATCTTCTTGAGAAAAGAGCTCTGATAAGAGGATCATAGCGTGGAAGATCAATAGGTCTTAGAGATTCGTGTTTGATACATGAAAGAGTTTCATCACCAAAGAAAGACGCAACTTCTCCATTAGAGCACCACCGAGCTCCTAAGGTATAATCTACTTCCTCGCATGTTGTAGATTTTTATGGATGCTTGTTGGCTGCTGTTCTATCTTCTTGATAGGTTTATTTACTAATCATGATAGCTGAGATTGAGGACATGGTTCCTAGATTGGGTTTTATAGCCTTTTGGATAGTTGATCCCTGAGTCAAGTGGGTCAAAAAGTCTTGAAAACCTATCCACGAGGCCCACCTATTTCCAACATCCATACCACCAGTTGGTCTCGCATCCTCTCAATCAATGTTTCGTTGTGAGAGAAAAGATCAACGAGATGTGGAAAAATGGAGTCTTTACATTTGACAAAAACTACAGGTCTACCTCCGTCAACATGGTGTCATACGGACAAACATCAAAATCACCAAAGGAAAAGATCACTACTTCCTTCAAGGTGATACAAATGACTCAATCGTCCAAGGAACTGGTCCCGTACCCAACACTAGACGGACAACCCATATGGGTGCATCCCGATCTCCTAGTAGAAAAATTGGGAGATCTCAAAGCAAAGCCTACCGGTCAACAGCGAAGGCAGGCCAAGAAACAACTCCACAAGCTCAAATAGAAGGAGAAGACTCAATCAAAGCACGAAGTCCCTGAAAAGGCAGAGACCTCTTCCACTGCTTCACTAGGGGCAACAGAAGAATTCCTTCCCAAGACTTCAAAGGTGGTAAGAAAATTCACCCTTGGTGATTTCATGCCACCTCATTACAAAAATGAAACTACGCGGGGGGTATCATACTCTTGCAACTCGGTAATTGGATTCTCCATGGATGGATACGAATCTAGTGATACTGCCAGTGATACCGATGATTGGGAGGAATCCCTTGAAACAGGAGAATACCTCTCCGATGAGGAATGGATTCCCGAATCTCATCTTATGCTAGTAATCTAGTATAACCCATTACAACCGCAAGGATCCTGGTCTGATGATGAAGAAGACCAAGAGGTTGTTCAAGAAAATGTTGTTGATCCAGCACAAGCAAGCGCTCCAGTGGAACCCAACATTGATGAACCACAAGGAGCAGATGACGAAGAAGATTTGGCTCATATGCTCGATCTCGAAGAATATGCAAGAATCTTGCAACATCTTGCCATAGATCTAGAGCATGATCGCATCAATGAGCTTCATCATAATAAAAAACCAGAACCAAAAATCCCGAAAAATTTACAGACATCTCCTCCGGTAACCCCGGAAAATGAAGAAAACTGTTGGATTGATGATCCTCTTACATTTGAAGACGAGTATGAATCTCAACAGTGCATTCTAGTGGCATCTTCTATCGAAGTTTCTTGCAATGCGATAGTTCAGGATGATGGTGCCTCTGAAGCTTCATCTGCCGAGGCCTCAGATTCTCATACTACGTCTGGTAGCATATCTTCTAGAGCTACGTCTTCTCAGGTGACTACCATAAAGGTATCATCTTCTCAGCCATCGTCTCCTGAAATTGTGACATCGGAGCTCAAGCCTCTTCCGACTGATCATCTTGAAGAAGCTCATGCCACTGAAGTCTTCTTCGATGAAAATCCGGTCAACTAGTCCTAGAAACCCGACCTCATAGGTGATGTCTAGACCGATAAATTAGTCAACAAAAAAGAGAAGTTGCTGGATGCTGTTCAGGGCTTGTTCCCGGAAAATGCTCTATGCAACGCGATCACTAAAGACGGCAATACTGCTACAGTGACGTCTTCAGCAAATGACAAGGATCAACCCCTTGATCCTGAGGGTGATCTTCCAAAGGAAAACTCTTCTCTAGAAGCTCTTGAAGTTGGTAGAGGTACCCGCTTTGGTCGGGATTACCACAAGAAAAACAACCAACCTTCTTCTTCTTATGTAAATCCTTCAGGACAACAAGTTGTAAACGCCCCAAGTGGCAACAATAATGAAAATGCAGGCCTGAAGGAGGCTTTCAAGTACGACTTGATTGAGCACTTCAAACACTTACCTGCACGACTACACATCCTTGACTTATTATGAATGTCTCTGCACACTCGTGATAATCTCATTTCAAAACCGCAAAGACTGAATGCGGAAATCGACAAACATGCCCCATAAGTCCTACAAATTGAAATGGACTATAGGCTCGAGAAATCAAATACTTCCTTAAAGGGAGAAAAGAAGAAAATTGTGGAATCAGGCATTGAATGCCTCTCAGTTCAAAAGGCTGTTGGAATATAGGTGGGTCTTTCAGATAGGTTTCAAAAACTTTTGACCCACTTGATGCAGGGATCAACTATCTTGAAAGCAATCAAAAACCCAATCCAAGATGCAATCCCTCAAACTCATAAACCATGTATAGCAACATATATCCTATCTAAAAGATAGAAAACGGCACCTAAACATGCAACCACGAAATCCACAACATACAAGGATGTAGATTATACCTTTGGAGCTTGGTAGTGCTTTAATGGAGACTTTGAGTTCTTTATTTGATGATGAACACCTTCACTAATCAAATCAGAATCTCCAACACCTTTTGATCTTCCACGCTATGACCCATATCAGATTCTCTTTTCTCAAGATGGTGGAATCTCCAAGAGAAAAACCCTAAAGGAAACTAGAAGAGAAACTAGAAGAGGGAGAGGAAGAGAGTGGTGTGCAACACTTGCACAAACCTAGGGCTTGGGCGTGAATTCCAATGATGGAATAGCATTAGGGCGTCCAAGGCACTTCTCCTCTTATTTATAGCACTCAAGCAACCTCCTCTTACTAATTAAGATAGAAGTCTCACTTCCAAAACAATTAGTTGCTTACTAAATCACAATTAGAAGCTTACTTCAAATATGATTAGTAACTTCCTCTTTTCTAATTAAAATAGAAGTCTCACTTCCATTTAGAGTTCTACTATAATTAGTATCTTTTATTAATGGAAGTGAGACCTCTTTTATTAAGGGTTAATTGGATCGGTACCAAATCCGAGCTCCAACTGGGACACGCGACCCCACATCTCATGTGCAATCTGGGCCCACAGTTAATTGCAAATAACTATACTATATAAATGCAATTGAACTCCAGTCTTAGGAATATATTACAATGAAGACCCTAAACTTCCATATTACCACAAGTAGGCCCCTCCATCTATATCCATGGATCAATTGGACCTGTCCACCAAAGTAGATCCATATCTTATTATCCTTGAGCCCCAATTAATTATAATGATCATTTGGTACCGATCCAATTAACCCTTAATTGGAATGGGTACGCACTTACCAATGATAAATCCATTAATTGGCACAAGGGGATATTAAAGATAGATTCCATCTTGACCATTGAATGTTCCCACAGCTCTACTACCACGTACCCAAATCACCGAGGTGTTGACCTACAATTGGCCTCACTCATTGGTGACTCAAAACAAATGAATAGATAGAAACATGAGTTCATTAATGTCTCAGGATTATAAGCCTATTGCTAGGGAATTATGAGAGCAGACCTTAAAGTAAAGACAGTGTATATAAGGTGCTTCTCATGGTCCTTCAATACATCCAATGTACCAGCACCATGATCCAGAATCTTACATTCTAATGATCGAGACAAATCACACTATCTCATAGTGATCAAAGTGCTGCAACCTTGTCAGATGAGATGCCCAATCTCATCACTGGTTGTGAAGATATCTAAGTATAAGATTTGCAATACATATCTCCTGTATGTGGATCTCATCCACATACATGTATTATATCTAGTATACTTGTGAACTTCGGTTCATCTCATGAACCATTATGTCATGCGTATTAGTTATGTGCAAACAAGTAATAAAACACCATTCATCTCATGAAAGGAAAGCAATAATATATATATCGATAAATAAAGAAATTAATCAATTTATTTATCATATACTGGTATTGAGACCATAAAACTAACAAAGGCAGCAAGTGCAACTATCGCCTTCGATAATGATGACCTCCTGCTAGGCGAGACAAAGCACAACCGACCCTTGTACTTCACAGGGTACGTCAAAGAAATGCCAATACACAGAGTCCAGATCGACCCAAGTTCTGCACTAAACCTCATCTCTGCTTCGGCACTCGAAGAGCTGGGTATTCCACCTAGCAAGCTAAGCCACACATATGTATCCATCTTTGGATACAATGGGAGCACTCAAAGGCTTATGGGCAAAATCAGGTGCAAGTTACAAATCAGTGATCTTATCTCGAAGTCACTGTGTACGCAATAAGAACCCCTTCATGCTACAACATCCTTCTTGGACGCCCCTGGATACACGAGAATGGTGTCGTCCCTTCAACTTTACATCAATGCATCAAGTTTGTTGGCAACGACGGATTGATACATCGAGTGTTTGTAGACCAAAAGCGCTTCAAAGGCAAAGATGTTCATTTTGTAGATGCTCATATTTACAAAGATGAAAAAAAAGAAAATGAGGAAGAAACAACACCCTTTGCCGAAAATCTCTAGAAATAGAAGGGCAAGGCTCCTCAGCAAATCATCGGAAGAAAACAAATCTTCTGGCAAATCCGAAGAGAGCAATCCACCTCCCTCTGTTATCTCCCTCAAATCCTCCAAGTCTTTGGTAATCACCACCAAAGCGAAGAAGACGAAACAAAAGACTGGGGGCAAGTTCGTTGTTTCCTTCGTGTCTATCATGCAAGACATAGATTCGGACTCAGAGCCAGAAGACGATACACTGTCAAACCAAGCTGATACTCGGCAAGTTCAGCATGCTCTCACTCCATTAGAGACACCTGCCGACGTAGAAGACCCTGCGTCTGCTTTCTTCATCGTTCCGACAACTCCGGTAAAAGAAAAGCCAATCTTCTTCCACAGATCGGAGGCTTCTTTATCAAATCCTTCGCTTGAACCTTTCTAAAACAAAGGTATGCCTCAACTATTCCTGTATAGTCCAATGGCACAAGCTATCATGAAGAAAATGGGATATGATACTCATAATCCAATCGGTTTAGGAGGTGGCCGTGGTATTCTCACACCATTGGAACCCACCCTGACCAAAAGTCAACTGGAGGATTGGAAACTCTATCCTCATATAGAGAAGTCTTCATACGGGTTGGAGTATGATCCTGACACTCCCATGAGACAGTTGACACAAAGGCTGCAAAGTCGTTTTGCCGACCAAGCCTCAACATCTCGTGTCCATGAAGACATTGATCTCCCTGGATATCTCCTTGAGGAGTCACCCGTCAAGGATCCAGGAAGCTCCTCCAATTGGTATGATTTCTTTGACGATGAAGAACAATTGTCCGATGACATAGACGAGCGGTTTTCTGGCCCAAAAGAACCATCGTCTCCAAAAAGAAGTACCCTACTTTGACCCAGTTTCAACAGGTGATTGGGATCATCTCATTGCAAGTCTTGAGAAGAGTACCCATCAAGAAGACCCATGGACAAAAGCAAAGCCTTGGTCTGTAAATGCCTTTGGAACTCCAGAAGGTCTTGTTGAGTTGGAAGCCTCCGAAAACATTGTGGAGGAACCACTTTCAAACATTCCAACAGAAGATCCTGTTCAAAAGATAAACTTGGGGACACCTGATAACCCACGTCTTGTATTCATAAGTAAGAATATAAAGGATGATGAGTTACCCGAGTATATTGCTTTTCTTCGTGAGTTTGTTGATTGTTTTGTATGGTCTTACGCTGAAATGCCTGGCTTAGACTGTTAGATTGTATGGTCTCAATCCATCAGTCGATGTAATAAATTGAATAATTTCTTTATTTATCAATAAAATCACGCTTTCCTTTCATGAGATGAATGGTGTTTTATTACTTAATGCACATGACCAATACATATGACATGATGGTTCATGAGATGAACTGGGCCTCATTAGTATATTAGTTGTCATATATGTATATGGATGAGATCCACATACGGGAGACATGTGTCACAAATCTTATACTTAAATATGTTCACAACCAGTGATGAGACTGGGCATCTCATCTAATAAGGTTGTAGTACTTTGATCACTATGAGATCATCAAAATATAAGATTCTAGATCATGGTGCTGGTACATTGGATGTATTGAAGGACCATGAGAAGCACCTTATGGAATACTGCCTCGATTTTAAGGTCTGCTCTCATAATTCCCTAGCAATAGGTTCTCAATCCTAAGACATTGATGAACTCAAGTTTCTATCTATTCACTTGCTTTGAGTCACCAATGAGTGAGGCCAACTGTAAGTCAACACCTCGGTGTCACTACAAGAAATTTAGGCTGTTGCGACGAAATCTAAGGACGAATTTTTTTTTGTCTTAAAAGAACACCCAAAGGGGACGAAATATAAATTTTGTCGTCTGTTTTCATTTTTTTCAAAAGTATAGGAGACGAAAACAAAATTTCGTCTACAAAAATATGGCGCCAACTTGTTTTTTGTTGGCGCCAATTATTTTAGCTCATTAGAGACGAAAATTTTTGTCACATAATATAATTTTTTTTACGATGAACGTAATTCGTCACCAATAAGGATAAGTTATGGAA